>OY986049.1:5732888-6332888 GCA_963920205.1 Stenodema calcarata
CTCAAAATTTGTTGGTTTACGTATCAAGATACGTAGATTCAAAAAATCGAATAAAAAAAAACTCTGCAAATTCTTGACACAAGGTTCATTATCTTCTTTGTACAGATCACCCTTCTGTCTAGATCACTAGGTCTAAATGTCTAGATCCTAAATGTTAGATTAATTATTATTATGAATTATCACTAATTATCACTAAGAGAGTAAATGTTGACCGAAGTTATTGCGAAAGACAATACAGACCATCAGGAGGAAGTTCTTGAGGGCTACCAGGAGGGCCACCAGGAGGATGAAGGCCACCAGGGGGAAGAGAACATGAATGTTGAGGAGCCGAGGAAATGGGATCGTCAATTTGGCAAAATGCATTAGCACAAACAAATTATGTGCAATAAAGAGAGTAAATGTTGACCGAAGGAGGAGATTAAGTTTTGCGATCAGGGAAGTGACGTATATGAAGCACCTTCAACATCCGTTCTTGATATCACATACGACTTCTTTCCTGTTCGAGTATGAGCTATGGAAAGTCTTTGATTATTATCCTTTCGGGTCCTTGAGGGACATCATGAGGAGGGACATGGGAATGACGCCTCGTCTCTTCAGTAATAGGATGATAGCATCCTTTATTAAGGATATTACGAGAGGTTTGATGTATTTACTATATAATTGCATCATCCATTGTGATACAAAGCCGGGGAATATGTTATTGCGGAATGACGGCAGTGCAGTTTTGTCCGACTTTGGTTCCGCCATCAGCCTTTACGAACGGAACCCCACACTCATCACCACGTCGTTGTTCCGAGCTCCGGAAATGGATTCGCCCGAGCGTTTGTCACAACTGCTGCTGACATTTGGTCGCTTGGAATGTACGCTGTTGTAATGAGCAGTAGTGTCCCCTGCAATGCAACCAACTCATCAATATCGTGCATGATACATTACCTCAAGTACCTACGCGACGAAGACCGACCTCTACTGATGGGTTTTGTCCAGCTGCTTGCTGGAGGACCCAAGGGATCGAAATTCGGCGTGGTTAATTATCAACCACAGGTTCTTGAAGAATGCGATGAGTAAGCAATCTATTTTGGAGATCATGTCGCGGGTTCCATCGACACCGTTGGAATTCAAAAGGCAGGGGCGGCCGTATCTCAACCTTCCTGACGAGCCTATGTCCGACTGTTCCGTGAAGACTCCCAATCTGAGCGCAACACTCAGTTGGGATTTTGAAAGTCTGACGGCACCTGACATGTTCGAGGATATCGACAGTGATGAAAACTTCACTGACATAGAAAATGAGGAGACAGGGGAAAGGGCCGTGGTAGAGAAACGAGCGAGTCGGGAACGCGAAAATTGGACCCAACCATTTTTCAGAATTCGCCCCAGAGCTATTGTGGAAAATATGCCAAAACGATGGTCAGACCCCGGGGAGTACCGCTGCTGACTGAACATTTTATCAACAACTGTACGGACTAAGATTTATTTTAGTTTTCTATGAGGTATTCAATATAATGAAATACTGAGGCACATCACAAGTAACAACCACGTTTCGTCATTTTCAAAGTGTTCCAGTTCGAGAACGGAATGAGATATCGCAATTCTGGCTTCACCATCGAGCTCAGAGATGAAAAATTCATAAACTGAGGTGATATTCGGCTAAAAGTGGAGACAAAAATGCTATAAAATCTGTAAAATGGGGACATTTTAATGAAACTAGTGATTTCTTCGAAACTTTAAAAAATAAAAAAGTACTTGGTAAATTCAAAGATGAAATGAATGGGGAAAAAATGTCCGCATTTATAGCTCTGAGAGCAAAAATTTATGAAATTCTGACAGAAGGAGGAAGAGAGATAAAGAAAATCAAGGGTATTAGCAGGAATGTGGTTGAAAAGGAGATAAAATTTGAAGAATATTACAACTCATTATTTTCAATGGATATAATCAGGAAGCAGATGGTTGTTATCTAGTCTAAAAAACCCAACCTTTCAACGGTGCAAGTTAATAAAATTGCTTTATCCCCATATGATACAAAAAGAAAAATATTGGAAGATGGAGTCTCAACAGTTGCTCATGGGTACTTGGAATGACTAAGTCAGAACCAAATACTAAGTATAGAAAATTGATTAATAAAACCATGTAATTAAATAATAATATCATGTAGGTATGTATAAAGTAGTATGTAAATAAATAATTCTGTTATTTTCTATTATCATTATGCACCTTTGTCAGGTGCACACCCCACAAATGCTCTTTTTTGTATACATACACTGTCCAAAATGATTTGGTTACAATGATCCGCAGGATCCTACAGTCAAAACAAACAGTCCTATTAGTGATGAAAAAAAACGACTATTTACTTGAGATAAAAAGAGTCAGCGAGAGCTGCCATTGGAAAACAATGTAACCAATCGGAAACACGGCAGAAACTTAAACGCCCAAAATGGTAGTTATGGTCATCTATGGACTTTTTCTTACCGGAAACACGGCGTACCCATTAGTCCCTAATTTTGCCCAAAATGGTATAACCATTCCTTAGTGATGCGCCTACCGGAAACACGGCAATCCCTTAATTCAATGTCCAAAATGGTAGGTAGGTATGGTTATATCTATGGAAATGTTTTTACCAGAAACACGGCATCCCCAGTATTTCCTAATTTCGCCCAAAAATGGTATAACTATTTCTTAGAGACCTACCTACCGGAAACACGACGTCCCCCACTAATATTCAGAAATTGAATACTTAGCTATTTTTAGAGCTAGACTTGTATGAATGGGACTCTAGCGTGGTCGTTATGACCCCCAAGCAGTATGAATGTTTAGTATGTAAGTAGGGAAATTTACAGTGTGTGCCTTTCTTAGTTAAAAGCTTGGTGAATAAGTGGTCAAGTCAGAGGTAATTACCTAGGACTTGACCACTTATTCACCGAGGTGATAGAAATAATACTTTAAACATGCAAAATTGATATAAAACCCCTTTGACGCCTTTCTAACAAAATTTAATATAGCAAATTTTGTATTTTATTGCCTTCCCCACGGAGCCAGAAGTACCAGGACACCTCCCATGGGAGGATATTTAGATGTTTTTGAATCACTTTATTATTGAAGCGATGTAATTCTTCGAGTAATGCGATAACATTATTCTTTACCACAAATAGTATGCATTAGGCGTCTAATACTCCCGAATTAACAATTAAATACCTATACGATTACATTTAGTACGAATATAGTTAATACTTCAGATACTTCAGAAAATCTTTTTCTCATTGTGTAATATTAAGTACGAAATACAGGTAGAGATTGAACTAGGTTTTTTCCTGCATGATACTCTACCAAAGGTACCAAATCTATATATCCTAGCAAACTACAAATTCGAACAGGCACGTATAACCGTTTATTGATTCACTATTATCATTATTATCACTTATTACCATTATTTATAATTTTTGATCTCCATTGTCATTTAGCTATTGTTAGCTCAATGATTAGTGTCATGACTTCCTAAGCAAAAGGCATGATACCCAATCTGAAACACCAATAAATGATTTTTTTCATCACAAAAACAAGTAGGTATGTGTATTGCGGGTCTGTGAATAATGACCGGTAGTCTGAAGCGCAGTATGGCGTACAGTAAATAATGAAAAGTAGGCTAATTCGCAGTACGACATATTGTAAATAAATCACCCCCATCTCACCACCCATACAAGGTATGTGTATAGCTGGTCTGACCCGGCGAGGTACGTGTATTGCTGGTCAGTGAATAACGACAGGTAGGATAATGTGCAGTGTACCATACTTTAAATAATGAAAGGTATGCTAGCTAATTCACAGTATGACATACTGAAAATAATCACCCCACCACCACCACCCATACGAGGTATGTGTTTGGAAGGTCTGCCCCTGCATTGCGGGATTGCCTACCATGACCTTGGCAGGGTGACTCTGCGCCAGAATTCTCTTTTTCCCTCTACTCTCGAGTTCTGCCCGTCAGTGAAGGCCCGACAGCTAGTCGTCTATACGTTTTCTTCCCTCTTACGTGTGAAACGCAGTCAAATCAGTTGTAATTTTTGAGGGTTTCCGAAAATAGGGCAGCCGGTAAGTAATTACTTGTTTGGTACGTGAGATATGAGTATTTTGAATCAGTGTAATAATTTTCGGAACATGGTGTGTTTCTTCGTGATAACATATTTGGACCCCATTATGCGTGTGATTAATCTTTCTAACGGATCAAGGCTTTGACTGGGAAACGCCAAAGCCTTGACAATGCTTGTTTTGATCTCGTCGTCACCATAATGAGCTTTCGCGAAGTATTCACGGGAGCGCCCTTGGCGTAAAAACACCGGTAGACGACAATATAAAAACCTTCTCGTCGAATGGATGATGACAGTCCAAGAGTTAACTTCCCTTAATGAGGATGTCACGCACGTAATTTTAAAATAGTGGCTCCAATGACTAACCGCTCTCCCATAAACGGATCCTCCTTCCCCCGGGGAGACGCCCGTTCGTATTGACTCGTCTTCTCCAGACTCCGCGGGGCCGTCATTGTTCGTTCACTTTTCACCAAAGGATTTGCACACGTCGGGAACTCAACTGGTTCTTGATTAATTCGAGCGTCATCGCGTGCCCATGTCTCGTAACACTAGAAACTATACAGCAAATTCTAGCGGCTTTTCAAGTAGACCTTCAACATTTCACGATATGAGTCTTCATCAAAGAACACCCACGCAACATTTTGTTCGAATCTAAGTAAGAGCCTCCTTATGACGTTCAGCAAAATTCCGAGACTTCTTCTCGAAAAACTCTGCAAAATCTTGACACAACGGTTCATTATCTTCTTCGTGCAGATTACCCTTCTTCTGTCTTGATCACTAAATGGTAGATTGATTATTATTATTTAATGTCTCAAATGTTTTGTGAATATTAGGTAGTTATGTATCATCTTAATGATAACTTTTAGTAAAGATTTGATGTATTACAATTGAGGGGTACAGAAGACAAAGGGTATAGGTGAACTTTTTTTGTAAATCTAGTTTGAGGTATAGAAATGTATTTAGAAATGTAGATCTGATGTATTTGAAAGTGTAGTGTTATTTTTTTTCGTGTGGTGTACTTTTTTGACCCCGGATTCGGGTTCAGCGGCCAAAAATACATAGAGACATACAGGGCGTCCTGATTTAATGATCAGAAAATTTTCTGATTTAATGATCAGAAAATTTAGAGACATACAGGGCGTTTAATGATCAGAAACTTTTTTGGAGGGGGGGGGGGGGGTAGTGTTATCAATTTAAAGTAGGTACGCGAATTTTCTATGTATATTAGGTAGGTATTAGAATAGGTCGAATAGTATACTCTATGGGCTCAAATGAAAGTTGTTGACGAAGAGATTTGTAGGCGGTACGGGTTCTTCCCCTGTGCTCTTCAATCATTATCATGTTGACGACTTTTGATCTGCTCCAACTTTGAGCCCTCATTGTCAACGAACGGCTGATCATACAAAGCTGCGGATGGTCTTCAAAAATTAAACTGTAATCAAATATGAACTAAAATTTAGTAAATTTAATACTTTGCAAATTCTTGACACACCGGTTTATTATCTGCTTTGTGCAGAAGCTAAATGTTAGAGATGATGAATTAAATACAAATAAAATGTACCGATATAATTCTGGGGTTTTTAATTCGACCAACATACGTCGGCAGTAATGATTCTATGAAAGAAGTACCTACCAACATACATTCGAAATTACCTTCATTCCGTAGCACGAAAAGTACCTCAGATCAAAAACATCTAAGTACCTACATCACAAAAACCATGTGATGTTCCAAACAGCTGTTCCTTAGTAAGAACATTGGCCTGTATTTCAACCGTTTGATTCACGATCGTGATGACAAGTTTGACAAGTTTACATCGGCTCAACCTTTGAGCCCTCATTGTGAACGAACGGCTGGTCGTACGAAGCTGCGGATGGTCTCAAAAAATTCTAAAAAATAAACTCCAAAATAAACTCCATTTGAATTTTTCAAGATATTCATTTTTCAAAATTTCACATGTTGACCTAGGGTTATGAAAACTTTCAAGGATCATTGTGGAGTTGGTCCGAACCCATAAACCAAATTTCGCAATTTTAGCACAACGCTAACTGGGCAATATGTCGCGTACCGCGGACGGACGGATATTTATTAATTTATTTTATTTTTTTGTTAATTCGATTTTCTGAATCTACTTATCTTGACACGTAAATCAACAACTTTTGAGGGGGGCCAAAAAAATGTTTTCTTTGGTCGATTCCAATGGTTCATTGAAGATAATAAACCAAAAACAGCCAAAATCACTTAATACAATTAAAAAGTGACAACAATCCTGGTTACAAAACTGAAGAGCTCGAACTGGTCGCAATAGGCGCAGAATTTATAAGTCTATAATGGAACATTCATTTGGGAACCAGTTTGATAATTTTGGTAAGCTAAAAATATGCATTATTGAGGTTCTATAGACTGGTTGACATTGCCTGTAACACCCCTGATCCTCTCCTTTTTTTCAATTAAGAAAGTGTCCAATTAAAAAAGTTCTAAAAATATGAAATGCTTGACGTTAGACGCATTTACACGATAATTGTGGAAGCGAGAAGTGGGTACATGCTACGTCAACCCGAAGCCATCAACAACAATCTGAAGGATATTTCTATGGTTCGACGTCAAACTGAAGTTCGTGTCAACGTCGAACTGAACAAAAATCCTCCTGTTTACGTCAAGCTGAAGTTCGTGTCAACGACAAACTGAAGAAATACCCCTCGGTTTGACGTGAAACTGAAGTTCTGGTTACTTCAGCCTGATGTTCTGGTTACGATTATCGAAGTGAGGCACCTAATTTCGATTATTCTTTCGGGTAGGCGCCGGCCCGAAGCTGTTCGGGGTTCAGATTTTGAAATCAAACCGAAGTTCGATCTACCGGGCAAGTAATCGAACTTCGGTTTGAAAATGGCTCTTTGGGTCTGTGTTTTTTTCTCCGTGTAGATAGGGCCAACAAGCTGTGCTAAATATGTAAACAAGAGGCAATTTCCAATAAGCTTGAAGCAGAGTGTAGTTTTTCCCCCATGGCCCCAATGAGCGAGGTAGAACGAACTTCGGCGAGGGCAGAGGATGCGACCTGTTGGTCGTAAATTTAGCCAAACTATTTAACACGATAAAACTTTACCATACGGTACGGTATACGGTAATAACACTTATGGTAACGGCGTCCTATCTAGTGGTTTGACGCTTCGCCGAAAAAGGACGTGTGATTACGAAACAGTAACAACAGCTTTTCTCAAATCGCAGCACATTTACGCGATTCACACGAATGGAAAATCAATAACCGCAACCGTGATCGGCGATCTTGGAGGGTTTCAAGATTTTCATATGCAAAAAGGAGGCTCGTACACAGAACGCAAACGTTGGAGCAGATGTAGAGCAGATGCCGTTCGAGGTATGGAATCTCTTAGGTGTAGAGGCGAATGGACAATAAAAGAGAGAGCCCAGGTGCGAACTATATTGGGAGCTTCCTCCCGTCAATAAGATCCCCTCAAGGTTAATTTCGCGAGCTTCAGGACAGACCTTCCTGGAGGAACTTCCAACAACGGCAACGTTGTGATGCCGGGAGAAATTGAACTTGCAAATGAGCAGAGGGAATTGGAGGGATTTTAGGCAACAGCTACAAGGAAGATGGAAGTGAACAAAAAAATTTAAAAACCGTTGAAACTATTTTCAATTTAAAAACGGCACTTCAAAGCTCATACTTATACTCGTTTGTATGTCAATGAAGAATACTCACGAATCGATATTGCGTGCTAATCACCAAATTGAGATTTTGGAAATCTGATTATAAACTAGCAGCTTAATCAAAGAACGCGTTGGGAGTCGGATAAGGGTCAATAGAGAGTTTTTGCACTTCCCGTTCTTCTCTTCACCTTCATCCGCTCGCGCTGGCGGCATATTTGAAAAGCAGAGGTCAAATTATCCCCTGAGCGCAATGATGGGTTCAAAATAGGCATGTATTCTCTAGTTGGGGTTCACTCCGCAAGATGACAGTGTTAGGTATCACGTTGGTCAATAAGTCAACAAGTGGAAAAACTGCGGCAAATCGCCGCACGCTAGCGGGAGTGTTATTATTTTTCAATCTTTTCGTCAAAAAACGTTGAGTAAATTTTCATTATTTCCAGCATGTATGTCGTGGTATGCAGTCGATATTAGTATTTAATAACTACCAATAAGTTTTGTGGGGGCTGTTTCTGTAGTTTACCGTCTTCTTACTAGTTTACATTTCTGTATTCATGTTTTCGTTATCGATATCACAATCCACAGGATATCATTCGATTCCTTGGTGAAGGCTCTAGCTGGTAGTTTACACGTTTCCGTGAAAAGAAATACGAGACGTACAAAAACTCTCTAATTAATGCCTGCTTCATACCACCAACGAGCGAACTAACGACGTTGTTTTCACGTCGTGAAAAAACTGTTTCAAATTTTTAAAGTAATAATACATCACGCATATTATATTAGTTTAATTACTATGTATCTAACTAGTGTTAATGTTGGAAGTGAATTGGATCCTAAACGTCAGGAAACATGATATCGAAACATTGGCAGGATTCTTTTAGAAATCTTCAACCACCAAAGATAATTAATTTGATGTTCAAGCAAAATCTTACAACCGATACTTGACTGGATGGAGCGAAGATGAATTATTAATCACCAGAATATTAAAGCCAGTTTCGAAGAAAATTAATTTTACGTCTTCCGAATTCCCGTTAGAAAAGTTTTTATTCCAAATATAATCAAGAAGAACAAACTTTGGACCGAATAGTTAGTCTGGATGAAATTAATAGACTCGTAGTTAACATTGTTGTGGTGACTATTAGACACACAAACGCACCTTGTCGGCTTAACGCTTACATCAAATTTTGATTGCGATTAGACTGTGATAGAACAAAGTTTGGATGTGTTTGAAATACTTTGTGTAAACGATATTGTTGTAATGGAACAATAGTACTTACGACAAGAGGTTTCTAATCAAAATTCCATTCGAGAGGGTAATTACCTGCAACAAATAAATATTCAGATTAATAACGTGCGGGTGAGTAATTTATTTAATGTTGATGTAAATAAGACAGAATTTTTCGTGCATCAACCATAATAATTATGGTTGATTAAACAAAATCTCAACTGTCATGTATTCATTGTAATGTTCATGTGCTCAATTGTAATAATTACAATCTGAGTGGTAAGTCTCGGAATGATACGACGGTTTTGCTTCAAGGCATAAAGCACAAAATAAGTCACAACTTCCCGTCAAATATCAGCTCTTTACGACCATTCTTTCGTAAGTTAAGGCTGTTGCAATATAGAAGAATGCATATGGGTTTCAGTAGAGGGTCTTGTATTTATATTTTATGCTACTCCGATGAGTGTAGCAAGTAATTCATATAAATCGCCGCGCCACTGGAAAATTTTTAAATTTAATCGACAACCGACCATAAATCCGAATTAATTTTTATTTTGCAGGAAAAATCACGGATTCAAATTTCTGTTCAAACGACAATATTCTAGTTCGCATTACGAAAAATCACAGAATTGGCGAGTTTTGATGTTAACAGTTATAATAAATAATGCAACTTGAAATTAAATGACTACCACAACACTGGCTAATGTTTTTGGTTTATTATTCACAAATGAACCAGTGGAATGCTTTTACATAAATACCAGTTATTTCTTGGAACATTTGCTCTCATGGCCATGCTGCATGACTGGGGATTTTGAATCGAAGCTGTAATTCTCGTTAAAGCAATAATTGCCGTGAAACGTAGCTCCTCTAAATGGACCTTAAGTCAATAAGAAGGGGTTGACATTATCATTAAACCATACCACAGAAACTTAGAATGTAACGGTACAGATTTTTGTACGAATTCGAATAGATTTTGATTTAGAGAATTTTCAAACACCACCCGGAGCGATGTACGACCAGCCGTGTGTTTGGTTTGTAACTTGAGGATGTCAAATGAAATACACTTGAAAAATTCCAAATAAAAATAGTTTTTTCCTTGTAGTAAAACGAAATGTTTGTATGTTATAACCTGATTTACAAAGACACTGGTGAATATGAACATGCCTTTGCATGAAATAAGAGGGCGATATAAACCCGAAATAGGTTTCTGCGGTCAGTCTCGGAAAGATGGATGGAGACAAGGAAAGCACAAGCCCAACAAGTAGGGCGAGTTGTTGGTGGGGGCCACTTGATGGAAAACGGTGGACGCCTGGGGATGTCCGGGACAGTCCGGAAGATAATCTATGGTCAGAGTATTCGAGCATCTCTCTCCGTTCGTGATCTCTCGAGAGCATGCAAATCAGTGGGTTTTATGTGTCATGAGGACTAATGGCAGCGAAGGAACACTATTAGCTCGGGTCGCACAGACAAATCCGACTCAGGCAGCGTTTCAATTTAAACGCGCGATACTCCCCCCTTAAATACAGTCGGAACGAGAACAAGAAATTCTCACAGTCTTGAGAGAAGCGGCGGAATACATTACCTAGAAATAGAATAATCGAGATGGTACGGCCGTTGTAGGTGCACCTCCCAACCCGAAGCAATTCACACAAACTTCAGTTTCACTTCCGTTTTAATTCAAGAGCAAATTCACGACAGAAACACCGACAGTATAGCGAATTGAAAGAGACACTACTACAGAAAAACTGTGCAGGTCTGTACATCCAAAATTGAATTCAATTGAACAAGCCCGTGTGTATCGTGTACTGAATCTAAAGAAATGGATATGGGTTCAAGCAACGACCAGCGTCATCGCAATGAAATTTGAACAGAATCGGACGAGGAGTCCTTATGATATTCATCGCTGTTTACCAGGGAGGATCCTGTGTTCATTTGATATTTATCGGTGTTTACCAGGGGGATCCTATGTTTGAAAAGAAGTTCGATCGCGTAGGAATTCACGAGCGACCATACATTTTTGTCATGCAATGTTTAATGATTAATTATTAATCATTAAACATTGCATGACAAAAATGGAAAACAAATTTTCTATTTGTTCATTTCTTGTATAAGTAGGACGTTCATTTCTTTCCTACGAACACAATATTAGGAAATATCAAAAAAATAACAATAAAATTGAATACCTACTTTTTAGGTGGTTAGAAACAAATTCCCTACGTGGGCATAGGCCATAGCATGGTTGCCAAGTCAGGTATTTTCCCCCTAGATTTAGGGTTTTTTCTCGCTGACAGGGATTTTTTGGGGGGAAGGAATGTATTCTTTAGGCTTATTTTTTCCTAATCAGGGGTTTTTTAGGGGGTGAATTTCGAAGGTATACCTATAGCGACACTGAAACCCCAAGTTTTAGTGTTGCTAATCAAAGGACATTGGCAGAGGGTCGCTTCGCAGCGCAAAAAACCCTCGTTTTAGGAACTTGCGCTGTTAGCACTGTCACTGGCGTCGCTTGAGGAACAGGCTTTCCATTGATGTGGTAGACATCCTCAACGTCTACCAACACAGGAGATGTTCTCTCTGTTCAATGAGCATAATATTACATATTATGTACGATCATATTTCCAAATACATACATTGAAACAGGGATTTTTTGGAGGGAAGAATGTATAGGGGTTTTTTTTAAGGGTTATTTTTTCGTAGTCAGGGGTTTTCAGGGTTTTTTTTAGTATAGGTCAGGGTGTTTTGAGGAAAAAAGGTTGGCAACCGTGGCCCATGGCTTGGATATGAGACTCACCTCTTGCCTTCGCGAGTTTTGTAATGATTATTAAAACAGACAGGTAGGGTTATTTCTGCTAAATAATACCGCCATTACAATTCTAGTTAATTCAGGACATTTAATTTTGGTTTTTATTATCAAGATTTGAAGTGCATAAATTGGCTAAATTAAGATGGATAAGATGGACCATATATTAGGATAAGAGAGATAGTAGAACAATATTTTGATGAAATGGCTTAATAACCATGCGTTGTGATTTACTTGAATGTAATCCGGTGGAAATTGGATGAGTTGGCAGGATTTTTTTGGTGCGATTCAACGCAACTAGCGAAGGGAATCTTGAAACGCTGAGATGTTTAAATAAGGGTCCCGTGTGTTCGAAAAATCCCTTTCCTCGCTGTTTTAATTTTTCACCAGCTGTTTTTGATTGGTGATAATGGGTAGATGAGTGAGTAGTTGGGAACGAACCACCTCGTGTAAGTTGGACGTATAAGTACGTTTGACGTAAGTATCGATTGGACAAGGGCCAAAAGAAGCACTTTCAGCAGGGACAAGGGCAATATTCATTCTGAGTCTTGTCGTAACTAAGGCTATTTGTTTCCCCCATTTCACACTACTGTCACAAACAACCTTCAAATATTTCATCTCAGAAGATTTTATTATTTCAGAACAGGACGTAAAACTCACCATTTCACATTCCGCGCAACGTAAGGAAATGTCCATGGTCATAGGAGACGATTGAAACGGAATCAATAGAGGTTTGCTCAAATATATCGTTAATTTGTTATTGACAAACATATTGGTTCAATAGGTTATTAAATATTCGTAAGTCGTATATTCGAAGATTCGTATGAGACGATCCTAGGGACAATAACAAGCGCAGTAGCTGCATGTTTAATTAAAGTCGTTTCAGCCCGCGTTACAGAAATGTTTGCACATGTGTAGACGAAAGAAACAGGTGCGTTATTCCGCTGGTTGTTGGGATTAAAATGAATTCCATATGAGACCACCTGAGGACCAGCCCCATTCTACTGGTTCTGCCTTGAAATCTGCTCAGCGGCAGACGAATGTTGGAGCCAGATTTTGATGAAACTTATTCGATTGATAATGCAATGAACTGGAGTTATCCATAATATCAACAGAATGTAACAGTTTTAGTAATGAGTTCGAGCAAAGGTACAATTTGCAAACGGTTTACTAACAAAAGTTGAGCAACGAAAGAACGTCGAATTTTTTTCCACGACAGCCTTGGCCCGCTGTTAGGCAATGAGTCGCTGCAACTCAGTTACTATTCTTATTACGACGTACAGCTATTACAACCACTACGATAAGATGTACAATTTGAATATAAATACCTACTGTTTAATAATGATTCACTGCTAATGACACCTGTCCAACCTTGTTACCATTCGGTTTTGTAATGTGGCCTGGAAAAGTGTTGAGGTCTTTAAAAGATTTCATGTGGCTTTTAATGGCCGATAGTCCAGTCATCTCGTGACAAAATGGGAGGGTAGCCTGCAAAAATTTCGAACTTTCCGCAAATTTGGTGGGTGGTTCCTACCTATCCAGGAGTGCAATAGCCGAAAATGCGGACAAATTAACTTTGTGCTAACTTCAGGAGGGCCGAAGAACCTAAGCGTTCTTCAGTTTTATAGCAATAACTCGAAACCTAAGCGTTTTATCGAGAAGACCACTCAATTATAAATTAAATATGATTAAATTTACTACAGAATGAGCTGGTCAAGCTCAATTTTCTATCAACCAGTGGCCGAGATACATAGGCTCAAAGATGGGCAAAATTTCTCAAAATGGCTAAAATTACCGTTACTGGTTAATGCAAGGTTTCTTGCTATTAACATACTTGTTGATGGCGTTATGATTTATAATCATACCGTTCGGGTTTAAACTTTATCGTATACTGTCAAACTGTATACTGTAAAATTTCAGTTTGACCACCTCATTCTGTAGTAAATTTAGTCTAGGCACTTCAATTTATAATCGAGTGGTCTTCTTGATAAAACACTAAGTTTTCGCAATATTGCTGAAAAACTGAAAAAATTACGAAAAAATCGCGGTTTTTCGGCCTTCCTGAAGTTAGCACAAGGTTAATTTGTCCGCATTTACGGCCATAGCACTCCTGGATAGGTAGGAACCACCCACCAGAATTGCGGAATTTTTCGGAATTTTCGCAAACCAAAACCACCAGATGACTGGACTACGAGTGGGCATTATGAACTTGAGAAATGTCTTTACAAAAATCGCGAGTGGACTAGAAATTCAGTTTCTTTCCAAAAATTGTTCGCAATGTTTCCGCTACTTTGGTGAGATCCAGGAGCTTAAATTGTTCCTAACTTAATGTTCTACCGAAGGCTTCTTCACCTATCGATACTTATGAAAGCAACCAGACGGAGCGATCTGAGGAGAAACCGCGATCCGATTAGGCCAACCAACCAGTTACGTAACGATCGTGAAGGAGAAAACAAACAGCACAAAATGAAAAATTCATCTAAGCAAATAATATTGGGAGTCACGAATGTGACAATGTCCCGGATTTTGAAATGAGTGCGCGGCAAACAATATTAATGAGACCACAGACTGAACGATTTTACGTTACACCGTTAATATTCAAGAGTTATAATGGACGTGAGATAGCAAAGAGCGATCGATCCTTATTTGAACAAATCCTTGTAGCCAAAACCATTATTGCGGCTTACACAAAGCAATGTATTAGGTATATAACCGCTCAAGCAGTAGTGTAATTCACAATTATAATAAAATATACATGTGACCGTCCACAGGAAAACGTACCTTAGCTTCCGGAAGCAAATTTTTCAGAAGAACGAAAAAAAAAAAGAAGTCAGGGTCGAAAAATCGACATGTCGGGTTATTATCGATTCCTATAGTTTCTGAATCTGTAAGCCGTTTTACGAATCGATTACTGGAAATCATCAATACATCGCAAAAACCAACGCACGGAATAATGTACCTTAGCTTCCCAGCGTTATCACCTCAACTCTTTAAGAAAAAGAATAAGTTTCTTATTGTTTTGTTGTGTTTGTTTGATTGATAAGTGGGTTTTTGTGGGTTGATGTGGGTTTTTCTTCCATCTTTTGTTTTGCACTCTTTTTTAACAAAAAATTGTTTTCTTTAAATAAAATTTTAAGTAATACTGGATAGAAGAAAATGTTTGTTGACCTCCCCCCCTCCCCCCCCCCCCACAACATTCTGGTTTCATTATTATGTTCGCAACAACAAACTAGGAATGTAGTAAAACAACTCAAAATTAAATTTGAAAAAATAAATCGAAACGACTGTGATAATTCAACACAAATTTTTGCGATTGTCCCAGTCTCAAAAAAGTCATCTTTTAGATGGAAACTTACTATAATACATTCCTAACAATAGTACTAGTCCCAATAATGAAGAAAGGTTGAAAAGGTGAGGAAACTACATCAAACCAGTCTAAAACTTTGATTGTATTATTCGAAAAAACAGCTTTTTTTTTTTGCAATTCAGAGGTTCAAAAAATGATAACTTTTCAACGGATTAAGATATAGAAAATCTGAAAACGGCATCTTGTTCTGGGGCTTCTCGTCTCTCAGGAATGACAATAAACCCGATTTCAAAATCCGGCAGCGGAGGCTACCTACGTTTTCCTGTGGACGGTCACATACTCCAATACCAGAAGCGACTTAAAATACTGAAACTGGTCATCAACTCACTTATTATGAGAGAAGTCATTTTTTCTGCAACACCCGCGGTTTCCAGGCCGGTTGAGGGAAAACCTAGTGAATAACCAGAGTTGGGGCCTTTATGCACTGGCTGAGCGTTCAAACAAATAGGGTGGAATGATGCGGTTGCGAGCGTATACGCGAGTGAAGGAGCCAGAAGTGGCATCCGAATGCCAGCTAAAGTTCAACGAAAAGGGTGGAGTGACACGTGCCCATGTTTCGTGGGGTTGAACAGCTGTATATGACTTGATTGTGTGGTTTTCATAACTTGTTTATGTCAATAGGTGGAAGTAATTTTCACGGTAGGGTAGACAGAGAGTGCCAGGCAGATCGCCCTACCGTATTGGATGTAATAAGTAAATTCCATAACACCACTCACCATAGGACTATCTGAAAACCAGTTAAATCATACCAAAAAAATGAATTAAGGGAGTTCAAGAATTCCTAAAGACGACCGTAAACGGAGATCCGAAGGAGAGAAAAAGCTTCATCCATCCTCAATCCATGTTTAAAATGTCAATACTCTAGCTCATCATCCATATTCAATTTGTTTGAACAAATAGGTACTGTTCAAACAACAAACAATTTTACAGACAAGAAACCGAGTGAATATTGCCTTGTCATCCATCTTTGACCCATATTTAAAATTTCAAGACTCCAGCTCATCATCAACATTTAATTTGTTTGAACAAATAGGTATTGTTTAAACAATTTTACAGACAAGAAATCGAGTGAATATTGCATTTTCATCCAATTCTGAATTATATTTAAAAGTTAAAATCCCTAGCTCATCGGGAAGTCGAAAAACGATTAAGTAGGTAGCGTAAATTATTATTAATAACTCTTAGTTATAATATTCTTTATGCATTATTTTTAATAATGATTAATAATTATGATTAAATAACTAGATACCTGTAAACCCTGCGCTATTCGAATCAGCAGGGCAGTGTGAACATTGACCTGACAGGCTGCCGCATGATTCACCCTCATGTTGACGACTTTCGATCTACTCCCACTTTGAGCCCTCATTGTGAAAGAACGGCTGGTCGTACAAAGCTGCGGATGGTCTTAAAAAAAAATCTAAAAAATGAAATCTATTTAGGTAAATGTAACTGAAAACTATAAGTAGGTACCGTTACATCGGAATTTTTCGAGTTAGGAAATTTTCAAAATTTGGGTTGGTCCGAACCTGTAAAGAAATTGCGTAATTTTAGCTCAATGCTAACTGGGCAAAGTGTCGTCGATGGCAAACGGGGGACGGACAATATTGTTTTTATTTTATTCGATTTTTGGGGTCTACGTAAGTATATTGAAACATAAACCCTCATATTTTTTCTTGGGCAATTACAAAGGGTCATTATCGAAGGTAATAAACCAAAATGGGGTTGCCGAAAAGTTTAGGTTGCCGGACGCGGCTTTAGGCTAAAAACGAAAGAAGGTGGGGGCGGTCCCATTGAGGGGGTCAAGGGGTGTACAAGGGGGAAGGTGGTCCAGGGGGAGTCGGGGGTCGTCCAGGGTGACTCGGGGGTGGTCCAGGGTGAGTTGGGGGTGGTCCAGAGTGAGTTGGGGGTCGTCCAGGGTAAGTCGGGGGTGGTCCAGGGGGAGTCGGGGGGTCGTCCAGGGTGAGTCGGGGGCGGTCCATGAAGAGGATGGTGGAGGGAGGGTCGTGGTGGAAGGAGGGGGAAGGAGTAAACAGTGTTGGCAGGGCCCAGTTTTCCCTCTAAATTCATACACATAAGCCTAGTCCAGACAGGGCTTTTTGTTCCGCAACATTGTTGCAAGTCTGAATGGCGGCAGCTCCCGTCCGCCCGAACAGTCCCGCAACACTGTTGCAGGGGTGTATTGCGGGTCTGAAACATAGCATTCTTGAGTCCCATCGAAAATGGGATTCACTGCAACATGGTATCGGGACATTTCGGAACAGCTTTGCAACAATGTTGCGCAACAAAAAGCCCTATCTGGACTAGGCTTTAGGCATACAAACACATACATAACTCTGTCATTTCGTCGCCCATTTAATATAAACAATGAATTTTGGCATGCGGGCTTGTACTGGCCAAACGATCGATGAAACTTGTCGATAGGAAGGTGCGCAAAATAGAGTTTGACATTTTGAAAATTGACACTTTGTTAATGGGACGGTCAAGTTTTTTTTAACGAATTTAAATTTTCAATTCGGAGATTTCAAGACACATCAATCACAATTGTGCCCTCGTCTATCAATATTTAATGTTAGAGTAATTGTAAGTACCTGATTGTACGTACACCTTTAGAAGAATAATTAGAAGATGTAT
Source organism: Stenodema calcarata (assembly GCA_963920205.1). Taxonomy (NCBI): domain Eukaryota; kingdom Metazoa; phylum Arthropoda; class Insecta; order Hemiptera; family Miridae; genus Stenodema; species Stenodema calcarata. The sequence goes on from OY986049.1 coordinate 5,750,646, forward strand.
GTACCTGAAAATCAATAACGGAAGGCACAGGACGTTGACAACGCCATGTTTCAATAATGAACACTGAATAAGCACAACACAATCACGTTACAGGTTCGACGTTGGGAATGAAACTGGTTGAAGTGAAACGGAGAAAGAAAAATGTGGCGGGAAGTGGTGGTCATCCTACGCTACGCAGCCAATCAGATTACACGATTTCGAATCACGCCACTCGACTGCGCAGGCTCACAACCATAAACGAGCCTGTCGTTACTGGTTTCTGAGAAGGTCGAAGGTTCTGGAAATCTTAGAATTCAGACACTCTCTTTCCAAACACCTGTCAATCAACTTCTAGTTTTCAGGGGAAAATCCAGACCCAACAAAAGGGCCTTGACATCTTATGATTCGGGGAAGAAGAGAATCCAGGAAATGGGAAAATAGCCACTGCAAAGCTACTACCTGCGAAACGGAATATTTTCGTATAAAGCCGGGAATACACTTGAGCAGAGGCAGGCCGCGCACCGCACGCGCAGCCTCTGCGCGGCGCGATGCTCAAGTGTGTACGGGTCCCCAACACCGCGGCAAACAGGCTCAGTCTGCCGCGTGCGGTGCGCGGCCTGAGCCATCGACTGTCGGTCCATCAAAGTGAGCACGGACCGCGGCAGGCTCGTGCGGTGCGCAGTGTGGACGGAATTCAGTCGATTCAGAGCAGCGAACAGAGCCGCGGCACACGTAAGTGATAATGTGTGATAACGTGTGATAACCTACCTACCCACTTTGAAATTACCTACTAGGTACTCGTTTTGTTATAACCGTTTTGTTAATTATAGGCTCGTTTTGTATAATTGTAAAAAAAAAGTACGAAGATAATATGGACCGTGTTTTGTAAAAACCAGCCAAGTCGACTTGGCTGGTTGTTGCAAAACACGGTCCATATTTGAGGTAAGTAGTGTACAGCACCTATTTAGTTAAACATTTCCTTCCACGCTTTTGCTCCACGCAGCAAGGATCGAATTTTTGAAGAAAAACAAAAGTAAAGTAGGCTAATACGCTATTTTTTGATTATGGACCTCAGTATTTGTGATTTTGGACCTCTGGGTGCAATCAAAACGGGCCGCGACTACTTGCAACCAATTCAACATCCTACAAACGTGATGAACGGCTCACAAATAATTTTGAATTACATTAAAAACACGTAACAACATTAAATGTTGTTACGTGTTTTTAATGTAATTCAAAATTATTTGTAATTAATGTAATTCAAAATTTTTCTACAAAAATTCGCTGAATCATTAAAACCCAAAACAATTTTAGAAACAAAAAATATAGTACGCCTGCATGGCTTTTTGGTTTATTTAATGCTACGGAGGCTCACGAGTCCTACTACGGAGGAATCGAGTTTTTACCAGCTCTTATCAAACAATAGGATCTATGACCCTGCTTATTACAAGCTTAATTCGGGTAGTAGAGATTATGATCACGGAGAGGTTTTCTTAACGATTCAAGAACAATAAAGAATAGTAAACCCATGTGAATAATTTGCAACTATCGCTGAATGACACCGTCGATGTCAAGTTTTCCTTCTTGGCCATTCGTTTGATCTTATAACTAACTTTTAGATGTAGAAATGCCCTGTTAACCTTGTTGAAAGTAAATAAATAACGTAAGGGTTTAATAGTGTTTTTTCTATCTGTTATTTCCATTTTATTAAAATTTAATTCACTGTGTGAAAAAGTGCTCATATGATTCGATAGTCTTCAGTATCGAACATTTTTATTCGATATCTGAGTAGTAACGAATATTTGTTTCGATACTAGTATCGAGTAATGGTATCGAATATTTTGTGGTATCGCCCATCACTGGACGTAGATGTTGTGTTTCTGCCACTTTTCTGTCTTGATCCGTCGTAGTGGACACCAGTTGCACCGCGCAATGTTGGATCAGGGCTGAGCATGTGCGCCTCGCTGTAATTTGAAAATTTGTATCGCGGCACATCACATCGCGGCACATGACATCGCGCCGCGCAGAGGCTGCGCGTGCGGTGCGCGGCCTGCCTCTGCTCAAGTGTATTCCCGGCTTAAGTCGCAAATTGGTGAGCATAAATTTTATAATTGAGTTCTTAGCGAAGTACCTCGGTCCAAAACTTTTAAAACTCTAATTTCCGAAACATTTGTATACCAAAATTCCTTATTACGGATCATTCGGAATTCACCGATTTTTCAACTCAAAGCTAACTGGGCAAAGTGCTAACGGACCGACTTTTCTATATTCGATTTTTGAAATCTACGTATCGCTCACTCGCAAGAAAAGTGACAACTCAAAAAAATTTATTTTGTGGGTTTTACCGTAACAATGTTCTTTCTTGGTGGGCGTAACATGATATGTTCCTATCTTTATTATATTATAGTATGGTATAAGAGTTGTGTCACTTTTCTTGCGGGTGAGCGATATCTTGAAACGTAAACCCTCAAATTTTGATTTTCATTATCGAAGATAATAAACCAAAACCTAGTCTACAACCTATCTACTTAACAACCAACTTAGCAAAAGTATGTAGTTTTATTACTTCTACGTCCCTATGATTTATTCCAATTATAGTGGGATTGTTCGGTACCGAAACATAATTCAGTCAAGTTCGTAACAATAAACAGAGTTTCCCAAGATTATAGTTGCTTATCTACTAGAGTCAAGTTAATAGATTTCTTTATAATGGAGAATAACGCGAATCACCAATGAGTCTGAAGTCAGCTGATTTCTTTTCAAAATCGTTCATTGGAAAGACCGCCAAAACCACCAAAAGTCGGATCAGAGGGATAATTTCAACCAAATGGTGGAAAAACAGTCAAAATACAACAATTTATTTATATCCGTTCAAATGGTTTGATATTGAAGTTCATAGAAAGTTAAAGTTCAGTATATCCCTATTACACCTTCTCAACACCCTCCTATTGATCCTATTGTCAATTGGATGTGTGTTAGTTGGGAAAGCAATCCAGAATACCAAAATCCGTGAATTTGTTTCTCAGACAACACCACAGACGCAGTACTCAACTTCATGCCTTATCGATGCACACTGTGTTCCACTCGGGAGGTCTCATTAAATCTCCTCCGCGCCTGATATGACCTTGAATTTCGGTATAACGATCCTAAATGTTGACGAGGTACTGGTTAGTTAACTAATGAAGAGATAAAACTTGAGGCCACCAAGGGAGCAAGACTGGCTTACACAGCTTATTATTGAAAGGACGAGTTCAAAGATGGTTGGTAAGTAAACTGAAAGAAAAACATCGTCCCCCAAAATATCATTAGGGTAAAAACTCCTCCTTGTACTTGAATAACTGCGACCTTAGACCGAAATATAGCAACCATTAATGCTGAGCAGACCCGAGTGTGCGTACATAGTTTTAATGAGGAAAGTAATGAGGACAAGGTGACAGCGGAGGCCAAACACCTAGTACCAACATAATATCTCATCCTCATCACGTGCATATCGGTATGCATTAGTACGACCTCTAGTACCTTCGTCGATCGGACGTGAAGTGAAAATAGTCTTCATTCGATTGATTATATCGAGTGCTCCCAGAAATGCCCAGCGTTAGAAGAGAACAGGAAACGCAAACCTCGAACGACAACTGACCTGCCTAACATCATATCATGTTGGTCCATATTTTCAAAGATTTATAATTATGATGATGACCTGTTTACCTATTTAAATTTACGTAAAATGTATGTTTCAAGTTTCGAGGTTCGTTGAATCCGAAAATCGAGAACAATGGGGTCTGCACATGATTTTTGTTTGGAATTTTTATTGATAGTAACAGAGAATCACTTCAAAAACGTGAAAATGGGGACTATTCGTCGAAATTAGTTCACCCTTATTTTTTATGGATAGAGAAACGTAATCATGTTCATAAAAAGCGAGCGATGACGTCAGAACCGCTGAAGCATCTAATTGGTCCGAGCGCAATTAAATCAATGCTGCCTCCCACCGTCACAAAAAACGGTAGCCACGCTTCCTGAAACTTACGAGATGGTCGAGGAGGGCCGACGGTGGGTGACGTCACAACCGCGCGCCAATTCACGTCCAAGTTTCAAATCAATCTGATTTCAATTGTGATTATGTCTGTGAAGTTTTTTTTTTTTTGACACTGCAACTAGTGTTAACGTACAATAGCAACTCAAATAACATAACGAATATTTCGCATGTGCAATGCACATTGTGCATACCCCATAACCCGTATGCCGTACTTGATAAAAACATAATTCGGCAAATTTAAAATTTGCCATCCAACCTCCGACAAGTCCGAAAATGATCCTCGAACGCCTTTACATTCTCAGAACGCCACAGCCCGAAAAGTTAAAATGGTTTACCAGGGGGGTTTTTATTTGAATTTCAATAGATTTTTAGAGTATTTTTTAAACGTGTTAAAATCCAACTTTTGATTCCAGTTTCGAAAAAGGAAAAATCTAAGTAGATAGTTGGGATTTTCTGGTAAATTATTTGCACCGAATTCAGTTATTTCAAAACTTACATTTCACTTCCACACTTGGGATATCTTTACATTCAATCCAAATGACGTAATTAATTAAAAAATATTAATTAAAAATTCCTACTCCTTCAATTTCCCTTCTAAGGTCCCCCTAAGGTCCCCCTAAGTAACATAAATTAAAAATCCATGAGCACTGGGTATGAAATCATCCTTTCCCAATATACAGCGAATATCGCATACCAGTTTACCGCGAAACCACACAATATCTGGCGTTTACGAGCAATTTTAAGTCCTTTTAGCTTTGGGAAATCGAGGTGCGTCTATCGTTAACCAAAAACCAAGCTAAGAAAATCACTTGATGCTATTTCAGTGGTCGAAATCAAATAGTTGGCTTTGTCAATAATAGACAAAATTGTCACAATTATTGTGAGTGTTCACCCGCCGTTCTCCTCGACGGAGGATGAATTTAATGCAAGTCCCCGGAGACACCGCTTCAGTTTGTCTGTTGTGATAGTAAAGAGAGACGTGCTGCTCTTCGCTTGTCGGTGTTATCAATAATAACAAATCAAAGGTCGACCAGTCGTGGTGTTCGTGAACGTAAAAATAACGCTCATTACCTACTCGGGGCGCTGGCGTGTATATTTAGTATTTGGCAGACGAGAGGGAAGATTTGTTGTTTCGGATTAAGCAACCCCGCACTGCCTACGCGACCTTCGTTGAACACCAATTCGGCCAGACGAAATTGGCGGATTTAGGATGGAGAAAGGAATATGGATCCATAAATAAGGCAATTCTAAACAAACATACTGCATTAGTTTTGCTCAGAATTATGATTGAAAGGAAACCACTTCACTATCAACTCCAACACTCAAACATCTACTGAAGATCGGACCTGATACTACGGTGTATTTATCCAATAAAAAAATTAATGAAATGAAATTTGAACAATAAGATATTATTACGGAAAACATCAACATTTTGATTACAAAATTGCAATGCAATGTAAAGCCAATTTATATGAAATTCGAGGAATCTTGGTCAAGGATAGTCATCTCGAAATCTCCAACCAACAGAATTTAAAATTAAAGAGAAGGGGCTATAATTTGCAACAAAATATCGATGTGGGTGGTCTGATTTGAATAGAACTTGAGGAACATCAATAGAAATAGTGTAGGAATATAGATATTGTAATTTTTCTAATATGGGAATTAGGACGAACCGTGTACGTTGGTGAGGTGGAAGTAATGAAGGAGACAAGACTCCTCACGATTTGGCGAATTTGCGTGTGGTAGCGTGAATTTACATTTTGTACCACCAAAATTTTGAAAACCCTTACAATCACCCGTCAAAATTTTGAATTCACTTGGATTGTCGAAAGGTGTCCTAAATGTGAAGCAATGAATAACCTCGCCCTATTCTATACAACGCATGCGTCATCCATCAAGTGTATTCCTACCTATAACCGAATATTACTAAAAATGGAAATGATTTGCCAGCGAGAAAAGAGACTATGAGCTCACCGAATGAGTAACCGATTTATCCGTAATGGGCTTGTATCGCTGAACACAAGAATAAATTTAATAAGATTGGGCATTGGGATAAGCTTGTCCATTTTGTTTACAGCGAGTTTGATTATACACGCCATAATGTTGTTCAACAAACGTTATCCAAAGATACCTTTTCAGTGATAAAAGTAACATTATTATTCCATTTATTCATTTATTCTAATAAGATATAACGGTATTGCATACTTGCTCACCATGAAGTAACAGCGGTTTCTGAGCAGTTACTGCTCTTAAATTTTGTAGAACAAATTTGAAAGAACTCTATTGAATCGGACAGATTACAAACAACCAGAGGGATAAAGAGCTCAAATTATTTGAATGAAGCTTACAATAATTATTACGTCTGTGCATTAGTTTGATTAACTTGAGTGGTTATGTACAGCTCTGAAAATTACCTACACATTCAGCGATATGCCAATAAAGCGCCTATGCCAACTACAGCGAACTTGTATAAATAACATGTACATGATTGAATGATAAATCTAATAGCTACAATAAAACTATGGATACTTGAAATTATACCTGAAGCCCAAATAGGAAGTTTGAGTAGTTTCTTGAAGGAGCTGCTTCGCTTTAGTGATTTGGTATTTGATGCTTCATTGTGCTCCATCAAGGCAGACACGATCTCCATGAACGGCCCTTGGCGAAGAGGGCCGGAGCCTGGGCGGGGGCCTGGACGGCCGCCCTCCACTCAACGACCTGGCCTGAACAAAACCCCCATTTGTTTAGGAAGATTATTCTATAGTACACATATCGACTCGGGTACCGCAGCGGTATTTCCAATTACGATTGGTGGCTATTATCGACAAATACCGGTTAACGGCAGCTTGGAGCATCTCTAGAGGTTAAGGAGGTGCAACAGGTAGAAGAACGCCGTGTATAGAACGTAATGCATGATGAGTATGAACATCAGAATGTAGATGCGCCTGATATACTTACGTCCGACTATTCGTGGGACATTTGTAGCTGGAAACGAGGAGATTTCTTTTTTCTACATCCATTGCCGGAAGAGGGCTTGTAACCATAATTAACTAGCAAGACGATTCATTTTAAGTTTGGGTATCAGTACAGTTACAGTACCCAAAGAGCAGCAAAATCTGTACGATAGACTCGAAATAAACTCTCAATTCATAGGCTCGAGAAGCTAGTGTTTGTAGTTAGTAGAATAGTGCCGCTAAAAAATCATGTGCAGCAGTGGAAAAATAACTGAACAACAACTAAGGGCCGGTTTCACCAGCGTAAACGAAGGAGCTGATCTCGGTTCAGATTGTCCGTCAGGTTGGTTTCCACAACGGGCGTTCAACCCTAAACTCAGTTAAACGGGAGTTCAGCGTTGAACGCTCGATTTCGGCCGGTCAACAGGGATGAACTCGGTTCAAGTTCACTTTTCCCTCCCGCTTATCCATTCAACAATGTCTCGAGCACAGCTAATTAATAATTACTTTGGTGGAATGACAAATCAATAATTTTGTGTAATTGATTTAAATATAAGTGATGTTTTCTTACTTTTTAGAATGTTCCAATTCAATGAATAATTGTCAGCAAAATCGCAATAAGGTTCATAAGAAAACTGAACCCCAGCCTTTTTTAAGACCCCGAAAATAACCAATATAACTACGAGTATATTCTTCCTCTCTTGCTCAAAGCAAAAACCTAACTTGTTACGTTACATTCCGTTTTCAAGGATTTACATCAGTAATGAAAATTGGATTGCCTTCCAAAACTTTGCGTACCCTGTCATGAAAAATCTGGGTCGTGCATTTTCATAATGTCCTAGTTGGTAAGTTATGTGGTGGCGATGAAATGAAGCAACGTTATTCAAACTATCGAACAACTTTATTATCAAATAATAGGATCTGGATCGATAATTATTTTCGTCAACATTGGGATCTAGGTTCACTTCAGTACCTTGCAACATTTCTGTCAACAGAGCGGTGGTTGTATTGAATTTTCTTCTTCGATTCTCAATTCGTGAAGATCGGTTCTCTCTTCGGCTTTGATTTGATTCCATTACGAGTACAACACAACACGCGGAAACCACTGGAGTCGAAAATGGATAGCTGGAAAGATGGATTTCTCGTTCCCGCGTTCATCAAAACAGCTGAAACCCGCGATATAACCTCGTTGTCACCTTATTGAATAACCGAACCTCTGCCTTCATATACAGATATTATTTATATCTGTTCAGACCGTGGATCAACAGCTGCTCAAACTTGGTTTTCATTGATCTTAGTTCAATGTGAACTCCAATCATAGAAACTCGTTTAACTTGGTGAAACCCAAAACCTTTCAAAATGAGATCAACCCATTGGTTACGTTGAACTAGGTTAACAATAAACCGAGTTCATGGTTCATTGGTGAAACCGGCCCTAAGTTATGGACGGCGATATTGAACGTTTGTTTGTCGCGTACTGAGTTGAAAAGGTACAATGGGGGGCCTCCAGAAAAATAACAGCGGTCATCGTAGACCAATGATTAGACAAAACATCAATTTCTACAGTATACACTGGTTGCAAATGTTCAATGATTAAATTAAAAACGATGTATTCAAATATCCGACACAGGATTAGGACAAGAGTTACCAATCAACATGTGTAAGGCTATCGATGCACCAGTGATCAAGGTGGCGCTATATCACTCTTCATCAGCGGATGTAAAAGTGGACCAATTACGGGAGCAATTAAGAAGATTTCAGGTCAAACGGAGCGGAAAAAGGTTCGCGTTTCACTTGCATCACATAGAACTGACGTAGAGGAGAAAATAGAAGTGAGCTTCTCTCAATGCTGGATAAAGGGGGAAGATGAGACTACTTCATAAATATATAACGTACGTAGAAAAGGAGTGTCGCAGAGTCTCGGAACACAGTCACGTAGCTCGTGGAGACGGAGGATAATAATTACTGGAAGAATGGTGGATATATAAAATCCCTAAGACGCTGTAATTACCCATAAACGACGATCTACCACATAACCAAAATGCTGCATTTATAGCATATTGAATATATTTATTGTATTAGAAAATATTTCTTCTTAATTTTGACGTATAACGATACAAGTTAATCTGGGCGTTTTTAGATGACAATAGTAGGACGTCAAACGAATTCCCTAAATGGAAAATCTCATCAACACAATATACCCACACTCTTGTTTCAAAACTCATAATTCTTGCTTCACGAGTATCTCAGCATCTCGTACGCTACAATCAATAACTGTTGTTTTCGATCAGCCTCATTTCATATCTACCTCGATGTTTCGAGAAGTTATCTCAAGCTGGAAGTTGACAGTTCAAATCCCCACGAACAGGATGCAGACTTATATAATAAATTTGACTGATGAAAACTGCAATAACTCAGGGCGGGCAGTTGACGAACGATTCAAACAATCTCTTTACAAATTTATTTTTTCTTTGATGGTACTCACAGAATTCATCTTGATGATGAACACTTGAGCAAATATCTGTAGATCAATAAGAGTTAAATAGTTCGGATGAAATGTAAATATAGAAAGAAGGCGGGAATGATGATTGAAACAGTAAAAGAAAATATAAAAGATCCACAACCAAGTTCTATCTCACAGGGAACATTTCAGTGACATTTCGATGAGTATGCAGAGGGCTACTAAGTCAATTTTCTATTTTTGTTTTATTTTAGTGTATACAAAAATATGCTCTACACCGGCGAAACTCCTACGTTAAAAATTGGAATTTTTCAATTTACACTGTCATTTTTGGAATTTTTAATTGACATTAGTTGAGCTGTAATAAGAATTCGAAGACCTACGAAGGTGGAAATATTAAGATTAAATATGGAAAAAATGAACCTATTTTATAGTACCTATACGTATTCTAGTTCACGAGAGGGCCATTGGAGGGGGGGGGGGGGGGGTAAGACCAAAAAATTAAGTACCCATACGAGCTTCATGTGACTATTAGAACCATAACGATCTCGTAAGGAAGTCCACCTCGCGACAACTGTACCTTCGGATATGCCCATGTCTTGGGAAAAATACCTAAATACAAACTACTTAAACGTCGTTTCCAGTGGTTCGATTTGATCAAATCAACTTCAGAGTCAACTTACGAATTTCCAAAGGAGTATGAGTATCACGTGATTATCGATTTGTCAGGAGTAATGTTATTGATCCCGTGAATATAAACCAGTAGAGGTTTGGCAGATGAAGCATGCATTCAAGCTGAACTGGGCTGAATGAAAAAAAATATAGAAAATACTCAATCAAATCCGGAGTTAGAGAGAAGAGGTAAAGGATTAGGAAGCGAAAGCCACGAGGACAGATACCGTGAAAATGAAAACCGGCAGGTCCGAAACTGATGGGGTGGGCCCCGGTGGTCCTCCGTAAATTAGATCTCCGGCGAGAGTCAACGGTAAAAACAGTTCGCCCCATAAAAACCGACGCAAGTGAAAATCAATAAAAACCGAAATCCTCGATCCAAGTGCCGAGTGCGGTCGTCAGTGGTCGGAACACCTTTCGTGCGGGCGGTTTTCGGGACACCTGGTTGCATGCGAAGGAGTCACGCGAAAATCGTTGTGTACGATAGATTTCCGGTATGTTTAAATCGTGAAATGTCGTTGAGAAAGGGCTTGAGATAACAAACTGTACAACTATAATTTAGACGAAGGCCGTACATAACGATTACAGATACAACCAGTATTACACCTCAAATACAATCAAATGAAGATGCGTCATTAATTACCCTAGTATAACTTATCAATTAGTACGAGCGGGTCAGAAGTCCAATGGGATTAAGAATGACGAAACGTGGTGGGTCTTTTGTAGATACGCTGTTCAATGATTCAGGAGGTTGTTCCCTGAGCACACCTGACCCCTTTCTCTGAACTTCTAAATGCCTTGATGAACCAAAACGGTGATTAAAAATGAGAAAAGAATTGCCTTTTTTAATGTAGAAAATCCATGCACGACATCATAGAAACGGAACTATGTTTGTTGAGGCATTGAGAGTACACAATTTGGGGGGTGCAACATCGTTGTGCGTGGAATGAGGAGTACCCACACTTTTCTTTGTTCAAAAGTGTTCACTGAGCTGAGATTGTACCTACCTACTTTCCGTTTCCACGAGACATGCATAGTTTTGGTTCAGTAACGATTCGGTAACGTTTTGGTGACGTCACAGGTAGCCGACGGTATGGGTGACTGCAGGCTCTGTTGTGGCAACCTGGCGAGTGTACCTTAAGGTGCGTCCACATTATGTCGAATCAAGCCGTTCGACATCATTCGACCTGAGACGATCGACAAAGTCGAACAAGTATGGACGTGCCGTTCGACCTCAGCAACATGTTGAAAGTCGAATCGAACGTGTCGAATCCGATTGCTCTCGAGGCGGTCCGGATCAAAGGAAGTCGACCCGACCCGAATCAAAGTTCGTAGTGAGGACGCGTCGATCGACGGTCAGTCGACGTTAGGAGCCTGTTCGCACGACTTGTTGCGTTTTTCCTCTCGTATCTAGAGGATTTCAAATGTCAATTCGCGAGCACTGTACTTTTTTCTTCGCTGAAAGATGCTGGGGCGAATCCAAAACCTCCGAGGGCGTCGAGCACGTTGTTCTCCTGCTGCTACTGCGATAACTATTGCAGCAGAAGCTGCTAAAACAACTTCTTCATCATCACTCAACATTATTGGCATTGGAAATTACCGAAATCGCAAATCTGTTCCTCACGCCGCGCCAGATGATTCGATACTGATCGGTAATTCGACACGTACACACTACCAGAGCAGTGTGGACATCTTGCTGAATGTCGAACATGTCGAACCGACTTGTCGAATCGAACGTGTCGACCAGCCTGATTCGACATAGTATGGACGCACCTTTACACAGGGTATTACTATCCCTGTAGAGCTCGAGCGCGCCACCGTCGCCTCACAAATCGTCCTCGGCAGTTACTGAGTAGTGTACTTATCATACTCTATGTAGTGCTTCTGTTATCGTGGATCCCTGAATAACACTCTCCAAATTAGAATAGACTGGTGAGCCAGTTTTTTCAATGCAACAGCGTAAATGCACCAAGTATCGACGTTGAGATGGTGTAGACGTGAGATGGTGTCGACGTTGAGATGGTGTTAGACAACCCGGAATAAGTTTCCAGCGAACTTCGGGGAAACGAAGATCTCAGTTTAATTGTGGTTCATCAACTTTGGTACTTTGATATTTTTCTTTGGTAACATTTGTTGGAGCATCCCGAAAAAAAACACACTTTACATTAAATGTAAAGTGTGTTTTTTTCGGGATGTTCCAGCCAAGTTACCCACTAAAACCGAAGTTTCCTGGACGCTACCTGTGACGTCACGGACACCCTCTGCCGTCGCTGATGCACTCTTGCGGCTTTGGGTTCTCTCAACCACTTTCACGGTGACAGTTTTACCACCTTGCGACTTGATAAAACGAACGTTTATCATTTGTGTTTCAATTGCCGGTTGAAGGATGACATCAAAAATTTGGATGGTGGTGGATGGAAGGTGGTGAAACTGTCACCGTGAAAGTGGTTGAGAGAACCCAAAGCCGCAAGAGTGCATCAGCGACGGCAGAGGGTGTCCGTGACGTCACAGGTAGCGTCCAGGAAACTTCGGTTTTAGTGGGTAACTTGGCTTCTACTTCGAACCTTACCTACCAATTTTTCCATAACTAAACTAATCTGTACACGATAATGAGCAAAAAACAGCACGATTCAGACCCATGGGTACTCCTCATTCGTGAACGTAAAACCTAGGGGTGAGCCTAGAAACCTTTCAGACATGAAGGAAAGGCGACGGCAGGTAACTCAGCGCCAAGATGACGGGGAATCCTTCGTCTTCTACACCGGCGAACCCAAAGTTATAATACGCGACACAGGCCGTGCGGACTTCAAACGGCCTCCAAAGTCTTTTGATCGACGAACCGGGAAAACATCGGAGGAGGTCCTTCATAGGGCAAGCGGCAAGAGTAGAAGAGAGTTATGACTCCAGACAAAGGAAAAGCTTACGAAGGACTTTTTATTTATTTTTACCGCTGATAACTGAGGCGCCTTGAACAAATCAAAGTTATCCTTATCAAACTTTCGAAATCATCAAGACGTCGACAGAGGCTAATTTTTTATAGACATTCTTCATACGAGTCAAAATGCAACTGAGGCAAAGAAAGTAGGCACCAATCTGAATAGTGTAAATCCAATAAAAATGTATAAATCAAACTCAAAGCTTTTGTTAGCCCTTCCTAGAGATGATTAAATATTCTATCATTCATTACCAGCCCACATGCACTAGTATCTGTAGAAATGTCGGCAAGAAGTAATTTTCTCGCACTACTTGAGAGTTCAGAAAGCTCTTCATCATTCTCAGTTTTTTCTCGTAACGCCCACATACGCAAATAAAATAAACAGAACCGTATTGAAAACATCTTTCAGTTAGAAACCTCCGTAACGACTGGACGTACTCGTATATCCGCCATTAACCCCTTCAGGTCTGACGGGAAATTGATCAGTTTTCAGGTCAAATGTGTTAGAAGTCGGACCTGCTGGAATGAAATTGGGATCCAGCGATCCAACGATAGGAGGTAAATTCAGATGGGTTCTATTGATTGAAATACGTCGTAAAATATTGATCAAATTTTAGACGTATTCAATCAATAGCATTATCTTGATTGGTAAAAACGTTAATATATACGAGGTTCCTAAGCGACAAGACGGGGTTCAGTTTTTGGGCGCTGCCCAACCCACCATTTTAAACCAATTTGCGTGTTTTTTTTTAACCCTGAAATCTGTTTCTAATGGACGGAGGATGAGATGCCCCAAAATTACTCAATTCTCCCAAAACCCGGAGTTTACAGGCATCCGGTCTCACTAGTGTACCAACTGAACCTTAACATTTCATATACTTTTGGTGTAGGAGAATCTTCCGAAGCCGAAGTGCAGTTTGTAATTGCATTACTTATTATTATGAAAAAGTGTTTTTTCTGAGCCTTTTTTCTCACTAAACCGGGATAATGAAAATAAATTTAATGAACTACCTAATTGATTGAGAGTCAAGTGGTGTATGGACGAAAGACGTCCCCTGAAATACATGCATCAATTAGGCATGACTAATACGGTCATTTCTTGGTAATAGGATAGTTATCGAGTAACAGCGACCGTCTGGTAATAAGTTGTGGTATTACGTTATTTTGGTAATAGGTTACCGGCGATTCGAGAACCTTTCACGCGCCCAACACGGACTAGTTGTCCAGTTGGGTGCTGGAAAGGTTCCCGAATCCTATCACCAAAATAACCTAATAACACAACCTATTACCAGACGGTCGCTGTTACACGAAACTAACTCAATACTCACTCGAATAAGTTGTCGACAGTCAATATTATGATCGGTTATGATTATGACAGTCCCAGCGAACCTATTATCACGGAATGCCGAATGGCCGGCGACAATGAGACCCTCAAAGGCCTTTCCCACAAGTTCTCAAAACAGCTATTCCGGTAATAGGAGTTTTATAGTAATAGGTTATCTGGTATTAGGTTACTGGACAAGTCATTTGAAGCGGTTACGTTAAATATCCCCCACCCCTAGCATCAATCGACTGTACGGAACTGGTAGAAAGTTATATTGTAACTTGTATAGTATGTGATATAATATTACATAACATTATTATATCAGTATCTCCTATTTATTTACTCAAGGAACTTCCTATTCATTATTGGTAGAAAAAACTGTTGACGATTACCTGTCTATCCAATCATCTTAACTTGTAAACGTGAAGGGCGGTTTTTGGACCAATAAAATGAATTTTCGAGAGCTCAATATGGATTGGTCCTACTTGGAGATTCATCAAATGGGATCGTTTCCAATGAGGGTGAAAAGAAAAGGCTTAGCTTTTCTCTCTTTAAAAGGCTATCAAATCCTGAGGAGGTCAGGGATCTTTTTCTCTCTTGTTCAATCCCAAGGGTCTCCAGCCCTTCATTCCAGAGCCCGTGATTCTACTGAACAGGGTGCTAATTTTCTTCTCAAGACTACTCCACGAATGGTATTTTTCCGAGAGTCTTTTCAGTTCCGAAAGTTGCTTGGTTAATTTTCTCTCTCAGGCCACAGAACGCGGATGACTCTTTAAAACGACGTGTCTATTCAAAGTCTGTTAATATTCAATATGGTTTATTTCCTCACTTAACTGGAAGCTCATTTCCCTCGATATCTTCGATTACCACACCTTTTCATTTCATTCCTGACAAGACGGGGTTGTGCCAGCACTTTGAACACACTTCTACAAACCATTACAGAAGTTTGGTACTACATTTAATTTAATTACTGTACAATCACAGCGTCTAGGTGCAATTCAACAAAATGTCAGTCTTGTGGCTGGCAATAACAATTACTGGTGTAATTACATTATGATTGATTTTTCCACATGGATCTACGCCGACCTTTCGGTGGGCGATCGACTACGGCTGGACAAGGAACGACAAACCTTTGCCAAGTCGAACCTTTGGCGCGGCAGCCACCAGTTGACAATGTAGCTGCCAAGTAGACTGCGAGAGATAATCCTGGTAATCATTTGCAGTCATGTGCGCCCATGCAGATGACAGGAGGAATCCGTTGAGAGAGGATCCGCCCTCATTATTTGCTCCGGCGCCTTTAAACGTGGGTTCGTTTAATCGATTTTAAACAAATGGAATGAAGGTATTAATTGTCGACGTTTGAATAGTATAGACGGACAAAACGGCGGTGGGATTTGGGAGGCATTTTCAACGGTATTTCAGGAAGTTAATTCCCCCTGCTAAGGTAATTCAATATTTCCATTTTTCAAACGAACGGGTAAAAACAAAGGGCCCCTCCGAAAGAATGTACCAGTAATCCAATAATACTGAGAAAACCGGACAACCGAGAGCGATTAAATCATCAACGTCAATGGTTAGAAATGGGTGTTTCACGTCTTTTTGAATTCCCACCTTTTAATAATATGCTATTCAAAAATTTGAAAAGCTCAAACCTAGGCTCGTACAAGAATATCATACATGCCTGGTCTCGATTTACTATCATTTCAAGACAAATTGAAGTTATACTAAATTTATAAAATCTGATTTTACCTAAATCATTACCGTAATTCGTTGAAGCAACACCTTCTATCGACTATTTTCACGAAAATGAGGTTTAGGCAGATTCTTATTCGACTTCTCACGCTGGAAACTCGAAAATTACAATAGCCCCTATCGACATCGTTGAGGAAAAAACCCGTTTCAACCAGAAAACCAACTGTGTGGAAATGGTCGGTGTTGCTTCGACGAATTTCGACTACATTAAAACTATTTTCCTAGTGAATCTCACTCGTTTTGAGCAAAATAACAAAGGAGTTTTTCGATATCTTACGTGGGTCAGACAAACATACTTATTGTTACCACATTATGATTAACGTGAAAAGAAACGGAGGGGTGCGAATGTTTTGTGAAACTTCTACCAAAATCCTTAGTGTACCTACCAAAAGAGTATTTAGGGCGGAATTCATAGTCGTCACTTTAGTGTAAGTGCGCCCTTAGATGAGCTCGAAAGTGGCGGTGCTCCCTTACCGCTATTCACAGTCACGTTTCAAGGCCACACTTTAGGGCGCACTCGAATGATAATCCTAGTGCACACTTTACTGAATTCATAAACCAAACTTGACCGGTAAGTGAAGTGTTACCCACGACTTTCCGGTGCCAAATCTAAAGTGACCTCTCCAGGTCCCTAAAGTGCGCACTAACCCTCTATTTTTGCTGATAAGCTATCAAAAACATTTGTTATTGAGGTTTCCCACGACGGTTCTCAAAATGAATTCTCAATATAGTGTATTTTTTGATTTCGATGAGTGGGATGACGAGTTTTACGAGCGATTCGAAGAGCAACGGCTGAATAGGGCACCAAAACGGTATATTCGAGATGGGCAGAACCCATTTGAATGGCTCAGTGAGGAAGGATTTCGCCGGCGATTCAGTTTCCGAAAAGAGACGGTTTTGCAAGTTCTCATACCTATAATCTTCTCTAGGACTGAATTCTCTAGTAAGAGAGGACTTCCACTGACACCAGCTATGCAAGTGCTCGATGCTCTACGGTTTTACGCGACCTCTTCTTTCCAAGTGAGTAACTCTTTCCTGTGATTTTTTCAACTGCTGGTTTGTGGAACTACCTCTTTACCTCTCTTCGATGCAAACAAATCAAGAAAGCTAGTAAGGTAAGCTACTTGTTTCGTTTGATGTATCCTTGGGATTTCTGGATGTTGGTATGTGGTAAATGTTTTCATGTGGTTTTGTTGTATGTACAACTCGGGGATCGATGTAATTCTCCAATAACTACAATGTGTCTGGTACGTGTTGATAGCTGCTAAATCCTGAAAGTAAGCTACTTACTTGTTTCGTTTGGTGTATTGGGATTTCTGGATGTTGGTATGTGGTTAATGTTTTCATGTGGTTTTTTTCTATGTACAACTCAGGGATCGATAGAATTCACCAATAACTGCACTTGATAGATCAACAGATCTGGTACGTGTTGATTGCTGCAAATCCTCCAAAGCATAATCATGTAATTCTGTAATATACGAATATATAGTTGTGAAAACATTCTGAATTCACTAAAATTTGTTTACTTTGTTCACAGGCAGTTTGTGGAGATCTGTTCTCTATCAGCCAAATCATTTAGTCAACGACGCTGATAATACCACTGGCAACGGAATTAGGAACGCATTCTTCGCTCTTATTTTAATAATTGAAACGTATTTAAATTTCAGGTGTTTTCATGATTACTCCCTTTTCCCTTCAAAATAGGAATGGAGTTGAGGGTTCCCTTCAGGTGAACAAATATGAAGAATTCATAAGTATTTGAAGAAGGTATAATGTAAAATACATGTAGATATAAAAAATAGGAAAATTGAGGTAGTAATACTGAACATTTAAAAAAAATGTAACCCAAGAACTTGACAATGTAACGTACCTATATACAAACTAATTTTTACTTTACTTATTTTCTTAAATAACTTGTTATTAACCACTGGGTGGTTAATTACATCCTCAACTACATCCCAATTTCCTTTTCACTCTTCTTTTAACCACTTTGGTGTCTACTTTTTAACATTCTTTTTGGTTTTCAACAACTTTCTGATTTCTAGCAACTTCTTTTTTTTTCTCCACCTCAGACAATTCAATTTGGTGCTTTTTTTGTAATTCGAACATTTCTAATTCGTTTCTAATACATATCGCTCTTCTTGCTTTCTACTACGTCCTTTCTCTCCAACACCAAGTGCCTCACCTTCGCCATCTTCCCTAAACACTTGCATCTTCTTATCCGTATCAATTATCAATCAATCTAATTTAGTATGACAAAGAACACAAACAATTCTTCACGAAACGACGACAATAACAACAACAGTGAACCTTCTGGTAACCTTCCGAGACTGTTTTCACAGTTTGGAAGTGAGAAGGGAAAATTTCCCCGTTTAGTGTTAGAAGTGACGGGGATTTTTATCTCTAAACAGAGAAACTTTCCCTTCAATAAACTGCAGGGCTGCCAACTGCATGCCGAAAGGCGTAGCGAGCACTAAAACTAAAGCCTAGTGTACACTTAAGCCGAGTGCGCATTCTTACTTGAATAGAAGTGTTAGTGAACACTAGGATTGAACTATGAATTCGAAGATTGAAGTGGAGGGCGACCCTTTACTTTCCGAAGTATTAGTGGACACTTATCTTTAGGGTCGACTATGAATTCCGCCCTTAGAGTAGATTCGAGTGAAAAAAAGGAAAATGTCGTCATACGTTCTGGGCAGGAAGCCCATACTCGTGGCATCATCTAGAAATGATGTCACTGGGTGAAAAGAAACCCTCAGACGTAGAAAAGCGAATATTTGTCGTGAGAGTGTTTGGAGTCGAAATTCTTGGGAAAGAATCCAGTATCATTTGAAACCGTTTGAAGAAAGCCACTAAAGGTCCTCATTTACGGCTGTGTACTCGTGTTCTACATGCCTGGATTTTTTTTTCAAGTATTTATTTTAGAAAAATTGACAATCATATAATGTTCTAAATTATTGTTGCTAAATACTACGGCTGGTTTGTTTAATTGCGATAGAGGGAGAAGGATGGACGGTTGAAAACACATTACATTGACCTAATTGCTAACGATAGTAATGTTTAGCTTGGCCTACCTAGTCTAACAAAATTACCATACAAATCAACAGAAATTAAGACAATTTTCGAAAAGTAAATTGGACAAGATAATCAGTGACTGCTTATTCGAGCAACCATTATCATAAGTATCATTATTTGACTCAGCAAGACAAAGATTGCGAACAAGATTGCTGCCTAACACATTTTACGGTAAAAATTTCTATTTTCGCGAATAATTTTACTTATCGATTTTCACTGAAATACCCACGGTTTTTGGGACGGGAACGAGTATTTTACACCACTGTAAACAATGTTTTGATCATACCGTTGAAAAGCTGAGCTTTTGGGCCAACTTTTGGAGTTACAGTATGAAATTAACCAGCAGATTCAGTTAGGCTTACAAACTTTTGAAAAAAACTGAACGTTCCCGAAATTTTCGAGACTTCCCTATTCGGGCTCATTTTTCAACATCTGAATCTTTAAAAAGTTTCATTTCCAACGGTATAATCAGATTTGAATTTTGACTGAAAAATGAGGGACTTATGGCCATTTTAGTGACTCAAGGTTTAGTGAACCGGTATTGAAAAAAATTTATAGGACACTTTTCATCAGAAATTAGTTGTAGAATCGATCCCTGGCCGGTGGAACGACGCTTACACCCTGTATTATTGTTGTTTGTTCTGCCAGCAGTGATAGATCCGGTACACCGACGTCCTCGGACAGTTTGACGGTGGGATATCTTGCCTTTTTTCTAAGAAGAATTTCGCTCTTTGGTAGCCTCCTGTGAGTAACAAGTTAATAGTTTGAGACAAATCAAATACGAGAACCAGAATCTGATAAATTCATTCATAGCGTTTAACTCGGGTAAAGTACTGTGCGTGTTTTTCTAGGATTGATTCTACCGCCGAAAGGTCGTGTCCTATCTTGAAAGGAGTAGATAACATGCATGTTAGAGCAAGTACATGTTCAACGCCCGTAAAAGTATTATTTACGATTACGCCAATAGCACGGGGCAAAAAACGAAACGACGCAGACATGGAGTAGGGCCAAGCTGCAGTTGAAAACAAGTAAAAGCAAAAATAGCACAGTTCAACTTAGAACGGGTTGTTAGTTATCATTTTATCGGACTAAAAACGTGATACGTAATGAAGTGAAGCTTTTATTAGCTTTCTAACAACCATAAAGTTCGTTGAAGGGATAAAAAGACGAGTTCACAAGGAACTCATAGCTTTTTTTTAAATCGATAAAACTTGCCATCAATGTAGGAAAAAAGTCGGGAGAAACTGCACATATTCCACCGAAGTTCCTCAGCCGAAGGGATGCCGATATTTTGGCGACGAGGTGTTCCATAATTTTTAGAATCACAGTTGAGAAACGATTCAGAGTTGCGACCTTGAGGTTGGCACCGGACCAAAAGTTGGAACACACGCCCACAACTCGACCGCTTCCTCATCAGACCACCTTGTGTATCGACCAGAAACTGCTCTCAAGGGTGTTATTCGAGGAACATCCAAAACTTTCAAGGTCGGAATCAATAATCTGAGGAAATTTCATTTTGGATCGAGGGGTGTGCGACGAATATCTCAAGTATACTTCTGCGGTTCGCGTTTCAGTTTGATTGGTCAGCCCATTTTGTTTGGTCACAAAGAAAAGTAAATGCTGAACAGACATCCAGCTTTGCCCTTTGGTGATTTGCGAATCAATTTAACCACACAAAGAGCTGAATTGACCCAAAATCTAGTCCTTCAATCAATACATTATCAATACTGCCGTTTTTGGAGGAGTTGAATATAGTAAATAGATGAGTTGAAACTCATTGTGGATTGATTTCCTTAATTGTAGCCTTGGAGAACAGATTTCAATAATTGAAATAAAAACTCAATTGTCGTACAATACATAGTTTTATAAAGGATCGTTATTTCTCTGAATTCCGAATGTATTCCCAATTCATGTTAGTAATTAAATCGTCCATATACCTCTAGTATGACGTATATCGAAGATATCCGTATCGACTGAATCCAAACCAGGTCCTTTGAGAGTAAGATTTACTACCAACACATCTTCCTCATATTTCCATCAAAGGCACAAGGGCGAGTTGACCGCCATATTCCACGATCGCCAGAATCAACATTTTTAGGAGGTCCCTACTCCTGTAGTTGTCACAAACAAGTTTCTGTTTCCACATCTATCAGTGCACTGTTTTCTAAAGAAATAAACAAGAAAAAGTGATCAATTCTACTTCATCACCCGATTTTTCCGACATAATTCAAAGGGAGTCCCAGAGACTCGGTAACCGCTATAATGAGATGCTGAGTTTCATTCGAATTTTCAAAAAATAGGATTGTTCTCGATCCAAAATTTTTAAAACTTGAATTTCCGAAAAAAATGTTAGGTATTACAAACAAAAATCCGTTTCAGGCCATCCTGAATTCACTGCCAAAAGACACAAAAACTCATATGTATATAATATATAGGTATATAAATTGGCCTTATATCATGATTTTTAGTGTCTTTCGGCTTTATACATTCAGGATGGCCTCAATGTATAAGTTATAATGTTATACATGTATACATTTGTTACACATACATTTTTGATATATAAATGTTTGTGTCATTCCGGACGATACATCTGCATAGAATCGAGATAAAAATTTCAAATTTTCACAAAACATCTGTCATGGCTAAGTTCGCATACAGGCCACTCTAAGGAGGGTTTAGGAGACTTTAAGGGGGCGAAAATTAGGGGGCCATAAATTCCAAAAATGAAACAGTCTGACAAGAGACATCTCATTTTAAAGGTTTTTCTACGCTGAACACGATGGTGAAATCAGAATTGCAATATATTAGTCCGTTCTCAAACTGGAGCACTTTGAATATGAAGAAACGTGGTTGTTACTAGAGGTGTTCTCCACGGTGCATCTGCTGTAATCTGATAACTGAACGAGATATCACAATTCTGACTCTCTCTTCTTTAAACTGAGGTGTTACTCGCTCTAGTTATATCTAGTTAGATAAATATCTAGTTAGAAATATTATTTTATACCTTAAGTTACATTAACCAACTAAGTTTAGCCCTTCTTATCATCCGCATGTAAATTGCCATTCTGTACCACTGGGATTTTTGATTTTAGATTAACGTGGAGTTATGTTTTTTATGAAATTCATAAGAGAGGACTGGGACCTAAGTCTATGAGACTTCCGTCTAAAGGCCGGAACATTCGATGAACAGAAACGGAGTTGGCCACGTGGAAGGAGGTATTCGAGGACACTGACAGGCACGATACCGATACAGAAATGTTTATTCTGGAGGACAACCATTTTTCCCTCACAAAATTGATTGTGAAAAGAACATCGAATCTCAATCTGATTTTATTGTCTGTCGACGCTCTTTCTTTCTACGAAAGTCCAGATCTTTCTTCGAATCCGTAAAGATTAGATTTCTTTCAACAAGTTCATAAAACCTGATTCGTTTGATTAAATTCAGTTTACAAATTTGATTCGCATTCTGATCTTTGATCATCGAGATAAGGTACGGAATATCTGCATTTTATTCCCTCACGTTGACGATTGGGATTTCAATGCGATATTATCAGAAAAGGCCAGAAGATTTGGTGGCGAGGGGAATCACTAACTTCATTTATTGGCCGATCGGTACGGGCTGGGAAAACGGCGGGTGGCGAATATTCGAAGATGGAACGAGGTTACTGCCACCCTGATCTTGTCAGCTGAAATGGCGAATTGAGATCCTGCGAAGCGATAGTCGCAAGCGTAATAAGGTAGAAATACCTCCAAACCCTTCCTATCCTTCCTCATAATGGGACGAGCTAACTGGGTTTTAAGACCATCAAGCTGAATATCGATAACGGCTCCATCTCATTCCCCTTGGCATAATTACACGTACCCAAGACCATTCCTAAAAACTATCAGTGACTATCAACGACCGATTCAATGGAATTATAAGGTGGATAGAAACATTTGTGTGATGTGATGCGCTTCACGAACCGTTTCAGCTGGTGAATCCGTTTCGTTCTAGTTTTGTCTTATCTGGGATGTAAATACCATGAAAAGACAAGAGAAGTGGGAAAAGAATCTTGAGAACAAACAACAGTTTCAAAGACCTTTTTTCAAAGGACTCGGGAAGAGTTATTCATATTTATGCTGTGATGATTTGTAGCGCAACACAAAAAGAGGTCGTGGCTTCACATTTGTTTATTAAACGGATATGTAAACATTCCAGAGAAAGATCAGGAGGCGTCATTATAAAAATGTACCTTTACCAGTTCAGATAAGATAAGGAAAACAGAGGTAGAAGACTATCTCTACCTATTACAGGTAGAGCAAGACGGGAAATGCAGGGAAGAGAACGATAACTTGCACGAGTCAACCATGAACCGCATTTGCGCCGTATCACTGGAGATTCTCAAGTTTGAAAACGATTCGAGTCGCAAATATTCTAGTTCTACAAGAAGAAACTTGGTTCTCATATAGAAAGAATAAATACAAAATAAATAAATCCACGGTCAACAGCTGTAAAGCGAATTTTTGAAGAAATTACTAGTTTTATGTAAAATTTCTCCATTTTACTGGTTCGATTTTTTGTTGAGCTATACCACCACCGAAACGCCATGTTAATCCAAAATCGGAAATCCCAGTGGTTCAGAATGACAATTCACATGCGGATGATGGGAAGGGCTAATCATAAACATAGTCGGTTGTTGTAACTTATGCCATAATATAATTAACTATTTTCTAACTAGGTACATGAAAAGATCCTTCAAGAGCGCGCAGAAAGCGGATAGGAAGCATAGAAAGAGCGAGGGGAAAGATAAATCAGAACATCCGCAGTCATGCAGCGTAGGTATAAGAGCGAATTTTCGAAATAACTGGTTCTATGTACAATTTCTCCATTTTACTGGTTTTATAATACATTTTGACTCGATCTATTGTCGTGTAACACCTCAGTTTAATTTTTCAACGCTGAACACGACGGTGAAATCGATTGCGATATCTCGTTCCGTTATTAGATTAGAGCAGATGAACCGTGAAGAACATCTAAAGTAACAACCAAGTTGCTTCATCTTCAAAGTTCTCCAGTTTGAAAACGCAATAAGGTATTGCAATTCTGACTTCACAATCGTGTTCAGCGTTTAATTCCTTAAAATGAGGTGTCACTTGTCACACTGGTTCATTTTTGGAATTTATGGGTCATTTTTGCCCCCTTAAAATTCCCCAAAGCCCCCCTGAGAGTGGCCTGATTGTGCCCATTAGCCAAGTCAGATTGCTTGTCGTATAAATGTAATATATTATATCGGTATGATTTTTGGTGTCTTTTAGCAGTGAATTCCGGATGGTCTGACACGGATTTTGGTATAAAGATGTTTCGGAAAATCGAGTTTCAAAAATGTTGGACCGAGAACAATAGCTCTTGTTCGAAAATTCGCTAAAACTGAACTCGTCACTTTGACAACACAGAACTGAGAAAACTCAACGCATTTTCGGAACGCATCAAATATTCAAGATCACGATTCGGTTTGAGGAGCTTCCCTGAGAAGAATGGTACGATCGACAAAATGGTTTTGCTTTACACACGACAAGAGCCTATAACTGCTATCAACCACCATGTTATCCAAGCCAATACGTCAAGTGTTTTATCCAACAACTATTAACCATCTGCACCCGAACCAGTGTGCTCTTGTGCTCATTTTGCATTAATTTCTTAACAATACGATGTAGTACAAATTCTGAAGGGTTCAACTTTCAAGAAATTCATTTTTGCTGGAAATATGAATATTTAAGTTTACAATTAAATCATAGATATGAATTAAAAATGAACACCTGGGCAGTGACACGTAATAACAGGAGATGATTGTATCGTTCTGGCATGTTTCCTCTTATAGTTACGTAACGTACTAGTGCTAACGTACATTGGAAACTTTTAAATTTTCTTAGTACGATCAGGCAGTAGGAGTTGCATTGCAAAGACACGTTGTAGTGCATACCAAGCAACACCAACGTTACCTACTCTGATATTTATCTACCATACAAATTTTAAAAATAATGACAAGACAAACGATAAACGAATGCGATAATAAAGGAACGAAAGGAATAATAAAGTGTTCAGGGGCGATGCCCGAATATAGGGAGTAGAAGGGTGTGTAGAAGAACCGCCTTGAATCAATAGCTCATCAAAGATTCAACGCGTGTCACTTTCTGAGTCAATTCGCGAACACGTAATTTCCGCAACCGATGCACAGGCGGAGTACATACACGACGGCCGTTTTCTCCAGTAGAATACCCGAGTGAGGGTTTTTTGTGTATACGGAGTACCAGTGGTCTAATCGTTACAAATAATTATGAGAAATTAGAGGGAGAAATGAATATACAGGAAATCAATTAAAATATTGGTAAAACATCATTGAGCAAATATACAAGAGATGGCGAGAACGAAAATGACAACGAATAAACAATTCTTTGAAAGAATTTGAGCACTCAATTACCGTTCTCCAAATAAATGAAAGTGAAATGAATGAATGTTTAATCCTCCAAAGGGTAGAATAGTGAAAACCCAAAAATCCTTCCATTTATTAACGGCACTCGATTAATAAGTATATAATGGATGTTTTGAAATTTTCATCAACTCCTAAACGGTGGAAATTATCAGTTATTAGCAGAGTGTAAAAGTTTATAATGATGTAGTAGTGAAGAAAATCCATTACTTTTGGCTCAAAGCATTAAAACCAAGGATTCATCACATTCCCACCTCAAGGGCATCTCACAAATTACATTAATTTCTTGCATTTGTTCATCTGCAAAATCCTGTGCCATGTTAGAAAAGTGCCGTCGTGGGAATCGCCGGTGAAAGAATAATGTGTAATTATTTACACGTCAACTTGAAAATTGATTGAAAAAATCAATCAATTCGCAACTAATTATTGCCGATAATCGTAGACACTGCTACTACACTGTACAGCTGACACGTTCGTCTCATAATTATCATTTCTTGCATTAACCGATGGTAATTGTTCCGTATGAAACGATTAACTTTCTAAAGTTCCAGAAAATAGAGACCAAAAATGGGGGTTTACCCTACATCAAATGCAGCAGTCCTGGATTTTTGAATTTTGCTATTAGTAAGTAACAAATCCAAGTTTGTCTTGTGACTCAAATTTCGTACATGACAACAAGTGCACTATACAGATGTACAAACATACGCTTGAACGTTCAAGGGCTTGGTCCTCCTCAATCGCCGTACGTCACCTCAGGAAATGGTCAACTCGACACCGTAGGGCTTTCGTGACAGATGTTTGTCGGAGGGCACACGGTCGCCTTCAGTCTCTCGAACACTCGATATTACGATAATAAACCTGATGTACGATATAAAACCTATTTTTGACCTACGTTTCCCAATTTTGGTTTTCAATGATGACCCTTTGTAGTAAACCAAGAAAACTCGTCCCTGCGGGCCTCGCCAAGATGCCCCCCCCCCCCCCCTTCGTCCTGAGCTGTACGGCAAATTTCTATATCCAACTTTTCCTTTTCCCAATGACAACAACAAGCATAATTGATTGGGCGTGAAACGAGAACCGACCCTCGGACTACCTATTACAGTTTAGATCAAGGATCAAAGCAGGAAACATGGAACACGTTTTCGAATAGATTCATAGTAACACAGGAAACATAGTACTAGAAGAGCAATGCTCATTAATGCTCGTAAGTTGACAGTTGACATCCACAATGACTTGACACTCACAAGTGTCAAGTGACTCGCATGTGACAATTCCACAGCCGAAACACAAGGAGGAACTTTGAAGGACTGGTAAGGTTTCAAACTCTGGAGAGAGGCAGGAAGGGGCCAGAGGTAGGAAGAGGCAAGGTGTTCAAAGCAATTAGCTGTGGGAGCCACTCAGTTGATCAGCTCAACGGGGCCTGGGCAGCATGAACGAACGGACGGGCGGTTTCAGCCAGTTAGGTGAAGGCTAAAACATGTTCCATGTTAAAAAATGTGTTGAATTATGTTTCTGGGTATGTAACGAACGTTTCGAATCTGAAAATCGGAAGAACGAAAATCCATCCGCCCGCCTGTACACGGTTTTATTCCTTCTAGAATGCACCTACAATTTTGAAATTCGGCAAGCAGGCGGCTTTCATTCCAGGTGCGTGTAGTCCCAAATTATTCCTAAATATCAGCTATTAAAGGAATAAGGTAAGTTCAAAGACCAGCAACTTTCAATAATAAGACAAACGAAACTAACTATTCAAAAACAGACGAACTCAAGTATTCTGAATTTAGCAAGATTGTCAAACAAAGAAATTATTTAATTAACAAAGGATCATCAATAAGGTCACTACACTTTCAGAGTGAAATTGTAACTTTTGTGCACTTGTACTTTTCCTAATGAAGGACACTTGCTCTCACGCCAAGTGCTTGCCAAGTACTTGTAAAGTTGTTGACTTCCGACTTGGTATTTCATGAAACAGGCCCCTGCTCGTATCTTTACAAGTGTCGGCGTATGATATGATGCGTGTAGAATCCTCTCTATCCTGAAGAGTCGAGACCATTGAGCGCACATCATCCTCACAAGCCGCCTCGCTCCTCTTCATCCTCTGTCTTCCGGATCGGCGAACATAATTGACCCAGTTGCCAACGAACGCAGAGCTGCGCGTACGGTGGAAGGAAGGCCCAACCTCACACTTATCGCAGCGGGAAAACTACCGAACTTACGTCGTCGCACTGCCTCCGATTGGGACATCCGCGTAGGGCTTAACACATATTGTCGCGGTTAGTGAATACCCTCAAAAGTCCGCGACAATGGGCAGACGAGGACAGCAACGAATTGCGTAAGACAATAGAAATCCACAATGACGTTGCTCTATTTTTCGTTAATCATTTTCAATGTTGAAAAGATTGAGAAAGAATTTGAGAAAATTCCCCAAAAGGACACTTCGCCCATTTAAAATAAACTGAGAAGTATGAAATTCGGGATGCAGGCTCGGAACAGACCGAGGATATCCTCGAAACTGTTCATAACTCCAGATCGATAAGAATAAGGGAGCAAAATAGAATTTGACAAGTTCAACCATCGGAATAGGAAAAATTATTATTACGTAGGTAGAGGAATAGAACGAAGGAGGAAATTATATCTGTGTTCAATGACACCAACGGGAGCAAAGTAAAGATTTTTTAAAGTTTCTGTAAGTTACCCCGACATTTCGCACATCAAACACTTGGAAACGCATCAAAAATTCTCCATTCAGAACAAAAGTGTCTGTCAGTTCTTAATCGAGCTCAAACTCCTGGACGGGTTTCAATACAGTTTTCCCCACCTGATGGCATTACCCACAGGTGGGTGCAATAGGGTGCAACACCGACGCGCGGCCCTTGACTTCTAATGTTAAGTAAACCATTCCAAGTTTCTATTTTACAGGTGAACGAATCAAGATCTGCTGGAAAGAACTTCAAATCATGAATGCAACGATTCGTAAACCATTTGCTAGGGTTAAACCAACCAGGTAATATTAATGGAAAGAATATCGAGAATATAGATTCAAAACTCCCATCATACAGAGCTTTGTTGGTTATTGTCGGTAATATGGAATCAGTTTATACTTCAATTTTATAACATACATATACAACAAAATTTATAATGGTGGGGTATGAGACTTCCTTAAATAGGTGTCGCGTTATTGTAGAATTCTTTCATCAAAATTTTTTCATACCAGGAGGTGGGTATAGATAATTCAGCACAACCCTACAAATCAGAACCCCCCCCCCCCCCCCCACACACACACACACACACACAACACACATTCGATAAGTGGGAAAGGGAAATAAAGTCAGTTGGTGAAGTGGCCAAGAGGGTGTAAAATCAGGTTCGATTCTCTTCATCCATTAAATAATCGTGTACTTCAATAAATTAACTACACACTGAACCCCTGATTCTTCACCCCCTAAAACCCCTCCACTAAACCAACCCAACCCACAAATTCCCAATAGTTGACCGAATTTTGTGGATCTAAATTTACTCATTAAAAGACACGGAATCAAGATTCAATTCATCATTGAGTGAGGCGTAATCAGCGGTATCCATAAAAATAGAGATGTTGGCATTATTTACAGTAAAAGGTCCATTATAATAGCGGTTTTATCCGTAAGTTATGCAGAACGGGCCACGACGCTCTTTCAGCTCACATTATTCTGGTGAGAATTAACATAATCAAGACGTAGGAGACAGCACTGATTGCCAAGTTGAAGTCATCTACCCCATTTTAGCGTCTCCGTAAGGCGGTAGTAATTTCTGCTGAGGGTTCCTTAGGGACCAAATCACGAGAGAATGTTGTATAATATTGCACCCTAAAATGGGGAAACACTTCATTTGCCGCTTCGGTTCTGACAGCTAACTGCGATAGATGGGCCAAGTCGGCTCCCAAGATGTTTATTGTCATTTCAGGATTTTAAGGATCAGAGACAGTTTTTGCCCAAGAGAAATGGCAAGGCTTGATATGGGCTTTTAGTGTCCTCAGTATCCAGTACAAAAGGAACAGCGATTCATTTCTCAACCTCATAAGCCGACGAAATTTAAATGGAGAGGTTCACGTAACGTGTAATAAATCAACACAGATAACTGGAATTCATGTTTCCAGAAAAGTCACCGGAAACATTAGAATTAATGATGATAATAAAAATCAAAATTTCTTGTTTTTGAGCTCCCTCGACCCAACACTGAGCGGTGAGGGAGCTCAAACTGTGAACCAAACTCAGTCCAAAGTCTAACCCTTATAGAAGACAGATGTGAAACCTGCGATATGAAGTGAAACCTGCGATATGAAGCAAAACCTCGCTTGGAATGGCGCTAGACTCTCAACAATACTTGTTATTCATTGCCATGGCATCCACTACGCAAGAGGTATAAGACCTTTTATTTTGAAAACTATCGGGAACTATTTGATAAGTTATTTTAAAGAACTAAAACTTGTAACTAAATGTTTGAATTCAAAATATTCACACACACTTCACCTACTTTTCGGTATCGACTGATGAGTGATCTCATGAGTGGATGGATTGGAACGATCGGCTTGTCAAAGCGTTGGAGCCAGACCCACACAAAATGGTTCTTAACCTTGATGATTTGGCAGTAGCTGTTTTTCTTTAATCATTGAAAGTTATGTTTGAGCTCATGTAAAGTTGCAAAGACAAGTCCTGGTCGAGTCATGAGGTCTCCACAATACAAGCCCAGAGCACTTCTGGGACAACATGGCCGGCAGAACTCGAAAAAGCTCCTTTTTTTTGTAAGGCAAAAACCTCGGCAAAAACAGATTCAAGGATCGACGTGTTTGCCCACGAGAGGATCCCATATCTGGTTCTTGCTGCGAAAAGTCCGTAATGGGAGGATATAGAACGACGCGGGCTTTGATGTTGAAGGTCGGGGTTTCCGCATACAAAAACAAACGGATCTGATCTCCTTTTTCATGATATTCTCGTGATAGTCTCATATTACGGTTCAGTGCCAAATCGAGGACTACACGCAACGTAATACTAACATTACTGCCTATTTATTTAAACATTATTGTTCTGGGAAATTATCCGTGGTTTAGGCGGTGCACGGTGAATTGTTTTCAAAGTAGAAATTTTCTCGGTTTTTTGTGTGCAACCAGATTATGGAAAAGAGTACATGGCTTATGAGTAAATGAGTATGGACCATCTGGTAGGGATGTATAAAAAATATCGATATATCGAAATAGCCGATATTTTTCTTGCGGTATATCGATGGTTATTGCCGATATGTTTTATCCCGATATATCGGAATATCGATATCAAACTGGCACTATCGGGTCCGATATATATATAATAATAAAAATATATTATATTTGCATAAATGTATAAATATTATTATATTATATTGCGTTTAATGTCCAATGAGTAGCCAACAAGTTTCTTCGACCTAAGGCTTCTATCCTTGACCTTCCCTTTGACTGATAGTTTTGAAAAATTTTCTGCTGAACCTGAAGGTTCTGGTCCTTTGGCAACACTGTAGATCGTATCCTATCATGGACACCCTTGGCAACAAAAATCGAGCATCCGGAAGAAGAAGAGCATTCATTCATCCGCCTTGTAAAATTACAATTTTGGGAACCACTCCAGCGTTAGGAGAACAACATGGAGCTACACTGGGTTGGAAAAGGAAATGGAAGGGACTTCCAAACAGAGCAAACTTTACGGGAGGATAACCCTCGAACGTGAAACCTTCCTCATTTCGCTGTAATGTGCATTTTTGTATGGGTGGCTTCTTATGCACACCTACATCCACCTACAAAACATTGAGGTTATTGAGACATTGATTTATAAATTGAATCGGTAATCTGGAATTTTGAAATTTAGATTTCTTCTGTTGGGAAGAAAATTAGACAAGAAAATTCATATTATATCAAATAACGATATATCGATATTTTTTACCGATATATCAAATTACTATTTCGATATAGTTTTAAAGTATCGATAGTCGATATATCGATAGTTTTCCTCCGATATTGCATCCCTACCATCTGGCATCTATAATGAATACAGAGAGAGCCACGGTGAATACGTATGACACCTAATATTTGACTGTCACTAACTTGTTGATACTTCAACTATTCCCTGTAATATTACATCATCGAGGTAGAAATACAGAAATAAGAGTCACGATTAAGTTTCACCTGAGTAATGATCTTCAACGAGCGAAATTCCTGCGACGTCCGGCAATAATAAGATTGCGGTTTACTCATGTCGTGACCGCATCGGAAACACGAGTATCCAATCGGTATGCAACTATAAACGGTGGTCATAAAAATACGTGAACTCTAAACGAAAGATTGGGCACGAAATAAGTTTAATGGACCGAGAAATTCGGTACGGAAACACCCGGTCTTTAGAGACGGTAGACCATTTCTTTATTTCCGCTCTCGCTTAAAATGCTGGGCGAACACAGTTCCATTAGTTACCTACTCATTCGACGAAGCAAATTCGTATAAACACGAAGCACAACTACCAAAATAGAAAGTAAAAAAAAGAAAAACGAATTGGGGAACCGCAAAAAGTATGTTTCGAGTGTAGGCCATGTGACCTCGGTTTTTCATTGTTTTCACGTCGATCATTCGCCACAACGAACCCATCAAACAACGCGTTGTCAAATGACGTCTTCTGTCTCCCACAGCCTGTATATTGCAGCACATTTCTGTACTGATCTGGTTTAAAAATCAACCAACGCTTCAGAATAAATTTGCCATTGTCTTCCAAACTCCTATGAGCGTCATTTGACAATAGAAACTCAACGAAAACCACGACTATCACGACCGCATACGAGCAAATAAAGTGAAATGGGCATATAATATAGCATATTATGCTATATCAGTATAGCACCCTCTCAAGCGCCCTATTTTTTTTAAACATCTTCACCTTTTAGACACACAAATTCTGCTGTAGAGCGTCAAAGACGCAAACGCCCTTTCAGTGAATCAGAATACGAACTATAATTCGAAATTCAAGGCCACTTTTGGATTTTTGATTGACAATAGTCTTGCATTCAGAATATTCATTTCAGTTTATAAGGATGTTCATTAACATTGTAAATGCAGTTAGAAGATGGAAATCGACAATAGAACTTAAGAATTCTACGAGGGTAGGTACGTGAGATATTACACATAGAAATTCTCACGGCTATGAATGAATTTAGAATTTCAAAAAATGAGAATAGATCCCACATTATAATCATCAAGTACATATATACATAGACTGAAATCTATCCAACGCAGCTTCACATGCATACGTGGGGCAATGCCCATTGTTAACCGCGAATATGCTTGAAGAACGAAATATATTATTTTCATAAGGAGGGGATTTTAGAAAACAAACAAAGATGAACCTCAAACCTTTTTTGTTCATTTGTCACACTTCAAAATTGGCAAAATGTGAATCTAACAATTAACAATTGAAAATTTAATATTGTCCTTGTTTTTTTATTGTTGTCCAGTTTTACTATTAAATGTTTGTTTATTTTATTTATTTATGTTACAACTGTATTACAACACCTAGCAACGTTTTTCTAATACATCGTCCACGTAAGGTACTGTTTGCGAGTTGATCTTTAATGGGAATACGTCTGTCTTCAGATTCGTGAAGTTTGTAAGGGTAGATTTCGTACCGTTCAACTTCATCCTCCATTGCTTCGTCCAGTTTAGGACATTGTTGACAGCAGATTGTAGTTTACTTCAGGCTTCTACAACGGAGTTGTCAACTGCAAGAATAGTAGTGTCATCAGCAAAAGTTGCAGTAAGTATATCCACTGGTTCTGGTACGTCTCTTGTGTACAGTAAACACAGTGTGGCGCCAAGGACACTGCCTTGTGGATCTCCTGTATTTAATTTCCTCAGTTGAGAATACTTATCATCGTATTTTACTCTGAATAATCTATCTGCGAGGTATGACTTTAGAATTTGGAAGAAATTTACTCGTAAATAGCGCAAATCGTAACGGGGAGAGAATCTGTAATTTGCGATCAATACCAGGAGGGCTCCCGAACCTTTTAATGTAGATACACTCGTAGGTGCACCTACATCTCTGAACGTACACAAATTAAAGAAATACGTTCCTCAGGCTCCGATACTTTTTTCTTCAATTCTTCACTTCATTCTTTGTTGGTCAACCCAAATCGAAAGGGCCGTACCGTGTCGGCCACGTTGCAAAGTGCAAAAATCGTATATTACAGTAATCGTAATTGTATTAACGGTGACCGACGATGATATTTTAAGAGCTTCTTTCTTCACGGAGGTAAGGTGGGGCTTCGTGGTGAGTATTACAGGACATGGCGGTCTCGAAAGGCTTCTCTTTTCGACCCAAGACGAGAGATGGAGGCAGAAAATACCTTCTCAATAGCCCTTCAGAGAGAGGGAAGAAGAGGGAACAAAACCCATTTCGCGACGTATCAATCTGAACCCTATGATGTGGAAGACCGGCTTTGAGCAGAATAGGCCAGAAAACTACCAGTCCTTGATGAGGGATTTCTGGGGTACCTACCTGCCTTCACAAGACGTAAGTTCCCTTCAACACCGTTAGGGAGCTACGGCAATCAGTCTTTGAAAGATACTAGTCCTTTCCGACGGGAATTATCCCGAGGGATTGTCAAGTTCCACACTCTCCAATTTATCAAATTTTTTATTTTTTGCATATTACAACATTAGATTTTTGCAACAACATTTTGCCGCCTTAATGTCACTGTAATTACTAACAAAACAGATTCAAATTCTATTTTTTTAGAACCAAAATCTAAATGACAGAAAGATGGCTGAACATAGCATAAGCTCAAACTGAGCAACATAGAATGTATACCTAACGTCTGCCAATACCGAAATTCAACATTGTGGACCCAAATATTCAAACGTTAAATGGCTGATATTCGCACCACATTCTAAATTTAAGTAAAAGTCCTGACCAACCAGACGCCGTTTCGAAGGGTCCTGAGCGGTGGGATGTGAAATTCAAAGTTCTAGGTTTATTGTTTTGTTTAATTTGCCTGAATGAAGAAGACATTCGTGAAGAATATGGAGATAGAGGGAATGCTGAGGGGTGTTTTCAATCCGATCTCACCAAAATACATAAACTATTCTTCTCTAATTATTAATGAGTGAAAATTTGGATCGGCTGGGGAGAGCTTGAAGCCAAGAATCCAAAGACACCAAAAGATTTTGTAGGTTTGAATCAAATCAGGGTACATAGGTGGAAGAGTTCGTCAAAAATTTTGATTTTGATCGTGGGTTCGAATAGGATGAAATATGAACAGGAATGTAATTGTATGGCACTGTTGAATTATGTGGGAATGACACATTATGGCTGAACAATTATTCAAATACAGAATTCGTGCATTTTATGTGCTCTGTGAATGGATCAGCGTGTTGGCAAAAAGGGACAACGGGTTGCTTGGGGTGGATCTGTAGACCAACGATATGAAATATATTCAATTCATGGGGGGAACCCGTAGTTATAATCGCACTATGGAGAGGTAGATGGAAGAGAAAATTGTTTCCGTATTGAGATCAGAAGGTCGGACCGCAAAACCGATCTTCAGTTCGAAACATGAGGAAATCCGAGTTTCAATAGGATGTGGAGGAGGTTCCATCATCGATGTTTAATATTACGAGATAACGATACACACAAATCCGATACCAACCCTATGGCTATAGGAAATAACAAATGTGAAAATTACAGGAGGAGGGATGTGATAATTACCGTGTTTAGAAAGCAGGAGCTCGTTACTATGCGGGACAATTTGGTTTGATATACCGAACACGACAGCCAATGAAGCCGAAGTATACAGCTAGACCGACAGGACGGTGCCTTGGGGGCCCCCCTTTCTCATCGGCTAATGAAGTTTTGGGTATTGAAATCTGATATAACTATTGTGGGAGTGATCGGCTCCAGGCGGCTCCTCTATTGTGTGATCCTTGTTTTCGTTCGATTCATCCAACCGCTGCACAGTGGGACGAATGGACAATCTAGAAGAGAAAAAACTATTTCACCTCCTGTTCTAACGCGAAATCTTGAGCCGATTCCGAATACCCTTCATCTAATACCTGAACTAGAGTGTTTTTCGTTGAAAAATGTTTTTGAAATAAAGTAGACACCGTTAAAATCGGACAATTTTAGTTTTGTGGAAAAGATGAATTGTAAACAGCGAATTTCCTTTTGAGGTGCTTTAGGAGAAAACCTGAAAATTTGTATTGAAAACCCCTTGATCAACCTCAAGCAGAAAATGATAGTAGATACCTCACTGTTCAAACATGACGAAATCAATCGTGTTGGAATTTTATAATGAACATCCTAGGAGACTTTAACCAGTTTTTTTCGCTTCAATAACCATCGCCCAAAACCACTGGATTCAAATATATCCGATTATCTGAATGAATATTCAACTTTAATGACGAGCTGCCCGCTTGGTATTCAAAGACAGTCGAGAGGGAGGAAGAAAAACGGATTAGGTGTGGTTTCTGCGACAGGAGTTTCTGTGCTAAGTTGTGCAAAGGGACTCTAATGAAGGAAGAGAGAGGTGAAGGTCGACACTTATTAGATTTGCTTGCTTTATGGAGATAACGTTATGTGTAAAGGAACAGACCTATATTTTCTTTGTTCCTACGGCTATCAATATCCCTTAACATCGCTCGTAACCAGTTCCTTTCAACCAGTAGAAGAGGATATGGGTAGGCAATTATAGTGATATAACAAATAGATGACTTCTGCAGACAATAGACCTCTGAGTCTGGTGGATGGGCTGTGTAGCTGACGATCGAAGGAAGGTCTCTCTCTCTCTCAAAATTGATATCCAGAGATAGGATTTCAATTTGCACCTGCGTAGAAGATAACATTCCTCCAATCATAGAAATCCTTCGTGGAGGCTTCAACACCAAATTGTAAGACCCCTGCACGAATTTAATTCAAGTCTGTAGAATAGAACCACAGGAGCTCAAATTCATAAATGCTCAATCTGAGAGCCAAACAACTCGTCCTACGAAAAATTCACCATACTTCGTCAAATTGAAACTTGATTAAACAAAAAGTTCACTTTTGCTCCAATCATTAAAATCTGCAAAAGACCATCCGAAATAAAATAAAATTTAGGAGACGCGAAAAAAATAAAAGGAAAAAACCGGATTTGTTCCACGGGAATTCTCCAATGTCACTAATATTGCACTAAAGTCTGGGATAGGACTATGAAAGCTCACTGACTTACTCCTTATTAGCTCTACTCACCCTACTTGTCCCTAGATGTGTGTAGCATGAGTCCATGATATCATATGCTTGTTATCCACCAAGTGCAATATTAGTGATACTGAGTGATAAAGAATGATATTTTTTAATCCTGCTTTAAGCCAATAATTATTAAGAATAAATTATAATTAATCAATAATTAATTATAATCAATTAATAATAAGTTTTTGAACTGGAAAAAACTAATATACTTTTTCTCCCATCACATCTTCTGGTAAATCACTGGTCAGATGAAAGACTTCCACATTCAAGACCAAACTTCAGCACGTTTGGGTTGACCTGTCTTACATACATATTACTCGTACGTTCGATAAAAAAGAAATTGGCGCAGACATGGTATCGAATTGTACCCTTGAGTCAGTACCGAAAAATACGAGGGGACATTTTGATTTCGAAGGAAAAAACATTAGTTATCTTCCATAAATACAGCAAACGTCAACACCTTCGACAGTGAAAAAGCAAAAGGCACACTATCTCTTTTCCAAACAAATTAAAATGCAGAGATATTGAGCTATACCTGACAGAACAATGAGTGTCGTAAATAATACATGAACGTGGGATATCTACGTGATTCAATTCGCAATCAGGGGACTATATTTTGAGAGGACTGGTACGAACTACTATCAGCCCAGCTCATGGTAATGGAGTTGTATATGTCATATTAAACTTTAGGGGACGGTTTGCTTGAATCTATTATGATATTCATTCGCCAGTCATGAAAAGTTACTTCAATGTGAAGCTAATCCAATCGCACAGTAGAGTCGATTGGATTAGCTTTAACTCCATTGACGGATGTAAATTATTCAAATGATTTCAAAATTGGAGCCGAAATTTTTTTTATTTAATATTATTATATAAACATGAGTTGTCATTATGTTTTCAAACTTGGGATAGATTTCCGGAGTACAGCAAAAAACTGTAAATACCTCCTCAAAACTGAGTTTCTCTCAGACTTCTTCAGTATGTGAAGTTCTTTGTTCATTTCATCAACAATCTTCTGATAGTTATTCACTTCGGATTTATGGACGTAGATCTAATGCGGAAAGGCGTTGTTGAAAGCTTTGTTCATTTCTGCTAAACAAATAAAATCCCAATTATGATTTTCTCTTTACACATGAAATCATATCGTTATCACCAGTATGCTTTTTTGGTAATACCAGGCTTTTGGCACACCTGAGCCAACATGCGAAATTTTCGGTAGATATTTTGAAAAATAAGAAATTCTTTTCACGTATCTGTAGGTGCATAAAAACGAAAATTGCCAAATAAGCAGATTGGCGCTTTTGGAGTAGTGGTGACGACCTTAATTCGCCATAAACATCGAATGAAACGAACGGTTATACGATAACCGGGCCATCGTCAGAAATGAGTAAAAGTGCAAGACACTGTACTGTGACTTGTTGTTGAAGTGCAAGGGATTCATGAGACTGGTGTGGGGGGAGCCAAACAGAAAGGAAACGGACGTTGCAAGGAGGATGACCATAGAAATGAACAAACTTAGTTGAGAAAAACTTGAGAAATTGCATTTTTCAAAAGAGCAACTCATAAACTTTTTCTCCACTCTAGCGTGCATTTTTGTCCAGATTTCCTGGTAAATTTGATTCTAGCATAGACTATAAAATGATCAACCCTTCTCCGTTTATTTAAATGAATAATGTGCTGTAACACCACTGGATTTCTTTAAATTTCGAAAACATATCTACGGAGTCCAATACGTAAACCGGATTTTTCTGAAAAAACGTAAGCTGAGTACTTATTTCAAGCTCTGAACAAACCGAATGATCAATGAGCCACAGTGCAAATGGGATATGACATAAGACTGTGACGCATTGCCTGGAATTCATATCGATTCAATACTATTTATACAATTAATCTGAAGAGTTACAAAAATAATACGTGCGATTGAAAACGCTCGAAAGTGTCGACGTTCCATCGATTTTCAAGTTTTACAACTCGGGTCACGTGACGTGACGTCGACCTCAGTACAGTGCTCACCCCGTCATCATTTTCACGGCCCGTGAGTCACCCCCGGGTTCTGCGGAGCCGGCTCTACCGGAACCTTGTTGGCCTGGTTTTAAGATACAAATCCACTTCTTTCAATTCGCCACGCTTTCATTTCCATATGTACCGCCAACATCAATTTATGCTCACTTCTTCAAAGAGTTCGTCCCATCCGACCTTCGTTGTTCTACCGAATTTCTGTGATAAGAGGAAAACGTTTTTGTGGCAGGTTGTTCGGACTATTTTTGCCGCAACACTGTAGTTGAAAACTGCCAAGTTTAAGAGGAGCAGTGTAGTCTCCACACGTTGTCTCTTGGTTGTACATAACACTGGCCAACAAAAAAAAAGTGTGGTTTGATGTCGGTGTATTCCACTACTGAATCCAAATCTGCAACCCCTTATTCCGCCATCAGTTCTCGTTTTTGAGATAGAGGCTCACATACCTTTCTAGCTACGCTTGAGTGATAAAAATAGCACTACAAAACATCCCAATTAATTTGTGGAGATTTTTGGGTGTTTTGAGGTGCAGAATGCTAATTTGACACCCGATTTTAGCCATCTTCTTCCATAACAGGAAAACAGCGGTAAAATTGACGAAACATAACAAAAATTGTTTTATACCAGGTATTGTAAATGCATTTTTTTAAACAGCGGAAGATAAAAACCAATCTGGGTTCAAAATCGGATTCAGCATGAAAATCCTGTAAGAATTGCTCTCTTGTATTTGTCAAAACTCAAAAATTCTCTTACAGAATACGTCATCTGATACGTTCAATTTGTTCATTTGGGTGAGGACCACAAACGTTGGTTACCCTGGCGAACAAAAAGAAAGCGTATTTTGAAGCATAGAAGTTGAGGGTTGATGAAGAGTTTGTCAGTGTGGGAGGTTAAGTTTTAAATTCGGATTTTGCATCTCAAAAACATGAGATTTTTTGAAATGCTAGTTTTAAAACACAAACGTAACCAGAAAATATGTACATAAGGTATATCTCAAAAACTAGACCTGATAACTAAAAACGGATTTCAGATTTGATTTCAGCAAACTGAAAAACCCCAACACCAACCCTCATCACAGCTGCAGTAAACAATACCTCTCTTTTGTTGGCCAGTGTTATTAATGACTGTACTGAAGATTGATTATCTCATTGAAGTCCGCATAATTGAACAATACTCAACTAAGAAAAAATCGAATGATACAAGGAATGTCGACAAGGAAATTTGCCCGTCGCAAAACGTACATCTCAGAGCGGTCTTTGCACCCAAGTCAAAGGAAAAAGAAGGGTCCAACGTTGGCGGGAACGTTGGAGGCTCGTTTCTTCACACGACTCGGCGTTCAGTTTGTCAATAGGCATTCAAAATCTTCTGCTGACATACGGCAAAAGTTTTCAAATTTGCGAGACGGTTCCCTCAGTGGATTATTCAGCATATCTGAGCCGCTGCACCTGATAATATTAATGAATAACGTCATTGTAAATAGGTACCTTAGTAATTAAGAAATTCTAACTCCTAAGAAATTTGTAACTAAGAAATTCCGTTCCTTCACCAAAAAATCAAGAATCGGATAGGTAAGGATGACTTCGAAGATCAGCTTTTTTGGTTTACAAGCAAGTTTTCAAATTTTGGTTTTTATTGTTAGAAATTGCTAAAAATCGTTAAAAAAATAACAGGGTCTTCCAAAATGTTGCATGATTGAAACTTTGTCCGCGCTTTGATTGGAAATTGGGAAAACCGGCTGGATAAAATCCACCACCTTCTTTTTCTTCGTTTCCTTCGCTTCAACAACAATTCGGTACACGAAAGATGCAACAACTGTGCTGCAGCAATCGCTGCAAAATCTTCATCATCCGTTTCCATTATGATGTTGAAAAAACTCCCTACATCTCGAACTTCAAACGGCTCGACTTGGATCGCACTGGATCAAACATTTGCCACACCGTGTAGCTGGGGCTTTTGCTCGAGTCACTCGTCGAGTACGGTCAAACGTTTGGCCCAACATTCGACGCGTCGTGTAGCGCCGGCATTATTCTGTTCTGGCTTGAACGCAACACTATTTTTAATTGCAATTTCAATGTTTATTAGTGTCTGGGACATAAGGACCTCGCACACTAATTTATCATAATTAAAATTGGTAAATATGGAGAGGCAGATGATAATATGATATTATAATATAATATGATAATATGCGAGGGTTAAGGCAAGAATTACTTCCTGGCAGTTGCTGCTGACAGGTAGACGATGCATCAGGACGCCCGTGATGCAAAAAGAATTCAGACGAAACGAATGGTAAGGTTGGAATTGTAAAGAGTGAAAAAGGTTCCGAGTACAACTCCGTGCATCAAAGGATAATACCATAATAATGAAAATACCATAAATAACATTGAAGTAAGTATGCAATTTGTATGCTTTTGTTTGGAGATGATCCCATATCGTCGTTGTAGGAGCAAAGTGGCGTATGTTATCATTGGATCCAGCGCGAAAATTTGAATGTAGAATTTAGGTCAAATTTGAATTTGAATGTAGCTCAAAACCTCAAAACGGGAAAAAATTGAGTTACGCCACGTTGCTCCTACAACGACGATATAGAGCGAGAGCAATAACATTGAAAAAATTCTCGCTCCATATGGGATCAACTGGAAACAAAAACATACAAATTGTATACTTACTCCAATGTTATTTATGGTACTAGAAATCTGATTGTATTGCATAATATATTTTAGTTTATTTTCCTACAAGTTACCAGAATGTGGCTGATGCATATAGTTTATTCCAGTATTAGCAATATTTAAGGGGGAAGTGGACGGGCCCTTAGTGTGATTCTGGGATAAGAGATGGCGTTACTGACGCATCAAAAGTTTTTGCAGTCTCATTTTGGAACCATCCAATTTATAACAGTTTGGGAAACGCAGTTTGCCTTCATACGCCCCTACAAGTTGCTGCATCAATTCATTTAATTTTTATACAAATTTAAAATTGGAAAATTTGAAAATTTTGAGGTTTAGAGGTTGAAATTTGGAAAAAGCCGGTGCAAGCCCCCTTCCCAATGTGACTGGATCGGTTTTGAGAGCATCATTTCAATGATTGAGTAAATATACAAGACGTAAAACGAAAAATGGTAATGTTGGTTTTGAAGGAAAACAGAATGGCTGCAGACCCCAATTCGGCGCTCAAGGTCACCACGCTCGCTTTCCTCGGTAGCCATTCTGTCAATCCGTTCTCTTGAACCACTCCTCTCTCCATCCGTCTCTCTTCGTGGAAACGATAACCCCACAATAGCATCAAATGGACAAAGTCCTCGCGTATGTACACTAAGTCGCCCCCCACCCTTCGCGGTCTCGAACCTCCCATCTCCGATCTTCGGTAGGTTTGCTCATACATTCATTTCAGCTTGCATCGCTCGTACTAGCGCCTCATTTTTTCTACATTCGTTTATTATTATTATTATTCGTTTTCTACATTCTATTTTTCTATATTCGAGCCCGCGGTGCCATCGCGTCT
This sequence comes from Stenodema calcarata, assembly GCA_963920205.1. Classification (NCBI taxonomy): domain Eukaryota; kingdom Metazoa; phylum Arthropoda; class Insecta; order Hemiptera; family Miridae; genus Stenodema; species Stenodema calcarata. The sequence goes on from OY986049.1 coordinate 5,793,084, forward strand.
GTGTTGAAATGTATCGTGTGTCCTCAAAAGGGAATGCTAGGTGCGAGGGCATAATTATAATGTGATACCTGTAATATGCCATTGTCTTGTAATAAATTTCTTCCTTTTCTTCACCCCGTTTTCCCTATTTTTCGCTATAACGCTAAAAGTTTGTCCGATTCACAATTTCTTTTTTCCATCTATAAGCTTTTTAAATTTACCATCAAACCTCATATACGACATTTTGATCAAGTCCCGTAATATGCTCATGCCAGTACGCTAAATACCGCGTACTATTGTAAAATCCAAGTTTTTTTGGTACATTTTTTGCCGTAATTCCGAAATTATTGGTCCGATCCTAAATTGCTTTTTCTCAAGCTGGATAAATTTACTATCAGACTTCATCTATGAGTGAAAAGCCCAAATATTAGATCCCAAAAAAATTATTGGCCGAGCTAGGGGAAACCAAACTTTTTGGGGCTATTTGTGGGAAATGATTGATTTCTCAGCAACTATTTGTAGTTTTTGGCTGAAAATTGGTTTCGGGGGGAACATTTATCAAGGAACACGAATATGGCCTCCAATTTGAGCTAAAACAAAAGGTTTCTAGATAACATCCAAAAACAACCGAAATTCGTCACCAAATATTCAAATCTTGGGGAAACTGGGGAACAAATTTTTTTAGGGGTATTTTGTTGGTTCAAAGTCGTCGAGAAGAATGCGCTGAAACCAGCAAAACAAACCGCTACTCCGTGCGACGATTCGTTTCGGAGCTAACGCCGTCAAAGTTAGGACTAATTTCCTCATTTGCCTAAAGTGACGTGTCCACTGACTTGACATTCCCCTCCCTGCTAGGGCCTCATGTGGGGTGCAAACTGGACATGCCAGGTTATTCTGAAGCCAAATTTTATGGGGAATCCGAAAATGACCATCTCGAAAGCGTAGGGTCAGTGGCTGATGAGCTATAACGAATAGAACGGGAAAAAGCACGGACGCAGGCGAATCCATAAGGGTCATGGGAAGGCGTTGTACTTCTTAACTATTTTTACTCAAAGCTAATTAAATTTGCTACAACATCTATCGGTTTAACGTCCTTCGTACAATACGTATTTTCAATGATTTTTAGGTCGGAAGTTGACCAAAACTTGAAATTTCACTTTTTTGAAAAATAAGCCATTTTTGAAAGGCTGTATCTCAGTAACTATTGACCCAACAGAGCTGCACTTGGTCTCATTGTGTAGCAAATCTTATCTCCTGTAAATAAGTCCGTAGTATCAATTCGCGAAAAACGCATCGTTTCAAAGTTATAGCGAAAAACCCAGAGTAAGGGCAACCATTTCGAGGTTTTTCGAGTGCTACGAAAGAAGCGCAAGGTTTTCATTCCTGCGAAATTAGATTTAGATTTCCCTAACAGTCCCGAACAACATACCAAAAAATCAGAACTAGCCGTGCATTTGCGATTTTAGGCCTCTTTTGTGTAAGATTTGACTGTTCTAATAACAGTCTCCTCTACCTCAAAGGTTCCATTGGAAATGTCTACAATGTTGGACGAATGGGAATAGATTCAGCTCACTCACCTTCATTACTGTCAGAAGTGCTCCCTGTCAAATCTCGGACTTATCACCTTTCCTATGAATGATTGACGCAGCAGATCCACTGTCTAAAAGGGGAGATGAAAGCTGCTATCACTGACTCTTATTTTTCGTTTTACGATCGTGCTATTCATCGCAGAATTTTGGTTCTTGGCAATTTGAAATCAGGAAATTCTCAAAAATGGGGCTGGAACCAAGTTTTTTTTTTAAATTTAAAATTGTCCAAAATTCTTTTTCTAAAATTTGAATTTGAAATTTTTTTCAAATTTTTTTTTGATGCAGCATTTTGTTTAGGAAAAATATGAACATAACTTTTTTCAGATTGAAAATCGCTCATCCGGCTGTTGAAATATTTTGCATAAACTTTTGGTGTCTTCTCTCTCTCTCGCACACTTGTCGTCCACTTTCCCCTTAATAATGTACGTGTGGATGTAGCGGTAGCGATGTGGTGGGCGACTGTAACGAGTTTGGAAATGTTCGAGTGCATCTCGTGTTCAGCCCACGTTATGTACATTTTGTAACAATTAACGGACGAGATAACGAAAATACACCGCAGCATCAAACTTGGTGATGAGGTTACTGATTGGCCTACAGGTCCGGTATTTACATTTAGGAGCGCTGCAAAGTTCTGGGAGCTAACAACCGAGAAAAAACGGTACCGTCCAGGAATCGCTACACGTGTCGACCATTAGCACTGTGGGAGGAGAAGTTGTTTCCAGGAAAAAGGGGAAAGTTCACGATTTACAACACCCAGGTAAAGGTTCTGTGTCCCCACGAACCCAAGAAGAGCCATCGCCCGTAACTAATTCAACACTCCGGTAGCTCTCTTCCGCTCATTTCGCACCTCTTGCTTCACCAATGAAACAGACTGTGATTCTGACTGATGTACGCGAGAATGCTCTCTTAAGGCCGGTCTACACGCTCAAGCCATTTGCGCAAACCGGCTTGCACAAGCCAGTTTGTGCAAACTGAACTGAACAACTCGGTGGCGTCCACACGCTCAGTTGTGCTTCAGGAAAAAAAACGTGGGGTTTGATTAAATGATAGGACTGAAAATAAAATAATGTTAAAGATTGTTAATAATGTTAAATAAATAATGTGTTATTTCTTCTATAATTTTTTCTAAATATAAATATTTAGGTACGTAAACAGTCACATAGGTTCCACTAAAAAATTAGTGTCCTTCGTTCGTGGGTTCTCAGAAAAATGTGATCAATTACCTACTCATTCAAATATATACCTACCTACCAATGTTTTTTCATGTTTGATCGGTTTTTATTACTTTCTACTTCTACCTATTTGATGATTGTTCTCCAAAAAATGATGACATGGAAAGAACCGTAAACAGAAAAATTTAACCAAAGATATCATCATTTACTTTTGTTAATACTATTTTGGAGCCTTTTGTTTTGCAAGTCCCGTTCATTAGAACCAATCTCCTTGCTAATTTAAAACAAACTATCTTCAAATGTGTGGACAAAGTTTTCGTTTTCCTATCAGTTGGAAAAGAAAGTTAGGTATTCGTTTTCTTTGTAAGTAACTACATTTCTAACAACATATTTGAACACCCGTTTTTGGTTGAGAAGAAAAGACACTAGTTTTTTCGACAGTTATTTTAATACAACGAACGTAGTTTTACGTTTCTCGAAAATAACCGTTATGCCCATCCTTAGTTGTGAGGGCGTCGAGAAATGTGATTCGCACTCGAGAAGAGAACGAATGCGCCGGCGCGAGGTTGTGGGTGAGGCTTGAACCTCGTCCACACGCTCAAACTTCACTCATGCCAAGCTCCAACCTCAAGCCGATTTTCTGTCCGAGACTGACTTTGCTCAAGCCAAATTATCTGGCTTGCGCAAGCCGAATGGCTTGCACAAACTGCGTCCACACGCAACGATATAACTGTACAAACTGGCTTGTGCAAGCCAGTTTGCGCAAATGGCTTGAGCGTGTAACCTACGACGACGAACCTACGACAGCCGCGGGTGATCAATCGTCTCGTGATATCCCCGCTCGGAAGAAACGGCTCCAAATGAGGAGATGTCTTATTGTTATCAATTTGGAAGCGAGAAGGGCAATCTAGAGACGAAATGAAAACCGATCGGGCGAATATAATCGAGATGGATATAATCGAGATTTCCAACCTTCGGATTACAATTGTTTCGTATCCTCTACACCACAGGTCGCAAAGTGCGGCTCTTGCACAAGTAGGTATTGTTCATTGACCAATACTATTGTAAAACAACAATTTTAAATAGGAGGAAGGCGTTTCTCAGCAGGTTTCAAGATTTTAGAAACAGCAAAACCACCTGAAAGATTTGATATTTTCTCTGTCATTCCAGACGACAACTCTCGATAGTTGAAAAGTTCAATATTGCACAAAAAATCTGTCTTGGCAATCGAAAGACTAAGTTCGTATACGGGCAGAATCGGGCCACTCTGATGGGAGTTTAGGGGAATTTTAAAGGAGGAAAAATTACCCATAAATTCCAAAAAAATGAAACAGTCTGACAAGTCCTCATTTGAAAGGTGTTTTAACGCTGAAGACGATGGTGAAGAACTGTGGTTGTTACTTCGGATGTTCTTCACGGTTCATCTACTCTAATATCGTAATTCTGACTTCACCATCGTGTTCAGCGTTGAAAAATCTATAAACTGAGGTGTTACTCGGCAAAACAAGGAAAAAAAATTTGTTATAAAACCAGTAAAGGGGAGACATTTCACGTTGGACCAGTTATTTCTTCGAAAATTTGTTCTTATATCCATGCTGCATGGTTGTGGCTTTTTCTCACAGGGTACGTTTCTTATAGACATTTTGCTTCCATGTTTTCAGGAGGAAAATATTATTTGTATTATAATATAATAATATCCTGAAAACATGGATATATTATATTGTTTACAATCAAACCAGGAGGAATAAAAATCCATACGCCTTTTACATAAACAACAAGTCGAACTAAGCGTCCTCTGAAAAACGAGATTCGACTTCCGACTTACGTATTGCCTACGAACGCGAGAAGACGTGTTTGAAGTGGGATTAGACTCTAACGAAGGATCCCTGTTTCCTCGGTTGGAAGGTATTTGAGAGGTAAAGGCGAGACAAGGAAATCGAAGACGCTGTCAAGGGTCGTCTGCCACGGTAAGGAGATGTATGCTTTGAAAAGCGTCAAATATTTTCATGCTCATTCGGAATGATGTGGATTATTAGTGAAAAATAACGAGGACTCTCAGATAGCACCCTTTAGGTAATATTTAAAAAAAACTCCGGCAAGATGGTAAAATAATCCGGGAAGACGGTATGTATCTACCATAGGGAGCTTTGCAGAGCACATAATATGTTATAAATCGATAACAATGCTTCATTGTACAAAAATTCAATGGGTGCTGTAACAAATATAAGGGAAATATGGTCAAGAGGTAGAATAACAGATAACAAACCAGCAGACTTCCTCAATACATTAGTGATTGATTAGCAAATATATTGTACTCTATTTTAAATTAATAGAATATACCTAATACTCAAAACTAGCCCGTTCAAGGTGGAATTACGATTATAGGACAGAATTGAGTTATGGAAAAATTATTTAATCGAGATGGTGAGTAATTTTAGTTATTCCAATTATAATTGTTCATATAATTATATGAATAATATAAGAAGGGAATCCTCACGTTTAGATTTGGAGAGTTTCCTTTCCACGGAGAAGTCTAGCAGGGTGAAATAAGGCAGTATCGTAGGTTTTCCAATTGAAAAATCATTCCATTATGGAGGGGTCAGGAAGGTCTACTGAAGCATAAGTAGTTATAAGTAGAAACTGGTTAAATATAATCCTGAGTTGAAGGCGTTAGAAAGGTTCAACTACTTAGTCTAATTAAAATTAAATAATGATTTCTAGCGAATTTTCCAAGAAAATGAAGCTATTGTTCTCAGTCCAAAAACTTTGAAGATGAGGAAACGTGGTTGTCACTTGAGAGGTTCTTCACGATTGCTCTAATCTAATAATGGATTGAGATGTCGCAATTCTGACTCTACCATCATGTTCAGCGTTGAAAAATCTACGAGTGTAAACAAAGGTGTTACTCGGTAAAAACAAAATGAGACAACATAGAACATTCATGTTTCCATCCTTGCCATACCAGTGGATTAGAAAGTAGTGTACCTTTAGGGTGAACTACTTTGAAGGTACAATTACTATACCTACCCTAGATATGCTAAAATCCGCAGTAGCATTGATCCTATTTTACCATTTCCTCGCATGGATCCACTGCCTCCGTAAGTTGATGAAGTTCGCATATTTTTCATGATTATAGTGGTAATAAGATTTTATAATTACCACAAACGACATTGATGGAACTGGAAGAACCTTTTCTTTCCAAGATGGCAAGTAACTTTTAAGAAGAACTGTAAGTACCAACCAATCTTTAATCAGAGAGCACCAGACCTGATGCATACCGAATAGCTTTATACTTAAATACCTATAATTACCCAATAAGTTTATGATTGCCCATATCTGAATGAGATGTTGTAAACATCTCACTTTACATTAGAATATTTACATGAACCAGTTATTTCATCGAAAATTCGCTCTTATAGCCATGCTGCATGACTGAAACTTTCTGGTATATGGTTTAAAAATGTAAGTTTGGCTTTTACCCGTCGAAGAGTTGCCGAGATTATTTTTCTCAGGGACTAACTAATGTCTCGATTCGGTGTAATTCGCACCAGGGCTTCCAGGGATGGGCAATCGGTGAAAAAAGCATCGAGTCTTTAAATCGATTCAAATTCGATGCTTGGAATCGATTTTTATAAAACATCGCGAGTGAAAACTCGATTCAAAAATAGTGAAAATAGGCGTTTTACTGAACAAAAGAAACCTATAATAATAATGTTTCCTTTGGTATCGGTTTCTTTGTTGAAGCGTACCCACACTTTACTAGAACACGAAATCAAAATTACTAATAAAAGAGAAACAATGTCCGACACGAGCTAAACTCAAACAAAAACCGGAGAGCATTGCAAATACACACAGTACAAGTACAGACATAAAGACTACCATGTTCCCGATGGTTCCCGCCACCGGGCATCATGCAACGTCGTAATCGGCTTTGACAAATTCTCGTACATTTTCGAATGACCCCTCGTCGTTGAAAATATAATTATATTTTCAACGGAAAAATTATGAAATTATTTTATAATTTTTTAGTAATTTGTTGTTGTTTCGTTCATGTCCTCCTGTAATAACCTTTGTTTATTTGGAGGGTTGTAGGAGGTTGTAAAGAAAACGGGGGAGAATTCTTTCCGAGCTTTCGGCTTTAATAAGCCATCTTCAGGGGTAAGTATTTTTTCCTCGCCTTCGGAATTTTTTTTTGAAAAACCGTTATTGAAGAATCGATTCAGATATAAATCGGGTACCGGAGTGTCGATTCAACAAATCGATACCTAGGTATCTCTAAAAATCTATGTTTCGTTCTTAATAACTGAGACTTTCCAGAATCTGAAGACAACCCACATCCGCAAAATTAACATCACGAACCTTCGAACACATGTAGATAATGCGACCAAATGTAATTGAGAAATAAGTAACGTAATGAGCAAAAACACTAAAATACAGAGAAAACTCCCCAATGTGAATTGTCCTTAACTAATTTGTTCTTATAACGCCCCCTCGAAGAATGTTCCATCCGGGCCGCTTTCAGGCCGAATTTAGAGCAACTTGCCCTTGTCGGACATGGAATTAATTGTGCCGGGGTGTAGTGAAATTAAGCTTACGGCGTGAAGTGGGCGGTGGGACGGAAAGCTCATCTTCCTTTTTCGATGCTATAAAGCTCGCTCTTCCCTTCACATGGGTCCATTTCACACGATTAACTTGTATTTAATTAAATTCCCTTAAATCTTGGCTTAACGCGGCGTTCATGGCTAATCCGAGAGATAAAATGAAACGGCAACGAACGAAATGAACTACTCAGTTGAAACGGCGACCATAACTTCACTTGATGAGAACTTGGTCTGAATGATATATGATGATTCCGCCGATGAAATCAGATTTATGACAAACATCATCAACTAACGGTCAAAACTCCAAATTGAGGTTTAAGCAATTAGATCCCACTTTCGATTCTGGATGATTATTCACCATCACCCCCAACCCCTATATAGCTTATAAATCATGTATAAGCAACACAATTATGATTCATTCGAGAGATTTGAATTTATGGGATATTCACTCGGGAATAACAGTGACTATCTTCTATTTACTTTTGAGGACGGCTAATTTGAAATTTATTCAAGAATTTAGTGCTCGGGGCGATTGGATAAACTGTGGTGATTGATCTGCGGCATTAATTCATCGAATTTTACTAGGTACATGAAGTTGACACGATTTCCAAAGAATTTCCGAAAACCAATCTATTGAACCAATTTTAGCATCATTTTTCCATACTGAGTGCAACCACAGATTTCAACTTTTCATTCTCATACCTTGGCTAAACTTCAGTAGTTACGAGTAAAAATTCGCACAGTTGAAATCAACTTTAATATAATTAGGTGTAATTTTTTGTACTCGTAATTCACACCTAACAATGTTGGTGTGTAAAATGATTAATGACCTTATAAATGAAATTTTCCCCACGATAAAGAAACCTGACGTATATAATATGCTGTGCTCCTTATCGCAATGACACGCAGTACAAGAGGGTGGCGACGAACAGGGATTGCTCAAGAACCAGAAAAGAGGCCAAGGTGAATTCAAAAACAATAACGAAGAGAAAAACGTACCGGGACACACCGGATACGTAGGCGGTTGATTCAATACCAAACGTAACGTCAATTCGGCAACAATATTACGTAGTACTCGTATGTAGGTACAAATAGTGGGCATGAAGAGTCAAATTCACCCAACCAGATCCGGTAGGACGATGAAATGATCGTGAGCCACAATTTAAATGAGGTCAAACTTGAGATTGCATCAGATATTAGAGTCGGGTATGAGGAGCATGAATGAGCGCGATACACAGGTGCATTCGCTTTTAATTACGGTGTATTTGAGCCCGTCAGCTGGAACACTGGGTCTTCATTAATCTTCGGAAGGTTTTAAAATAATGTCACGGTTCGATAATCACGGTTTATCCCATCGCCTCGACTGTCATATGCCTCCAAGCACAACTGGATTTTTCAGGAGGGGTCGTTTCAACGGTAGTCAACAGGTTTTTCAAACTATTGAAGGGTTTTTTCAAACAAAGAGAGAAAAAGCTATAGCCGAGGTTGTGGACGCTTCGATGTAAAGTAAGTATATTTATTCGATATTTTTGTCGATATATTCATCTTTTTGGTTCGATATAACATAAACAGCTCCATAACATAAACATACGAAATGATTGGATCAATGAACTAAATTATTTCTCGTTCCACGTGAATGGAATCTGATGGTCCAACTCCGGGTGCTGGGAGTTTTTTACAAGTAGGAATTTGGAAAAAACATGATCGAAAGAAAATGTCGGGGATACCAAATGAGAGAGGATTTTGACAAACTGGACACCAATGAAACCGATTTGGAAAAAATTTAAATTTATAACTAGTGGAACGTTTTCGGCAAATATACAATTACAACCTGATTATACGAGGCTCAGGATTTGGAAAACCCTTGATCGGAATCCAATTTCGGGGTCATTACGTCGGGGTGACCAACTAAAGGGGATTTCAGACAGGAGGAATAATTCTGTCAGAGGCAAGGCTGGACACTAACAAAACTCTGCCCTGAAGGGCGGAGGGGGGGGGGGGGGGTTGCGATTCCAATGGGATCATTATTGAAGATAGTAAACCAATATACAACTTTCAACATGGAAATGTTTTTGGCCTCGAGGTCAGTCTGAAATTCGCGTCACGCGTCAACGATAGCGAAGTCACTAATATAACGGATATTGAAACATTTTTGGAACAATTGTATTGAAAATTTATTGAATAATAAGACTCGAAATCTTTACAACACCTGATCGAAAACCAATTTTGCGATTTAACTTGACAAGTGTGGAGGCCCCACTATCTTGATAATAATGTACTTGTAAAAGTTAATCGCCATTTAATTGTATTTATAAACAATTCATGGGCTTACTTGTACCTCAGAACCCGATATCACTAAACCATGTGTTGTTAGAATGAACCTTGTGTTCCCGAGTATGACGAATCTCCTTGACGTTTTAATTTGTCAGTTCTACCTTCGAGCCCTAATTGTGAACGAATGGCTGGTCGTACAAAGCTCTGAGTAGTCTAGAAATATACTTTGAAACGCTAGAAATATGCTGTTGTACTGAAAAACTATTTAGTCCCATTTGAAATTTTTGAGACGTGGTATTGAACATTCCAACTCATTTATCAACCCATATCGCACCTCAAGAATAGGAGTGTGACAAGTCGAAAATCCTAAATGTTGGGAAAACGCATTTGTAATTTTGGGTTTTTAGAATTGAAATAAAAAGTTCAAATTTGCACAAAAAATCCGTCTTGGCAAATTTGAGGCTAATTTCGTAGATGGGCAGAATCGGGCCACTCTAAGAGGGGGTTTTGGGGAGTTTTAGGGGGGGAAACTACCCATAAATTCCCAAAATGAAACATTCTGACAAGTGACCCTTCGTTTTAAAGGTTTTTTTTTAATGCTGAACACGATGGTGATTATATTATATTCTTGTAGGGCATGCCAAGATCTCTCTGCCTAGGCTATAACTCGCAAATCGAATTTTCTCCTATTCTCCCCAACTTCTATTCTCGACATACGATACCTTCAACCTTTTCCTATTGACCTAAATTTATGAAAATATTCAAGGTTCATCCAGGGGCTGATCGTAGCCAGCACGCCTAATTTCAAATTTTCGGTTAATTTCACAATTTACCGCGTAGGGGCAGATTTTATGGAGTATTCAATATTTTCGATTCTTCGTACTTTCAAAAGCACACTCAACAATTTTGAATGTGTGGAAAATGCTTTCTTGGCCGATTCCAATCTTTTCAACCGATTATTGAAAACTATGAACCAAAATAATGCCGGTAATCAAAAAGTTGATGGTAACAATGTTTAGTTCTTTAAAAAACTACAAAAATGACCGTAATGATGGGGCAACTGGTGAATCACACCATATGACAATGGGAATCAAGGGCTTTCGCATTGACCCTGACCCAACCAAGTCGACTGTCTGCAACCCTCCGAATTGCTGTTTACCCAACGTACGTTTGAATCCTGTCGGCTCAGCTGCATGTTATGGACCTGGGCAACATATATTTGTGTCACGTTAGTTTGTGAGCATTTAATACCGAACAGTAATAAACCTACGTGAGGAGGCACTACAAAGTAAGTAGACTGCAATTAGGTGCATATTGATGCCGGCCCCACCGCATCGTGACCTTTGAAACCGTTTCGTCACTGAATTCAAAACGTGGGAATCCAATGGACCTGTAAATTTATTCACAAGGGTTCATTATTTTCTTCGTGAGTCCCACAACCTCTGTGATGATTTTGTCAATTTTTCAACTTAATTCCTGCTCGGCGTATTAATTAACTTTTTTTAGACGCAAAAAGTATCTCAAAACTCGATATGGTTGTTATGGTTGTTATGAAAATTTCAACCACTGGTTTTCAGGTTTTCACCCCTTTGTATTGACCCAGACTTACGGAATGTTTCAAGGATCATCCTCTGCCCTGCCCGAGCCCGAATGCCGAATCGCATAGTTCTCAGTTTACTTCAAAGGGCCGCGGTTTAGTGATGGAACGCTTTGAATGCTGATATCAGAGCTGGAACGTGGAAAACTTATACATAACATCACCTCAGTTTCTGAAAGTTCATTCCACAAACATTAAATGTTTTGAAGAGTATCAAATACCAATTCGAATGGTGTACAAGTTTTATTTACAACCGGGGAAAATTCAACTCGGGGATTTAAAACTTGTTGAGCCAATGAGATGATACCTCATTCGATGTGTAATATCTCATGTTACACGATATCACTTATCTACATGCATAGTCAAGTACTCGTTTGCAAACGCGACCGCAAGATTATTAAAATAGCAACGTGGACATGCACGATGCAATACGAGGTTTGAGGAGGTAGTTGAAAAATTATGATCAAAGAATTATTACCATAGGGGGGGATTGCTCAGCGTCGACAACTCTGTGAAATCACCTTTAGAATGGCTAATAATAAACCCATTGAAGGTGTAGTAAAAACTTACTCTCGTACCCTCACGTACTTTTACTGATGTTGTTATTTCAACACGACAAAACACGATGACGTCGTAATATGATGATATAACATTATTATATGAGGCGTTCAGGATTAAAATTAGGATAACTCCATAAAACTAAATTTTACTTTGAATGATCAAAATTCTCATCTCGACGGCAGTTCATCAATTGTTCGTTGTTCGTTTATTTTAATATTAAACAAATTGTAATAATTGATTATGTGTTAAACAACGAACAATTGATGAACTGCCGTCAAGATGAGAATTTTGAGTATTCAAAGTAAAATTTAGTTTAATGGAGTTATCCGATTTTGATCCTGAACGTCTCATATTATGGTATATTACTATTATTATATTATGGTAATTATTATATACGATATAATATTATTATATTATGGTTGAGACCTAAATCGACGGAGAAAATTTGGCCGCATCAGAAATTGTATATCTGGCGCAAACAGACGATCTGTACAAATATCATCATATTGGTGATAGTATTCATTTTTATAGAATAACACCAAATATGAGAGCCAAAAGTACCTTCAGATGGACATAGTATGAGAATCATAGTGATATGCAGAATGCACGTAGATCGGAAGATGTGCTACAGTTTTGTGTTCTTTTGATGGAGGTCAGGTTTGGAACAAAATTGTGTTACAAGTGCAGTGGGACCTACTAACCAACTGGGAGTAAGACGACGTGGAATAAAAATAATCTCTCGTTTCACAACCTTGAATGCCCCATGGCATTACTTATGGTGTACCTAATACATCACAAGCCATCGCATGGATTTGTACATAGTGTACAAATTGAGTAAAATTTCAACGGTGCCATATTAAAACAATGAGGAATTGAGCTGCGGTACCCGTTTGAGTCGAAATAATTCAATTTTTTACAAAACGTCAAAAATCTCAGGAAAAAATGAATTTCAACAACACATTGACACTCACAAGTGTTGAAGTGCAGCACTTCTGGAGTCCGAATGTCCAGTGGGAAACGAGTCGGTTGTCAAATGGAAAATCAAAAAACGCAGGTAAAACTCACGCACAACACGAGAACGTTTGAGGTGGAAAAAAGAGGTAAAAAATGAGAACGAGCGAACGATAGTCAACACTGTAATTCACCCCGACGCGGGAGCCGCGCACCAACTGATCTACCGGCAGAATCGCCCTCACGTCACAGGACGAGCAGGAGAGGGGAGTGTGAACCAGAGCTCTGGTGGAGGGAGGAACTGCCGTCCTGAGGGGTCGTCGCCGTTCGAGGGGTAACTCGCAAGAGGGTGAGAGCGACTCAACAAAGTTGTCAGTGAAAATTCCCCGGGGATCATCACACCGTTCGTACGGGGCAGAGTAATGAAGGCAGAATATTGGAGTATTGGAGTAGTCAGTTTTTTGGACTGAGTATTGTTTACATTTATCTTTAATAATTTATATACAGGGTTGTCCTTAACTAGTGGATATGAATTTTAATTCTTTATTGTGAGGGATTTTGAAAAAACTGAAAAACCCGTGTTTCCCATTTTTTATCCTACATTCAACTGCGCTTTTTCAATTTTTTCCGACTTGTGCCGAATTGCCCCAATGCACACCCACTTCGTTTTTTCAAATGGGACCCTTGGGTTCTACGAAATATTTCATGAAAATTTGATTTTTTCAGTCACACGGGTCAAATTTTTATGAAATTTTTCGTAGAATCCAAATCTAAAATAAAAAACTCCCTTCAGAATCCTAAGGAATTTTGGTTTATTATCTTCGATAATAAACCATTGGAATCGCCCAAAGAAATTTCGATAGTTCAATTCAAAGTAAACGCTTGCATACGAGTCTGCAACACATTGAAACATTTTCATGCTCTAAATTCGAACTCTAAATTCGAATTATGATACGCAAATCACCTGAATTATGATTAGTGCACCGCGACATGTGACTAAGTGCCCTTGATAACTCACACAGAGGACCGACCCACGTAAATACACCACGTGTATTAGTAGTCAGATGTTATAACAATTAAACACGTGAAGCGTCCATTCCATAAAGGTAGCCATTGAGCTGATTGGCGTGTCCAAATTCGAATGTAGTGTTCCCTCAACAGTTTGAATACCGAGTATCAGCTTTCTAGGACGATCACGGCCGAAACTGGCTTCAGGAGCCACTCAGGTGATTTGCGTATCATAATTCGAATTTAGAGTTCCCTCAAGAGTTTGTATACCAAGTATCAGCTTTCTAGGATGATCAGGGCCGAAACTGGGAAGTAATATCAAACTGTAAAGTACCTACCTAATTCCAATAACGAACAACTTCACTTCTGATGGTCATAATCATCATTGTGGCGACTTGGGACAATTTTCGTGAGCAAATTTCGTGACGATTTTTTTTTTTATGTGCCATATGAAAGACATGAAAATGTCAAAATCGAACGCCAATGTAAACGCTTGCATACAAGTCTGCAACACATTGAGACATTTTCATGTCATTCCCCCCCCCCCCCCCCCCCCCCAAGGAAAATGTCGCCGTTTGTCAATCGAAGACATTTTCATGTCTCCATTATATACCTCTTATAAACACAGAAAACAAAAATAAAATAAAAATTGTTATTTATATATTTTATTTTTATTTTATAAATTAAGGACCATAATGTTGTGTGCAAACAAACTTCGTATCAAGTCATGCGCATATCTCAGCTTTTCGAATGGCGACAACCGAGTGAGAGGAATGTATTCTAGTTCTATAAATCGAGAGATTTCCAACGAATGGTGAACGGTTTTTGTCCGATGACAAATGACGAAGTACTATTCCCCTAGCAACGACTCGGTTGTACGCAGAAATCGTCAGAAACTCATTCGGGACAATTTTCGTAACGGTTTTTGAGTTATGTGCCAAATGAAAGACATGAAAATGTCAAAGAAATAATCAAATTTGATTATGGTTTTCTCATGGGATTTCGTTGAAGTTGATATTGAGAAATAATTCAACTAAGTTTTTATAGTTATTACATAAATGATGTTGGGAAAAATGGTTATGATATCTACTGAACGTTCTCGACTATTGCAAAAGCGCAAAATTGAATGTGAAGTGACCTTTGCCTGGTACTTCCAGTATGTCTGAGGAATAGAAAATGCTCAGATATAGACAAATGAAAGCAAAGGAGGAGGAGAAGAAGAAACGACTGGCTATATTGAAGAATAATGAGAACATCCAACATAAGGAAAATTGCGGGAAAACGGAGAAGCGGAGTCATTTTTTCAGTACGAAAATAAAAGACATAACCAAGGGAGATCTTTTATATTACTACTGTACACATCGGTTTCGAGTTAATCTTGATCTCGTAGAAGGTTCATTTCGTGCACTCGAGACCGCAATAATTTATAACAAGAAGTACCTACCTGCCAAAAAATATTATAAATTACCTTCTTTCTGTGGACACGAGAAATATCTCAGAACAAGAAACTCTACATCACAAAACCACGTGTTGTTTGAATCTGCTGTTCCCAAGTGTGGAAATTGGCTTTTATTCACTCTCATGTTGACGAAGTTTTGTCTATTCTTCCTTTGAGGCTTCATAATGAACAAATGGCTCGCCGTACAGAGCTTAGCATGTCCTTAAAACATTTTGTGAACTGAACTCCATTCAAACGTACAAGAAAAATTATACCGTTCAATTTGAAGTTGTCGAGATAATATATACTCGTATATGTATAGCTAACATCATAATATGATTAGATCCTTGAAATTTATTATAACCCTAGGCCAATACAAAGGGGTTCAACGCGAATTTTGAAAACATGATAATAATATTATTATCATGTTTTCAAAATTCGTGTTGAACCCCTTTGTATGGACCTGGGGTTATAATAAATTTCAAGGATCTAATCATTTTAGGACAACGCTTACTGGACAAAGTTCCGCGGATGGCAGACGGACGGATTTAGGTTTATTATCATCTTTGAAAAGGAACCCCTAGTTCAATAGAATAAGAGAAGGTCGAGAAATTTGGAAAACGTCATGTCTCGAAAAATTTTAATTGAAACGGTATAGTTTTCTGCGTGAATTTGAATAGATCTTAATTTAGAGAATATTTTAAGACTATACAGAACTTGTAACACCATGAGGTAGCGCCGACTACAAATCGTGAACAAGAGCTTGAATAAACCAGCAGAACATTGATACAATGTGTACACATGTAGCTCATTTCTCCATTTATTTCGTATAGTTACCAATAGGGCTCACAAGGATATTATGTACTGAAGGTGATCTGTATAGAAGATAATAAACCGTTTTGGAATGATTTGCAGAGTTTTTGTTCATCTTGATTTTTTCAAATCATTATAACAAGAGTAGTAAAACAACACACACACACACACAAAAACAACTTCAAGTGTTAGAGAAGTATATTTTCGTGAGAATTGTAGGTCCTACACAATAGGAAAGTGTTCTTTACGACGCCCTCCCATTCACAAATTGAGATTGCTTCCCTTCAGACCAACCTTTTAATCAAAATAAAAAAAACTAGTGATTTGGAAGTGACTCCCCTCTTTGTGTCTATAGAAAGTTGAAATGAAACAGCCAACACAAAGAATAATTGTTGCAGTTCATATTTTTTCCAGTTGTCTTGTTCCACGTGGATAGCATTAGAACCCTTGACAGTTCTTTGAGCATTTGAAGGGTTAACAGAACTGTAATTACAAATGTCACGATATTACAGAACCTACTGTGGTAATCGCAATAACAATAATTACTCGTAAACCAAGAGCCAACAATGTTTGAACTACCTCATGACCAGCAGAAGGTTTGAGTAGCAAATACGTTAGTAACCAAGAAAATATTTGTCCGTAAGGTTCTGAGATTTAACTGGATTTAGCCTGTAGAATTGAACTTAACGTGATTTATGTTTGAACCTCATTTGACTCCTATTCGTCGGATGACGACATTTCTTTTGGTTATACGTAAAGCTTCATTTCCACAATATTCTCAAATTCAGTGCAAGACTCCTCCGGGTTAGTCCCAAAACATTGATAACGCATTTACAAAGCCTGCCAGTTAAGAAGTTATTTTTCTCTCATTTTGTCTGATTTTGAAAATTTTTATAGAATAAAGGACATTTTTTTTTCAAATTTGGGCCTGAAGTGTTAGATGTTCTGTTTCAGGTACTCAGATGCAGCTCAAGAAAGCAGTGAAAAATGGCTAAATGTGTGCGCTCAAGTGTCTGAGTCTTGTGAGAAATTTGAAGAAAAAAATAAAATAAATTAAAGAAGGTTAGATTTATCCTGAATTCCAGAAAGTTTATCGAATTATCAATAATTGAGCTTACAGATTTTATGTACTATATTTAATTCGTACATGTTTATTAATGGTGTATAAACTTATTCTATGATAGTTGCAATACCATTGGTTTCTTGGTTCTAATTAAAAGAATAACCTACTGTGATGATAATGATGATAATTGAAGAAAATTCGCTCCAAACTGTAGCCAGCACGAATTTTTTCTACCAGCGCCATTTCTTGCACCAGGGGTGAAGATGATAAGTAGGTAAATAGATTTAGATCGAAAATGAAGAACTAACAAGTATATATACATAAATGTAACGCAGATGACCAGCACAACCAAGATTTGAAACACGGTGAGGATGGAATTTAGAGAATGTTGTGTGTAGACCCTATATATTCTATTCTGTATATTCAAATTCTAAGACCCATCACCGGTAAAACTACATACCTACCTACAGCAAATCCGGACGATACAATAAGCCAAATCGCGATTTTTGGCAATTTTTTGCACACCAAAACGCCAATTCTCTCTTCTTGTCCTAAAACATTTCTGGTAACCGAACCCAATATGGGGAGGGGGGGTTGTGCCTGTTCGAGAAAATTATATACATTGAAACAGTCCACGACCAACAAACAATATAGTACCATCAATGGTTAATGATGCTTAAAAGAGGTTTGGGACTAACTAGATTTGAGCGCAGTAGCCGAAAAATGTAGTTGTATCATGAAATAGCGAAGAGCACGAGTAGAGGACTTGAGAGGGATGATGTAAATGGAATATTAAAGAGGCGACCTTCAAATAATGAGGCGTTTCACATTGCTCCAGACGTACGAAATTACCCATAAAATATCAGCTGTTTAATGGAGTTTCATAGAGCGTTAGTTGTCCAACAAGACTTTGAACCAATCACGATACAGAACATGAGTCGAACGATCGTTCGGACAAGAGCCCCTAATGGTGGCTAACGACAAAAAATATAGTTAACCCACGAGTGCTCGACACCTCAGAATAGAATTTCTATTGTCTGAAATTCGTCAAGTTTGTACACGCGCGTTCAAATTCGTAAAAAGCCAATTTGGGGAAACCTCTCACTAAGATCACGAGATACAAAAATTTACCCTGCGCATGTGCCATTGGTTATACAAAATGTATCAGGACATTTACGACCACTGCATCGTAGCTATTTGTGGTCATGTTACTAACAAACCGTCTAAACTGATCAATAACATAAATACATAATAGAAGCATGGATGAACGCGAACTCGCTGAAGGTGAACCCAACAGATCATTCATGAACGTTGCAAGAAAATGCGATACAGAAGCAGCAATCGGACACTTTTGAAAAACCACCCTGCAATTTCATGTGTACCCAATGGGCCAATCGGCCTTAGTACAATAAATGGTTTTATTATTACTATTATTATTATTATTATCAAATGCCCTTCCCCTTGAAAAATTCGGAATCCATGACCTACTTGGGCGTCATCGTCGACCACCGACTTAAATGGGACACTCACGTGCAGGAGCTGTGCCAAAGACTTCGTGAGTGCACTTACGTTTTATAATCGATTAAATACTTTCCCATCAGCTACTCAAGAATATTTATCAAGCTTTATTCGAGTCAGTGTTGCAACACGCAATCATAATCTGGGGGAAGGGGACACGTTCAAATATTTACAGGAGAAATTATTCAGAATTCAGAAAATTACCTTGAAAATCCTGATGCTCTGTTTAGGGATCTGAACTTGCCAACAATTCATCAAATTTACGCCAAGAACATCCTTTTAATCGCTAAGATGGAGCAAAAGATATTCCTTGCCGACGTTAGAGAGCGTAGATAGGTTGAAATTACCGAAAGTTAATCAAAAATATGCGCAGATGACAACGTGCCAAGCAATGAAAACTACAATTGTTAATTATTAATAACGAATTTGAAAACAAATTGGAAATTATGAACCTGAATAATAATAAACGAGCCAGAAAGGAAATTATAAAATTGGTTAATAGCAAGTCCTACGAATACTTTCATACATGTATGAGGAAAAATAATACTAGTGATATTTTCGCTAAACATATCATAAACACAATCATATACAAAGAGACTTGTTGAAAAACAAAATAAACAGACTATTCACCACAGAAAAGAGAGAAAACCCCAAATGAACTCACAGTAAACTTTTATTTATGAGTGCTTACAATCTCAATCCGTGCTGGGCCACAGTGCTAACTTCCCAGCACGGTCACGCGCGGGCAGTTAAAGGAACTAATAATTGAAGTTGTTTACCTACATAAACAGGAAGTTTTAATTTATTTTGTTGGTTCGCTATTAATATTTAATTTGTACAAATTATTTTGACAATAAACAATTCATTTGTTCATTCATACGCTAATTCCAAAAAAACGAAGAGGAAGCGATATTCGGATAATGCGAATGAATTCCAGCAAGAAATAACGGAGTAGGTAACGAGTAGAAATCCGAGAGAGAAACAGAGAACCAAAGCGTTTTTTTCGGGGAGTCATTTTTCAATGATGGGAACAATAGGAGGGATCCCCAGTTTCCCTGACGAACGGCGAAAAAAAATGAACACATTTCCAACAATCATTCTGCGCGAAAGATTAGTCGGAGTCGCTGAGTTATCCCACGGAGGACAAAGAGCTTGGACAGTGGTGACCGACAGTAAAGTGAATAATCACGGGAGGTGTCATCCATTCAGTCATAGGGTGTCAGGAGGGAGGAAGCGGAATATTTGGGATGCAGTTGATAAAATCCTGTGGAAATAGAATCTTCTGAAAGGACAAAACACGAACGTTGTTACTTGGCGAATGGGAACTTCAGAATTACGGAAATCGACTTAATATATGTAAAGCTCGACCAGTGTCGAACTTTAGATAGCTACCCCACCCCGCCGACGATTCTTATCTCTGTGATTCTCCTACTTTATCGACATGAGTCAGCAGTTGGTGTCCGGACCGGAACTCGGACGGACGTTGTTATTTCGAGTGAAAATCTTACAAATCAAAAACACGACTCAAGATGCCGAAGTATCAGCTCTACATTGTAGCAGAAGCCAGTAGCCCGGGTGAGAAGACGACGATCTTGAAGCTGAAGCGAATCAGATCAGCGCAGGACGAAACATGGTACAGTTTTCCGGACGAACATCAAGGTATAAGCCGACATAAACAATTAGCCGAGCTCTCTCCAGTTAAGAATGCGATAAACTCAATTAAAACCAGAGGCCAGTACCGAACGTTTTACGTAAATTTTTCAGCCGAATTAGAATCTTTGTATCGGGATGAAGCTGGAAACTTTACTTTTAGTGATTTCCTATTAGAAGAAACATCTTTCGAACCAACATTGCCGACCACCTCCTCTGAACTGGGATTCCCTGAGCTAGTCTCGTGCCTTAATAAGCTTGTAGAGGAGAAAAACGCCTCTTTGAAAGAAATCTTAAATCATCTGATGGTTGAAAAATGTTCAACAAAAAATAGAAATGTTACGGCTTGGGTACAGGATTTTGAGCGAGAAGTGGCCCGATTTTCAATAAAAGGTTCTAGACTGATCGAAGTTTTCCGACAATGCTTGGATCAGTCAATGAACGATTGGTTTTCGAACACTCAGAAAAAACTGGGCATCGAAGCTGATTGGGAATGTTGGAAAAACAATTTAATCTCCACATTCAGGGATGATTCGTGGACACCAATTAGATTCGCCTACCGCTTTCGACATATGGCTGGATCTTTAGTCGACTACGTCATAAAAAAGGAAAAACTACTCCTTGATCTAGACCACGAAATCCCAGACCCCATCATCCTGAACCTCATAGTCTTGGGCCTACCCGATAAAATTCAAAACGAGCTGAGTAGGGCATCTGTCAGCACAATTCAACATTTAATTTCAAAATTGAAGAGCTTTACATATATAATAGTACACCAAGTTGAAATGTACGAGTAAGTACCACGAGTGAGGATCGGTTGGACGGCCTTTTTGGCTCATAATTTTACGGTATGTTTCAACTGATGGAACAGAAACGCGATACAGAAACTGGTAAAGAGAACATTGAAACCACAAACTTGCAAATTTGGACAATTTCAAGTCACAACGGAAGAGGAGACAATGAATATAATCAGGCGCGGATTGAGGAGTGGGCGGAGGGGGAAAGGGCTATCCACGTGCTTTCGGCCAACTGTTCGCTATAACTCCAATTCCAAATTTTAACCAGCTTTAAGCTAAAAAAAAGATAAAAAAAAAAAAAAAAACATTTTTTAACGGACAGATATTTTTGGAGTTATAGCAAACAGTTGGCAAAAAACACGTGGATTTCACAACAGCAGGGTTTTTAGCGTGCTGGCATGGGTATTTTGGGGGGCTTGAGTAACATTTCATATATGGGGTCTGAATGTAAAATGAACTAGCTTTTAGAAGAGGAAAATAAATTTTGGATCGGATGAATAGTTTTGGAGTTGTAGCCATAAGAGACCGACAGTTAGTTTGTTAGTTTTTGAGAAAACCATTCGGTCTAAAAGCACCATTCTGGTCTAAAATTGAAGCGTAATAAATTGTCTTCAAATTATTCTCTCACGACCTTTTAGTACGAACAGTAGTTTGGCCAGTACGAAACTAGACTGCTGACTGTAACATAAAATCTGCACTTTTGGGAGAAGAAAAATTGCCTGTTTTGCAGACTTATTTAATTTGAATTTATATTTTGTACAGTGTAATTGACTGTATTCCTTGTCTCTTCTTTTTGTAAAAGTGTACCTATCTCTGGATTTTTCTTTTCAAAAAAATCATTTTCTTACCAAATAATTATACTATCGCGCCCATCACCATGAAAAAATAAACTGTATAACATATTTTCGATAAAGAGCCCCGAAAGTAGGCAACGCGCATGGCCCCATTCACATCGAGCTAGATCCGCGCCTGAATATAATCCACACATTACAAGGTGGGTCAAGCCCTGGTTACGATGGGAAATCTTAAAGACAAAAAAGCGTCTGATATGTAAATCGTCTAGAGCAATAATAGACAAAAGCTGCGAACGAGGACAATTTTTTGACGTACCCTAGCTTGCCTAGGGTAGCACAATGTACAAACCTGGAGAACTTGTGCAAAACCCAACGCCCAATTAGCTTGGTTTCATGTGTTGCCAACTTCATTGAAAATTTGTTAACGAGCAGCTTGATACGCATTGAGCAGCTTGAGCTACAGTTCGGTTTTAGAAGCAACCGCAGCAAACAGGACGCCACGTGTCTGCTTTACAACCAAATTGTCATAATGGACATGTTTACGAAAATGCTGTAACATTCGGATGGAATGGAGAACCTCCTTGTATTTAAAAACATTAGTAGGTAATAATAATCTGGCGTTTTCTCAAATATCACATCATAGAATGAGGATCGATCTGTACACAAATAGGCCAAACACGAACAGTTTACGAAAATGCTGTAACATTCAGAAGGAATGGGGAGCCTCCTTGTATTCTCTTATTCATTTATTCATTTTTGGTTTAAAACTTATTCCAGAATGTTTGAAATAGGATTCAAGCTCGGAACGAATTTGGTGTTGATAGTGAGGAAGGAAACCTTTTATCTGATTGATTCGGTTTTGAAATATTCGAGTGTTAGTCATCATTCCGTCATTGTGTGTCTGGGAAGAATGTTGGCACCCCAATAAGGCGCCTCTACCCGCCACTACTGCATAGGTGATGAAGTCGTGGAAGAATTCTGTGACCCCCCTTTATTGCAAGCGGAAAGTGAAATTTCGAAGAGTTTCGACCGGCGAGTTTGTCCATCACTTGAATAATGAAGTATGACGAGCCTTGTATGACTCCCTGTAATCAATTCAGTGGTTTCATCCTAAAGGGACCGTTTCAATATTATACTCGTTCTTTGTACGTCAACAGGTACCTTGTGTGTAGTAATTTGAGTTCATCTCAAAGTATTCAGTACGTATCAATTTTGTAGTAAAGTCGATGGTATAGCTGTCCTGTAACGGAGTAGGTAACGAATCGGTATATCTGGTTGATACATCCTATATATCTCGCTCAGGTGTCCGGAGAAGCTCTTTCCACACCCACTTGTGGCATGATCCACTCGCAGGCCTGCCATCCACTTGTACTTCTTCTGGCTTTGGCCAAACCTTGGAACAAACCTCCTCAATCCCACTTGATCTAAATAGTCTCTCTTGCCCAGTTCCGCACTTGCATGCTCCTCACGTCGTCCTCGACATCTCACAACCATCGTCTTCCAAGTCTTTGAGGGCCTCCTCCTTCCATCCCTTGGTTGACCACCCCCCAAGGAATCCTGTTGTCAGGGATCCTTTACGCATGACCAATCCACTTTGCCTTCATGTCGTCCCTCAATCAGTTGGTCCAGTTCCGCGTAGCTACGAATTTTTCAAGGTTGAATTGTATACACTCAATCAATCACAATTCAACATTTCAAGTGAAATCATCACCACCAAATTTGTTCAGAGCTAAATTCATTATTTCAAAAATACTGAAATAAGTTTTTTTAAATGTAGTAATATAAGGTATAGTGCGGTGGGGTTCAAGAAGTGGTATCCGAGCTTGAGACTTTAACCAGTTTTAGACTCCGGAGGATTTAAAATGACTTTCCGAGTCAAGGCGTTACCGAAATCCAGAACTTAACTATACTCTGGGGTATAACAGCCCTGTTCGACTCCGGAGTCGAAAAATTGCCTTTCCGCGTAAAGGAGTAACTATACTGCGGACGAACCTACTGACTGACACTGGAGACAGCCCGGGCGGTCACCCAATGTCACCATTAGAACACAAAAAATCGTACGATTCTCTCGATAAATAGCAATAAATCTCGAGAGAATCTTACGGTTTTTTGTGTTCTAATGTTGGCATTGGGTGACCGCCCGGGCTGTCTCCAGTGTCAGTCAGTAGGTTCGTTCGACTTATAGATCCTCGAGTTTCACAGATAAATCCCTGACTCAGAAAGACGATTTAGATCCGAGAGCTTGACTCTGTAAGTCCAGAACCCGAGGTCGGAAACCGCACCTAAATGATTATTAAAATAAATAAAAAGTGTTTTTCGTCAATTTTTGCATTTTTGAATCATGGAATACTTTCCATTCAATCCTAATGTTACAGCATTTTCGTAAGCTATTCATGTTACAACAGCCTAAAATACGAGTGAGTTCGGTAATGAAGAGTATCATTCAAGAAAAAAAATCAAACAACATGAGGAACACGTAAATAGGAACTACGTAGACGAAGGCCATATGAATGTAGTAAATCAGCTACGAAATTCCCAGACTTTTCCCCATTTTCCAGATTAGGAGCCAACCCGACGACAGATAAAGGTGGCGACTCGGAGGAGTCGAAGTTCCCTAATGTCAACTTACAATCGGTACGTCTCCCGTTTGCGCCGAATAGGAAATACGAATACAAATCCGATAACGTGAAGCTGAGAAACGAACTTACCGACGTGACAGTTATTTACATCGAATATCAACTTTGAGAGCTCCTCCAAGACAGAAAAGCGAGGGGTTGGGGAAATTGGAATAGAGGGGAAAATTGGAAAAAGGGGGCTGTCAGCGTCCATGCTTCATCAAGACGGATGGTTTTCCGACGAGGACAGGGGACCGTGAACAGACTGATAGAAAACATCCGATGTTTGTTTTCCACCCCAAGCTTCCGTTTGCTCGTGTGATTTCGATCTTTTTTCTACCCTATTTGCTCTCAAGTTTCGTATTTTTGGTCTTTTTTGCACTGGTACAGAGCGTATACATATTGGCGCTCAAATCGAAGAAGTTCCTAGACCTTGTGGTAGGAGAAAGAGGTTTGGAATTGAGAGGCGATACATTACCGTCTGCCAGTCCAAACACTCACAAGGATTCGTTCAATTACATTTCATCATTTCATGGGTTTCAATAATAATTATTTGCTCATTGTTATACCATTGAGCAAATAACTCTCAGTGGAATATGGAGGGCACCCCATTTTTGCGTCGCTCCAATTCACCAATTCTTCAATTGAAGAGTAGCCTGGATTTGAACACATGTTCAATCACGTCATCATAAATGCAAACAACCATCTACAAAAGGATTGAAGGTACTGACGTCTGGAAAGAGCAAGCATGGAGGTATTTAGGCATCATGCTGGACATATAGGGCAACCAGGTAGAGCAGCATAGAATACGACGGCTTCGAGGCCTCATGAGAAACATAGAACGGTCTGTACCCTGGGAACGTCTTCTGTACCAGCCTGAAGTGTGAGAAGATGAGCTCAATATTACTTATTACCGAAATCATATGACAGCGGTTTAGCAGAGAGTATAACAGGACAGGACCCAGCTGTACTCGTCCTCATCAGTGTAGCACATATCCAGTACATACATGATGGAGATTGGATGATCACATGGCAGTAGATGTGGACAGGTGAACTGAGAGGGACCATTGCTGGTTCCTGCCATCCACTTGAAGCTACAAAGAAACAACTGAGAAGTAGATAATTTCCAGGACGTGGATCCTTCATGAACTGAATTGGATAATTATTAATTATTATTAATGCTCCATCAAGTTGTAACGGACAGGACATAACGGATGCTATAACAGAAGGACTTCACCCAATTATGCCACTGGAACTAGTACCTTGTCGCCAATGTGTTGTATAGCGAGCAGAAACAGATTGACGTAGCAGAATAAGTAAAGATGGTCTTAAGGATGAAGATACAGCTTACAAGAGCGAGAGCGGTCAGATTAATACGTCGAACAGACTGAGCTCCAATGTTGGAAGAGGAAGTGAGGTGTTAGTCCCAAATAACCGCCGAGATACTCATCCAGGGAGACCGTCCAGATACCTTACAAAATCAATCTACCGCCTTTGGATCGTCAATAGAAGGCATAAATTCAATTAACAATGTTATTCAACTTCTCCAAACCTGTGTCAACTCTAGTGTTTGACAACCGAATAGTTTATTCATTGTTCATACTATGCTTCCACAAGGCAGGTAGTTACTAAATGGAGAATGCATCAACAACAACAAAAAACAACTTACGACGCAGCAATTGAGGGGCGCATACAAAGACTATGAACTTACCTGAAATCAAAAAATAAGAATCAGAGTTTATCCAATCACATAAAAATATAAATAAAACCCGTCTATGACACCACAGTATGAAAGCATCTACAACCTGGCAATATAATTATGTCAATTGGTCTCGTCAAACGGCCTTTCCATTCTAAATTAATAGATCTGTTTGTATTGAAATCGGCGTTTTTCGCCTTTAGCGAATTTTTGAAGTAAAGGAAGCTGTTCCAAAATTGTTAAATATCGAATTCCTAAAAAGTTTAATACCAAAATCCGTTGGTAGAGTGAGCTACAACACTCGACTCCACCTGTAGTTCATACAGGTACTCGGCGGCCGCTCGAGGCCTTTGAATAAGTTATAAGTCCGCTCTCCGGAGGGCCTCCCCAGTTGCTTGCACTGGGGGGGAGGTCGTAAGCTCTGAGCTGGGTATCTCCCTTAAATCTTTGGATTACCAAAATACGTTCCAGACCATCCTGAAATCACTGCAAATATATTTAAGAATGCGTCATTCCAGGCGATAACTCTCGATAAAATTGAACTATAAGGCTGAAATTTGCTAATTTGCACAAAGTACTAGAAGCCTTGTCATCTTCATTTGTCTGGAATCCCACTTGGGCTCATTGTGTTTTCTGTTGATGATCAACTGTGTGGTCTAGTGCACGAAGGTTGAATGAATACACTGTCTATTGTTCGCTGACGACTCTTCAGTTATTCCAGGTCTTCATTGGACTGTGTCACCTTACAAGCGGCGATTGCTCGTTTGGACGTGTGGTGGTGTCCCAGGGGACTCTCCCACCTTGGCGGTGATTTTACTAATTAATAACTAATTACTGTGGAGGCCCACTGAATTCCTTGCGCCGCCACACAGTGGGATGAAACCCAAATCTAGCGGTTCAAACGTCGAAAAATTAAGACGTTTTTTGGCAGGAGGAACCTGTTCTCCTATCAGAGGTGGTCCTCGAGAGATAAACAAGACATAATAGCTCGGAAAGTGTACGTTGTACCGTCTGAGTAAACAAAGACAGTTTACAACCAGAGCCGATGAGAATCATAATGCATTCAGTTGTAGTTCATGTGAGTCAGAAGAAGCTGCGGTTCTTTTTTATACATTTTTCCGATGGATAGAGTTGTATTATCGTCCGTTCATTAAACTGCCATTTACACAGAACCTCATGGAACCTGGAAGTTGAAATATTTTTACGTTTTCGGGACATTTCTGAGATTTGGAAAGACTTGGTTCCTAAAGTTTCCCTGAAGAGCGTGACAGAATTATGGCATTTTTCTGGGGCGAAAATCGTCAAAGGTCACCATTTCTTGGTTAGGGCGGAGGGAACCCGTCAGGGCGAAGGACCCCGACATTTCCAACCCCTTCAGAGGGGAAAATTGGTCTTTTTGCACTCCTCGAGAGTAGCCGTGGCAACGTGACACTTCCTGAATGTTGCGAAGACAGCGGAACGATTAGCTGGCTTCGTGAAAGTAGTACTGAGGCAAAAGTGATCCCAATCCAACAGCTCTTGGAGTCGATTTTTGTCTGATCACGAAACGTGGAGAATGGCCAAATACAAATTAGAACAAATGACAATGTGACAATGTAGCCGTGACATCTTCTGCTATGTGGCGGCAGAAGATGTCAAAAGATTTTTCGAAGGCAGAGCTTTAACCAAGAGGCGAAGGCTCCAGTCCCTCATCAATGATCGCTGTCTTGAGGAACTCACGTTTGCTGCAGTCTAATAACTTCGACAAGAGGGGAAAAGAGACACAGCCTCGATATTGACATCACTCATGAGCTCGAATGGCAAACATTCCTACTTGCATATCAATATTTTTGTGTGATGAAAACTAAAAGAGTTACATCTACCTCGATACGAATTGGTTGTATGTTGAAACCGTTAGATAAAGCCGTCACATTTTCTCTGGTAGCGCAGGTTTTCGACTGACCCCCAGCCATAAATGTGTATGTAAAACAAAGCTTTACTAGAAAAAACATATTAATTTGATGAAGATACACTTTTAAAACATCACAACCCCCTCAATAGTCCTTCAGCTGGTCTCTAATAACAGTTCAGATCAGTGCTTTCACCACTAGATTCGGGTTTCATCCCACTGTGCGCTGGCTGGTGGTGTGCGTGACCAAAAGTGCTGACTTGGCGGTGCCTGGCCGACGGAGCGATGATATTGAGGATGCCTGAAGAAGATATTATGTGAATGAGTTTTTTCCGCGGCGCGACCAGAGTTTGGATGTTTGTGGAGGGTGAGTCGCAGATTTTCAGGGTGGTGTCTGGGACACTGTGTTATTGGGATTTGTTAAGGATAAATAAGATTTTGTATGGGGCAGACGTCGCAACGAACCCGGTCTCGTCAGATCACGGAAGTTAGGCGACGTCGGGCGTGGATGTTACTTGGATGGGTGACCGCCGGTAAGTGGGTCTCCTGTCCAAGTAATCTTTCACGCTTCTGTACGGTGATCCCCTCTCAACTCAAGGGGGCGAGGCAATGAGTAGCTTTAAGCAAAATCATCGGAACAATTCTGAATCACCTAGGTGGACAGCCGATGACGTCTAAAAAACGGCAGTCGGACGGAAATCCAACCTGAAATGGTTGCTTACTTTACTAAGATTTTGTATGATATTACGCAGGGTTTGTTCTCCCATATCTCTCAAAGCTACAGAATCGGCTACAGGAGGGATGGTGTGTGGCAAATCACTTCTTCCAAAATCCTTCCAAGCGTTCGGTAATTACTTACTGATTGTGCAAGACTATACGCTGTGTGGAGTACGGCTGCAGGGGTCCTTTGAGATTTTCGATCCTAGAATTCGTTATGACAAACGGATTCTGTCCATGTTGTCAAGGCAATGCGCATGGTTGGATTCATTAAACGAAATACACAAATAACGCCTGTTCAGAGGAAATTCTAGCAGTATGTCGCCTTCATGATGGGAGTCCTCTCAGGAGACATTGACTGCGAGTCTAAATTCCGTAGATGCAATGTGGTACTCTTGAGCTGACGTGGTGTG
Source organism: Stenodema calcarata (assembly GCA_963920205.1). Taxonomy (NCBI): domain Eukaryota; kingdom Metazoa; phylum Arthropoda; class Insecta; order Hemiptera; family Miridae; genus Stenodema; species Stenodema calcarata. The sequence continues at coordinate 5,822,221 of OY986049.1, forward strand.
ACGAGAGTAGCCTTGGGGTGAACCCATCAAAGTTCTCCAAGATGGCTTTTGCCCACATCCTGTTGACTCATCGTCATGAATACCTCATTGGGGACGTGCGTCTGGACCAATTGGAGAGTGTCCATGATCTCGGTATCCGCTTGGATCCTCGGCTCACCTTCAACAACCACACAGCTGGGGTGGCTGCAAGAGCATCTCAACTCTCCGCTTTTTGAGGCGCAGTGCCCGTGAGTTTGACTTCGTTCCTGCCATCATCACATTAATTTTAATCTGCATATTAATTTTCAATTGCATTATCTTGATCTACCCACTATTCAATTGTATTGGGCTCGAACCGCATTATAAATAAATAAATGAAAAAGACGGACCTTGTGCTGCTCCACAAAGTCGTCAACAGCCTTATTTACTGCACATAGTTGCTCTCCAAGATTTGCCTTTCCGCTCCTCATTCTAAATCTCGCTTATCAGTTCTCTTTAGTGTCCAGTTCTCCTCAACAAACTATGATCTAAATCAACCCCTTCGCCGTCTCTCTCGGGGTGCAAACCTTCACTTCGATTTTTTCGATTCCTACCTAGCAAGTTTAAAAACTTCAATTCCCTTCTCCCTTATTTCGATCACTACGTTACTACTCACATGTAATTTTATTAAGAATGTAATTGGGCTTGCCCATAACAATAACAATCAACAATTTACCTGTTTCGTGTTCAGGAGACTCCGTCTCTTCCGCGGCCTTCTTCGTGCGGTCATCTGCAAACAAGGTGAACAGTTTCAGTAATAACGAGCACAATTTTTCTTTCACAATAACATCAAATAATTATAATTATAATGCATAACGTGACTGGGTGGTACTCACTATGAGGGATACTGGGTGAACTCGGCTTCCGCTCTGGGCGAATCTTCCCCATGAACATTCGTATTCGATCGTTCCCCTTCTCCTTTTTATTAATCATAGGGCCGGGGCAGTTCTCTTCTAGAACGCTCACACAACGGCGGTGAATATTCAAGCCACAATCTGAAGAAAAAAAGAACAACAAGAAGAGCGTTTATTCATTTCCTTCAACACTAGTTTTCAACTAGCAATAATCGCACCTCAGTAGAACTTCATTGGTTACGATATTGCCTCTGCGCAAAGATTTCATTAATTGTTAGGAATGTTAACTCTACTTATTTATTTATAATATTGCTCTACTTACTCACCATCTGAGAGGCGTATCAATGGATACTTATACCTCTCTCCACGTTTCAAGGGAAATAGACTTTGTCTACTAATAATAATTGTTACCAAAACTAAAATGTACACTGTACAAATAAAGTTGATATTAAAAAAAATTCTTGACACAACGGTTCATTATCTTCTTTGTACAGATCACCCTTCTGTCTAGATCACTAGGTCTAAATGTCTAGATCCTAAATGTTAGATTAATTATTATTATCAATTATCACTAATTATTAACAATTTTATCAAGTACCTACAGTAACTGAAAATTATTATAATTTATTGTTACCTAGGTATTAATAATTCGTATTTATTAATAATAATAATTATTATTAATTATGATTAATTAATACGATATAATTCTGGGGTTTTTAATACTACGTCGGTAATAATTTTTCTATAAAAGAAGTACCTACCAACAAACATTCGAAATTACCTTCATTTCCGTAGCACGAAACGTACCTCAGAACAACAAACTCGACATCACTTAAGCCATAATATGGCTTAATATTATGATGCTCCAAAGAGCTTTTAGTATGAAAATGGACCTGTATTTCAACAGTTTGATACACGATCGTGTTGTGAGGCACAATCTTTGAGCCGTCATTGTGAACGAACGGCTGGTCGTACAAAGCTGCGGATGGTCTTAAAAAATTCTACGGAACAAACTCTATCTAAATATGAAATAAAAAACATACCGTTCTATATGAATTTTTCGAGATATGAAATTTTCAAAATTTCAAAATTCGTTTTGAACCCCTTCCCCTTGACCTAGGGTTATGAAAAGTTTCGAGGACCATTGTGGGGTTGGTCGAAACCCATAAAAAAAAATTTCGTAATTTTAACTCAACGCTAACTGGGCAAAGTGGCGCGGACGGCGGACGGCGTACGGCGTACGGCGGACGGCGTACGGCGGACGGACGGATTTTTTTTTATTCGATTTTCTGAATCTACGTATCTTGAAACGTAAACCAACAAATTTTGAGGGGGGGTTAAAAAACTCTGCAAATTCTTGACACAACGGTTCATTATCTTCTTTGTACAGATCACCCTTCTGTCTAGATCACTAGGTCTAAATGTCTAGATCCTAAATGTTAGATTAATTATTATTATCAATTATCACTAATTATTACCAATTTTTTCAAGTACCTAGTGAAAATTATTATAATTTATTGTTAGGTATTAATAATTGGTATTTATTATTAATAATAATTGTTATTCATTATGATTAATTATTACGATATAATTCTGGGGTTTTTAATGCTACGTCGGTAATAATTTTTCTATAAAAGAAGTACCTACCAACAAACATTCGAAATTACCTTCATTTCCGTAGCACGAAACGCACCTCAGAACAACCAACTCGACATCACTTAAGCCATATGATGTTCCAAAGAGCTTGTTAGTATGAAAATGGACCTGTATTTCAACAGTTTGAGTCATGATCGTGTTGTGAGGCACAATCTTTGAGCCGTCATTGTGAACGAACGGCTGGTCGTACAAAGCTGCGGATGGTCTTAAAAAATTCTACGGAACAAACTCTATCTAAATATGAAATAAAAAACATACCGTTCTATGTGAATTTTTCGAGATATGGAATTTTCAAAATTTCAAAATTCGTTTTGAACCCCTTCCCCTTGACCTAGGGTTATGAAAAGTTTCGAGGATCATTGTGGGGCTGGTCCAAACCCAGAAACCAAATTTCGTAATTTTAACTCAACGCTAACTGGGCAAAGTGGCGCGGACGGCGGACGGCGGACGGCGTACGGCGGACGGCGTACGGCGGACGGACGGATTTTTTTTTATTCGATTTTCTGAATCTACGTATCTTGAAACGTAAACCAACAAATTTTGAGGGGGGGTTAAAATTTTTTTTTCTTTGGGCGATTCCAATGGTTCATTATCGAAGATAATAAACCAAAAATCAACACTAATTCACTGATAATCTGACATTAGCACGTAAGTCCATCCAAAGGTGTAGGCATGGTTCAGGTAACATGATATCCAATATTCCATTGTAAATTTTACATTCATGTATGATAAGGAAAGGCCTTTCATCAGCAAGCACCATATAAATTAAATAATATTATGTTGGACCATAGAGACTTCCTTGTAAATTCCTGAAAGCGCAAGTCTACCTGTGGTCAGAGCAAAACAGCGAAAGTCCATAGCTGAGCAGACCAAACAACGTAAGTCCACCAATGCCAGGGACTTACGATGTTTGGTCTGCTCAGCTGTGGACTTTCGCTGTTTTGCGACCTGTGGACTTGCGTTGTCTTGCCTGCTCAAGGATCGACTTACGCTCTTTAGCTTGCACTCATATCTCAGTCAATTTTTAATATTTTGAGGTCAAACTTTTGCCAAAAGTTGTGTTGTCAAGAGCTTTATATGGTGCTCCTGAAATCTGAAGATACCCAAACAATGGAATTACGTGCTTATGTCAGATCATCAGTAAATTTAGCATTGGCGGTGTTTATGAGAGAAAATCAAGTGATAGCAATATTTTTTTTAATAGGTATTCAATGTGACAAATCTAGTGCTGAAACTGAATGGATGGATTAGTCATGAACAAAATATCAAAATAGTATTTGAATAAACTTACTGGAGCACCGGTAGCCCTGAGGTCCGATCCCCCAAATAATGGTTTGGCAGTGATTGCAATAGGTGACTATAAAATACTGGTGGGCGATGCATTGGTGCCCTCGAATGCTGACCTGAATAAGAAATTCAAAAACACGTTAGAACGGAGCAAATTATGGATAGCAAGGAGTTTATGAATGTTGGGTGCCAATACCCAAACGTGGGATTACTGAAGTTGCCCTCTGGTTTCTAACCTCAACAACACATTGTAACTCACACTGTGCGTTCTGGGCGTCCCTAGACTGGTTTTCAGTTTTTTTGGTTCTACAATGCCCATGACGCACAGTGTGAGTCAATTTAGAAATAGGTAGAAGAAGTACTAAATTTCATATTTATGCAGTCTCAAAAATACTGGAAACAATGGTACCATATCTACATCCTTAAATACAATGGGAAGGGAAGACATGTCGAATTGTAACTCACCTGTCGTCTCATTACCTTTTTGAGCCGGCTCACAATCAAGGAAAAAGTAATGAATCACCTGTCCAGTCTGATCAAGGCTTACGTCTTTTTCATCCTCTATATACTCTACTTCATATTCTGAGTCCTCTTCTAAGATTCATAATAGTTCCTCAGCACTCAATACGGTTTTTCTAGCCATGACTTTCCACGAATCACTTGAAACGGAAACAATCAAGAAAATAACGCGGTTTGTACTAAGTGAACAACGAAGGACTGATTCGATCGCCAGTCAACAAGAACTCTGAAGTCTGATCAAGAAACAAGTGAACTTCGAACCATCGCTACTTCCCCGTACCTACCAGAGATTGTCCCAACCACGTTACATTCTTTGAAAAAAAAAAAAAAAAAAAAAAACCTACCTGCCTTTCCTTGTAAACTCTTATTAAAAAACGGAGAATATTTGACTCACACTGTGCGTCATGGGCACCCAACGTGTTAAGTATGGTTGTTTCTAGATCCACATATTGAGATTATCTATGCAATGAGGCAGTTCTGCAGATATAAAACCTGACTCCCATCCACTGTGAGTCTGCTGCCAGTCAACCACATTAGGTGTTTGTTAGCTGACGTTGCCCAAGCAGAAACAAACTTTTCACTTCAATTGAGATCAGGCACTGGTGGCCTTTGATTTTTGGCATCAAAACAGTAAAGCTGGAACACCAAAAAGACATCAATAAACCTGTAAACCTGGAGTAACGGTACCTTTCTAGTTTTTCCAATGAGCCTGGCTTTGGAAGGTCTGGACTTGTCTTTACTGACATACGTGGGGCACCGTTCCAGTAAAGAGTTGAAATGCTGACCTCTGATACCGAAAACTTTGCTGAGGACTGTTCCAAGAGCTGCACCTGTGGTGTATCTCCGATCATCTACTGTTCCGTTTTCAATATCTTCCCTGAAAATACAAAATTGGTAAGGTTCATTAGTGAGACTTTTTTACAGGTAAATACACATTTTTGGTGCGGTTTTTGAAGACGGAAGAAAGGAGTCCTTCCTTGTTCACAATACGCTTTGCACCATCATCCCTTTTCCGCCGTCAGATCAGTCAAATAACCAATGAGCAGAGGTTTTGGGCCCTCTTAAGGTTTTAATTCAAAGATGATCTTATAATATACCTAACTAATTAACTACCAAGCTCTACAGGCTGATGTGGCACTTGGCTTCCCGAACTCCTTTCCGCCACCGGGTGCGGTCACCCGCATCCCTACCACCTGGAGATCCCTCAAGACCTCATCGAGCCAGTGGTTCCGCGGACGACCTCCTCGTCTTAGTCTCCATCCCAGCCATTGGATGCGGCCAGCTTAGATGAATCGGACTATGTCTTCATGCTTTAATAATTCATCAATCTCTGCATCAACCGCTCGTTCTCCAACCTTGGCCCTCCCTGACCGCTCCCTAGATCCTTCTCACAATCCTTATCTCAAATTTTCGCAGTCTTTTCTCATCCTCAGCCCACATGGTCCAGGCCTCGGATCCATAACAAACGACAGGCCGCACTAGGGATATGTAGAGTCTCACATTGTTGATCTTGAGATCATACGACTCTTGAAGAGTTTGATATTAGCATAAAATGCTCGGTTGCCAGCCATTATTCGTAAACATGTCTGTACATGATTTCTATTCTGACCTGACTTCATCAAATTTATAAGAACCAAACGTCACCCCTCTGGGCAACCGCTGGACACGTCCCGGTGGAGATATTTTCACATACTTAGTTTTGCTTTCATTTATTTGTAAACCCATTGGCTTTCCTTCTTCATGCAAAACCTTGAAAGCTTCCTGTAGAGCATCCAGACTTCGCGTCCGAACAAAGCAATGTCATCTGCATATGCCAGAACCTGGCATATCCTGTCGACAATTGTTTGGTTTTCACCATCATCTCTTTTCCACCGTCAGATCAGTCAAATAACCAATGAGCAGAGGTTTTGGGCCCTCTCAAGGTTTTAATTTAAAGATGATCTTATAAGATATCTATATTAAAGAAATTTGAACGTTTCATTCTTTGTTTCATCTCCCAACCAACCATCACGTTTTATAAGGTGGGAGGACTCTTATGTTCCATCAATCCCAGTCAAAGACCTGAGTACTTCTCATCACTATCTGCATATCACACAACACCTCAACATCTGTTTCTTGGACGACCTCTCCATTTTCACCACGGACAACCTCCTTCTACATACTCTGTTCTGCAAACATGATATGGATGTGGCCAAGTCAACAGAGTATAATGTCCTATCGAGTGCATTATTCGAATTTATCGATAATATTGTAAGGGCTCAATGACAAGAGGTGGAGCGCCTGAATACCACCATCTTATGCCATTGTTACACCTACATAAATCTACAGGTGAAAGAAATATGTCCTTCTCTATTTCAAGATTCCGATGGAAGATAAAGTAGTCAGCGTTGGAATTTCTTTCAAAATCAAACAAACTAACAATTTTGAATCTTGGAGGTTGACATCTTTTGTAAGCCGCACTGAACAAAACTCTGAGGAGTACAAAATCGCATGAGTCATGAGTGACTGAATAGGAATTTGATTACAAGTAGGACTTACATGTAGGGCTCAAGCTTGGGCACTAGAACACTTTCAATTATCTTCATTTCCTTATTCTTGTCGTGAATGCTCTCTTCCAATTCAGCATCTTTCGGCCCAAATAACGTCCCCAGCCCAGCTGTTCTTTTGGCTTGAAAATCCGCTAGTTGTTCGTTTAGTTCTTCTTTGGCTTTTTGTCTTGCTTTCCAGAATATCTACAAACACAGATCAGTTAAATTCAACGGCGACACTTTACTGGTACATCTACCTGTGAGTTGGCAGTAGTGACTAGACTAGGCTTTGCTGAAAATGGATTAAATGGAGTGCTTCGTCCTACTCAGAATACAATTACCTTTCTCAGGATTTCTTCTTTATCGGATTCGTTGAGTAGAACCTCGTCGATTTCTCTGGCCACGTTCTCGTCAACGTTATTCAAACGCAGCGGCTGAAACAACATAAGAAACGTATCTCACCTCTATCCAAAAAAAAAAACTCTGCACAACGGTTCATTATCTTCTTTGTACAGATCACCCTTCTGTCTAGATCACTAGCTGTAAATGTCTAGATTGTTAGATTAATTATTATTATGAATTATCACTAATTATTAATAATTTTATCAAGTACCTAGCGAAAATTATAATAATTTATTGTTAGGTATTAATCATTTGTATTTATTATTGATAATAATAATTATTAATTATGATTAATTAATGCGATATAATTCTGGGGTTTTTTAATACTATGTCGGTAATAATTTTTCTATAAAAGAAGTACCTACCAACAAACATTCGAAATTATCGTCATTTTCGTAGCACAAAACGTACCTCAGAACAAAAAACTCGACATCACTAAAACCATATGATGTTCCAATCAGCTCGTTAGTATGAAAATTGACCTGTATTTCAACTGTTTGATTCACGATCGTGTTGACAGGTACAACGTTTGAGCCGTCATTGTGAACGAACGGCTGGTCGTACAAAGGTGTGGATGGTCTTAAAAAATTCTACGGAACAAACTCTATCTAAATATGAAACAAAAAACATACCGTTTGATGGGAATTTTTCGAGTTTTGAAATTTTCAAAATTTCAAAATTCGTTTTGAACCCCTATTATGAACCCCCGGTTATGAAAAGTTTCGAGGACCATTGTGGGGTTGGCCGGAGCCCATAAAAAAAATTTCGTAATTTTAACTCAACGCTAACTGGGCAAAGTGTCCCTCGTGGTTGCGTACTCGTACGAAAGCTGTACCCACTTTATGGTTGCTTTGAATCACGAATCCAATGGCTATGACTGGCATGTATGAAGCCAAATCATTTAAGAAGAAGAATTCAAATAAACACCTCGATTCGATATGAAGTCTATTTTGTCTCGTTAATTCACCTCATCCACGGGCCTCTCAGATAATGATATTATGACGTCGCAACACAAGCGACCAACTACGTCAAAAGATATGACGTCAAACAGGTGCCGCCAAGAACACCTCACAGGATATGACGTACGTGGACCGGCAGGGGGTGGATGACGTCAGACAAGTGGCTGGTAAGAAAACCTCACAGGATATGACGTACGTGGACCGGCAGGGGGTGGATGACGTCAGACCAGTGGCCGGCAAGAACACCTCACAGGATATGACGTACGTGGACCGGCAAGGGGTGGATGACGTCAGACAAGTGGCCGGCAAGAACACCTCAGAGGATATGACGTACGTGGTCCGGCAGGGGGTGGATAACGTCAGACAAGTGGCCGGAAAGAACACCCCACAGGATATGACGTACCTAGGTAGACCGGCAGGGGTGAATGACGTCAGACCAGTGGCCGGCAAGAATAGCTCACAGGATATGATGACGTACGTGGACCGGCGGGGTGGATGACGTCAGACCAGTGGCCGGCAAGAACACCTCACAGAATATGATGACGCACGTGGACCGGCAGGGGGTGGATGACGTCAGACCAATGGCCGGCAAGAACACCTCACAGGATATGATGACGCACGTGGACCGGAAGGGAGTGGATGACGTCAGACAAGTGGCCGGCAAGAACACCTCACAGGATATGACGTACGTGGACCGGCAGGGGGTGGATGACGTCAGACAGTGGCCCGCAAGAACACCTCACAGGATATGACGTACGTCGACCGGCAGGAATGGATGACGTCAGAGGGGTCAAGGGGAGCCAAATATTTTAAACCTACATTTCTTCCTTACTAATATTAATAAGCATTATGTAAATACGGATCGTAATCTTGAATCTACTTGTACTCTCAACAGTTCCATTATATAAAATATAAAATTACCGTTCAGTTAAGTATTTTTTAACAATTCCTATTTCTATCATGAGGACTTGAATGATCTTCAAAGCTTATTAGTGCAGGAGACGTTTTAAAAATTTGAATGTGCTGGACTTAACTCCAAAATTAACAAGGATTTGAGGGATGGTAGAGGATATGGTGGCTATGGGGGGGGGGGGGGTCCAGACTGTTATTAATTTTTATTGTTAAATGTTTGCTCATATCTTCTAAATCGTGCGTTTAGCGAAAATCCGGAAAACCACGAGGCAGAGCATTAAATTTCCTTTAAAATTCATTGGTTTAAAGTATTTTTGGCCCAAATAACCAAAATAGAGTCTGTTCAACTCTGCCTCACAGTTTTGATGTCCGTCACTACCTTACAAGAGTTCACAGTTCATCACCGGAGGCACCTCTGTAGATCCACCCTTCCAGTCCACCCTTATTCTCCGCTAAGAGAAATATCAGTTCTAATACTCTTTATCTTTACCCTTTAGTTCTATAAATAAGTAAGTTCAACAATGAATAGGTCATGGGATTCAGACCATGAATCAATTATTAATATTCGTCGAGTGCTATCGAATATTCATGTTGTACGCCATGTGGTCATCTTACTTTTAGTCCTGTAAATCGCCCCGATCTCGATCCGACCCCCTCTCTGTTACGTTCAGTTGTTCATCATTATTTCAGTCTAATAATATTGTTCAATAAAGTTCATCTTGTCCATTCTTAGTTCTGTCAGTGCTCATTTCACCCCGCGGTTAAACAGAGTCGATCAAAAACATTTCTCAAAATGTGAAAAAATGCAGTAAAATTATATTTACACACATATCTATGTATTGGTACACATATTACATATACCCCTCCCATCATATTCGGCCTTAAGATGTGTATAATGGGATGTGATTTTAAATATAAGAAAAAGTAAATTTCTCTCTCACGTCACTCCACCCACTTGTTTAAGCTCCAGGTTTTTCCTATCTACTCTTTTTGGCTTTATTTAATACCCGAAGCCTATAATATCGAACATTATCGATCAGCCTCCGTTCATTGTTGAAGACTTGAATTCGTTGGTAATCTTAAAATTAATCAAATTACTTTTTCATGAATTATGAAAAATAAAGCTGCGAACTCATCAAACATACCCTCTACCATCCTCAAACAATCCCTCAAATTTTCGTTCACTTTGAATGAGTCCAGGACATTATGAAAGATGCGCCAATCCAGGGCTTCATTTGCTCCTCCATGCAAGCATAGTTGGAATTGTACCCAATCCAACTCCAATTCACAACGTGAATTGTGAGGCGTTAATGGTACACTTACAGAAATTAATGATGAAAACATTTAAATTGAAGTAACAAGCAAACTTACCGCTCCAGGAACGAGGAAACTAGAATGAATTTCGTATGCCCACTTCTTCATCTCTTTTGCACTACCCTCTTTATAAAGATCGGTAACTAGATAAAATAACTGCAACAGAATAATCTAGTTAGAAATAGTTCAGTAAATTGGGAATTATAATGTAATGATTAACTTGTTAACAATTAATCAACTGCAGTTACTTGTGCAGTTATTCAACGGTCTGTCCTAATGTTAATTTATATTATGTTCACATGAGCTATTTACGGCGTCAATTCATCTTTCCCTAGTTTGTCTGTTTTGATGGTTTACTTACGAACGAGCAATACAAGTTGTAAAAGACTAACATGTTGTACTACACCAACATGTGGATAGGTATGTACAAACCATATTTGTGTTAAGGAGCAAAGAGAGGAATAGCATTGGATTCATGATATAACCTGTACTCTGTTTAATATTCAATAGATGATTATTAAAAAAAAATGAAAAAACAGAAATCACACAAAGCTTTTTAGATGTTTGCAGGACACACGTGAAGCTGTTTTGTGAGGATTTGATTGGGAGTGAGGAACGAATCATTCAGGAATGCTGAAGGAAAAAACTCTCAACACCAAGAGCTCTTTTTCGGTGGCAAAACCCCGGATCTCGCCTAAGGTACTAAGACCTGCTCCAGCGATGAAACGTTTCAACAACGACGAGGAGGTGAAGAGCGCCGTTGGCGACTGTCTGCGCCATTTGGTGTGATACGACAGCGTTGGAGACTAGATGGCTACGTTGTAAAACAGTTTAAATCCCATTCTTTCCTACCGTGTAATTTTTCTTCTCTTTTCAATAAATTCATTTTTGACATAAACATGTCTTTTGGGCTTGGGCAACGTATTTCGGAACACTTCTCGGGGTGCTAGGATCTTTTTGTATGATGGCTCTGTTAGGAATCTAGTAGTTGCCTTCAAGATCCGACCACTATTGAGGGTAGTAACTACTTTTAACTGTTAAGAAGGAGTGTGAAATACGAAAAAATGTATAACTTTGTTGCTGTTCGACCTATCCACTTGAAATTTGAGCCACAGCATTGCTAGGGTGATGTCATACTAATTTTAGAATAAGGGGCTCGTCAGATCAGCTGATCGCACAGCTTCCTTAGGATGGTCTCATACGAATTACTATACATTATATATCATATTTTTCTGGTCGTAAACCTCTGCTTAGCAATACTACCCGAAGTTTAATGGTATATAGAAGGAGTTTTCTTTTTCATTCGAAAAGACATCCACGATTTGAACTTTCTTCCAGTAACGGGAATTTCTTCGTCTTACCTCTCTTTAGGGGTCAGCCAAATTTTTCGATAGGTATTGAAAAAATTAGGGAATTTCACTTGAGGGATGCCCCTAGCAAGGAAAGAACTACAACAAGTTGATACTTACAAGGCTAGATGGATCACTGTTGGATATCACATAATTCAGGAAGACGGCAAGATGTGCTTGGTGTTTGGACAGATTGTTCCACCGCTTGAACGGCCCATGATCTTCCATTTGGCTCTGCAAGGAAAACAATAAGTGATATCAGAAATGAAAGGCACAACATCCTTGTCGGTGTAGTTAACTACGGTAACATCAGAAAGTTACAGAGGAAATTGATTAGTAGAATGTGATTGATTGGGATTAGTTGCTCCATGATGCAAGATCAAAAATATTGGCACTCCGGCACAGTTTGATGGTGCCAACTTCAGTGAAGTCGAACAAAAGGAAACCAGCTGCCATGAGAGTTTGAATGCAGGGAGCAAACTAGGAGCAAAACAGAACAATTGAAAACATAATGTTTTCAATAATATGTATATAACAGGAGGAACTTACCATTTCTTGATCAGACATGTCTTCATCCTCCATCGAAATGATAGGCTGCTGAGGCGACCCTTGGGCGAGAAAATTGAAATTTTTCGCAGGCGAAGTAGCATGATCCGTTTCAGTCAATGAACACTAAAACAAATATTTGGGTTAATACATGTTAATTAAGATGGAACGAGATTTGGGTCTTAAAAAACACTTTTATTGCTCGTTACAAGATGTAGAGGTGTGAACCAGTAGCTGAAATAAGACTGACTGTCGAGCTTTTATAGAGTAGGGGCTGCTGATGTCAGAGGAATATACCAATAAACGTGTTAATATTCACAATTATGACAAATAATTGTATGTATGACAAAAATAAACTGTAACGACCAGTTGAATCTTTTATTAATTGGTATTTGTCATCTGTGAGCTCAAGTTCAAGATCCCCATTGAAACGTCACTCATTGATTAAAATTATTAACTAAAGTCGTCGACATCAAGTTCCCTATAGGTGTTGTTCAAATCCCTGTCAGAGGCATGACTTTGATCGATTGCTAACCGATTAGATAATGAAACTTGGAAATATCAACTGGGTGCGTGCTTTTGAGGGTCCACAGGAACACCTCACAAAACGACTTGTGTGACGGATTTGGTACAGACTACGCGATTCTGAGAGTGGGAATGAGATTTCAACTATATTGTAACTAGTATTTTAAGAATTCTGATTTGCTTAGATGAATCAGTATTGCTTGATCGAGGAGACCAGAAACTCATAAGGACAAATTGGCCCTTAAGCGAGTATCAACGCCTTTGTGGGAGGTAATTAATAATATTCCTAATCATGTTATTGACACGTTTCTCTGCAGAAACAGAAACTTGCACATGAGTTGCCTGTGCAAAACTCATCCAGCCATCAGCCATTGATTCTACATGTCTGTACAGTACACAAGTTTTGACGAAATATTCAAGAAGTAGGTATTTCATAAATTTCCAAAATGAAAGGGTCTGACAAGTGACCCCTCATTTTAAATGGTGTTTTTACGCTGAACACGATGGTGGAATCAGAATCGCTGTATCCTATTCCGTTCTCAAACTGGAGCGCTTTGAAGATGAAGAAACGTGGTTGATACTCGAGATGTTCTTCATGAACATCAATCCTTCAATGGAAACAGTTTACACAAAGCCAGTTATTTCTTCGAAAATTCGCTCTAAATAGTTTCAATATTTAATTTTGTCCTATTTATAGGCCCTTGGGCGAGTATCAACGCCTTTGTGGGAGGTAATTAATAATATTCTTAATCATGTTATTGACACGTTTCTCTGCAGAAACAGAAACTTGCACATGAGTTGCCTGTCTAAAACTCATCCAGTCATTAGTTCTACATGTCTGTACAATACAAAGTTTTGAAGGAATATTCGGGTCATTCTCCAGTTTTGGTGCTATTTAGTTATCAAACTTTTTCGAAAACCGAAGTCGATTTTTTCGATTTTTAAAATTTTTATTGCCTTTAGGAAAGGCTCCTTGACATCCTCCTGAAGCAGGCACACACTTAATATCGTAGTTTTTGTGACAGAGGTTTTCAAAAAAAAGTCTTATTCTAGGGAGTGACCAATACGACTAGGGAGTGACAAAACGAAATACAAAACCTTATTACAGTATTCATCTTTAAAAAAATTGTATTTAGCAGTAGTCAGCCTTAACGTTTTGAACATATATACGATTTTCAGCATAAAAACATAGTATAAAACTCTAACAAGAAACTTGTTCTGCTTAAAAATAGTTAAAACATTCTCATTTTCCAGTCTTATCACATTCATTATGACTATAGAACCCAACGTAAAACGTAATGTCACATGTTAGTTCCTTTAGATCCTGATTAAACATTATGATGTTTATTTTATATAACATGTTCGAGATAATATTGGTTTACGTATAACATACATGTTATACGTAAACAAATATTATCTCGAACATGTTATATAAAATAAACATCATTATGTTTAATCAGGATCTAAAGGAACTAACAGAAGCTTACTACTATTATCTTATAACAGGTGAACTGACTTATAATTGGGAAAAACACTCCCATGACTTGAAAAAAAAAAATAAAAACAAAAAGGAAAAATACCAAACTGTCAAGTTGGCTCATCACATCGCCTGCTCATTCACTTCAATTTATGTCAATTACTCAACATTTATGTTGAGGTTCAATGTAAGGTGTCATCGTCAACATCGTTCTTCATCATCAGTAAGGGGGGGGGGGGGGGAGTTATTTTCAATAAGCTGGGCAACTTGACTAGCACGGTGCTCTCTGTCTCTTGAATCCTTCTTGCTAATCCTCCATGCTTTTCGTGTTGCTCTCAACTCTCTAGAATTCATATCTTTAGCCAATTTTAACTGCTTTTTTCTTTCATATTTCTTCCTTTCTTTTCCGCTTCCAAGGCAGCTAAAACAGGATCCATTTTTATTTTTTCTCGTCTCTTTCTGGCAGCTTCTTTCTTCTTTGCCTTCTTTTCACTTTCGGAAATTTTTTTTGGCGCCATATTCCTGAAATCATCAACTCTATTCAATGATATGTAATGTCAGCACAAAATATACCAACTGAGTGGTCGTATAGCTTTGGTTGAGTATAGAAATGCAAAACGCGAGTGGAATTTCGATTTTGGAAGACACTTTTTCTTTTTTCTTGCTTTAGTACTACCTTTGGCAGTAATTGAGGAAGCAAAAACAAAATCTTTATGGTTTTAATAATGCTTGTTGAAAGAGAGTTATACCCATTTGTCCCTCCCTTGCCATCATTGTCACTGCCTCGTCCCATAAGAATTTTCATTGAGGCTAGGGAGTGACCGCCTAGGGAGTGACAAATCAACCATTTTTCATTTGTTCACGCTAGAGCAGCTTCACAAAAAAACAAAGATAATCGTGTATGTAGAGAGGCTATGATGTACTACAAAACTATGTAACATTCAAATCATAATTCTTACCTGTATTGATTTTGTTGAACACTAGGGAGTGACCATCAATAAAAATACTCAAACACTTCACCTTCACTATCACAGCTTGGAAGCAACTGAAGAGGTTAGAAAAGGGAACAGAGCAGACCACGTGTTTCTGCACCCTGCCAGTGTTGCCAGATCACAAGTCAGCACGAAATTTCCCTTTGTGAGGGTATATTGGCGGGCATTTCAAAAACTGGCTAGGGAGTGACCAAAAACTGTGTGACAGAGACAAAAAGTAATTTGATGATTGATGTGTTCCATCTAAAAATCAAATTGTGTTTTATACCAATAATTGAAAGAATGCTGAAAGAAATGTAGTAATTTTTTTAAGGATTACTGCAAAAGAAACTGGTACCATTGCCTTGTAAAGCCACAGCCTCAGCTTTGTGACAGGGCTAGGGAGTGACAAAACTAGCATTATATATTTTATAACAAGGTACCCATTAATTACTGGAACATCATAGTGAGAAGGAAATGTTGGTCTCAAGGAGGTTAGTAACAGAAAAAAAAATCATCCTCATTCTGATGGTTGATCAATTTTATAGAGCTCTGTGACTGAAATAGCACCGAAATTGGAGAATGACCCATTCAAGAAGTATTTCATGTTGATTCGGAACCTCGATACACCCAGAGAATCTAGCAGATAAGCACAGCCATGCCGCCGTAAGGAGTTGCATCCGAGCACTACTCGTAGTTTTCACACCCTGACTCCCTCCTGTCGCTTCCAACAGGCTCGAAAGGCAGTCATTCTGGTACTGGCGGCATCTGTTCTATGGGGGCTTATAGAGCGTAGGCCAGGGTGAACTCTCAACAGCACAAGTACTTTCAATACAGTCACTGGCCATCGGACGGTTGAGCAGCTTGTCGACGCTGGAGAAGAGATCTCAGAAATCTCAAGCCTTCCGGCTCCAGAGAACGAAGCAAGGTGAAGGAATATAGTGAGAGGAGGACGTTACGTACTATTTACTATTATGTCGTAGCTATTATTATGAATAAATACTTTGGATGTCGATTTGAGACTCCTTTCTTCCAAACACTCACAATATATTGTGATATACGACTTTTATTCACAGTGGACTGCACCAATTGAAGAGGGGAGCACTCTCTCATCACCCCTACACTCACTATATTCCCAGTCTTACTAGGCAAGAAGAAAAAAATAATAATAAGAAACCCAACCACAAATAACTTTTTGGCGGGAAATCTTTCCCAAATCCCAGCATGAACTAGGCACCTGGAGCCAGAACGCTGCCCCACCGGATTTCAACCTTCAAGGCAGCCTGGAGGCCTTCAGCAATCTTCTCGCCACGCCGACCTCTCTGTGAGTTTAACCTCTTTTTTTTACGATCAATTTGTTTTAATTTGAACCGATCAAACATTCGAATAACATTCAAATTCTAATAAATACATTAGTATTATATGCACCTCTGTATCTATTGCTTCATCCACCCACCTCACTTCCCAGTCTTACTAGGCAAGAGAAGCCCCCACATACTGAGTTCGTCAATCCAATTAATTTTTAATTGTGGCACCCGACCTTCACCTTTCAACCGTTCAGGTCTGTCAACACTACAAGATATAATTCGATGTCAACACTGTTTTGAGTTTGGCGATCCTGATGGGAATGACAGGGAAGAACCTCCCCTCTCCTCTCCACTAGGCTATTCCAAGTCCCACCATTGTACAACAATCATATGTGAAGCTTTCCCCCAACGCAATTTGTCTGTTTTACTTTCAACGCCAATTTCAGTTTTGAGTTTTAAGATTCCAATGGTTCATTATCGATGGAGGAGGTAAATAGAGGTTTTAAGGTTTACTTCATTTTGGTTTAGGATATGTGTGCTGATGGTCGAATTCCCAGAGTACCTCAACAGATTTTTCACAAAAAGCTGAGGAGATGGAAAAGTGTTGCATCCTTTAATGTACAATCACTGGGGTATCGCTTCGGCTTGATTATCATCATCTTAATCAAGACCATCGCTCATCATCATCATCAGCTCCTGAGGTAAGCCGTCTACTTCGCCAAGGTACGTCCTGCTTTAAATTGAACAACTCATTCCTTTCCTATACGGCAATCCTTCTCACACCAATTCCTGACCCAGTCCTACAGAAATCATATACAGTCCACTAAATATTTACCTCTCTCTGTTGTTTGTTAAGAATTGCTTAATAAAGGTTTACTTAATAAAGTGCCGCTTCAACAGGTTAAAAGTAAGAACTACCTATGCACCACTTGCAAGTGAAGTAGGTACAATCCAGTCTTAAAGTAAACCTTTATAGAAAACTTAAATAAATACATACCTGTCAACGCTCATTACCAACATACCAGTCCATAATTAATGTATTATATTCTAGAAATTACTGGATACCAGCTAGTAAGTGATTACCTCAGGTCTTGGAGGCGAATCCTCCTCAGGTATGTGGGAATAAACAGTATCATCCAGGGCAGAGTATCCAATATTGTAAGGCGGTGGAGGAGTCCCAGGGGGTGTTGAAGGGCTCATAGGTCGGTCTACTTCCCAAGCCACGCCACCTTTTGATCGCTTGGCAATGGACAGCTCCGACATGGACTCTGACGCTATCAGCCTCTTCGAAGCTGAAAAAGGTAAATCAGTGTGAGAGAAGTACACAAACCCAGACAATCAGGTGCTACATGGAGCAAGATACCAAAATCGACAAATTCACCATTCAGATCCAACAATTAAACATCTTGGATAAAGTGGTGAGATTGACTAACCTTCTGCCAGTGCTGAATTAGCGGTCATGTTATCTGGGCTGGATTTGGTCCGTTGGTGCGTGTGGACTTGATGATTCGCTCCCTGAATCGAAAGAAAAAAAATTGTATTAAACAACTAATTTCACCACCAACATCGAACAACTGAACCATCAAACAGGGATTTCTTCATGACATTTAGATAATGAATTTCGCTATGGCACAAGGCTAAGAAATTTTCAATTAATAACCTACGAATTTCAAGTGGGTTTGGAGAAAAGAGATACCTACCACTCATCGTAATGCATTAAGGTTGTATTTTTAAAAAAATTAATGGCATCATTCTCCTGTGCTTATGATTAATTTATAGTGATCTCTACTATCCGTAAGGGATTGTGTCGATTACAGCCAGCCTTAACATGCACAATATACAAAGTGACCCATGATGCATCAACATTGAAAGTCTTCAAACTAAATGTCGAATCGAAAACAACCAACATACGAATTAGGAATAAATTAATGCATTTTCTACATAACAAACTGTGATAGACATTGAACAGTCAGTAAACGACTAAACTTGACAGGGAACAAACACAGTAAATACCATAGAAATAACATTGAGGATGACATACGATGGTGGGGTGATGAACCAAATGAAATGTGATAAAGATGTCTGTTTTTTAAACAGTCAATGTATCTCAGTGGCATTTACTTTAGCTATGTGCAGAATTCAGAAATTATACAATGCAAGTTATCTTTAGGCAGACAAAATCGTACCACTATAAATTGAAATTTTTAAAGGCACTCTAATAACTAATGAGCCACAGAGAGAAAATCTGTTAGAGCATGTAGGCAACTTCAACGTTTAAATCCTAGCTTCAATGATTTAGGACATTTTTGAGGAGACCTGTATAGAGTTAAGAGTAATTTTTAAGAACAAAACTTCATCAGTTCAAACAATCTGAACAAAACTTCATCTCCTTTAAGAACAAAAGTACATCAGTCTATCAACACATCTTTGTATTAGTATAATTTCGTAAGAGTTTGTAAAAGTATGAAAAATACTACTCCAACACTGAGAATCGGACAAACTGGTTTGTTTAAGAGCGCGAAGGAGGGAACTTCATAGGACAAGATGTACCAATCACACATCCCATCGTATAGCAATCTAATTGGTAGGGTTACCATTATAAACTACTGATACCTGAAATAAGATCAAGTTTCACCAGCTGAATCATATTCAGGCTAGAAGATTGTTCGAAACACAGGAAATCAATTTTTCCCAGTCCAGCACCCAAAGCTTCACTAAAAAAGTGATTACACCTTAAATTGTAAGCGAGACGAATTGAGCCTCAGTAATCAAGATGGGCGATGAGCATTGCTGAGAATAGTAAGGAGCCAACCAGAACACTGATTTTTTTAGGCCATTTGGGAAACCTAAACTTCTACAGTTAGTTGACACAATATTTCAAATAGGTTATAGTGTAAACATCACATTTGAAGAAAAGGTACAATGATAACAAGGCAGAATGGAACGAATTGCGATGCATAAGAGGGAGCCGTTCCACTGTTTTCATGTGTAACAAAAATGCTACCACCTTAGTGGGATGAACGTATTAAATGCCCTTGTTCCCATGCAAGTTAATTCTTAGTTGAGAATCATTCCTGCGTTTGTGCTTCAGACTTGATCTCCCCATCAACGAAGCACACAGTAACAGACCACGCAGAAATTGCAACACAGACGAGTAAATTTAGCATCAACCTTCAATACAAAATTTACAAATGCACAACAAAAGCACAAGAGAAAGTTCACATAAAATCCATACGAGTGCGCAGGCGTTGGTGACTCTAATGTGCCCAGTGTTTGGTGTTTGAGGCTATGTCTAGAAGCCCCTTAAGCAGCGTAGCACACCCTGCCGTACTAATCATGAGGTAACTGAGTTTTATTTTACGATGTGACTAGATTTGTAACTTATTGATCGTGGTCATTTGGATTTTCAATATCTACCAGCTGTTTGGTCTAAACTAATCCTTCAAGTTTTCCATCATCAACAAAACTTTGCTTGGTTTGTGGAATATATCTGCAACTATGACAGAACTGAGGCAGGATACATATATTTGTCCTAACGGTTTCAACACTTCTCTTCCAACCATCGACATACGCATCAAGGCTTTGCGCATGCACCCCAACCATTCACCCTTTGCCTCTGCCTGATCAAGACTATAAAACAAACAGACGGACCCCCCTTGTTGGTAGCAATTCTGAAAACGTCATCTACAATGAGTACAACTGGTCCAAACCAATGAGGTCCTTCAGTCACGAATTTGTCCGCCTTTTCGAGATTTTCTTCATAAGTCTCAACAGTTCATACGTCCAATGTTCCCCGGGTTTCCTCTTCCTACTGAAGACTCAAACGTTGGTAA
This sequence comes from Stenodema calcarata, assembly GCA_963920205.1. Taxonomy (NCBI): domain Eukaryota; kingdom Metazoa; phylum Arthropoda; class Insecta; order Hemiptera; family Miridae; genus Stenodema; species Stenodema calcarata. The sequence continues at coordinate 5,842,678 of OY986049.1, forward strand.
CCCTTCAAACCCATGAGATGCCAAACAGTGGAATCCATCAAGGAGGCTGCCACTGAGCTGAACCATATTGGCAAAACCAATATTGACGAGGTACGAGCTCCTCAGCTACTTGAAAGAGCGAATACAGCCTTGATAGTTGCAAGCAAATCATTGGAATTTCTGTAGACGTACTGTAGATCTACATTCGACTGTAAGTTTAGGATTAAGAATAGTCTAGGAACGGGAGAGGTTATTCCCTGTCATTCCCATCAGGGTTGCCAATCTCAAAACAGTGTTGCCATCGACTTCATCTTCCTTCTAGTGCTGACAGTCCTGGTGGTTTCCTGCGCTGACCAACGATCAATGGTTACCCAGCAGTCTTCAAAAGACCAAAAAACGTACAGTTACCTCATTGGCCCCAAGTACGGCAGTATTACGGACTCGATTACTTACCGGTGAAGTCGAAGGGCTGAGATGATCTCCAGGTCCAAGAAGAAGGTATTGCCTGGGAGGAAGGGGAGGAGGGGTTGATGGCAGTCCAAAAGGAGAACTAGGGGTAGATGGTAAACGGGCTGGGGGTGGTGGGGACAAAGTAGGACGGCGGCTTCTCGTCGGCAGCGGCGGTGGCTCCATCCCCTTCAAAGTTTCCGTCACATTTCCAAAAAGATTAGTCACAAACCACCAAAAATGAGATGAAAAAAAATGTAAGTGCTTCCATTAGTGACCGAGAAAGTATTTGCAGGTGGCTTGCGGCTCCATTTCGATTTGAAAGTGAAACAAGAACAATATTTACCTTTTACAGAAGGTTCTTCACGTTTCATAGGAGTCGACTCGCCGTGATTTTGAGTGTTCACAAACTAAACAAAACTGCATCTCTATCTGCCTACTACGCAGTCCAAACTAAGGAAGTAAAAATTCTAAAACACGATATTGCTCCAGAACATACTACGATACAACAAGAGATTGACTTTCAATAGGACGAAATCAAAGAAGGAAACAGTAGAAATTGGGCATTCATCGCAAATATGCAGTTTTCACATGCATGAATGCACCTGCAAGCCCACGGAATATTTCTTAAGTTGGAAAAGTACGCTCAAATACTTTTTTTCGTCATCATTTATCGCCTTAAAACTGAAATTAGTAATTTTATTTCCCTACCTAGCAACTAGCGACTCTGACTTAGAGGAGGTCGTTACTACACTAGGATTTCAGTATCTGCCACTGAAGAGACGAGTAAATAAATGAATATGCATTTGCTGCAATAAAATTGTCTTTAAAAGACGAGAAAGTGACGGTGAAGACGAGAACCCTCGTATCTCCAGAACCCAACTTTTCAGGTGAGCAAAAATACTATTTTAGATCCCTATGACGCCTGCAAGCGCTAAAATTGGTGGCGCAGCTTATGAGGTAGGTAGCAACAAAAAACTCTTTTTCGCAAAATTTAGAGATACGAGGTTTCTCGTCTTCATCGTCTTTCATAAAATTTATGGAATCAATGTATTGAGTTTTTTTTTTTTTTTTTTTTTAACCAATAGCTAGGTAAGTAGTATGGAAACGAAGTTCTAGAAATTGCTGATGAACAGTAGGTATTCTCGGTACCTAATAAGGTGCTGCTCATTCTGCTCATTTCCGCATGTTGAGGTGGTGATGATGAACCGAGGAATTCAACATTTTCTTTTGGACCGTACTTTTTGTTTTTTAAGAAAATACTTTTTTTTTCAATAATTTTCTGAAAGGTACTTATTTTCTCCTAATAAACGTTGGCAACCCTAATCACATGTAAAGATTTATTGGAATGTGTGCAAAAACAAGCTTGGAGCTGAACAAAACATGCAAATTATTGCGAAAAAATAGTACAGATCAACTAATATATAAAGAGCAGTGTGATTTAATATAGATGTAGAATATTAGCAAAATATTCTACTCATGTTTTCATTCAAGCGTTCAATGTTATTTACGTATTTATTGTTTTAGAGCTCTTCCACTCCCAGTTGGTATTTACAATACTTATGTTATCTAAGTAATGATTTTGGCACAAAACGTCAACGGGAGGGGGGGGGGGGTTGTTGGGTCATTTGGCTTCATTTGAACAGTGTTGGGACCATGAGTTGAACTCAATTTTCAACAAAAAGCCGTGACAGTTAGAAATGTCCTTAGGTATGTCTCCTTTTGAAAAGGAGGAAAGAGGAAAAGTGGAGTCCATGAAATATTTGGGCAATACACGAAAATAAAGGTTTTCATGCCAGGGTACTGCACTAACGTTCTAAGGAGTACTCAATACATGCACACAAAAACGTGAAGAATTCAATTCAGTATGTTCACACTCAAAAAACAGCAATGAGCCCTAACAACAACAAAATACTTAAAAAGCCACAAGCCATAAGCTGTAAGCACTTCCTAGGTGGAATGTAGGTATATACACAGATTAGATGTGTATTAGGAAGTGAACCTGAAAAATCGAACAATACAGAAGTTTTAATTAATAAATGTTTAGTACTGTTAAAAAACCTTGGTGAATGAAGCCTTTTCAGGGAACAAACCTCAACAATAACTCGGAAAAGTGACGCAGTGATTCTGAAAAAGTCGAGACCCGCGCGAGCGGAGCAACGGACGGAAACTGAGTCTCTGATAAAACAATGTTGTTCGACATGAGATAATCGTCGAGATACGGCTTGGGCGAAGTCCAACGTGTGGGGAGGGGTAATCGGCGGTAGGACATCAGCTTAACTGATAGCGATCCTCGAAATTAACTTGTGAAATTTTGTCCTTGAACGGTAAAATGATGTTCAAGTAGATGGATTTGTCGAAATGTGCGTACCATTCAGTTAAACACTCAACATGTTTGATACCACTCTTGTAAAGTTAATGAGCCTAATTGTAAAATCTATATTCCCGATTTTGTTATTATAGTATTGCTTCTTACCTAATTTCATACACCTTCACTTTATATCCAAAAGGTTATTGGCCCAGCTAGAAGAGATTGAATTTCTAAAATAACACGAAGAATTCGAGGCCAGGCGGAAGGATGTCACAATCCTCTCACTACCGAAGACATTTTCTACTCGAACAGCAACAAGACGTGAAAAATGTTGGAGAAACGAAAATAAAAAGCGAAACTCTGTGTTCCCAATTGTATTATTATAGTGTTGCTTCTATACACCGCTATTAGTCTTTCTTAACTATATTTCATACACCTTCCCTTTATATCCAAAAGGTTATGGGCCCAGGTAATAATCACAACGAGCAAACATCTATAATATAGATTATAGATGGAATATTATTCCAGATTGTGTTATACGAGGCGATTGAAAGTGCGAATATTGCGATTGATGTCGTTTGAATTGGAACTGGTTTTGAATAATGCGATTGAGGCGACTTGGGATTGGAAGAAACCGGAATTCGTTCGTGGAAAAGCAAAATGAATAACTCATTACTGAACCTAATCAATTAAAAGGAGCTGATTAATGAATCCCAATGGAAATCATGTCGAACGTAAAGAATCGGATGACTACGGAGACACAACGGAATTAGCTGTGATCTCATCTGACTTGGCCCACTACTTAAGAGCGGTTGCGCCATCGTTCACGACATTCACCTTCACCCGGACGGGAAAAACGCTCGTCGCTGTCCAGCTCCTGTGTGTTTCTTCGTTATACTGAAGAGCTCGGAAAACGTTTACTGGGTCGTAAAACACGTGCAACATCTCGAAAAAGCTACGATTTTCCTCACTATGACACCGACAGAAGTCGAAAAGTCCCCTCCTCAATCACCGACAAAACACAAATAATTGTGTCAGAATAATTATTATTCTGACAAGCATCTGACAAATTACGAAATCCTAATGATGGTGAGTTCAAATAGTACCACCACTCGTAGATACTTACCATCAGGCGACATTGACACTCACGGGTATGTCCAAACATATTAATCACACCAGTGCAATTCGAACAGAGCTGTATTAAGGGCATGCAGGACCTAGGTCGGGAAATTGTTGAAGGATATCACGGGCTGTGATTGACTTAGAGTTTTGAAATAAATGTCTAAATTCACTGTATTAGTAAGAAATTGCCCCTACGTTGTCCGATTTTTGAAACTCATAATTGTGGCTAAATTTGTTTATTGAAAAAACGAGACGAGGGACCGCAAAATGCAAACATCGAAGTTGAAACATGTAAAATGAGCGAGCAGGATCTCAAATACATTTCAATTTTTTTCTCGATTTTGCGATACATGTCTCGTAACCTTCTTTTTGGCACTTCCATAGTGGCGGAAAACTCCCCCGCATTCCAAAACTGCAAGTCAATCACATCCTAAGACATCCTTCAAAAACCTTCCAACCCAGGTCCTGCAGGCCCTTAAGGGGTCCTCATACTGGCAAACATTTTTGGTGTGCAAAAATATCAAGTATTGTGCAAAAAAGGGCGTTCAATTTTTTTCTGGAAGATTTGAAATGTTTGCGTCAATATTTTTTAGGTGGGGAGGGCGATGTGAATCGGCACTGAAATATTGTGCTCCTGACCATTCAATATTTTGCGCGATATTTTTGCTTTAATTATTGAACGCTTTTTTTTTTTTTTTTTTTTTTTTTTTTTTTTTTTACAGTGTAAGGGACCCTTTTAGAGGAGAATGGAAAAGAAGAAATACGAACGAAAGTGCGTACGGGAGCGTGCGTGAAAGTTCCTGTAACTCCTGTTTCTAGTTATAAATTGTCCCGGATGGGACCGTTCTCTTTTTAATGGTGAGCGCTACTAACCTTATCTACGCCAATACTCCACCACTTGTGTGGTCCAAAAGTGGACAGCTTTAGTTTATCAAATCCCCACTCACTATGGAGGTGACTACAGGGTGTCGTAGATGTTATGACCACATTTGAAATTGTTGCCATGAGCTTAATATTGGAACTAGGAAATTGGAATAAACGTTATAGCTACCGGCATAAGGTTAATATAAAGCTAATATGTTTTAGTAAAAGTATACTACTAAACAAAATGTACTGAAAATGTACGACTGATTTCAAGAAATAATGGTCAGGAAGCAAGATGTAGGACATTCCAAAATGACTGTTTTTGGAATTTGGCATATAGGTAACCTAAGTATGGTTAAAATTGGTCAAATTTTGAAATTTAGGTGTAATTTGAACTTGCCGTTAAATTATCTATAACTTTGATTTCAAGAGTGTTTTAATAGAACCAGTACCTTTGATGCTAGAGGCGACAGAGAGTCGTCAGATGGTACATTTTAGCCAATAAGGGAAAAATGGCCGTTTTTCAGCAGTTACCTAATTACTACCCTTTAAATGGGTCCAATTTTAAAGTTAGGGTGTCAATCGACGCAGAATTTAATGCTATTTAATTTGTCCCCTCGTAAGGTTTTTGTTACGATGCGTCATTTAAAAGTTACAGGAGAAACACTGAAGGAAGTCAGAACCTTTCGACGTTTCAGGGGCACCAAAAGTACCTAATACTCAAACTCAGATCACTCGTTCTCAAGACTATCTTCAGGTTTAAGAGAAGTATGATTTTTGCAATGAAAAGTATGATTTTCGCACTACTCATCAAGCATTGGTTCAATGTACAGGAATCTCACCATTGAATAACACAATTATTGTGAGAGGTATGAGTGACGTGGCTCTGTGGTCTAGCTCTACTACGTTCATATTCAAACAAACATTCTTGTGATAGTGAGACAAATTAAATATGGAAGGTAATCGACTAATACGGATTCATTTGTCCAACTACCAATTATTTTAAATATTGATAAAAGTTTAATAATGTGTTTAAAGTACCACTATCCCTTGCAGAAAGACGGAAAGTGGTACTTTTTTAGGTTCCTACGTAAAATCTTTTTTGGGAACATAAAATAAATATTGAAGGGCAAAATTATATAGAAAATGGCATCTTATTCCCTAGGATGTAATATAATAAATTCAGTCTGTACTTAAAAAACAAAAATTATTTTGAACACTTCATTTGATACTAAAATTGAACTAAAATTCTGTAAAAATTATTCAGTGTAACACCTGGCACTGGATACTATTTGCTTGAAGTGAAGTTTATAGCTCGTGACTACAGCTCGCAAACTGTCGCTAAGGTTGCTGTCCAGCAAGCGAGCTTTGTACTTGTTTTTCAAAAGTTTTACGTTGGTAGCATTTAAAAAAATTATAAATAACGTATAGAATTGTATTTGATGCAATACGAAATTAATGGTTTAGTTTGAGATTTCTATTAGTTTATTTTTTATTTTGAGAGTGTTAATATTAATGCCAGGGCTTTCGAATTGTCTAATCCACCGTAATATCTCTTCAGATTTGCTATGGTTACTCAAAACCTCAAAAGAATGCGTTTTCAGGAATATGCAGTTTCAGAAAACTTGGAGTTACAGGAACAGTCAACTAGCTCTATGTTCGGTGCTACTCCAACAATCAGTGCTGAGGTGTACGAAATACGCCATCAATGACTACTACAAATATGGTGCATATTGTGCAAATTCAGAGGTGACACAGTTTGGAGGGTGCGAAAGTAGGTGCATAATGTATTATGTTTTGGAATTAGAACGGTTGATTTTAAGAGAACTTTAGGCCATACATGAGATCAATAATCAACTAATGCGGTTAGGAGATGTAAAACTTGAGGAGCTCATACGCAGGGGCGGTAACTCTCAGCAAAAAACTTGGACCGGTGTCTGAGGGTTCAAACCGGTAGCTCGGTTTTATCAACACGTGCGAGTGACTTCATAGAGAACGAGTTTTCAGCGGATTGGATACACCGTGACAGATTCAAAACAAAGAGATGGCAGGTTGATACCCTGGTAGCCAAATCTGTTGTTCAGAAGTTGAATATTTACGTACAGGAGTGATAAAGAATGTGCTGTATGCTCAGATGCGAGAGTACGTTAGCATCCTGTCCACTTATCTACAGAAATATCTACGGAAAGATATAAGCTACAAATAACTTTGTTACTATATTGTAGATGTAACATCTGCATTCTGCGTATAAGAGAAACATGTAAAAATTTGACTATTAAATAAACAAATTCATTTTTTCTTTCTTTAAATTTTTATACTAAAGGGATTGGTGAAGTTGAAAACACAAATCTGACAGATATGAGTAAATAATTCAAAGGTTCATTTCAGTGGGATTCAAACATAATGGCACTAAAGACAGTTAAAAGATGCAACACATCACATAAAAAATGCTAACGTGAAAATGAACATATCTGGTTTGGATACTGTTGACCAGAATATAAAAGTGAGTAAACCAGCGGTGCAGAGACATTTGACAAGAGATTTGGTAAAGATGCGAATACAAGTGATTTACTCACACTTCCGTTTCTTGTCCAAGCTAGTGAAAAAGAACAATCGATAGGAAAGATCAAAAAGCCATAATCTCAATAATCGTGTACAAAAAGAAAGCGGAGAAGGAATCAATTTTATGAAGCTCATGCGGCAAAGAGCTTTTTCACTGAAGGGGTTGGTATAACGAAAAAGCTTTATTCAATAAGCGCTTATTCAATTCAAAAACTGCCAAAAAGTTTCTTCATACGAAATACGAGTTACCAACAACCCTTTAGAGGGCCAAATTACAACAAACTACGAAAGAAACGCACAAATTACGGAGCGTACAACAAAAAAGCTGGTAGCGAGGGTCGAATTGAAGGTATTCAACCAGTGTATCTGTTATCGGAATAGAAGACAATACAGTTATATTCCAGTCATGTAAGACTTAAAAATGTGGTCGTTCTTGCAAAAGGTTCGGTCATTAAGAATTGTCTATATGTTGTTAGGATCCAAATGAGTAGTAAGAATCCAGAAAAACAGGGACCACAGTGACCGGGGTTTTGCCAAAAAAACCACTACATTTTTGCACTTTTTTGGTTTTTGCTCAATATCTCATTAAAGGAAGGTCTGACGAATATGGTCACTGTATACACTCTTCAACTAGACTAAATTTGGTCCTCTTTGCGACCGGAACGAGCTCTGTACGACCATTAGTTCCATGGACATAATACTTCAAAATGATGGACAAATAAATTCAAACCGTAGCTAGATCAGGCGATTTTTTCAATTTCGCTGGGCCTAAAGATACCCTCAAGTAAAAGCTAATTACACTTACTACCACCTGTTATGACGTTTGACGTTGGATGCGTATTTTTTAAGATATCTCACAAAATTAGTGACCAGTTAGACGGTTTTGTCACTTTGAAAACTAGGTCTATTTTTAAAGGGCTGTGTCTCGAGAACTAATACGTAGTCGCACGGAGCTCGCTCTGGTCTCAAATTGTAGAAAATTTAGTCTAATGAAAGAGTGTAGATAGTGACCATACCCGTCAGAGCCTTCCTATAGTGAAATATTGACCAAAAACCGAAAAAAGGCGAAACTTCAGTGTTTTGGCTGTAACTCCGATCGCACTTTGGTTGTAAATTTTGGCTGTAACGCCTTCGGTCGCTGCTTTTCTGGTTTCTTACTATTCTTTATGTCCAGACGTGGAAAAATTCGTCATGACCGAACCTTTTTGCAAGCACATGTGTACGTCTTGACTGGACTATTCAAGTGTGATAGAAAAATATGAGAGGGTTCTTCAGTAACGTGGGGAATCATTTTTCAGTACGATCCTCACTGGAAAGTGTACTTGTACCGCTCACTATGATGGTTTCGTCGAGATTAACGCAAATACAATGAGACGTTCTGGTGACGAAATAAATATGTTGGTGAGGGTTGTGGGTCAGTAACCAGATTATTAATGTGAAAAATGAGGGTAATAGCAATGAAATACGCTCAACGTGATAGCGAGTTGAATGAGAAGATTGAGAAAATTTCATGTGAGAAAGAAAGTCAGCAACCAGTGTTAAAAGAGTTAATGGGCAACCAACACCTCATAAGGAAAATTCAGTTGAGTGTCTGCAATAACCAGTACCAAAGATGTAGACGAGCCAATTCGAATCAGCGCCCATAGCGTCTCCTTGGGACAATAGTGAGTGCCTTAACGAGTAGAAATAATGAACTTGGTATGAATACAGGTGATTCAACATGCTACGAGTGACTCCAACTTGTAATATGAGGGAGCAAAACCGCCTTGAAATTGGTACGATTGGAGTAGTTACCATCTTGTGTGGTCGCTCTAGTCGATGACTCCATTCAAACTGTGACTTGGCTTTATGACAGGCAATAAAACTCTTTAATACACCACCAGATAGAGAAATAGAGGGAAATACACCTGAACCACAATTGTGGGGAAAGTGTCCTCTTTTCTCTCAAGGGACATCTAGAGACGCTCATTTGAATTTGTCTGTCCCTGTATCCTTCGAGAGGATAATACTTACCCCACTAAAGTACCGAAAATCCTGGTTTTCTATCGTAATTGCAATAGCATCTTGGCTTATATGGCTGATATGTACCATGTTCTATGCGTATTACTGTTTCTGTACTCTTTAGCGGGCATAATCTGTATGATTACAAATAAATCCGTATTCACATGTTTCATTTGCCTATCAGCTGTAGAATTAGATAACTAACATCTAAAATTGATACCGTTTACTCTTCAAGTAATTTTTCCATACTGGCGCAGTCTATGAGTGTTGGAAATGTAATCGTACTATGCCCCCAGCCACCACTTCTGGGATGATTCTCCTAATAGTTCATAATATGAACCATTAGAGCTGCTTCATATTATGAAGCAGCTCTAATGGGGAAAATCTACAAATTTGGTAGTTTATACATGCGCAGAACCAAAGGAGGAGAATGATGTCAGTGGCATTCCACCCAACATGGAATATACCTACAAACTTGGAATTTCGAAACTATGCCTGGAAGGGGCTGACTAACATTGTAGGTACTAACAAATCTATTTGGATATCACATACTTGGATTGGTCCAATTAAATTAGAAGTGGCAGTTGGCATGTTGGATCAATTAACTGGGTTACATCTCCTCACTGAACGCCAGGTCTTGTGCCATACCTCACAAGTATCCAATTTTTTCGAAATAAAACTCAAACCGTACGATAAGCCAACAAGGAAAAATTACCTGAAGCAGTAATAACAAAATGTTGAATCATTCAAAGCTTTAATTCTCTCTTCTAAAACTACAATAGACGATAGGTAAGTGAAAAACTAATAAACGAGGCAATCTCTTCGGGGGGAAAGTGAGCCCAAGATACTCACTTCCTGCTCCAACTGAGCCTGCAGAGTTTGTATCCTCCTTTCCGCTCCATGCAGATCCTGAAGGATTTTAGACTCAGTACCGGAATCGCTACACTTGGCTCGTTTACTTCTGAGGGATTCAACGTAGCGCTGCTCCTTCTCCAACATCAGCTTTAAGGTGTGCGCTCTCTGGTACTCAAACTGTCGCATCTTCTCGTTCTGAAAGATAATTTTCACGCATTGATGATCTTCGGTTTTGGGTTCAGAAACAGAAATCACCAAAAATCTACATGGAGAGGTACGAAGAAACTATTTTTGAAGAGTCTGATGTAGTTTTGAAGAAACAGTGTTAATAGATTATGGTTTTATGAACCTTCAAAAAGATCTAGATTTTGGTCCTTCGTTCCAATGTCATAATTTCACATACTGAAACTGGAGTTAATTAATCAAACAAAACAGCACCTACTTCTGAAAGAAAGTTCAAATACTCTCACTTAGTTCGGGGCCTTGATTCTGGCCAGATGTCACACATTAATCATAATACCTCAGAATAGAAGACAAGGATGGCACAGTGGCCTGTAAGGCCCTAGAAGTGGGTGCTTTACAAAACAAAAAGTGGAATTTCCTATTTTTAGCTAAACCTTTAAAATGTTTAAAATGACACGATTCCACAATATTTGGCCGATTAAAAGCCACACACAATAGTCTGACCCATAGCTGTGACATGACACAGTTCCGTTCTGGCAAGGTCTACGTATACAATGGGAGTTTCCATAACTCCCATAACGATAACTTCGATAACTTTCCATTTCCTAGTAGGCTTAAGGGAGTAGACAAATCATTTCAGCAGGTGACTATTTATAGTTTAACAGAACAGTTTTCTTTAGTCTACCCTGAAGATAGGGTGATATAGTGAACCTTGTGCAGAATTCGTAGTTTTCGTTCTAACTTTGCTGTTGCAAAAGCGCTTAATTATTCAACGAAATTAGTATTTACCAACTTATTTGAAACATTAATCATAACAGTTATTTGAAACCTAACTATAACTTGTTTTCAATGTAATATTTATTACTTATTGAATAATGGGGAACATAGGGAGGCCAATGACGGAGGTGATTTGGCGTTCCAGCCACACAGCACTAGATCTTCCCCAGGTCTTCCTCAATTCTCCTCTGACAGCAATCCACGTCCAGTCCCCTGATTCACCTGCGTGGATCTATGAGCCTCCAGGACATTGCCCGATTGACTGAAAATTGAGTTTTCGCCTGTGCCACACGTGGCCGTTTGCGAGTTCTCTGACATGAAATTGGCTAATTGCGTTAAGAACGATTCATATTCCTTGTGCACCAGCCGAGGGACATTTAAGAGGCAGCAGGTTCAGCACTAGCCACGCAGAAGTCGAAGAGCGATGACATCTCACGATCCCAAACTCCGTCGATTTGTAGGTCCGCCGCCCGACCAGGCATTTGCATTAAGAAATTCTTCATTTCTGGAACCACCACAATGACCGCCCAAGCGTAACAGCTCGTTCTTCCAAACGGCTTGAATCATACGTGACCACCTTAAAATAATTGGAACTTGAACAATTCCCAAATTTACTTAGAAAATTCCGAAAACAGCTACCACAGCTGAAAACCTTCATTTGAGAACACGAATCCACGTTAGAACCGCATCAGGCAAAACACAGAGATATCATAGTTTAGGAAACTTACATCGACAGGTTGAGGAGCCGTGATGCGGTCTCTGGACTGAGCGCAGCTGAGTTGCCGAGGGAGATTTGGCGAAGGCATCGCAGTGCTCGCCGACCGCTCACGCACCGGGTTTTGCTGGACGGTCAGAACCACTTGAGCTTCAGCTGTGAACAGAAATTCGTCCATGAAAAATCTGTAATAAACTGTTCATTGTTTGTGTTTGGTTGACACTGGAATTACCGAGATGAACCACTGACATGTATTTGTGGAAAAGGCAATTTGGATCCGCTCGGAGCCCTGCATTTCTTCTTTCAAATAAGATGAATGAAAAAATCCTCAAAAGAACCCGCCGCCCTATCGATTTTGTCCTAAAATTGTAATTAAACGACATTTCGCAAAATCAATGTCCCACACTCGAGGGCGACAAATCTTGGAGAAATTGAACGAAGAATACCGGCAATGGAATCATATTGATAAATAGTATTAATAAAATTAATAATATTCAGATAGAAAAAGTAAAATCCTGGGCACCGGGGTCAACAGCAATCGTACAACAATCCCGTCATGCAGCATGGCTATAAGAGCAAATTTTCGAAGAAATAACTGGTTTTATGTAAAATGTCTCCATTGAAGGACTTGATGTCCCCGAAGAACATGTCGAGTGTCAACCACGTTTCTTCATCTTTAAAGTGCTCCAGTTTGAGAACGGAATAGGATATCGCAATTCTGATTCTGATAAATAGGGCAAAATTAAATACTTATCAAAAATCCACAACCATGCAGTATGGCTATAAGAGCGAATTTTCGAAGAAATAACTGGCTTTTTGTAAACTGTTTTCATTGAAGGATTGATGTTCATGAAGAACATCTCGAGTATCAACCACGTTTCTTCATCTTCAAAGCGCTCCAGTTTGAGAACGGAATAGGATATAGCAATTCTGATTCCACCATCGTGTTCAGCGTAAAAAAAAACCCATTTAAAATGAGGGGTCACTTGTCAGACTCTTTCATTTTGGAAATTTATGAAATACCTACTTCATGAATATTTCGTCCAACCTTGTGTACTGTACAGACATGTAGAATCAATGGCTGATGGCTGGATGAGTTTTGCACAGGCAACTCATATGCAAGTTTCTGTTTCTGCAGAGAAACGTGTCAATAACATGATTAGGAATATTATTAATTATCTCCCACAAAGGCGTTGATACTCGCCTAAGGGCCAATTTGTCCTTATGAGTTTCTGGTCTCCTCGATCAAGCAATATGTACTGCCTGTACAATGTACAACCAAACCTAAAACATCCCAAACCCCCCTTTAGACGGAGCCAAGACGGATTTTTGGTGCAAATTTGAACTTTTTATCTCAGTTCTATCAAGAGGTATCGTCTGGAGTGACTCATACATGAATATATAGATATACATATAATTTTTGTATCATTTAGCAGTGGATACAGGATGGTTAGAAACGGATTTTGGTATAAAAAGTTTTCGGAAATTCGAGTTTTAAAAATTTTGGACCGACAACAAACAGAATGGAAATAAAGAGCAGAATTGAAATTGCGAGATCAAATTTCTTTAAAATGTGGAAAAGTTGTTCAAATCATGACTTGTCATTGGAATTAAGATCTAGAATGTAATGTCACATTTTTTCAGCACTTTTGTGTGGTATGGAGGCTTGGGCTCTCAAGAAAGGAGATATTAATAAGATCCAAGCATTCGAAATGTGGTGCTATCGTAGACAAACGTAGAAGTTTTGAGAAAAATTGGGGAAAATACTGAAATTATTAGAAAAATGAAGACAAGAAAGATCTTGTCAATATTTTGGACATATTACCAGAGGAGAGAATTATAAGATCTTTCAGCTCATTTTTTGAAGGGAAGGAAATAGCAGGAACGAGAGGAAGAAGGAGAAGTTGGATGGACAATCTCAAAGAATGGACAATGAAAAACTGGTCACGATGATTTCGGACCTCCGATAGAAGAGGAACAATAAGAAGAAGATGCGAGTAATATGAAGTAATTATTGATAGCCCACAAGGTGTTTGTAGGATGTTTGTAGGTGGCGTCCATCAGAACGGGCGACGAGGTGAGTAAGTTCAACGGATCACGGAGCAAACTTGGTCAACCGTAAACATTAGGGGACTGACTATGCTCATAACCATAACCCTTGAAATAAGTGATGTAAAATACAGTTAGGTCGGACGATGTAACCAAGTAGTAAAACCTGAAATATCCAACGAACACCATCAACAATTGATGAATCCAGGGGAGAAAGGGGTGATATCCATCTTTTCTGATTTCGAGATAAACGAATTTGAAAGTCGAATTAGTATGAATGTCTTGCATGCCTGCTGATTGATCCAGTGGGCTCCCAAACTAGTAGTTAATGCATATGAATCATCAGGAATTAAAAATAAAATACGTACCATCAATAAAAGCCTTTTACTTAACCCAAAACTCCAACGTAACAGGGAAGAAAAGAGTGATGTCCATCAAAACACGGAAGAACTTGACTTAATGACCATTCTTGTTTATAATATAAACAAGAAATATTATTAGAAATAAATATTAGAAAAATATTATTGCTGATTGTTTTTTCTTCTCCTTCTTATTATTATTCTTTGTTTTTACTCGTTTTTTCTTCTTTCTTTTCACGTGAGGTAGTCCCTCGTAATACTGCCTTGTCTTCGTCTTCATTGAGCTACAAAACTGTTTAAAGTGATCGAGGTCTTTGTACTTCTCGTTTGATATTGGCGATCCACCGACATAGCCCCTTACTCCCCAGTATTATGATATTATGTATTATGATATCATATTATGATATTTTCAAACCTTAATTTGTCTGTGAGATACCTTCTTTCTTCCTTGTTTTCATGGCTCATGTGAAACTACTCTTTGAGGGCTACATGTTGCCAACCTTAACTCAAAACCGAAAAAATGGATATCACCCCTTTCACCCCAAGTACGATGAAAGCCGAAAATTGTGTTTAATCAGATGTTTTGCAGGTAGTTACATTAACTGTGCAAAAGTAATACGTCAGTCGGTAAATGGCTGTATTTTTGACGTACATGCGTTATTTTGCAAGGGGCTTCACCGAACCTCGATATTTCAATGTATAGTAGTTGCGCACCAATCAAAAGGGCCCAGAGCAGCATCTGGGTGTTGGGATAGTGCTTGGAGATGAGCCAATTGTATGAGATGGACGGGGCTGCCAGACGAATCAACCTCATACGTATCATAAGAGCGAGTGAATGTCGAGTAGAGTCTAATCTTTGGCGCATACCGAGTATATCCAATCGTGACGGGGTTTATAGGAACGAACGCACTTCAGAAACCACGCTTCTATTATGAGGGTTTTTTTTTCCGCCTTTATTGATAGATTATCTGTATCTATTAAATCGAATGTATGCCCGCATGTCCTTCATAGACGGCCGTACCGCTCTACCATTTTTATAGGCATTGCTCCATTGTGACGAGCAAGTTCGTTGGTTATAGAATACGGTAGAATCTCCGAAACGTCCTACGAGTATTTCGACGAGGACGGGACCTTCCGTCACGACGCCGCTACGTTAAACCATTTCGTAACTAGGGAAGGGCTAAAATCATAAGGGCCCTTTACACTGGAAACAAATATTGCTAGAATTGAGAAAATTGCTCTAGAAAAGTGGCCCGGCAATTCAAGCCAATATTTATTGCCGCAACTATTCCACATTGAAAGCAACATTTCTTCCTGGAGGTTACTCAATTAATGTTGCTCCATAAAAATTGCTCAATTTTTACGTTTACACTTGAGAGGGAGATTTGGAACCAGTTACTCACGAAATGCATCAAGACGAGGCCGTCAAATCACTTGGTTTGACCAACTGTTAGGGACGTTCGATACTTCCTTTTTTGTCTGAGGAGGGAGGAGGAAGGAAGGACAAGAGAGGAGAGAGGAAGGACATGAGAGGAGAGAGGAAGGATATGAGAGGAGTGAGGGAGGACAAGAGAAGAGAGGAAGGACATGAGAGGAGAGAGGGAGGACAAGAGAAGAGTGAGGGAGAAGGGAGGACGGCGGACTATTCATTGGCCGCCAGGATGTCCACTATTCATGGGTCCCTACAGATCAGTAAATATTGGCAGTAAATACTGGGAAACCTGGCGGCCAATGAATAGTCGGAAGGTGGAAGTAGTAATAACTAGCTGTTGGGCCCGTCGCTGACGGGCAGAACAAGAGATGACAGATTCGTATTCGTAAATCCGAATCCGATTCACAGCACCTTAACGTGTCCATCCGAATACATTCGTATTCACAAGTGTGAATTCGAATCCGAATAGATTCATATTCACACCTGTGAAATCGAATCTATTCATATTCACATCTCTGAATACGAATCCGTTTGGATTCACACTTGGATTCACTGACAAATTCAATTCAAAAGGCAAGTATAAATAAATAAATGTCTGCCTGTACCTCGCTACAGGTCGAATTTTGGGCGTTAGCGAATTTTCGGATGTATATTTATTGGCCAAGCGGGTGTCCGTCGTGTGAACTAACTATAACCCTCCTCACTTTACCTTATTATAACCTCCTTATTTTTTTGTACTGAAATTCAAAAACGTCCTCAGGGATAACAATGTAGTAGGCTGTGTTCACCTTCAAACCAGATATTGTAGCAGCCTCCTTAATGAACCGACCCCCCCCCGTACAACCTCAGAAACATAACTTTTGGTCCTTTGAATACTTTCCGTAATTACCTCTTGGTTGACGTCAACGAGCCACATCACTTTCTACAGATGTGTTACTTTCAGTCGAACTTAGTGTACGAATTCGTCGGCTGTTAGGCTAATCCGAATCACTATCCATGGTCCGTCAATAATCGTCAGTATAATACAATAATTGTGCACATTCAATTTGGTACAACGGTAACAAAAACTACGCTTGAAT
This sequence comes from Stenodema calcarata, assembly GCA_963920205.1. Taxonomy (NCBI): domain Eukaryota; kingdom Metazoa; phylum Arthropoda; class Insecta; order Hemiptera; family Miridae; genus Stenodema; species Stenodema calcarata. Next base: position 5,859,413 of record OY986049.1, read on the forward strand.
TCGTAGATCCAGAGTCAAACACGCAGACAGAGGGTGCATACCGAAGGAATAGGCATCACTTCGCCCACCTATAACTTCTGCTTGCTGAACTTCGCGAATCATCTACGAGGTACATTCGAGCCAGAGGAGGTTCACGCCGTACGTTATTAATTCCAGAGGTACTACAGGCTATTGAGGGTGCTACCGAAGAAAATCCAGGAAAAACCTTGAAAGAAAACCAGCTCGTTCTCTCTTCAAAACACATAAATTTATCAAAATCGACCGTCGACAAAGGATTAAAAGCGTTGTGTTGTGAGTTGTGTTGGTTTATCATCTCCTATAATGAACCATTGGAATCGACCAAAGAAAACACTTTTTTAACCCCTCAAAATTTGTTGGTTTACGTTTCATGACACGTAGAATCAGAAAATTGAATTTAAAAAAAATCCGTCCGTCAGACAGATCTAGTTGACAGAAATTCAGTCAACTTACTGCAAATCTGTGACCGATCTCTAAAAACTTTCGGGTCCGACCGATAACTCAAAACTGCCAGATGAACGTCGGTGACAGACCTGAACATTTAAAAATCTTCCAGATTTCATCCCACTAACGAGCAGATGAGATCGGGTGGCAGATCTCGGGCATGGAAAGTCTGCAGATAAATGTTTCACGTTAAGGAACGGCGAGCGATCTCATCTGTCGCTATCTGGCGAACGAGGTCGGTATGGCGAATATCGGCTCGTGTATGGCGAAATGAGGAGGAAAGGAGGTGGTGATCGGACGAGAATGAGAAAGAGGGTTGCGAGGAGGATGAAGGGGGGGAGTGGGCCCGTGGAGGTGTCGGTTGTGAAGGGGGCGGTGGTTGTCTGTGACGGTTAATGGCAGGAGGAGGGTGGCGGTTGGCAGGAGGGTGGCGTTTGGCAGGAGGGTGGCGTTTGGCAGGAGGAGGTTGGTGGTTGGCAGGAGCAGGGTGGTGGTTGGAAGGAGTAGGGTGGGCCACCCTGGGTGGCGGTTGCCAGGAGGTGGCTTGTGGGTGGAAGCTGGACGGCAGACTATTCATTGGCCTCCAGAATTTCCTCTATTTCGCCCATATTCACTGCACTGTAGGGACAATGTCATGTCTTAATAGCTCACAAGCGGGTGGTGAATTAACACGTGTCTAGTTTGCAACCAGTGTTGGTTTCGTTAACTGTATTTTCTATTCATTTTTTCTGTTAACAGTGAATATGGTCGACAGTAACAAGACTTGTGGTCGGGTAAAGACATAATTACTTTCCTAGATATATTCCGTAATTATCCTTGTCTGTGGGACGCTTCGTGTGCAGAGTATGTCAACAGAAATGCCAAAGACTCAGCATATAAGGAGTATATATAACTCAGTATATACTAGTATATTCTAGTATGTATATAACTCCAATACTTAACACACGTCTCAGAACTATAGTAGTATATACAGTAGTATATATATAACTACAGTAGTGTGAACTTGAATGAATGTACAGGAGGATGAAAATTATAGCAAACACTTACGTAAATTTAGAAAAACTTGATGAAAGTGGAAAATTTTCGCGTTACAGCGTCGTCAGCCCGGGAAGAAATCAGTAGTACAGAACTAAAGTAGTATATACAGTATATATATAACTCCAATACTTAACACACGTCTCAGAACTTCACGACTCACACCAATAGATGACATGGTGCACACAACACACTGTACACAATGTTTTCAAGTCATCAACAGCAACTGTACTAGCTAGAAGTTGTGAACCAATGTGAACCCTTCAGATCCGCTGGCTGATGGCGATATTTACTAGCGGCTGGTTCGTAGCGGCTGCTAAACAGCCTAGTCTGATCACGCTTAATCACTGTAGTAAAGAGAATATACTAAACCCGATTTATTCAGCGTAAATGTGGCTGGATTATAAAATTCAAGAGTTTACAACTGATAACTAAGTAACGAATAAAGATAGTAATAATTAACGAGTTCGATATCATGACATTCACCCCCTCTTCATTCTTCCACATAAGCTTCCAAATATTTTGGTCGATACAGATGTGAAATGGACGAAAAATAATTTTGTCCAGCTAAATTCGTGAAACGTCACACTGTGCGTCTAATGAGTCGTATCTGATACTCCGATTATCTCACGAGTCTTCCGAGTGGTTGGTTCGTCTCACTTGGCGCGAGGCGCTGCGGATGTGGAACCCTCCAGTTCAAACACTCGACCCGCAGGCTCGAGGGGGGCACCATCTTCCCAAGTACCTCCTTCCCCGCTACCTCATCCTTCCACGTTACCGTCTCTTTCCCCGTTGCCGTCTCCTTCCCCGCCACCGCCACTACCTTCCCCGCCGACGCCACTACCTTCCCCTCCATCGCCACCACCACCTTCACCGCTACCGCCGCCTCCTTCGTCCTTTTGGACCCCGCGGCTTTTGTGTTTTGAACCCCGCGGGGTGGGCGGGAAAGGAGCCGGTTCACATGACCTTGGGGTCACCGCCGTTGTTGTCGGTGGACTCCTCAACTTCTTCAATTGGCCAGAGAAATATTCTGATCACCTGACTTCTGCCCTCTCTATCCCCCATTAGGATTGACCTCTCATCTACTTCGGAAGATCACGACACCATTTTCTTTTGTAACTCGGAGCGGCCTAGTTTGTAGGTAACGTTCTTGGCTGTGGAGAAAGTTAGTTGGTCTCATAAGGACCTACTGTAAAAATTTATGACGTTAGGCAGTAAATCACTCGGCAATCAGAACGTGTCGAAATTCTCATATTTTTGTCTACTATTTGCGACATACTTAATATGCAATTTTGCCGCCGCTGGCGTTTATTTGAAACTGTTACAAATGTACACATACATAATACACATACATATGTACAAAGTACAGATATACATAATACTTAGCACTAAGTAAACTTGGGATGACAGTGAGTTGGAGTTATATTAAATAACATAATAAAGACAAGCACTTCTAATTCTTGACCTAGTGCAATGTGAAATATTTTACCCATTATCTTAACCCTCAACGGCCAGATCTGGCGAATAGAGTACGCCAAGCGCAGTAAAATTCCATTAATCCTGGGGGCGCACCGCTGGGCCCACCCATCTAACCTTCTACCAAACTAACACGCACGTGTCAAGTTCAACGCTCGCCGGTCGTTTAATATTCGGCAAGTAGCCAGTAAAGTCCTAAAGTCCTGGTGTATTTCGTACGCCAATCTGGCCATCATGTCCTGCCGAAGAGGTCGACGGTTCCAACGATGGTGAGTCAGTGATCTACAGTGACCATCAATCCGAATCTGAAATTGACGGTGATGAACAGATTCCTCCTGAGGACGTTGACAAGTATGATCCCCGGCGGTAAACGACGATGAAGAACCCGTTTTTGCACTTTTATGGAGCTAAACCAGATTTTAAACACTAATTCTTATGTGACTGACTCACACACATTTCATGACTGTGAGATATTTTTGTGATTTTTCTCTAAAAATAAAGGGTTGTTCCAATTTATTGAAATTAACCCCCCCCCGTCATAATTGTTACGCCATCTGATTCAGCTCTTGCGGCGAGAAAAACATCTGGGAATCTTCTAAGAAAGTGAGTAAGGTTGGAGTATGCATTAAGGTTCGAAATGAAAAAAGAGGGTGGACTGTGTAACGCCCAGACCAATCTGGCCCGTGTGACGCCCAGACCACCTGGCCGCAGAGGGTTAAACCAAAGAAAATGGGGCGGAAAAAGAAGACAAAGAAGATTAGACCGTTCATTTTTCTCATGTATTGAGTTCGTAATATTTTAAATGAGGCAAACTTGAAGCTACTGTATGCCATAGTTCAATCATTGATTCATTCGGCTTACTCGTGTGGGGAAGTGCCTATCCCACCAACCTCAAGCCATTACGTACTGTGCAAAAAAGTATAGTACGCGTGATGTGCAGGGCGGACCTGCATTCTCATGCCTTTGCTTGAGATGTTAGGATTTCTTGATCTCTCGGGTTTAAATGTAAAAGAGACAGTGCAAATTTCCTCATTCCACCCTGATGACATCGGGAAGTAGTAGAGGTAGCGAGAGGTGAGACCAACTGAGACCACTCCTGAGGCTTACTGTACTTGGGGAGAGAAGTTTCTCCTACAACGGACCTAAGTTTGTCAATATTTTGACCCGGGACTCTCAGACCGCTTTACAGAATCAGCTACCAATAAGTGTGGGCTGATTCTGAAAAAAGGAAAAAGAGGGCCGATTCTTGAGCGCTGAGAACGTATTTTGAGATCAACGATGTAGGATTAGTGAACTGATTTGATTTTGAGATTTGTAAACTGATGCTCAATCCCGACGTGATTAGCTCTAACAATTTTCTTTCTACTGCTTTTGGTTTCCCATGATGGAGTGACTTATTTCCTTTTCTTTCGCCCGTTTCTTCTTTGCTTGTAAAACTAGCAACTTGACTCCCATGTGCCCAAGCGAAGTCGGAATATCCACGATATCGTTTATTTATGCTAAAGTTTGAGTTTATTTTTGTTATAGGATATGTATCTACTATTTCGTCACTCAAGATCCCACATGGACTAACTCACTTTTCCCAACTTTACAAGAGAGGCAAAAAACGTTTGCCCAGTCTTTTCTGCATAGACTTTTCTGTGTGCATAGACTTTTCTGCAATTTTGTTCTACTATTTTTGGGTCTCCATACGAGTGTGTAATGAGATTTTTTTTTTCCATGCGTTTATTCAGATAACACCTAGTTACATTGATAAATCAGGTAACTATCTAGCTATTTAGTTCACAAATTTTAACACTTTTTGCGGTGAGAGCTCATTAACTTCTACCACACTTGAACTGCACGTCACTCATTGTCAGCACAGAAGGTCCAGGGGCTTGGTTCTCTTCAGGCGTCGAATTTGTTGTGAGTTGTCAAGTAGCTGGATACCAGCCGGATTGGGATGTTTAAGAAGCCTGTGTAATGAGATGACTGTAGAACAAAATTGCAGAAAAGAAAGACTGGGCAAACGTTTTTAATCTCTCCTGTAAAGTTGGGAAAAGTGTGTTAAGCCATGTGGGATCTTGAGTGACTATTTACTCCTGTCAATTTTTTGAAATAAATTATTTTAAAAAAAATTATACAAGCTAAAATTGTTTTAAAAAAAACCTCCTTCAGTGTTTCTTATTATAAGAATCTTATAATAATAGGACGACACTCAGATGCAGTAATGCACAGTTGATTTATCATTAAAACGTATTCAATAACAATACAATCCTTGTTTTAACGTCTAGTTTTCCCGCTATATCTCATCACATGTAGATTCTAACGAAAATATGTATACGGCCTTTTTTGTAGGGAATCGCATATAGAACAATTAATAGTATATGGACATATTTTCGATGGAGGCTGTTATTTTCGAGTTATTTACGAAAACCATAAACCTTGACCTATATTGGCCTTTTAGATCCTCCTCCCCACCGCACCTCGTACACCATCCATCAGCACTTTAAGTATGTTGTTCAGAACATCTTCTCCTGCATCTGTGCCAAAATAGGTTTCTATTCGATTTTTGTCTCCTATTTTTCGTTCATTGCCAGGACTAAGTGAGAAATAGAGGTGTTCGAGTGGTTTTTACGAGTATGTATTTGTATATCCAAGTTCGTGTCTCATGGCTTTTAGGGTGTCGTGAGTCCGTCTAACAGGACAGTACTTATTCGCCACGACGATAAAGTTAGCATTTTAAATAATATGCAACACCAGATGTCGGCTATGAGCCCATTGAGATTATCTCTCTCCAAAAACCAATATTTCGCAATACGCCTTATCTGATGATGGGGTCAGTAATTAAATGATCAACATCCACATCCACAGTGCTCCAAACTCCATTTCCTCTTAGGAGGTTTTTCAGACGGAGATAAGGCTTTCCATCGGATGGGTTGGAGGAAACGTCAAGGGACCTTCTGTTCACAGGTTTTATGCCTTACATCTGCTCCTTGTGTGACCCTCCTATTCTACCTGCCTTTAAAACTTGACTGTTATCCCCATTCACTTCATCCTGTTAACTTGAGACGTTCCAAACCCGAAGACTCGGGTAGAAACTTATTTTTTTGGTCTTCATAGACAGCTCGATTCACCTTCAAACCGTTCCAGTACAACAACGAGCCTGTCGTGGGAAAAGATGCCACAATTAACGTGGACTAATCAGAGCACAGAAAGAACAGCTTTAAAACTTCTCCCAATTCCAGAGATGGTTTATTGGGAATAACAACATCCCCCAAATGAATTGACATGACGTAGCAAATCAATATTTACTAATCAACAAAAAGACACTAACTTCAATTTTTCAATTTTCGGGTTTTTACAGATTTTACAGTAATTTTTCGAGATCTTTCGATCCAGTGACATCCAGTTTTACCTCAGAACAACTGTAAACGTGGAAAACGCAAGGCTGGAAAAGCACTGCCATTTTGCTGTCGAGTTGACGCGATCATCTGACATTCGTTTTGGCATTAATGGTACTAATTAGGTACAAGTGTTTTAGAGTACCTACCATTTTCATGTAGAAGGGCGAACAGAGGTTTGAATGGACAATTTTGATAATTTTTGTAAAACCCCGAAGGAATCTTTATAAAAACTAAATAAAAAAATCGTTGATAGTATAATTTTTCCTCTATGTACGCCATCAATCTCCATTCAAAACTTTAAGCAGAACAACAGACTTTTTTTCGACAAAAATCGTATTTGGTCCACTATGGGCTGAGGATTGTGGGTTTTTTATCTTCGATAATAAACCATTGGATTCGCCCAAAGAAATTTTTTTTAACCCCATGTCAAAATTTGTTGGTTTACGTTTCAAGATACGTAGATTCAGAAAATATAACCTGTATTTCAACCATTTGATTCTCGATCGTGTTGACAGGTTCATATCGGCTCAACCTTTGAGCCCTCATTGTGAACGAACAGTTGGTCGTACGAAGCTGCGGGTGGTCTCAAAAAATTTTAAATAATAAACTCTAACTAAATGTGAACTAAAAACTACATTTTTAGAGATATTAAAATTATTCGAGATATGAAATTTTCAAAATTTCAAAATTCGTTTTTTTGTTGTTGGTTTCTTTAAACTCTGTGTTAGTGATTTTCAGGACCAATGCTCACTCATAATTGGTTTTCTCGCAGACACCTTCAAGGGTGAGGGAGTTGTATCAGGGACTCAGGGTGGTTCATATCCCCACCCACCGCACTGAAACCTGGGCTTAGTGTACGAGTACGTAGGTGAATGATTCCAAAGGATGATGAACCAAAAATGTAATCCTTCAACATCACAAAAACACTAACTACAGCTACTTTCCTAACAAAATGTACCAAAATCGTTACTTACAATTGCTCTACACCTTTCATATTTCAGATTATCAACTATACAAGTTGAATTACCTCTGGGAAACATTTCAGCCTGGAGTGAGAGCTGATTTTCGGCGACATCGCTTCTCTGTTGAAAATTGAGGATATGTAATAATAATGTCAATTTCGAAGTATCAACGCTGACAAAAAATTCCACTTACGAACCATCTTAGCAGCTATAGACATTCAGTCCACAATTTATTCAAACTAGGCGAGTACAGTGTAGAAAAATACTGCAGCTGTTAGAAGATTTTATGATTCACACACTGGTATCCGTTATCAGGACCCTTACAGTGGACCGTTCAATCGATAGAAGAGACAAGACCAGAGCAGGAAACGATTAATGATGCCTCCACCGTTTAGTTACGTCAGTTCAACCAACAGACATAACTACTTCTCACAAAGGTTGTACAAGGATACATCCAAGTACTGGGATGTGGATAGTAGAGATGCCGAGGTATCGTATATAAGGGTGATTTTCAGTTTAGGGGACAATCCAAAATTGTAGAAAATAGAGTTTTTACGGGCCCCTCCTTAATTCAACCTCCAAATTCTAATGGTCGAGTCGAAATTTTGGAGATCAGAAATTGCCAAATGTTTTTGTTTTACCTACATAAATTTGTACTCGTGAATAATTTTATTTCAAATATTTAATACGTTTCCTTATGTACCTTTCGTATTATGTTAATAATAATACGTATTATGACTTTATTGAAAAAAATTAGAATGTTCGTTAAATACAAATACCTCAATTCAAGTTAAGGCGTTTTACCTTCACTAATAGAGGTGGATTTCTTGAAGGATTTTGATGAAACACACCTCAACTGGAAACAAATACGTACTGTAATCCTCTGCGGTGTTATGATCGGAAAGGCAGATGATTTTGTTCCAACTTTTACTAGTTTACACGTCTAGTTTGATAGGTGACCTTCAACATCTCGGAGGAATGTTACGCCCCCATAAGATTCACAGACAACCCCCGCCCCGTTACCACCCCCGCCCCGTTACCACCCCCGCCACGTTACCACCCCCACCCCGTTACCACCCCTCGCCTCATACTGCCACCCCCCTCCTCCCTTCATTATTCCCCTCTCTCCTCATTCACCGCCACGTCTGATTACCACCCTATTCCCTCCTCATTAGGGACGTTCGATACTTCCAAAGTATCGATACCAGTACTCATTTAAATACTTGGATAGGCATATTCGATACTACTAGAATATCGAATGAAAAGTATCGATATACATGAGTACTCGCAAAAACTACTCATTAGAGAAAAAAATCTGCAAATTCTTGACACAACTGTTTATTATTTTCTTTGTTCAGATCACCCTTCTGTCTTGATGCAATGCAACGTTATTCACTCGGTTTTTTGTCTGTAAAATTGTTTAAACAATACCTATTTGTTTAAACAAATTAAATTTGGATGAAATTTTAAACAGGGGTTAACGATGGTTGACAATCCAATATTCAGTAGATTTAAACATTTTTTATTCAATTCAGGAAGGAAAAATACATTAGAATAGACTATTTTCCCAGAAAAAGACGCACAGTTTGTACAAAAAATGTATGCGAATATTATGAAAATTCAATTTATAAACCAAGAATAATTAAGTAAAGAGGCACCTGTTATAAATAGGGAGTGCCTTAGCCCTGTCAGCTCAATATACTTCTCGTAATCTTATGTAAGTTTAAAGAAGAATTCTTCATCTGAATACAATTTATTCTACTTTTATTTATCCGTATGCTTCATGAGAAATTTGTACAGGAAAAAAACGTACCTACGCTTTTAATTTTTCTTTAACAATTCCTTTCTTCAACATAACAAAATTCTTTCTTCATAAAAAAGTTGCTTTTTTTAACTCAACACTTCCTTCGTTCAATAAGTTCTAAAATACATTTTGTCTTCTTTAAACATTCTAACAGTTAAAAAATGAACCAAAATCCGTCTTTTAAATTAATTTCTTCTTCATAAACACAAAATAATATTAAAATAATGACAATATAGGTAATATAATGAAATAATTATAATAATCATAATAATAAGCTCAAATTAATAATGATAAAGCTTCTTGACTTAATGGAAAATGTTGTTCTTCATCCACTCATTATTTTTCTTTCTAAAAACATTTTGATCTCTATTTGCTGATCTCCACTTCGATTTGTATTTAGGCAAAAATCTCTTTTTAGTGCCGCGCATATCTCAGAAATTGTATCAATCTCAGGCAATTTACCATCAAATCACGCCAAAGCTTCAATAAAGCAGGGAATCTAAACAAGAGAAATTTTGTCAACAAAAGTGAAGTGGAACACGAAACTGAGCAGTTCTAAAGGCCGCCCAATAGAATAGTAATTTCTGCGGAGGAACTACTAGCGTAGAAAGCACAACATGATTCGCCAAACTCACTGAACAGTGGAACAAGTAACTGCCATCTGTTACAAATAATTTCATAGCTTTGAAAGGCGGTGTTTAGTGACTTGCTCAGAATAGTTTGAATCTTCTTGTTAGAAAACACTAAATCATCGCCTATTGGAATGACATATTCCAACAGTAGGTATCTGAAGAGTTAATAAATAATCTAAAAGGTAAAAAGTAAAAGCCGAAACGAGAAACAGGTCACACAGAAACAGTCGTCTTCGTCATTAACTATATAACTATGAATAACCTAGTAGAGCTCGACAATCATGTTTTGAATATGTAAATATGGTAAAGAACTATGTGGGCTCGGTTTGAACAGGATTTCTAACTGTAACATCAGAGTTACACACCGCACCCTTTAATGGTTTGTTTTATTGTGAACAAGCTCACCGAAAATTAAACAAGCCACGGTTAATCAAAACCGCTTTCATGAATGCACAAGTTTCACCTTGAATCCGTATAACCCAACGATTAGAATCGTTTATTTGAAGAAATCCTGTTCAAATGTACCTTTGTTTCGCCTACCAAACATTTTTTTCGACCGTTCAAATCGGACTTAAAAATTGGCCATTCTGTGACAAAAATACAGCGGCGTGGATCTGTCAGGTGAATAGTGGCTTCTAATTAATAAAAATAGTGACTTTTCTTAGAAATACATTACAGTGACTTTTTGCAGCCGCTTATTTACTTATTGAAAAAGATATTTTCGGGGAGTTCTGCCAATTTTGGCCCGCAACAAAACGCGTCGATGAATATTCATAATTCATCTTAAAAGGATTCACCACCAAACAGTTCAAATTTTTCTCTTCTTTCTCTTTTTTTCTTCTTTTCCCCTTTTCTCTTTTTTCTCCCACTACGATACGGGGGTTTCGTCCCGTTTTGACACCTCCCATACCCCCCATAGAATTTTGGGAAATTTCTCATCTTCGAACTTGCATCCAAGGGACACAAGAATATTCATATAAATCTTGATGCCTTTTAGAGGTGAATTCAGGGTGATCTGAAAAGGATTTGGCTGGAAAAAAAAGCTAAATATCCGAAATATGATTTTTAAAACTGATTTCCAAATAGTGACTTTTTTCATAAATGATTAATTATTATAATTATTATTCATTAAATTATACGTTATTTACAAAAGTGATGAAAGAAACATGTGATAGGGATGATACAATATTTGTAATTAATTCTGGAGATTTTTACTTAGGTACAATAACTCTTACACAGGCCAACAAAGAATGGTGTTATTTGGTACAAAGGAGATAAGGGTTGGTGTTGGTTTTTCGGTGTGCTGATTCCAAATCTGAAACCCATTTTTAGCGATCAGGTCTCGTTTTTGAGATGTTGCTCACATAAGTACCTCTTTTCTTGCTACGTTTGTGTGTTAAAAATTATACTTCAAAAAATCCTAGTTATTGTTCACTTCCAATCACTCTTTCTATGCATAATCCGAATTTGAAATCCGATTTCAGTTATCTTCTTCCGTTCTACGGAAAACAGCGGTAAAGTTGACAAAGTACACACAAAAATCCCCGAAAACACTTTTTTATACTTTTTTAAATGCATTTTTTTTGGAAAAAACTACGGCAAAAAGAAAACATTTGGTTCCAAATTCGGATTCCGCATGAAAAATCCTGTAAGAATCCTTTCTTTGTTCTGTAAGAAAATCATTTTATTTATCAAATCTATAAAATAAGCCACCGGTACATTTTCATCTGGTACGTTCATTTTGTTCATTGGGGTGAGGATTGAGGAACACAAAAGTTGGTTCAACATGTTGATTGATTAAATTACTTTTTTTATTTGTTAATTGATAACAAATGTATATTCATCATAATATGATGAACATTATTATATTGATCAATCTTGTCTTGAATATGTAAATATGGTAAAGAAACAATGTGGGTTTGGTTTGAACAGGATTTCTAAAATAAAATAAAATGAATAAACAACAAAACGAAGGGTTTCGAAATAGCGAAACAAGAGACGATAGGTAGTGTTCGGTGGCAGCACAGTGTGGTATTTATTAGTAACATGTTTATATAGAAATTAAAATAGATCAATTTGAAAATAAAAAGTGCATTTAAAATTTAAAATTATTGCTTGGAAAACAGGTTGAATAGAAGAGATTTGTATCGATTGTATTCGAATCGAATAGATGTAGATTATAAAATACCATTTTAAAAACAGCATGAGTACGCCGTGAAGATTCTTTGTAATCTGCAAACCAAATTGATGTCACTATGCTTCAAACAATGAAGTAATTGAGATAAAATTAATAAATTACTTAATAACTCGAGCATTGAAATACTGGACTGGTGGGCAGTTGGAGTGGGTAGTGGTGGAATAGGTCACAAGATAATAAACCACAAGGTATTTGTCTGAATCCTAATTACTTTATTTGGAATCTAGTTACCGAGAGATCAAAAAAAGGTTGGCACACGTAATTGCAATTCAAAACTCATCAAGAGAGGAAACAAGACTAACCAGCACTGGGTTTTTAAATGGATAGTTTACAGACCTAATGACCTTTTACGTTGTCCCGAAGGTCTACAAGTGCGAATGATGGATTATTTGTTCGAAATGACTGGACAACGTTCTCAAGATCGTTAGAGGAGCCTAATAATAAAACCACGTCCGCAAACGGTGGATCATTCCTGGTGCAGAACCGGTTGTGTCCGCATGGCATACGAATCACAGAACAAGGGAATACCTTCCTGATTTTTCAACAGCATCACCCCGTTCGTTTTTATACCTTGAGCCTTTCCAGGTTTTCCGACCGTGCACCGCGAGTTTTCCAAAGTGGATTCCGATAAGGGATTTGTAGCGTGCAACTGAGATTTCACAATACGTCTGTATAAATAAAACTAACCGACATTTTCAATCGCCCTTCCACCGACTTTCTCGACTGAAGAGTATTCACTTTACCAACTTTTGCTTTTGAAGCAGAAAAAGTTTTCTCGGTAAAATGTTTTAGAACTTGAAATTAAAATATCAAAACCATTGAAAACTTCACAAGTGGTTGAAAACAAACAAGACACACAGAACAACAGTACTATCCAAATACAACTACCGATAATTTCACACCACTCACGCAACGTCTTTTTTAGAGAATTTTCAAAGAAAAGGAAGCTAATGTTCTCGGTCAAAAATTGTTAAAACTCGAATATCCGAAATATTGTACAACAATATCCGTTTCAGACCATCTTCAATTCATTGCCAAAGGATACTGAAAATTATATGTATATGTACCTACAATATGTTATGAATTTGAATGGTTGTACAGGAGGATGAAAAGTATATAGAAACACTTACAAAAATTAAGAAAAACTTGAACAACTTAATTTCTGTAAGTGTTTCTATATACTTTTCATCCTCCTCTACAATAATTCAAATTCATATTTCTCTCGAGTGTCTTTAGTTTCACCAATTCATAGTATACAATATGTTATATATTATAATATAATATATAAACATATTATAACATAAATATATTATGTTTATGTATGTGGTGTCATTCCAGACGATAACTCTTGATAGAATTGAAATAAAAAGTTCAAATTTGGACAAAAACCCGTCCTGGCAATCGAAAGGCTAGGTTCGTAGATGACCAGAATTGGGCCACTCTAAGGGGGGTTTAGAAGAAAATTACTCATAAATCCCACAAACGGAACAGTCAGACAGGTGACAACTCATTTTGAAGATTTTTTAAACCTGAACACGATGGTGAAGTCAGAATTGCGATGTCTCATTCCGTTGTCAAACTGGAGCACGATGAAGATGAAGAAACGTAGTTGATACTTGAGACTTTCTTCATGGTTCATCTGCCCTAATCTGAAAACGGAATGAGATATCGCAATTCTGTCTTCACCATCGTGTTCAGCGTTGAAAAATCTACAGACAGAGGTGTTACTCGGCAAAATCGAGACAAAATTTCTTATAAAACCAGCAAAATGGGGGCATTTTACATCAGTGATTTCTTCGAAAATTCGCTCTTTTCGCCATGCTGCATGACAGTGGATTGCTTTAATGTATAGAATGATTCGTAAGCTGCACATGATTGGCGACCAGTTTCTATGGGAGCTACAAAGGATCACAATGGTCTACAAGAATGCCGGCAGTAATCAACTGGTGTCCACAATCAACTCTAGGCACAGAGAAGGTTCAAGAAACCTGTGACGTTTGATCGGGAGTAACGATAATTTGAAGGCAGTTATTTGGACTGGATGATGTTCATGACGTGCAAGTATTTGATTTGTGCACTAAACGTTTTTGAATTTTGGAATGAACCAATCAGCCCATATCAGACATTGGGAAAATGGTGTCTGAAGGCTTCCTGAAATCAAATAGAAATCACTGAGAGCGTAGATATACATACGTTTCCTTTTGGGTTTAGTGCATGGGCACTTCCGATGATTCCTTCTCATGGATTTAGATCGTTTACGAAGTAGTTTCCGAATGACCTTCATTTCTCACCATGGCAACAACGCGGTGGTGTAATACCAGGAAGATACAGAACAACTGAAGGTGAACAATCACAATAAAACACGAGATACTGAGCCCGAGAGAACGAGGAAGGAACGTTCACACGTGAAACTTGGAGCAACAACACGTTGTCCCGACCGGTCGAGGTAGGCACAACAACTACCCTAAGGTCCTCCCCTTACTATGGGCCTGTATGCTACTAACTATACAACAAACATAGTAGGGACTGTGATGTGGAGGGCCCCCTCTACCATCCGGACCTGGGGAAGGAACCATAACTCAAGGACATACTACCCGATGCCAATCCACCGGGGGTTACAGCCTGATCCACTCGATATCCCCCGTATGACCGCAGGACGTGAACTCTGATGAGGGGCGCGAGCGCTATTGAGAGCCAAAGAGGGGTGAGGGCTGAGGGGATGCTTATTATGTAAAAATGGTTAATACAAAAAATTGAAAGGCTTGCACAATCACGAACCCTACAACGAACCTAAATTCATTGGGGGAGTGTATCGAGCAACAGACATGAGAGACGAAGTGAGTGACTTGTAATGTGAGCTAAATTGAGGCGATAAGTGGAAGAAGGGCCTTCATATCTTAGTGGCCCTTTTTGATGTTTTCGAAATTTTGAACTCTACAACATACTGAGAGTACAGAATATCAAGTCGATATCACGAACATTGACCGAAATATCGATAGTTTCGTGATGTATGCATTCTAAAAATTTCTGTGGTAAGTATCCTGTGGTTCACATGTTTGTTTCTTAGCTTTCGAAGTGCAATAAGTATTATTTTGTCGTAACATGAGTGAAGGTAACCAGAATAGTGGTGGTCTCCTGAGAGTTGTCCCTTCACAAATCGCCCAAACCAGCCACATGGGAGAAAAATCAAGCTAAAGCAGCTTGCCAGTCAGGACAGGAATACCGAAACTACAAAGGTGAGCGCATTGAACGTAAGGCGTTTTGCCCTGTTTCGGAAAGTTGCTCATTGCTCTGTTGCTAAAATATTTCCAACTCGACTCAGGAGAGCCTTTTAGATCAGTTTTGGGGAAGTGGCAGTAAGCATGTTCAAGGTAGATCCCTGTCAAGCCTTCTAGCGCCTGTAGTCATCACGAGGCACCTTGTTTACCGCCAAATACAATGGAACTGACTGCTTCTCAGAAGATGATTATTAAGAAGAACAATGAATGATCGCTACCTCCAACCCGAGGACGACGATCAAGATCATGAATATTCCCTACCTTTTCAAAGAATTTTCCAAAAATACCTACCTTTTCCTTGTTCAGTAAACTTTTTCCGAAGATTCATCATATTCTGCTACTTATTTAAAGTCCAGGACCCAAAATGCCGTCGATTGGCACTGTTTGAATCAAGGAGGTATCAGGAGTAAAAAGAGCCACCACCAAGTCAATTTTAGAGTTGTTATAGAATTTTGTTGTTACATTATTGTGACCATTCGTTGCAACATAGAGTTAAAGAAAAGTATTGACCATTTCTATCTAGAAGTATAAAATGATAAGTAAATGCTATCAAATCAAAACTTATCTCGAAACGCGAATTCCGCATATAGGCCCTTTTTCCACCTAGCGCCTCAATTAGGGTCTACTCCTCTAACTCACAAGCAGACTGCACTTATAACGAGATGTACAAATATTTTATGGAGGCAATAATTGTTCATACATTCAGGTGTGCAAATTAAGACACACAACAAGAGTAGAAGCTCGACAACGGTACTTCGTAGAATATGGCAAGTACAATATCCTGATTAGATTTTTTTAAAAATAATAATGCATTTATTAACACAAAAGGCATACTTACATTCATTGAAATATAAGACCTAAATGCTACGACCCAACTAAGAGAACTTTTGTAGGGGTTGGAGTAGAGTATCAGCAAATATGAATTGTACAAAACCAGAAAATAATACAAATTACTATATTAATTCATTAAAATAACCATAGTTTCTATTTTTACCGTAATCAGAACATTCGTACATTCCTCATTTGTTGATTAATAATATCACAGTTTTCTTCTTAATTCAAATTTCAACCTCTGCGAGCTCATTGGTGGTACCTGGTCTACAAACCTTGATTGAATATAGTTGTGCCCCAATAGTAAAAACTTCCTGCTGTTGTCATCCGTCTAGGAATCTCCACTTGCAATTTATCCGTCGCTTTAGTAATACTTTTATTTCTTTCAAGTTTTTCTGCTAGTGATTGGTTTTTATCAATAATGGTTATGGTAGTATTTTCTAATAGTTTGTTGAACGTTAATATTTTAGTTTCCATAAATAAATCTTTTGATGGATACCTTTGCGGTTTATTAAATAAATTTTGTATTAATAATTTTTGTGTGGTCCGTACACTTTTTATTTTATTAGAGTACTTATGCATTACCCCACGCAATAATTCCGTAATTCAACTGAGATTGCACCAAAGCATTGTAAACCATTAATTTTGTTTTATTGTTCTTTATGTTTCTAATTTCTGTTTCTATTATTTCTGTTATTTTATGTTTCTAGTTATTAGTTTTCTCATTTTTTGTTTACATTTTCGGCTTGGAGTTCCCATGACATAGTTTGGTCCATTTGAACTCCCAGGTATCTAATGCTATTGGTTTGATGGATCACAGATGCAACCTATGTTCACTATCAACAAACTTCAATGAAGCAAATTGTAATGCTCTGGTTTGATCAGTAGGTAACGCACAATTTTCATACTTGTACATATTTAAGGGGTTGAAATTTATCCTTTTTTTCTAAATACCTTTTAAATGTCAAAACAGCAATCAGGCAACTTTAGCATAATCAAAGAGTAAAAGGTCCATGAGATGTTAAAAACCACCTGGCGGCTCGTGTGCAGCCCTTGCGGTCAGAATTCTTCACAGGATGATAGGTACCGACCAACAAGCAAAACCTGACCATCAGGAGCTCCGAGCGTAGCGACTATGAATACAAACGAAGTCAGGCCGCGGTAACCCGAGTCGGAGGCATCGGGAGATTCGTGAAAGCGAAAGAACCTTCGGCACTGAGTACGGACAACGACGGAGAAACTGTAAAAGGTCACAGTTGTTTGGAATATCTGCCAAACGCCCAAGTATGATGAGTGTACCGGTGTAAATTATGAGCGAACCTCTTTGTAAGTCCGCAATAATTCTTTAGCTCAGAGGTAGCAAAATATGCCGTTTAAATGGGCAAGGAAAAGGACTATTTCAAAACCAACAGTTGATTCCAGAGTCCACCTTGAAGGAACCCCCGAATTAGGACGTATTTCGAAAATCGAAAAATACGTGTATAATTATTTGTTTATCAAGATTCCAAAAATCATGCTGTGCACAAGCCACACCAACTTTGGTCGTCACGAAAACATATATGAAGTTTGGTCGTCACGAAAACAAAATTTGTTTTTTTTAATATTTAATATATTTTAATATTTAATATCCTTAAACCAAGTTCTACTCTGGGGCAGTTTACAGCAAGAATTTGATGACATTTTGGTGAGAGCGTCTCTACAAAAACCCCTACACACCCTTGTAATTGAAGTGCATTTCATTTTTTGGGTAGTTATCGGCGTTTAGAGAATTTCACGTTTGAGCATGAGAAAAGATCATCTGGACGCTTCTGAGGATCACCGAAAACACCATGTTCGGTACTGTCCCCACTAGGAACAGGTGTTTTTTATTAGTCGGAGTTCATGGACGCCCCTTTAATTCCTAATCAAGAGTGTTACCAATGTTTTGTTCCAACTAATTATAGATAAAATTTCAAATCTATGAAACCATCTCATGATGCGTGATAAGTACCTATTCTGATAACCGATTTTACCAAGGCATCATTTACTGACCTACACTTTATTGAGACCTGTTGCACGTTGTCAATAAGTAAAAATGCAGGAGTGTTACTGTGGAACGACTCGAGCATAGATTACTTCTATTCCAGTATTCTAAATCTGATGTATTTGACTGAACCAGAAACAACAATTCAATACAGTTCAGAGAACCCTCCCATTACGCGTGGACTAGAATTGCTAGAAATTATGATAATATTCTGGAAACGTCTGGGTACTCAATTGAATACTGCACATTATCAAAGCCTTATCAAAGTTATTTACCGAAGAAGTTCTAACATCGGTTATTGCACAGAAACAACAGGGTCTGTCTCGTGATTCTCAACACAAGAATTCACAACTTTCAGATTTTTCCAGTTGAACTATAAAACAAATTTGTTTTCATAGAACAAATAAAATTACTGTGATATAAAGTCTGTTTATTTATGGAAGTTTCGCTTTTATGGTGTTTGTACCTCGAAAATCCTTGAAAGTTAACTGTTGACTGTAAGTTTCAGGGAGTGGAAATGTCATATAAGATATTCTTGATGTAATAGCAGCTAGGAAAACATCTGTGCATAGAATGTTGATCTTTGTATATAAATCTATTGACAACTTAGGGAAATATGTCAGTACAAGACCCACGAGAGCCAACCAGCTCTTCTAGAAAAACCGCGGCCGTCCAATGACTTCTTCACAAGGCAACTACCCTGGCTGTTGCTACCACATTATGCAATTAAAACAGCGAAAACGCTACTGATTTAAAAAAATGAAACTTCTCATGCCAAAAACAGCTTTCGGCAAGTGATCTAGGAACTAACTTAAAATTACAGTCGTTTTTGTAAAAACACTAAGTATTGACCTTCTGATTACTGATGGAATAAGTGATGGTAAGAAACTAGCGGGACTGGCACCGGAATGTTCGGCCTATCATGTAAACACAGAAAAACTGAAAAAGAAAGGCCTGGATAGGTCATAGTGACCTATAGGTCAAATCGCTAATAACTGGGAATCTAGCTGTAAAAAAATTTGTAAAGTCCTTGAAAATATGTATAATAATTGTTTTTGTGGATTAATAAAAAATATATCCTTTACCATGGCACTGAAGCCTCCACTAGGTAGTAACGTGCTATTGCTCAAAATATTTCCGCTTGATGTCCAGAATAAATTTGATTATATTGCTCAGACCATACCTAATATGCTTAGTTGATTATTGTCACGAGTGACTATAAGTTTATAGTGTCAAACTGGACTCTATCTGAACTAGATTTCGTGATTGAGTTCATGTACCTAATTTATGAAACAGGTAAAAACAAATTCACCAAGCCATTTGTTATATTCTTCTTTCGCCAGTTTCAGGAGTAGGTTTGGAAATACAATGGCGCTTGGTGAGAGCTTTAGGCTTAAAATCAATCAAAACACATGTAACTGAAGACTGGAACGGGAACACATTGTATTGGGAATGAATCATTTGGGAGGGGAATCTTTGTGCAATAGGTGCATAAGGTGGACTTCATAAGGAAAGCAATAAAAGGCAACCTCATGTGGGATATATTACGTTTTAGGAACGAGTAGCATCAAAGAGGAACGAAGTCGAGGTTTAACATTCAAGATATACACGAAGCTCAGCACGTGGGTAGTCGTAAGAATGCTCAGACAGGCCAAGTTTATAACCCAGCTGGAAGGTAGCGGCTTATCGGGTTTCCTTGCGCAATCACCGTCCGTTGTTCCCCGTACAAAGAGATCAGGAGGAAGTAAAGGAAGACTCACCGAGAACGGATCAGCTGGTGAAGTTTTTTCGGGAAAACAAACAGATTCTAATCCTGGCAACGACAGTTAACACACAACTAAACCGAAAGTAGCTTTGGAGGGTACGAATGGAGGGAAGCGAGAGAGAGAGGTTTTTGCCTGTGGGCGAAACACACCTTTACCAACATCTCCGCCTCCTCCGAGCTCGAGTGAGTCACATTGAGATCGTCACAACCGTAGATTAGTGTTATCAGGCAGGAGGGTCGACCGCCTTAATGACAAATATGTTTACCAACCCCACAATGCATGTACGTACAAAAATATCATTGTAATTCCCTATAAACAAAACCACTCAGTACAAAGGCACGCTTCCGGCTCTTGATTTGGCCTTGGTGCGTCGATAGAACTGAGTGGTGTGCAGGGAGACAACTCCGTGGATTGGTGACTCAAGCTCATCTTTAACAGTTAAATACGAGTGAAGAAGATGAAGAAGGAAAATATGCATTTATTAACAAATTTTCAAAAAATTTTCATAAGGTATAGTACATAATAATAATTATTATAATACCTTATGAAAATTTTTTGGGCTATGCCCGTCTGACAGAGTGTGCCTATGTATATATTGACTTAAATATTACTTAACAATTGATTATTTGAAGTGACATGTTATATATTATTTTAATTTTAACTGTTGATGATTTACATTAATCATTGTCCCAATTAAAATGTTGAACCAATTCTGCCCGGTAGTTCCAAGCTTTTTGGTAGTACCTTGCCAATGGTAAGCAAATCACACCGTTCAAGATCAGAGTCTCCAACGAAAACTGAGGCGAAACTCAATCACCCGAAACTCACAAAGTGCTGGACAGATCGACATGAAGTGCAGAAGGTCTTCGGGGACTCCCATGTTGCAGAATGAGCCATTACGCGGTCGACTATTGAGCTTTAGTAGGTCTTCCCGAACTCTACACACACACACATTTCAGAACGAACGATGATGCCTTCTGCTTCCTCTCTGTAAGCTCTATAGGTATCACCTCCTTGTTCAGCAATCTATACAATCGGCAGGTGGACGCTAGAGCTCTAGTTTTGAGTACTTCGAAGTACTCAAAACTAGGATCCACCTATGATGCTCTCAACTTCACCAGTTCCTCTAAACGTTCTCTCCATTCATGTGGTCCTCAAACTTGTAATGAATGGTTTGCTGAGGAACCCCCTGTTGTTCTTGAGGGGGGGGGGGGGGGGGTATGCAATATGCCCACCCAGAGGAATATATGGTCTGCATTCACAGAGCCGGTTATCCCCAGAAAACTCGGGAACAGGAGAATCAGCAAACCATCTTCTCAACTAACTTCTCACCAATACTTTTTAGTTCCTTGAACCAGTATAATTGGCGTCGAACGGTTTCAGTGGCCACAATCCTCCCTCGGGATTTCGTCATCGCTATCAACAACCGTTCGCGAGGGCTTTCATTGATTTGAACTCGAACCGCCTCCATAAATCTGCAATGATTCTCCGGATTTCGAAGTGGGTTTCAAGTACCCACAGCCCAAAATCATGTGATCCAACCTCCACAAGGTCTCTTACATTTCTGCTCAGTTTGGTGGTTCTTTAGACAAGATGTGTTGGTTACAATGAAGCTGTTGGTGTAACTACGTTGAGAAATGAAATTGTATGGAATTTCCCGTATAAGATGTTGTGGGCAATTTTGCCGTGTGGCAGGTCAGATCTTCTAGAAATAAGTGTGCCCTCATATTATAGCATTTCTAAATTTAATTCAACATTTTTTAAATGGATTTGTACATTTTCTAAACAGAGTTGGACAATTCTTGATAGAATTTCACATTTTTCATATAGAATTTTACATTTTTCATATAGAATTGGATATTTTCCAAATAGAGTTGGAAACTTTCTCAATAGAATTGGACGCATTTCAAATAGAATCCGACATTTTCCAAATAGATTTTTGACCTTTTCGAATTATAGGTACATTTTATTGCCTGATGTAGTGGAAGTTTGATTCACAAAACAAATTTACCCACACCAGAAAAGTCGATACATTACAAATTCAGGTACATTACAAACAGGACAAAAAAAAACCTCGGACCTAAGACAAAAATGATTTTCGACCTTATACTGCAGAAAAATAGAATTACTAGGTATATTTTAAATTCCGTGACCAAATTTTGCATACATTTTTGGTCAAGAGATGTTGGAGCTTCTTTCCGTGACATGAAATTGACTGTTTTTACGTCAAAATACCAAAAATCCTTGCAGAATTGAAGGACGTAATTCGAGTTGAAATTAAACTCTCGCGAACGGAGGCAGATAACGATGACGAAATCCTTTGAGGCGGATGGGAAAGTGCATTAAGGAGGATGACCACCATATGGTTGATCTAATCATTTGATCTGTCATCACGAAATTCTCTAATCATATTTTAATTATTTTCCAATTTCTGGGAGTACTTTTTGAAGTGGGAACAGTTATTAAAAAGTACTATAAAGTACAGAAGCGCTATGGAAACATGGGTGAGAATGGCTGTCCAATGTGCCGACCCTTTGATGATATAAATAACTGAAAACGAATGACAGAGAAGAGATTTCTTTGGTGGCTGTTAATTTTTACATGTAATTTATCGCAGTTTCTCTTTTAGTTATGAAACCACGTTATAGGCCACTAGATCAGCCAATATCTTTGTTTTGAGGCGTATGCACTTCAAAAAATGCTGTAGATTTTTGAAATTCATCTTAATACAATGAATGACCTCGTATAAGTAAGCGGTTACAAGTTGAGAGTCAATGAAAGTGACGAGCTGTTGGCTGATATTTTATATTTCAAACAGGATTGATTCAAACGGATGGGGAAAAAAACCAGCCATGCTGTACAACAGTATCTGTACCACATATTAGCCAGAGATGACGGAATAATAATATTTATAATCGTTCTTAACCCTCGGAATACGAAACCCAATTTAAAACTACAAGGTGATCCTCTCCTCCTATGATTCACATTGAATGGAACGGGTTAGGGTCATTGGCTGACTTAATCGATTCATTCACGAGGTTCCCGAGTCAAGTTTCTCACAGCTGAACCACCATATTTCATTTTAAAAACCAAAGTCTGGCCCAACTAGCGCGGCAGGGCGTAGGCGCTAAGGACTGGGAAGATTTGGGAAGTTGATGATGCAGAAGGTAAAATTCCAAAGATACGAATACGTTTTTAGCTCATGGATCTTGTGGACTTGAAACTTACACAAGCATCAGTGCAAGCTAAAAACTCTGCAAATTCTTGACACAACGGTTTATTATCTTCCTTGTGCAGATCACCCTTCTGTCTATACCAGACTGTGTTGCAAATCGGCACCATACCATATTCTCACCGTACTCATACCATTTCTTTCCTATCATACCGTACTATACTATACTAAATCATACATACAATAATATACCATACCATAGTCATACCATGTCGTACCAAAATTCGTTTTGAACCCCTTCCCCTTGACCTAGGGTTATGAAAAGTTTCGAGGACCATTGTGGGGTTGGTCGAAACCCATAAAAAAAATTTCGTAATTTTAACTCAACGCTAACTGGGCAAAGTGGCGCGGACGGCGTTTGGCGTACGGACGGATTTTTTTCTATTCGATTTTCTGAATCTACGTATCTTGAAACGTAAACCAACAAATTTTAAGGGGGGGGGGGGGGGTTAAAATTTTTTTTTCTTTGGGCGATTCCAATGGTTCATTATCGAAGATAATAAACCAAAATGAAGTACGAGGTACGCGGTGTGGGCGTGGGAGGGGGCGCAGAGACATAAAAGGTCTCGTCGTATGACGCACTAGTTGGCCTCCTGCCAGCCGTATTATGTCATACGCTCGTGCGTCATAGGCTCTGACGTACTTGTAGGCCTCCTGGCAGCCGTCTTACGTCATACGCTCGTGCGTCATAGGCTCTGAGGCACTAGTTGGTCTCCTGCCAGCCGTCTTACGTCATACGCTCGTGCGTCATAGGCTCTGACGTACTTGTTGGCTACCTGCCAGCCGTCTTACGTCATACGCTCGTGCGTCATAGGCTCTGACGCACTAGTTAGCCTCCTTCCAGCCGTCTTACGTCATACGGTCGTGCGTCATAGGCTCTGACGTACTTGGTGGCCTCCTGCCAGCCGTCTTACGTCATACGCTCGTGCGTCATGGGCTCTGACGTACTTGTTGGCCTCCTGCCAGCCGTCTTACGTCATACGCTCGTGCGTCATAGGCTCTGACGTACTTGTTGGCCTCCTGCCAGCCGTCTTACGTCATACGCTCGTGCGTCATAGGCTCTGACGCACTAGTTAGCCTCCTTCCAGCCGTCTTACGTCATACGCTCGTGCGTCATAGGCTCTGACGTACTTGTTGGCCTCCTGCCAGCCGTCTTACGTCATACGATCTGACGTACTTGTTGGTCTCCTGCCAGCCGTCTTACGTCATACGCTCGTGCGTCATAGTCTCTGACGCACTACTTAGTCTCCTTCCAGCCGTCTTACGTCATACGCTTGTGCGTCATAGGCTCTGACGTACTTGTTGGCCTCCTGCCAGCCGTCTTACGTCATACGCTCGTGCGTCATGGGCTCTGACGTACTTGTTGGCCTCCTGCCAACCGTCATACGCTCGTGCGTCATAGGCTCTGACGTACTTGTTGGCCTCCTGCCAGCCGTCTTACGTCATACGCTCGTGCGTCATAGGCTCTGACGTACTAGTTAGCCTCCTGCCAGCCGTCTTACGTCATACGCTCGTGCGTCATAGGCTCTGACGTAATGGCCCGCCGGTCGCTTGTGTTCTGACGTGATCTGAGGGATAGGGTGAATCAAGGGAACAAATTTTTCCCGTTTCAGTTTATGTGCCAAAGCAAAGACATGAAAATGTCCAAAAAATATGTAAATAGGTACCTAAGCCCAACTGTAATGTCAATTTTCTGACAATGAGTTTTCGACTATAGTTTTCATACCTTTTTACTTAAGTACTTATTGCAATTTGAGACTGATAATGAGCTGTTTGCAAATAAAAAGTCTGATAACTACTTTATTACATCTTATTAATCTATTTTCAAGTTCCGATTCACAGTTGAATGTATTTTATTTAGATGTCGTAAAATTCGAAAACGATGGAATGACGAAACCTGTCGACTACTGACTCAAGTGATACTGTCGACTTCTAACACATGTAGGTCGACTACTAGTGCAAAACCATGTCGACTACTGAAGAAAATGTTGGTCACTGGTATCGACTACTACCTACAGCATTGGGATTTTTTACAAAACTTGTTTTTCCCTTTTCAAACCATGTTGAATAATATTTCCCGCTGCCAGGTCTTTTAGGGAAGGATCTTGGGTACACAATGAACAGGTTTGCAATGAGAAATAGTTGATAATAATAATTAATCTAACATTTAGGATCTAGACATTTAGACCTAGTGATCTAGACAGAAGGGTGATCTGTACAAAGAAGATAATGAACCGTTGTGTCAAGAATTTGCAAATTCTTGATTAATTATTATTATGAATTATCACTAATTATTAATAAGTTTATAAGATTAATAAGATTAATTATTATTATGAATTATCACTAATTATTAATAAGTTTATCAAGTAGATACCTAGTAAAAACTATTATAATTTATTATTAAATATTAATAATTTGTATTTAATTAATACGATATAATTCTAGGGTTTTTAATACTTTTTAAGTTTTCTATAAAAGAAGTACCTACCAACAAACATTCGAAATTACCTTCATTTCCGTAGAACGAAACGTACCTCAGAACAACAAACTCGACATCACTAAAACCATAATATGGTGTTATGGTTTTAGAACATCATATTATGATGTTCTAAACAGCTAGTTAGTATGAAAATCGAGTCGACCTGTATTTCAACCGTTTGATTCAAGATCGCGTCGACAGGCTCAACCTTTGAGCCGTCATTGTGAACGAACGGCTGGTCGTACAAAGCTGCGGATGGTCTTAAAAAATTCTACGGAACAAACTCTATCTAAATATGAAATAAAAAACATACCGTTCTATATGACTTTTTCGAGATATGAGATTTTCAAATTTTCAAAATTCGTTTAGAACCCCTTCCCCTTGACCTAGGGTTATGAAAAGTTTCGAGGACCATTGTGGGGTTGGTCGAAACTCATGAAAAAAATGTCGTAATTTTAACTCAACGCTAACTGGGCAAAGTGGCGCGGACGGCGGACGGATGGATTTTTTTTTATTCGATTTTCTGAATCTACGTATCTTGAAACGTAAACCAACAAATTTTGAGGGGGGTTAAAAAAAATTTTCTTTGGGCGATTCCAATGGTTCATTATCGAAGATAATAAACCAAAATGTCTGCTGGTGAATGGGCGGTTACGCTTCCTCAGAAGATTTCACGTTTGCTACTTCCGATTACGACGAAATGCGTATGAGGCCATCTTGAGATTGAGAGCCCAACCCGTTCAATCACTGAAAATCTTACCAAAATTGATTCAATAGTTTCAGAGTCATGGGATACAGATTTAACGACGACAGACAGGCTTTTAATTTTGGACGACAATGTTGAATACTAGGCTTCTCTGCCCCAACTTCTGGTATCTGTTAAGGAAACAAAAAAATCAACAATCGTCACCAAGGATTTTATATTACACTTTGTAAATCGTTACATAAATTGAATAGAACAGATGATGACCTTTTGAGCAAATAATAGATAAATAATAGTGCATGAACTACCCTAAATATTAAATCAAGTGGCGAACTATTAACGTAGGTATCAAAATATTGTCAAGATTGTTTGAAACGTGAATACCGAAATGTTAGTACATTTTTACCGACCAAACGGTTGTTTGATGTAGGTAAGTATATTAAACGACTTTTCGGAAATAAAGACTCGAGTATAAACTACTCAACTACTACTGGTCACTACTTGAGCATATCAGCAGGGGTTATGCAAGCAAGGAAGTGTCCTGAGGCCTGTCCTTCACCTTTTATACTCGTACATCGGAGACCGATCTTAGTATGAAGACCACGCCACGCCTATTGCTACCACGCACGTGTGAAACTATCGCGATGAATGAGAAGTATGGGCGGAAACAAGCGAAGAAATTAATCACGTTAATAGTAAAAGCCCACGGAAGGCGTTAGATTGGATTGAGGATGCTGAGCACCAAACCTTTTGCCAAATGGCAAGATAAAAATGAGCGGTGTACTTAATTGTAGGTACGTAATGAAATTGTACGTAACTTTGGGACTTAAAATTGATAGAACGTACAATTTTAACCAAGAGCTGCCATTAAATCAAAGTTAGGCGTTTTTTTGCTAAACTAAAATAATAAAATCTGCGGGCGTTTAAACCCAATTACTGAAAGATCAGCGTCTTTTTCGGAGCGGCTACTGAATTACCAATTATCAATAGTCGACGGGAGTTTGTGGGGTTGTAGGAGGTTCAAGTGTTTTTTTAAATTCAACTTTATTGCCTCATAGCTTTACAGTTGGTCTATTACTAACTTATGTAGTTGGCTGCAAGCCTAATTAACAAGATGGTACATCCCTGTGGATGTCCAATGACCAGTTTTACAATTTGTACTAGCGTTAGTTTACCATTAGAGATTAGCTTACCACAGATTAACTAGAGCTTTGTTTACTATTAGGTTCACATAGAATTAGGATAAATAATTAAACTTTTTTTTTTTAGATAAATAGGTAGGTATATAAAGATAGATGAATAGAATAAATTAGAATGAATAAGTTAACATTGGTATATAGACCAAGAGATAGATGGATATCACAGATGTTTGTCACCGAATAAGTATATTGTTTAGCCGTGATGGATGATGGAGCAGTCAATGGATGATGGAGTCTTGCAGCCTGTTCCGTTTTAATCTTCTATTCGTTATAAGGAGTTTTAAGTAGTGATGTAAAAATAAAAATCTTTAAAAAACCTTCGTTCCGAGCTTTCGGCTTTATTGAGCCATCTTCAGGGATTATGAGTATTTTCCTCGTCCCAGTCACTGTTTACGGTCCACTTGTTAGTTTAGGTCTAAACCTAACAATTTGACCGTAAGCAGAGTCAGGGACGAGGAGAATGCTCGTAATCCCTGAAGATGGCTTAATATATCCGAAAGTTCGGAACGAAGGTTTTTCAAATTTTTTATATCACTAACCTCCAACAACCCCACAAGATAAGCCAAGGAGGAATGCACAAAACGTTAACCAGTTCACCAATAGGTATATTTATGAGTATCTCAGCGTTAACAGATCAAAGAGAATAGATATACCGCTCTCCAGGACCGGGAGCGAAATCCAATTTGGTTGCTCCTGGTGAAAGCATCGTCGACGGCAACCAACACGCCAATTTGAATAGCATCAACTAATAAACGAGTTCGTGAATGAACTGTCGACGTAAGATTTCTGTTCGAGCGGACAGGGAAGTGAAGACGACGTGTCTCACTCCACCATCCACTCGCCTCATTCTCGACCACTTCTCAGCTGATTCTAGTTCATGACTTCCCCCACTCGCATCTTTTTCATATTCTCCTCTCAGTCTTTGCAACCAAATTACTTGGCCTCAATTTTTTGACTCCTGGATGGGACTCCCGTTAAATGCCGATTAAGTCGAGTCATCTGTCGTCCTCAACTCAACGTCCTTCTCTTCTGAAGAATCGATCAATCCGAAGTTACACAGGGTGTCCCAGAAATCACCCGAAGAAGTGGCTCTTCCACTCTATTTGTTTGTTTAAAAACTTAACTTCATTTCAGATTTATAATTCGATTTCGGAGTCAAAGATACGGTTAGATAGGGAAAAATACGTTTATCGGGCGTTTTTACCCCAAAATATATAACATAAAAGAGGACCCAACTAATGGGATAGGTAACAGATTAATAAACGAATAAATAATAATATTTTATGTTACATATTATGAAATGTTCGCATGTACTCCAAAAGATATATAATCTTTCTCAAAAACAAATGGATTTATATTTACATTTTATATAAATTATAGACACCTACAATAATACTCGTAAAAACAGGTTTATAAGTTTACCGTATTTTTTTTAAATGGTTTATTCATGTGACAACTGTATTACAACATCTAGCAACGTTTATCTAATACGAGTACATAAGAGTGTTTTTTTTTTCCCAACAGCCTATATCCACTACACTGCTTGCGAAAAAACTTGAAACCTGCAAAACCACTAACAAATCCATGGTTTTTCAAAAGTTGAAAAAAAGAAGAAAAATAGAGGCGTGTGAGCTTCTTGAAGTTGACAAAACTCGACAAAGCTTTCACCACCCACCACTTTAATTTCGAACTTGAATGGTTCCTCAAATGAGCGAAACCTAAGCTTTTAAAGGAGTCAAAACGAATTCCCGCAATTCAGCTCGAAAATTGCATCTGATGTCAATTTTCAAAACTTCAAATTCAGACGATTCAAATCAAAATAAAATGAACGCCAAATTTCGACGAATTTTCAACACCTACTTTATAATCTGAGTTGACTCACTTGGAAGGTTTCGTTTATTTCATGAGAAATTTTAGGTCAACATGGAGAAAAGCAAAATTGTCTTTTCATGCAATTTCGTTCGCAATTAGAAAACTTGAAGAGAGACTTTCCCACTATTATTCAATAATTTTCAATTAAAACAATTAATTATCACAATTTTTTAGTGGTGTCCTCATTGGGTTTTGTGATAGATTTTCAGATTTGAATTCTACATCCAAAATTCTTTTTTGAATTAAAAAATGGAATGGGGGGTTTCCGAGACACTATTTCTTTAACATATGCACATGGTCTAAAAAGAACAATCCGTTACTTGAGGACGACACCTCGATTTTCATGGTGGTTCAATTTGAATACGGTCATTATGATGATCATCATCAGGAACCTACAGCCTATTACATAATATTTTGAGTTTAATCTAACTTCTATCAACAAATTATTTTTTGTAAGAATTACACCGAATTTGAGCAATTTATTAATTACAAAAGAATAGCAACCGACGTGATAATCGAACATTTAGTTCCCCAACCAGTAAAATCCTGCTCAGTGAGGTTGGAATGAAAAAACCTAAGAATGTCCAACCGTAGGAGGTGCACTGGGAAATTAACCGGGGGAACCACTAAATCTCGCCATAATAAATAAACACTATCGCGGTTTTTCGAACGCTCCGTTGAGCCAGTGGAGCGTAGTTGAGGAAGTTATTCTGAGATCTCACATGTGCGTCACAATCGGACAGACAAGTTTAGCAAACACTGAAAACTTAACTAAGTCAATGTTAACGTTCTATTAAAAATCGTTGAACATCACATTGCAGATAATTGTGCACAATTAAGCTAATTTATTATTCATTGAATACAGCAGTTATCGTGCCGTCAATAAATGTGGGGTCCATAAAATCAGGGGCTCTTCTGAAAAAGATTTTCGTTTTGGGGTCTTATTTGATAAGAGGCGAAGGATGAAATAC
Organism: Stenodema calcarata; assembly: GCA_963920205.1. Taxonomy (NCBI): domain Eukaryota; kingdom Metazoa; phylum Arthropoda; class Insecta; order Hemiptera; family Miridae; genus Stenodema; species Stenodema calcarata. The sequence goes on from OY986049.1 coordinate 5,889,721, forward strand.
TCAACTACCTATAACATTAAATGTTTTGTTCAACTACCTATAACAAATTTTGTTTAATGTTCCATAATATTTCATAATATTATGAAAGATACAGGGCCAGTATTCTGTAGTGCTCGCGATAGGCCCTAGTCCAGGCTACAGTCTCCCACTGTCCATGTGTTCTTTTCTCATTTAGTTCATTTGACAGTAAAGTTGAGCATAAGACTTCAAGAATATAAAACGTCAATATTTATGAAGGGATTCGTTATGGTGTGGGGAACAGAATAATAGAGCAAATAAACCGAAAAATTACCCAATTTAAACCACTGATCTACGACCCATACTTAGCAATATTCTCATTTTCCTTCAAAGCCATCCACAAACCTTGTGTGTTATTTACTCCTACAGTTTAGAGTGGATATTTTCATACCATCAATATATACACTGTGGATGCCCCCTGAAATTTACTGAATATGAAAATAAGACATCCGTGAGAATATGTTATTGAAAGGAAAAGCATGGGGGCTTTGCTAACAAAATATTTCAGTTGTCAAGGTGGATTTTCATAGGCTTAGAAGTTCTCCTCCTTCAGTTTGGATGGGTTTAGAAGTTGACTAGTTTTATTTGCTGAAAATAGATTAATGTTCAACCATAAATCGATAGGTTCGTGTGACTTGACGAATCTACTAATCCGGAGCGTGGTAAACGGGTCTAGTGGCATTGAAATGGGAGGATAAAGAGTGAGAAAAATGGGTTAGTAGGGGGAAAAAGAAGCTTTTGTCTTCCGAAACAACGCATTACCTACAGTTTCTCACGGGGCGTAGCGGTGAAAAGGCAGGAAACCTATACGGGCCGCCGGCAGAGCTCAATAACTGCGAAAAATTGCGTGGAATGAATTACAGGGGAAACTGGCAGTGACTGATGAAAAGATACCTGGTATGAGATAACAGGTTGGTTGGGAGCGAGGACAGCAGAGATTTCTTAAAACAACTGAGCTGCTGTGGTCCATGGTATGAATGGCTTGGGTTGGAAGTTTGTTGACAAGTTTAAGGTGCAACCAGAGACCTACTACCATGAAAAATTCGCTCTGAACCATGCTACGTCAATAAACGTTGTTCAAAATAATGACGTTTGCGCATGCGTCTACGAAATTTACGGCCAGATTTTTTTTCGAAACTCAGATCGAATCATGTGTGAACCAACATGCACTTTTCTTCCGAAGTTACTCTCATTAATTCAAGTTAAATGTGGGTGTTTCAAGGAGAGCACGTATGTTCATGTACTGAACGAAAGGTGAGGGTTTTGAGTGAAAAATAACGGAAATTAAACGGCACACCTGCACCCACACCAAGCAATTTTCAACCCACAGCTCCTTTCCGAACATTTTTGCTCCCTCACAACTGAAGCCTCGTAGAAGAACCGAAATCAAAATTTCCACTCGTATTTCAGACATCAAGGAACAAGTTTACATACGTGTCTGCCTGTCTTATTGCAATTCCCCCTCAGGTATCAAATTACGCATTTCCTCAGAAATTACCACCTTTTCTCAACAGAACGATCAAAACGAGCAGAAATATTAAGAGCGTGTGCAGATTTTTCCATGCATAGTCATTTAGACTGTTTTATTTAGTCTTACAACTCCGGATTTACTCAACCGATTTTGATGCTGCTTCCAAGGATCATGCAGATTAGGCTGGTCTTGACTTCGGCTTGACAGCTAAAATGACTCGTAAATCGGCCTTTACTGAACTTCGATTTGAAGTGTTGAGAATACTTGACTTGACATGCGATTGCGTAGGATCTTCACAAGACAGCTGGAAGCCAGGCACTTCTATCATCTTAATAAGATCCATGATGACCTTAATAAGTTCCATGATGACCTTCTGGAATCTTCTTTCAACTGTTTTGTGTGATTTTGAAGAAATGGTGTTGCTAAGCGAAATTAAACGTGGATGCTGTAAGATGGAACATCGTCCCTTAAGATCCCACAAGGTCTAACTCAGTTTTTCGGCAAAATGAGTTAGGAACGGATACTTATGCGAAATCTCTTGGTCCGTCTTTCTAGCTCATTGGTTTGGCCTTTATTGCAATGCAGGAAAAAAGGCTTCTTCAAGGTAGAAAAGCGATATAAAATTATACCGATCCCACAAAGTCTAACTGAGTTTTCCCAACTTTTCAGGAGAGACAAAAAACGGATTTTCCAACGTACTGTAGTAATTTCTATGGTTATCGCAACTAACTGATTCCTTAGGTCAACCAGACGAGGGGTGAAAAATCATAGGAGTCACAGCGTAACATAAATTGAAATACCGAAATCCAAAAACGGGCAATCAAGATGAAATCGATAGTTGTAATTGTGGGAATGACGATTCAACCCAAACAGCCACACGACATTATTTTTGATAGACTTCTCAACACGCGAAACTGTATTTTGAAGTATGGCGCAGTGATCTACTCGTAGTTGATTCGTAATGCCTGGTTATAGGGGTATTGCTGTCGCTCACAATCAAACCATTTAGACGAACGAGAGGCACAATAGGGCTCATTCGTGACTCATTACGGGAGCTCAGACCTCGCAGCTTCCTCCTGACCGCTCAACGAATCTACTAGAACCGCTCGACTGTCCAATAATTATAAAATAAAAGTGACTTCCAACTAAAATCAACTTCATCAGCGAATTTTCGAAGGAAAGAAAACTATTATTCTCGGTCTAAAATGTGAACATTTTCTTGAAATAACCGTTTTTGACATTTTATGTCTACTATGGCACTTAAATCAAAAAGTGTGACATTGTGACGAAGAAAGCGTTATGAAAAATGTCTAATGATTTTCACGTACAACCGATTCGTTGCTACGGAACTTTACCTTCGCCAGTTATCATCGTACAAAAATCGTTCACCACTCGTTGGATAGCACTCGATTTACCTAACCATATTACATTAACCACTGCGGTATGAGCGTGATTGTTTAAATAACTGTTTACACACAGGTATTTAATAATTCATAATATGAAGTTCACCATATCATTATTGAAGTACGAGGTACGTGGTGTGGGTGTGGGCGAAAAGACATAAAATGTCCCTCGTGGTTGCGTACTTGTACGAAAGCTGTACCCACTTTATGGTTGCTTTGAATCACGAATCCAATGGCTATGACTGACATGTCTGAAGCCAAATCATCTAAGAAGAATTTACAAAATTTTGGGAAAATAAGCATTTTTGCCAAGAGCATTAAATCTTGCGTCATTTCTATAAAAGAAGTACCTACCATCAAACATGCGAAATTACCTTCATTCAGTAGCATGAAAAGTACCTACCTCAGAACGAAGAATTATTTTCAAATAAAATGAACCGATTTGATTCCAGGGTTTGTAATTCCACCTACCAACGCCGGAATTTAATCCTGTGACGTCCAGTCAAAATGGGATTAAAAATTTGGCAGCAGCAACGTCCATTCGAGCAGCATTGACAAATCTGAATTCAACATTTCCAGAGGTTTATTTATTTAGTTGTTCGCTTTGTTATTACGGAGGTCATTCGGCGGGCACTCCTTGAGAAAAACCTGCCCAGAAGCTCAGCTTTCCAACGGTATAATTAGTTTAATTTTTTAGTGAGAACTTTTTTGAGAAAATTGAGTTTGTATGCGAAAAAACGTGTATTTTCAGGCATATTTCGAGCATATTTTCCCGCTGAATCGAATGGTGACGTACCCAGACCTCCTTAGCAACGAATTAAATGGGTTTTCATTCGCAATATCTCCATTGCAGGGTGTAGAAAGACAACGGCATTACGGCAATCACTAGTTGCAATTGGTTTGAGGTCTAGCAGTTTTTGTTATGAGGAGAAGCAAAGCCACTTGAGCCTCAGTCACTCATGAGGTAAGGAGCCCTTACAATCAAAAATAGGAATCGTTGGGTACCACCACAATTATATTTCGAAGAATGCGAATACCACTTGAGCGGACTATCGACCAAATAATTTACAACGGGCTGGAGGCTTAGCCGAACGAGGTACAAGGCATGCCTCTACGTCATTTTCATTGCATCCAGGTTATGAGTCAGGTTCGCTAAGCAAGGAAATAATTACGAGTAGGTAGATGGAGTACTTTAGAAAGCGTAGTCTTTTGTTTCGAACACATTGTTCAAGAGGCATCACAATGTGCTCCCTTCCCGGAGCCCGGTTCTTAATCTGTAGTTTACGTGGGCATTTTCGGTCAACTTTAAAAGGATGCTTTTGTTGGTTCGAGGCGCAAGAATGTTAACTATGTATCTGGTTAGTGAAATGAATCTAGGCTTCGAATATCGAAGGTTCCCCTGCAATTTATCCAACCAGGAGGTTGAATTCCGTTGAGGAATGGAAGAACACAAAGCGATCAAATTCAAACCAGTAACTCCCTCGAAGTACTGTGGAACTGTCGCATAGCGTAACTCAGTTTCAGACCAAAAAATGTAACTTGTAGACAATATGCGGCACCTGAGTTGTCTACAACACTAGATGGGTGATATAGGGACTGTGCTTGAGGACAAGACGCGCTCCTATCTCGTGAAAAATTAGATCGAGGGTTTGAACGTTGTAGTCATAAAGGAAAAGATTTTTAGTACTTATGAAACGAGAACTCATTATTTTAGACGAATGTTTCTCATCAGATTTCTCTGAATGAATACGCGGTGTAGGTCTCTGTGAACTAAACCGCTTGTATGGCGCAGTCCTAATACTTGCGCTAAAAATCCAATTCCTCCCATTCGAATTTGTCATGTTCAGGAAGTACGTGGGTTGAGTCGAGGACGGTTCCATATGATTTTAATCAATACCGTGCTGGTACAATGAATAGGAATCATGGGGTGTGACAGACCAGACAGAGCAACACAGGCCAACGAATCATTGGTTATTTTTGTACACATGTACAGATTTGAGAAGGCGCACCTCTTGCTGAAACAACGTAGCTTCTTTTCTTCGTCATGCAATCTGAGCAATTGGTTTGCTGGAAACTATCACAGATTTTTGTCATAGAAGTAGAATTCAAAAATATTTTTCGATTTGTTAGGTACCAATGTCTTGTTCATGAACGATTCCACTCTAACAAAACCTTCCAAAAATCCTTCCTTTCAAAAATGAATCATTTAATAAGAGTTATTATCAAACCGTAATTTTCATCTCATGAAACCGAACTACCACGCAGCACCAGTAGTTCGTAGTGACACGCATTCGGATCCTCAGATAAGTGAGCAGAAAGGTGAAAACGACGGGGAAAGGAGGTTGAAATCCGCCTATTTCTCTCACAATACGCGGATTCTTTCATACTACAGTAGCGGGCCCAAAGGCTTTAATATGCGTTCCGCTCGATTCGTCACCGTGAAAAGAAGGCGAGGGTGTGTTTGGCCCGGGCCACAATGGCCAGCGGTCCACACCAGATGTGATTAAACTTAATTCAAGGTGGTCATCCTGCTTCAGCTCCGGCTCGAACATCTGTAGACAATTCACGTTTACACCGTCCCATCCGATTTCGACTAAAACCAAAACGTTGGAAATCGATTGTCGAGAACGGTCGATTGCAATTGTTGTTTTCCCAAGAGCGTACACGGTAGTCAACAAAATTTTTTGGCCTGAGATGAAGCTGATTTAATATATGGAGATCTTAAGAATCCTTCCATACTCGGTATACACCATCAGCTCCGGCCAACAAAGATCTAGAGATTTTAAGAATCCTTCCTTAGGGCTTTGGTCACTTCAGCTGAGGCCACGAACATCTGGAGATGCAGTCACGGGGCAAAATATCCGAGATTCCGAGTTTAGCACTTCCTACGGGCTACTAGTCGATTTCATTTTATTGCGCTTCGTAACATCAGTAACATAGGTAACGCCTTCTTTTTGTGGTAGGAATGCATAGACTCGATAAGTTCTAGAAAATTATGAACTCTAACCACTCGTGTTGTCTTAAGATATCTCATGTGTCTGTCCACGATAATGAAACCTTACATTAAAGACTTACATTCTAACCAGACTCAAGACTATGGTGTTCCGAAATAGGCATATGATGGGTAAAGGGCAACTTAGCTGTCACCCTGGGGGCCACAACCTAACAGGCGATGTAATTGTCCTGGAGTCAGCTCAGAAATCATGTCAATTTTAGAGGACGATTTTAGAACATAGTGGCTCCTAGGGAGCTCCTACCTCCTACACAAATGGGCCTGTCTGCCTGCTCAAGGCCGCTGTATTCAGGAATACCCCTTCGCAAATTTCCGCCATCCTTAAATAACCTTCAATTTTGGATAATTTTGGCCGATTACTGAGTCCAGCAGCTACGAGCTGCAGGCTGGACATTACATTGTATACTTATACTCAACATACAAGTCATACCTACATCTTGAAGCGGATGTGTACGTGGAATCATGGAAATGTGAAACTTGCCTAAAACGAGGCAAACCAGAAGTGTAGACGTTTGTGATAATTACAAAGGAATTATTCCTTCTTGGCTTCTGAGGGGCACCGCTCCTAAAAGCCACAACCATTAGAGCTGATCAACGGCCCGGTACATCATCTTTTACGTCTCTACCAGACATCGAAAAGGAAAGGACACACATAATCATTTCTCCTCGGACTCTCATATTTGAGTACTTGAAGACTTGCTTTCCCAAACCAGCATAACAGGACGAGTGATGCGAGATCGAAATCTCTTCTAATTAATCAAGCCGTTAACTAACAACGACAAACAATGCGGGCCATTGTGCTGGAGACCGTTACGAAATGAAAATATCCTGTCCGAGAACGGGAGAACCCACTGACCCAATCCCTCTTTGTATTTTTCGCTCGGGCCACGAAGTGTGAAGTAAAACTCGAGATGATGGCAACGGAGCCTCGAAGAAAATTAACGAGCCGTTAAAAACTATAGCGAAAAAAAAAAAAAAAAAACTTGCGTGAAAGGAGCGAATAGCAGATTTATTAGCACCTTATATTTACAGAAACATGTGAGCGTCCTGAAAATATGGCATAATATGCCATATTATGCAAAAAAATTTAAAAAGTTCATGTACTGCTACTGCTTTGATTGCCGTGTCACCATTTATTGTGGCAAGGAAACGGCAACCCGAAATTCGGGGCGTACAGGTCTATAAATCTGCTAATATCCGTGATATCTTAAGACCAACGCAAATACACTAATCACAAACCGACTTCCATAAATCCAGCCTCGAAATCTCCACCAACCTGCCAATAACTCGACCAGACTTTCTTGTTTAAATGTGACTGATGGTGATTTGGTTGATGCATAATCTGATCTTCAAGTATGTAAGATTCTGCCTTTTGTAGATTGTCACGGAATGTTGGGATTTGATACGGAAACAATCAGGGAATGTGGAAAGTTGGTTGAGAATTGATGTTGAATAGCTGATGCTGCTGGTCTGATTTTAATTTTTCCATGAAATTTAGTGGTTGAATGCACTCTCGAAATTCTTTGGATGACTACTTGATAATTTGTACAGTAGAGATCCCCCTCACTTTTCCCCCCTTGTACTTATATAAGTCACGAGCGCCAAAATCCTGGGGATCATCGATCTAAACACACTTTCGATAGGATTTACTACTCTACATCGACTAGTCAAGAATAGGATTTACTACTCTACATCAACTAGTCAAGAACCTCGCATTGCAATTTTTGATTATGATGCGACAGCTGGAGAGTTGTGACCTGAATTGTGGATAGGCTGCAGAATGCTGAAACTTCGCCACTACCAGCCTGTTACATCTTCGTCGCCTGGGCTGGTTAAAAATCAGAGAGAGGAAACGACCCCTGATGGCTAACCTGGGTTTTCAAAATCTTGAAGAATTACCATGAGAGATTATTCACATTGAGATCCCTAGGCATCGTACGAACATGTTTGGAAGAAGCATATAGACATGTTAGAGTAGACACTATAAGTGGACGGTTTTAAGAGAAATTTCAAAGGGATGGTTCTGAATGGATATTATTGAATTGTGAATTCAGAAAGTGGCGAGAGAATATTTTTCCGTTATTACAGAATAATTCATGTTTTCAATTTATTTTGACTGAATGTTAGAGGAAAAACTTGTAAGTTGTCCTTTAAATAGGAAGGAGAAGGCTCTAACCGTTTCAATAGATCTATCAAAAGCCTTTGATTCAATTGAATCAACACGATTAGTAAAAAAAACTTGAATGTCTTGGTCTTGATGCTGTGGCAGTTAGATGTTTTGCTTCATACTTGGAAAAATAGATGCCAATTTGTAGAAATTAATAGAGATAAAAGTAACATGTCACGGATTACATATGAGGTCCCTCAAGGCTCAATTCAAATGTGAAATCCGTTTTGCTTTATGGAAGCGAAACGTGGAAGGTCACAGAGAACATCACGCGCCCGTTACAGACCTTTGTGAACCGATGCCTACGTAGAATATTGGGAATTTGGTGGCCAGAACGCATATCAAATGAAGATTTATGGAGAAACACCAACCAGCTTCAGATCCACTTGGAAATCAGGAAGAGAAAATGGAAATGGATAGGGCATACTCTTAGAAAACCAGACGGTGCCATAGAGAAGACTGCCCTACAATGGAATCCCCAAGGACAGCGAAGAAGAGGGAGACCCAAGGAGACGTGGCGCAGGTCTGTGGAAAAAGAAATAGGCCGGGCAGGCAAATCATGGCAAGAAGCAGGAAGAATTGCTGCAGTACGGAATGATTGGAACTCTCTCGTGGAAGCCCTATGCTCCAATAGGAGTCAACGGAATTAAGTCAAGTAAGTCAAGGCTCCGTCTTAGGTCCTCTGCTCTTTTTGACATATATAAATGATCTGTTCAATATACAAACAAAAGGCTCATTTGTAGCATTCGCAGATGACATAGCTCTAACAAGCACTGACTCATCATGGACCATAGTGCACGAGAATACGAGTGAAGATTTGAGAAACATTCAAAAATGGTTCGCCATAAGTGGTTTAACAATGAATGCCTCTAAAACAAATTGAATGACTTATTCAATCACAGCAGTCGGACAACCTGAAATCTTCGATCTGAGAATTCATGATTGAGTGAAATGAGAGAGGCGTGTGTTTGAAAGAGTACCTAGTGTAAAACATTTAGGCCTGCAACTTGACTGTCATCTGAAGTGGAAAGAACACATTGAAATCGTAGTGAACAGAATAAGAAAGGATTTTTTTGTGATATTTCGCAATTGGCTTTCGAGAAAACATTTACAAAATTTGTTGTACCCATACGTATGCGTAATACAACATTTAATGTTGTATTACGCATACGTATGGGTACAACATTCTCATTCATGTCATTCAATACTGGGGTGGTACCTACGCTACCAGTGTAGTCATAATTGTGGAATGTGCAATTTTAAATACGTATGTATCCTGTATGATTTCCTTTGTATGAATAAAATAAATTAATTAATTTAAAAAAAGGTAGAAGAGCCTTAGGGCAATAACCTACCCCGATGGTAAAATTAAGAATTTCAATCTACTCGTATTTATAAGTGCACGACGCATTACAGCACTAAATCAGGAAAGTGGAATCACGATGAAAATCACACAGGAAGGAAGCGGTTTTTCGAACACGTGGACAAACTTGTGGACATCCATGAGAAGAAAGAATGTGTGAGAGAATGTTCACCGCCCGCATGTAGAGACATTTGGATGAAAACCGTCAAAGGAGCCGAAAAACTCGTTTCCCACGACAGGGGCGACCAGTAAAATACCCCACCGGGTTTTATGAGCGGCGGTAAACACAAATTTGAATTTATGAGGTTGGAATGAACGGGTGGGATTCATATCGAAGGCCAGAAACACCACCCGGACCATTTGGGGGTGCGCATGAACGAGCACAAGTCAAACACATAAGTCAAAACGTTTGTTTGAAGGGGGTGATAAATGTCAAGAATACAATTGTATACGGCATTCGGAAGCTCGCGACCAAGATGTGAGTAAATAAGGGGAGGCTAATCTCCCTTGTGAATTAACCCTGTGGTGGATCAGACAAGTGGCGTGAGGACAATGCGACCACATTAGCGCCATATGAATGAGACGATCCAGAAAAGCGAGGGGAGAGTCGCATTCAACTCATCCGATGTGAAGTGACAGTGGGCGGTGCTGTGATATTTCTACCAAACGTGTCACGAGGTTCAGATAACCATCGAAGTAACCACATATCAAATCCAACCATCCGAATAAATACAAATAAGTCAAACATACTTATTAATAACAGGATGAAGAAGGATAACATAATTTTTGACATTTTATAAAACGTTACAGTTGATTTTAGCATGATTTTCACGTACAACCAATCTGTAACTAAGTAATTGTAACTCCGTCTGTGTGCATCCCACGGTAATCATACACCGCTCGTTGACATCACCAGATTTTATACAATAGTTTCATGTTAACCAGACGCACGTACCTTCAGTGGCAGATGAGCTGTACAGGATGCAAAATGAGGGTAAACAATGTAGTCAACAATGATAGATCGTAATTGCATTGATAGATCGTTATTGCTGGAACGTTTGGAAGGAATTGGAGTCGGAGCTGCTCTGTCCTGGTTCCAGAGTTATCTATCCGGCCGAATGCAGGTGGTCTCGGTCGAGGGGAAACTGAGCACAGAGTGCTTGTACGAGTATGGTGTAATCCAGGGAAGTACACTTGGCCCTTCATTATTCCTTATATACATTAATGGAATAGCAAATGTACCAATTGAGGGCAAACTATCTATTCGCAGATGATGCAGCTATCCTAATTAAAGGCACGGAAGGGAGTAGCATTTTTTTCGGATATGGAGAGTGATCTTAGTCGGCAGCATAAATGGCTTCAAAGTAGTATCTTAACAATTAACGCAAGCCAGTGTTATTATATGACCATAACCAGTTCCAAAAGTTACGATTCGAGATATCCATCTCTATCTCTAAGAATGCATAGCCCTCAGCAGTTCCTGTCCCACTCTGTCGCGGGTCAACAGCTAAAAACATTTAGGAGTCATTATCGATGACATGCTGAATTGGGATGATCATGTCAATTATATTTTAGGTGAACATGAGAAATAATTATTTATTTTTTATAATCTGAGATCGGTTATTGACTTTCCTCGACTGAAGATGTTGTATTTAACTTTAGTTCAGTCTGTTCTGCAATATGCAATAGTGGTATGGGGAGGCTGTGTCGCATCGAGACTGAAAAAACTTGACATTTTGCAGAAAGGTTTGTTGAAGGTCTTATTGGGAAAGCATCGTAGATTCCCATCATCCGATTTGTACGGTGAGGCTAAGATTTTTTACCCTTAAACAACTGTTTGCCAAAGGATTGCTTCTGTACTTTCACAAGCATCCTTCCCTGGTCGATATAGAGGCGGCTCATCACTACCGTACGAGGCTGGCGGATTCGGGCTTAATCCCCGACCGCGTATAGCCAAGTCCACTCGAAGTCCGCTCTATATCCTTCACATGCGGAGAAGAACTTGTCTCCGTTGATGAAGTATCCCTCTTCATTCTCGAGGTCCCAATGCAAGAAGCAAATCTTGTCCTGGCTTGTGAGGGAGGGACGAACCGCTATATTAGCACATATTACCAGTGTATATTGTAATCGGTGACCAGTCAAACCACTGTTATATTCTTTTCAAAATCTTTTAGTTGATAAACACATGTGTTGTATCAATGTAATTACTAAATTTAATTTAATTTAAATTTAATTTTTGTATATGGTAGCGGATTTATATACGAGTGGTGTGGAAGAAAAAGGTCTGTTCTGAAGATAACAATTTAATTTGTAACTAGTGTTAATTTAATTAACCTAGTGCTATTCATTTAGTAGGCTTGAGACTCGTGCTCAACAACACAGGCATCGCCCTACAGTTGAGCATTACTATTCAAAGTGAACCTATGGTACAAATTAATTTTTTTCTAAATTTATTTTTTGTTACTATATTTATTAGAAGTATTTATTTATTTTAATTTCATTGAATAAACATTATTCATTCATTCATTCATTCATTCAGCAATACAATTACGAGTGGTTCAAGTTATCTATAAAACTTTATTATGTTCGATAATGAATCGTATTTTTTAAAAAACCTCTCCGTGCGCCGTCCGCGTCACACGTGCCCAGTTAGCGTTGTGCCAAAATTACGAAATTTGGTTCACAGGTTCGGACCACTGGCACGATGATCTTTGATTTGCATTGGGATGCCACCACGCAAGACATAAAATGTCCCAATGTGTTGCAGACTCGTATGCTAGCGTTCAGATAGATTTCAGTGTTTATTGTTATAAAATTTGAAAGTAGACAAAAGGTTTTTGGATTTTTCGTGGTTAATTGTAATTTAGTAAGGAAAGTTCCAGGGGATGTCATTCTTACATTGATATACAGATACCATGAATACTCGGAGTATATCATCAATGAGTATATCTTCTTCTGAAAAAAACTGCTGATATAAAAAATTCAAGTCTTACAGATACGTTTTTATTCTCCAAAATCATGATCATTTCACAACAGAGAAAACTATGCTTTATGATTAATTGTTATTTTAGAAAGGATTGAATAAGACACATCTTAATTCGTTTTGAATGATTTTTAGGCGATTGGAAATAGGTACTATTTTGTCAGATAACTAGGACTCTCCATAACTTATGATTATTCTAACGTTCAGCCCTTTCCATCCGTGCCTACTCGAGTTGGAACATTTTTTCGCCGTTCAAAATTGCTGGTCTTTGAACTTGATTTGAACTTTGATCTTCTCTCGCTTTCTTCTGATATTTCTCAATTTAGTCTTCATATTCGTGTTCTTCACCTTTGAAAATATGAATGTACCAAATATCAAGTTATATTTACATCATAAAACTCGATATTTGGTACATTTATGAAAATATTAGAAAAGGTTTTATTCGAATTCAAATGAAAGATTGAACTCAACTTATAAGCCTACTTTGAAGTCAACTAGGGGTTTATGAATACACCACTCCACGTCCTGCGCAATATCGCCCCATTGTGCGGCGGCGAGCAGGAAGACGTTCTCAGAATGGCGTAACTGATAAGCTAATTTACTGAGGTAAATTTGGAAGACAAGTAATTATTAGCTGATTTGGATTTTCTCATTAGTTATCAACCCAAACAACGATTCTGGGGCAAAATGGGCCTACTTTTGATCAGTGGTTAATAGTATAGTGGTGCTGATGAACAAAATTTTGAATTTTGAACAACGTATGGATCTTACGGAAATTGTGATAATTTCATGATCATAAATCTCCCAGTACATTCGGTTCAACCGAATCGATTGAATTCCATACACCCCCACGGCAATTGTAAAACGTCAAAGACTCACCTTTTATTAGCTCCACTACTTCAGTATGCGTGAGATTCATGACATTTACACCATTCACCTGAAAAAAGTATGTTTTATTAGATAATTATATATTATTTTTCAATAAAAATCGCATACTGAGGGGAATTTAATAAATGCTTAAGTAAGTAGTTGAAATGTGGATGAGGTTCAACTCACTTTGAGAATAGTGTCCCCACTATGAAGGCCAGCTCTTTCGGCAGCACCACCTGTGAAATTAGAAGATTTGGTTACTTGTGAGTCTTGGCTAACTTGACTGGTAGGCATCGCGCCTCGCCAAGGGAGCAAGCCCCCCCCCCCCCCCCCCCCGGGATGCAATCTACTTAACGCCTACGACGGTATATGTTTTAACCAAATTTAGTGCAGAACCTTTAGTCGTAGGAAGGTATAGGTATACTTAAATCTATCAATAAATACTCAAGTCTATCAATAAAAGCCTACCTAATCATTAATAAAAAGAATAAAGCCTAGTTATCAACCACTGGACAAAGGGTTGACAAGAACAAAGGGTTGACAAGGACAAAAGATAGCCTCTGAGCTCAGTTAGCTGATCAGGTGCACAGTCGTCAGATTTCAGATGCCCCATAGAACCTACCATTCAAATATCAGCTTTCTAGGTTGACTAGGATGGAAGATAGAGGGGGGGGGGGGTCCGCTATTTTCGTAACGTAACTTCGTGACCATTTTGGCAAGTTAGCTCCCGGCTAAAACATGTTCCATGTTAATAATAAAATTTATTGTTAACATGGAACATGTTTTAGCCGTGAGATAACTTATTTATTAATTTATTTAATTACTTATTTAAATAATAAATGAATAATAATCAAGATTATCATGTAAAATATTAAATATAATAACAGATCTTCAAATAACTGGGTTCTGGTTGTTGTTGAGCAGCTGAAGGTCATTTCCGAAGTAATTTTCAGCGTAGAATCTGAATCCAAGCTCAGAATTGTCCCGTCACGTCTGAATATTGAGATATTTGAGGTTATGTACACGAAAAATGGCTAATTTGGCTATTTTTGAGGTTAGATACAGGTTGGACAAAATCTTTCTAATTTTTTCTACTCGTATCATCATCTAGTACTACCTACTCTTTCCCTTTAAAATGAGACTTTGAATGATACTGCAAGATGCTTCCTTCGAAAATTATGGCGATATTTAGGTGAAGGACGACATGAAAAACTTCTACTGGGCTAAACAAACCCTTTTTTGTCATACTTAAATATTTAAACCGTATCATAACTACGGAGTTTTGAACCATATTGAGTTAGTCCTTTTTAATTTTTTTAAATCTGACTTCACATTTAAAGTCAGTGACATCGAATACCTTCATATGAAAACGGTCAATCGTCAAAAATCCAGTCCACCATATTCGAAACGCCATCTTACAATTTTGATATCTGGCCTGATTCGTAATTAGTGTCCTCGAAAACCTCCTAATTATATGTTTACATGGTTTAAAAATTGTATGTTGAAAAAGGGTTTGTTTAACCCAGCAGAAGCTTTTCGTGTCATCTCCTCACCTTAAAATCGCCGTAACTTCTGAAAGAAACATCCTACGATATCATTAAAAGTCTCATTCTAAAGGGGAAGAGTAGTACTAGATGATTTAATATGTAGAAAAAAAGAAACATTTCATGCAGCCTGTGTCTAACCTCAAAAATAGACAAAATAGCATTTTTTCGTGTACATAACCTCAAATCTCTCAAAACTCAGATTTTTTCGTCTTTGAAACTCGTATTTTATTTCTGAAGATGGATTTTCCACTATTTCGCCTCACCCATCTCACGTTATACAGGAATGAACCCTAAAATGAACGGTATCGCTTACCCTCTTTGACGGACTGGACGTAAACCGGGTTGTCACCGGACACCTTCATTCCGTAGCCTTTGTCATCTTTGTAGATGGTGAGGGTGGTGCAGTGGGTGGGAAGCGTCGTCATGTGGTGCGATGATTCTCTTCCCGGGCCCCTCCGAAAGGAAGGACCGTTTGACATCCTCCTGAAACAAAACAAAACAAAGACGATTGTTACTTGAATTGTCTTCACGTAATACAGAAGCGAACTAGTTTTTCTCTGTGTATTTAATCGGATTTTGATGACTCTGGCGCCAATGAACTTTAAATACTTGGTGTACAACAAGATTCTTCCGCCCCTCGAAACCCCACCGAACACGCCCACGGATTCGCTTTGTACAACGTGACATGTGGAATCAAGTGTCTAATCTTTAGCCAAAAAAACAAGGAGAGTCTAAGATTTTTCTCGTTCGTTCGAAGTACGTTGTTCGACTTCTTCTTCGTACCTACCAGGCCAAAATAGAATAATCGCAACACTTTATGGCAATACGAATACATAAAGTAATCTTCAGTTTCACCCTCCTGGATGACTACCGAAGCGTTCTCCTCTTCAGTTGTACTCAAGTTATAATTTCTTTCGAATTTCATCCTCCCTCTGCACTACCCTTGAAGTGGTCCGATCTAGAAGGAGAGGATCAACACTGTAGATTCTACAGCCAACTAGATTCCAAACGGAGCCTTTAAGCAAAATTTCAAGACACTAGCACCCCTTGTGCTCCAAGTACGTTGCATTTTTTTCGTAATAAAGATTTTAGAACGACCCCCAGCCCCAAAGACATACACATGTCAAAATCGTCGACATAAGCTGTAATGGTTTGCTAAGTTTGCTTCATTCCAGTGTTTTTGACTCCACCACACTGGATTGCCTAACCTCCTCGAGAGCAGGGCAACCTCAGCAAACCATACATCACATGGTAGCAGAACGTGGTTAGTAGGTATGTGCTGGCTTTGCCTCGGTACCTCTTCCACTATTTATTTAGAGATTGAAGTAGTTCTATAGAGCTTTCCCAGAACGGACTCCATAATATGGGTATGATCCCTATATATATGGGATTCCCCAATATATGCATATAAGCATATATATTGGCAATTCTCATTCTAGATATTGTTCAATTTCTTGCTGTAGGAGCATAGTTCTCCACAAGTAATAAATTTGCAGTAGTACCATTACGATGGAGGTTAACCATTCCTTGGAGTTTTCCAGTTGATATTCCTCCATACTAGTTTCAGTCTCCCTTTTCTCTATCTTCAACTACCTGGCAAACGTCAGAGAGAATTTTCTCTCAAGCGGGGAACATCATAACACCTTCGAGGAATCGGCTTATTGGGGAATCCCTGAACAACCTTATTTTCCTCCATCCAGTTGGAGACGAATACTTTTTTGAAAATATTTGCTTTATTTTTTACTTTATAAACCTTACTGAGGCATATCATGAGTTTGGTGGCGCTACTCACGCTGACTCCATCCATACTACCCTGTAGTATACTATACACTGTTTTTCTAGCCCTATATTTATTTACGGCAGCGTTCAAATTCCTCACATGACAATCACAACCTGTTAGGCTACCTCTACAAAAATAGAAAACGTTTAAAAAGAAGAAGTTCGAAGCGGTAAATGAATTTAACAACCTTTCGAATGAACAGTTGAGGAGGTTGCATCTCATTCTCCTAAGTGTGACCAGCCAGCGTCCTATTTTTTAATGTTTTCCAGCGATTCTAGTAAATTAGAAGCCGAAACTTTGATGTGATTTTGAAGAATAGACCCAAAGGTAAGTAGTGATACCACTTTCTGTTTTATTTCGTACTTATTTCACAGTGATTTTTGATTACTAAAACCATGTATAGTATACTCGACGTTGCCAACTTTCTTGCAAGTGACTGTAATATTTTGGTCAAGTATACTTTGTTTGACCTTTTTTCATCACTAGTTTGTATAATATAATATACACTGTCAAGTTCCCAAAAAGCTTCAGGTTCCAATACTTTAATTTTTATATTATAGTCATGCAATTTTTGTATACTGTTGAATTATCATGAAACTATTGATTTATTGTAAAAGTTTTTCAAGAAAAATGAATTCAATCCAAGGACCACCAAAATCATGAAAAGAGCCATGGAGACGCTGCTACGACCTGTGGATTCTGGTTCTGAGTCGTCCGAAGACGAAATTGATTGCTTTGAATTTTTATAAAAATACCAACCTGGTGCCTTAGAAAATGTCACAGCAGAAGATCAAACAGTGGATCAAGAAAATATCATTGCAACCTTTCATGACGTACTACAAGATGAAGGGGTAGACTATAATATATTATAAGACTATAATATTAGACTATATAATATATTAGACTATAATACAATTTATGTATCTAGGAATCACTCAGGCACGAACACCCACACAACAAAAAATACACACAAGACATACAGAAAAAATAAATCTTTGTACATTGTACTCAACATCCATCCTCCTCATTTTATGTAACTATCATTCATTCGACAACTATGTGCTTCAGATAATACTGGATGAAGAACTACCGCTAACTGATGACGTTTCCCAACGAATTGGAACTTGCAGTGCACTTGCCAGATGAACAAGCCAAATACCCGAACGAGTCTTCAATGTCTCACAACTCTCCAATTTGGGACAACACCATTTCTCCAGTTCCATCAACTTCAACTGGGAAACCAATAGTCGACAGTAATAACCCTTTTTACTTGAAAAACGTTGTGTAAAATAAAAAACAAATGTAGTTACATTATAACTTCAAACATTACAAAACTTGTTTACTTACTTATTTCTTTGAAGGCACTTACAACGTCAAATAATCCATATCACATTTATATTTGTAAGTTGAAATAGACTAGTTCTTCGTAACAAATTCTTATTACCTACTAGCAAAACTGGAGGGTACAAGGTACATAAACTAGAAAAATCAATCCTCAATCACTTGCAATTATTGATTTGTTTTGCTTTGCTTTTTATTTTACACAACGTTTTTCAAGTAAAAAGGGTTTTTATTCATTTCAATTATACCGGTACTTCAACAATTACGTTTCATACAATGGCAGTGTGGAGTATACCTACTATACAGTTTGGTCTGGACGATTTGCCACATCGTGCCCCAACAAGTTGGCAACGTAGAGTACACTATACATTTTGAAAATTGGCCAAAATTAACATAATGATCAATTTTTGTCATATGATCCTTCCCTATCAAAGCCAGAGAACTAAAAAATCAGGTTGAAAAAAATTGGAGGGCAATAGCAAGGTTTTGCCAACTAGGTATAGGGTGAGGAGTAAGATTTACTCCGCCTCTTCATTCTAGGGTTAAGGTACATTACGTTGTAGTTAGAACGACCAATCAATCCTACCAATACTGCCGTTCTTAGCAAGAAGGGCGTATCTCCGATTTTGGCGATTTTCGGGTTTTTACATATCTAGAATCTTTGGAGTGTTCTGCACCTGATGGTACCTCGTTTATGTACCTACAGGTACCAGAAAATACAAAAAAAAAAAACGCTAGTGAAATAGGGCGTATCTCTGACATTTCTTGAACTCTTAAGGCGATTATAAGCATAAACGGCGGATATCATGCCGACTATCTTTCTCTACTAAGCAAGAAAGCTGCATCTCCTGAGATACGACTTCTTGCTTAGCGAAAATTCGAAATCATGTTCATGGCAACCAAAATGCTTAGCGGAAAAGCCGGATCTCGTATAAATTCTAACTTTAAAATTTTTCGTTATGTCCCTAATGAGTTCTTTTCTAGTTCTTCCACCAATTTAGTGTTATTTTACTTATTTTCTTGAAAATTTCAATAAAGTTTTAAATAACATCGTTCACTTGTGTTTTTTTTATTTTTATTCCGGGTGTAAGTTTGCATGGTTACTGGTTAAAGTCTTCCTTGCTGATACAAGCTGAGCTGGTAGCTCGTCACCTAACTTTTCCATATGATTAAATTTAATCAGTGTAGAAAAACTAACGAATCATGTTAAAACCCTGGCTAAAGTATGCCAGGGAAACGCTTCAAGTGCTTAGCAAAAAAGGCGTATATCTCGAAAATCACCCTCATTTATTAAGCGGAAAGGGCGTATCTCCTATAAATTGGTTACGATGCGAATTTCCATGAAAAAATGACGTAGTGAGTCGTAGAATGATTAGATCTACCGTATGATGACTCTAAAAGGGGGTAAAAGTGTAATTAACTGGGCGCAAAACTTAGAAAACGAAAATTGCTTGTACTGAAAATCTTGATTTTCGGAGATTCACTTTTCTTGCTAAGGACGGCAGTGTAGATCCTATCTATCCCTATGATAGATAACCTACTACTTATAGATGCACACAGTAGCCACCCACACGATTTTCAACTCCAACCAGAAGGTAGTACCTACTGACTACTGAATGTGAACGAACTACACCTACACACTCGCCAAACGAATGATTGATGAAACTCGTCGCTGGTCCAAGTTATAAGACAAATTGGCAGATTAAAGAACTCAGCTCCTTATTGAGAACGTAGGTAAATAATCGAGGGGTGGCGTAGAAGGTAAAGAATCTGATGTGCCTACTTAGTCACTAGTTGACGTCATGCGACTGTCCAAGCAACAACCTCATTACCCGTAACTGTACATCTTCAAGCCTTCGAGTTTTCAATAGTACCGTAATACATTACAGGACCAGAGGATGCAGGTAGATTTTGATTGCTTATTTACCTCAGGTCGAGACTATCAGAGGGGAAGGTTAGGACTGAGATACTCGAAGAGAAAAGGCGATAACAGCGAATGTGTAATGAAATCATGGTGCGTTATCTCCACAAAACTATAGTGTGACATTTAAAACGAATTTATGAGCAGATATTGTATGGAATCGCCATTTGGTAGATTTGAGAGTAAAAAACAGGAGAAATTGTTCATTGTACGCTAAGGAACTTGTTGCTTTCCCGACCGTGGCCGACTGACATGACATGAAGTGTTTCAACAGATAAGAGAACAACCACACCAGTGCAACTTGCACAAATCAACCAAACTTGTTGATGAACACCACGAGTACCTACGGGTGGGTTTTAGGAGAAGTGTAGACATCTTATAATGTTAATTTGATATGGTAAATAAAGGAACCTACGAGGTGGTTAACCTCCAAGGACTAAGATAAACAAAGGACCTTTTGGATTGGAAACTTACTTATCGTGCACACCGGAAGAATTTAAATCCATTCTGCCCGCCGTGATCCGATCAACACTTCACATTAACGAATTCACTCTGGTTTCCGCACATCACCAAACGCTCCATAACTTGAAAATAAATCTGAAAAAAAAACCGTAAGTAGACGACGGTCAACTTTGATTCCGGAGGGACTTGAACGATCGCAACACGAGAAAAAGGCACTTGCGTATTGAGGATCGAAGCTTCGTGTACTTCCTACATAATTTGTCAAGAACGGAAACAACGATTTATACGATAAATCAACATCAGAGACACGGTAGCTCTAGCCGATCTTCCATTCTACTAAATTGGAAGCCATATTGTGTTAGTTACATCCGCATACACCCCCACTACCCTTTAGCACCACATTCATTGGCCGACCAAAGGATTTTTCCCCGTACATTCACGAAGTAATACAGTAAAGTGCGTGTACATTTCGATTTCGAAGTATCTTCATTCAACATATAATCACCAATTGGTACATCTGGTGTTTTTACTAGCAGTCAGATGTTGTAAACGAAAGCGGTTGGCAATACCAGAGCATTCTAGTGAGCTCTCACGAAACTTGCAGCTTGCTACAATTCACCGCTAGGAGCGCTACACGGCGCCTCCCCAGTGAACATGGATACTTCACGCCTTTTTACATCCATGCTACATCGATTTCCTCAGCACCTTCTGAAGTCAAACGTTGTTATCCTTATCCAATTTCAGTGAAATCGTACAATAATCGCATACCTACCTAATGCAAATCGCTAGCGATTAAATTGAATTAATCGATTATTGTTGAACATTATTCTGTTTTTTAATACATCAGGATTTTGAAAGAGCACAAGCATATAAGTGTAGGCATGGAGGTAGTTATAACAACAATGACGATTTTTGTATTCAACCATGTCTTTGTCATTTGTCTTCTGTCATAATTGAGGCGGCAGGTGGAAAAAGGGCCCTTCTGCAAGATTTGCCTTTCGAGATATCGCTCTCCAAAGTTTTCATTTGATTGCTATTTACTTTTTTTGATACTTTTCCTGATGGAAATGGAACACACTTTTCATTAAGTATTTCTTTCAACGAAATGATACAAACATAAACATTATATTCTAATGATGTTGAGGGATGTCGAGGGTCGGTCAAATGAAAATTGATTTATGTGCCAACGTTTCGAAGAATATATTTCTTCATCTTCAGGGCAGTTTATGAAATGGAGTTAGACTCCAACAGGGAAACTCCTTCCTCCAGATCACAGAAGTAAACTTCCAACAGGGAAACTCCATTTCATAAACTGCCCTGAAGATGAAGAAATATATTCTTCGAAACGTTGGCACATAAATCAATTTTCATTTGACCGACCCTCGACATCCCTCAACATCATTCTTACTGACGGTCAAACTAAATCACACACACTCATTATATTCTAATGTTTACGGTCGATAAGAGCTCAAAAATCAATTTTGAAAAAATCAAACTGAAGGCCCTTTTTAAATCTGACTACTTTCCCAGTTAAATCGTGTGATTCGACATAGTTTCGATAGTTTCTAGGTAGTAAAATGCACAAAACAGGAGAAACCTTTTAAATTTTTGTACTGAAACCAACATTATTGAAGATATTTTATGCGAAATATAATAAGCACAGAAAATAGCAAAAATGAGTGGATTTTTCGGGCTTAAACTTGAACTTCAGCATTTTATTTTTATTTTTTCAAGATGAAGTTTTGGCAAACTTTCTTTGTATCTGCGTTCACCCATGGAAACAAAAAGGTTCCATAAAGTGCTTTTGGGTACTTACTTTAGGATCTACAGCCTGCTTCCTTATACCTAGCCACTGGTTCCACAACGCATGACAAGAACATGTCTTGTACCTCCTTGTTCCCATTTCCCCAGAATTGAGTGAACAGGTTCTCCTGCACCAATTAGGGAACATTCTTGCCACAGAGTACCGAACAACATTCAGATATGGGCTTGAAGACATATCGAGTACGGCGTACGGCGGACGGACGGATTTTTTTTTATTCGATTTTCTGAATCTACGTATGTATCTTGAAACGTAAACCAACAAATTTTGAGGGGGGGGGGGGGGGTTAAAAAAATTTTTTCTTTGGGCGATTCCAATGGTTCATTATCAAAGATAATAAACCAACAAGTCTCTGTGACAAGGTAACAATTGTGTGTTTTGTCATCTGTTGCGATATGGTTCACTCACTTTCGTTTACGTTTTCTATCTTTGACGTACAAACATACAGCTGCCTTTAAGAGGAGATGTATCTTCGTCATTGAACAGCACTGGCGACAATGGAGTGGTGCGGGGGGGGGGGGGGGGAGGTGGAATGGAGTGATCGTCAATGAGTCCACTTCTCAGACCCGTTTTTCGTGGCTTCACTCCCGCCGGACTTCGTGCGACGCCACTCCATTTGGATTAGGAATCACCCCCGCCCCCTTCAACCCATCACCTCAAACTGGCCCCTCCCCCTCCAAACATCATTCCCCCTCCCAACATCATTCCCCCCTCACAACATCATCATTCCCCCCCTCCCAACATCTTTTCCGCTCCCCAATTTCTCCTCCACCCTCTTCGGGCGATTACCACCCACGATTGACTAGTGAGGGTCAGCTCATGAATGACTGACGATAAATAATCTAGGTGCGAAGAGGCTCTTTTTAGTATTTATGTAATGCATTCCTAAACATATATATGTATTTCCTCTCTTCATCTTAGTACGTATTGTACATATGTTGTAAAAATAGAGTATCATTCCTTTTTTCTTTTATAACCTTTAAGAAGCAACTCCCCCTAGCCGCACAGGGTTTTCCCTATGGCCCTGGGGTATATTCCATTATTTTAAATTATATATATTGAAGTTTTTTGTTATTAACAAATTTTGTTTTCTTGGAATAAACTTTCATTTCATTCATTCAATATGGTACATGATACATTACTAATACCACCTTCCAACCATTCATTGGCCGCCAGGAACCCCCTTATCTCGCTAATATTCACTGCTCTGTAGGGACCACGATGACACGACTCATTACACAGGACCACGAAAAAAAAGTGGTCTGTTCTTTTGACGAGACCCACCTATTCTTATGTATTTTTCTTTTGTATCTTTACTCAGATTTGTTGGGTCACACGATGGAGTTCAATAAACCCGATCCGTTAGAGATCAATACGGACAATTTAGCAAACAAGTTCATCAGTTTCAAGGATGAATTTATTATTTACGCCACTGCAATTGAGGCTTCAAAGAAGTCAAATGCTGTACAAGTAGCTGGACTGAAGAATCTGATGGGTGTGGGACATTATAACGTTGAAGCCAGAGGACGAGACAGTGTAAAGGTATGAACCACTTTGCTAAAATGTGTAAGCAAAATAAAAAATGTTTGCCCAAAACTCACGAGATAAGCTCTGTAGCTATTGACCCACACAACGATTTGTCTAGTCTTGTCCAGTATCCTGAATCTCAGTGCGAGTATGATTACTATGATGTGGGGTGGATTGGTAGTGATGACCAACAGAACAATACAGCTGTCCCTCGATAATCCGACACTTTTTAATCCGACGTACTCGGTAGTCCGACGCGGTGCCGGCAGCAACATGCATCTCCCTCCCACCCTCTCCGCTCCGGCAGGAAGCAAAACAAACATGCAGTGACATGAATCCTCCTCCCTCCGCTCTGTGGGGACAGATCAGTCCAGTGTAATCACAGACTTCTTTAATGTGTAAATACATATTGTATACATATTTTACTTAAATTTCTTTCCGTATTTCTTTTAAAAACTTACATGTACTGTCATTTTGTATCCTGGTATTAATAAATTACATGTACCTTTACTGTTTCTTCCTTTTTTTTAACTTCATTGTGTTCAAACGCATTAAGAATAAAACATCTTTGATAATATGACATTTTTGGTAATCCGACACTCTCTCGGTCCCTTAACTGTCGGATTATCGAGGGACAAACAATGGTTCATTAGTTTACCAATCAACGAAACTGTTGTTACGAGGTAGGTTTAAATTGGACACTGGAGAAGAGGTCAACATTTTGCCTGTTTCAGTTCTCAAACATATTCTACCCACTTGGAAAACTTGACATTACAGTTAGGCATAAATCCTCTGTTGCCACTCTTCAGTTTATAGTAGTAGAAGAGTGCAAGGCTATGCCAATCCTGGGCCTCCCCGCTTATTTATCGCTACAGCTTATCTATAGAAAAAGTATAGACTATGTCGTTGTTGAACACGTGAAGTCGGCTGATCAGTTTATACAAAATTATCAGGATGTGTAGTAACTACTGTTCCTAGCTACGCCTGATTGTTAAGGACTATTGTGTGTGTGTGTTATCGAACTCGCTTTTGTACATACTGTACGAATACAGATCGTCCGCAATCACAACTGCTTCATTAATATTATACGAACCTTTATTAATTATTATTATTATACGAACCTAAACACCTACTTCCACACTCTGCACCAGATACCGATATGCCTTATCCACGGTGATGTCTCCAGAAATCCACTGGATCTTCATGTTCTCTGGATGCTCGAGTCAAGTATCAGCAAATAGTGTAGTTTAGATAGTTAATAGTTTCGCTATTATGACAGTATCTCTAGTTTCTGATTCCCTTTCCGAAGAGCTCCCCAGCATGACAGCAAACAGTTTACATTTGCCATGTTGGAGGTTTGGCTCTTTCTGAAACGATTCCCTCCCTGTGTTTGGGGATCAAAAATTGAAGATCTAATCGATCGTAGAAACATTGAAGGGTACTAAAGGTTCAGTGAAATAACGATTAGATTGTATTTTATTCAGTCAACAAAAGAATATAACAAAACAAGGTGGTACACTGATTCACTTGGTAGTCAACTGGAGACATAAAAAGTAAATTGAGGAGTTAAAAAGCCTGAAGTTTACACCATAAGAACACATTCACATCTAGCACAGAATTCTATAGTAGTCAGCGATATTTGTGCGAGCTACGTATGTTGCACAGAAATGATACGTTCGCAAAAAAATTTGCTTTTGTGAAAGGTGGGTGGTGTGCAGGGGCTCAAGCTGCGCACCATCCATTCTGCACATCCTTTCACAAACCAGCACCAAAGTACTTAAATTGATATTTCAGCTACACTAACACCCTATTTACAATGAACACAGAGTTTGAACTTAATCGCAACTTAGAACAGTGGGTAATTCAATTGATGATAAGCTAGTAACGAATACACGCACGATATTTGTTCACAAATTTATTGAAAGAGAACCGTCAAAGGTTGAGACACTCACAAATATTCTTAGTTGAAACTTTGAAAGTTACGTATCTTACCACGATTACCTAGTGCCTATACGGCTATCAACTTGTTTATTTTTTCAAATTTTTTATTTCAAATATATTTACAGTTCCAATTTTATTTCATGAGCAGAAAAAGTGAGGTTTTTCGGTTTATGACATTAGTCTGAGCCAAAATGTATTTTTGCCGTGTCATCAAGACGAATGGTCTAAATACTAGACCACTCATAATTACGGTGGCTCATACATTAATTAGGCATCACACGGTTTCCTAACGAGGAAAGTGTAATTCTAAAGAGTCTGATACAAAAAGTTTCACATTTCCAATCAATGATATAATCTGACAAAGTGTCTTTTGATGTTGATTAGAGATAGAACATTGAATGATTTATTTAAATATTTTAAGTACAACGTGACAAGAATCAGGTTCATTTACCTGTTACAATATCTACACTAAATACACATTCTGAACTGGTACAGATGGGTAAGATGTACCTTCATCTTCCCTTCACACCAGTATCTTGTCCATTGCCATTTTTGCCTTAGAAAACCCGTTTCTGTATGGACACATCTGAGTGCTTTAGTTGAACGTACATTTGAGCTGACTCATTTCAACATCAGGTTGAAAGAGCAAAAACATCAGGTCAAAAACTTACACAGCTGAATTACAGCCCTACAGCGTGGTACATAGTCTGAAACCTTGAAGTCGACCTTCTCTCTTTCATATTTTTCGAATTTCTGTGTTTATGAATTCTGTAATCGTGGGAAATTGATACACATTCGATCGATCAATTTGAAGTGAGTTTGGATCAACAACGTCAGATACAATTACTTCATCCACCTAATTTTTGTCCCTATTCTATCGTTTAAATTGTGAGGGTTTTGTCGAGTGAGTCGACTTTCTTGTGGAGAAACCTCGAGGTTTAACGTAAAAGCGTCATTTATTAAGCGTCTTTCGATTGGATAGTCCCATTGTGGTCCTGTCGATGAAATTCCTGAAACAAAATTAGATCATGGAATTAATATAACGTAAGGTGGTTGCGGCAAAATAATGGAAATCCACAAATTAAAGACGAAAAATAATGAAAATCTGCGAAAATAAATAAAACACCACCATCTACAACATAAAATGAGGATGGAGTGAGGTTTTTGTTTTGTTTTTATTTTTGATATATATATAGGTATATATATATATATATATTTTATAAGAACTTCATTGCACAAAAATAATGCATTACAGATTTTCAGAGCATAATGTGGGACATGTGAGGGAGTGGAAGTCCATTGACTTTCTCCCATTAAAGATTTCAAGTGATTATAAATATGTTCGAAGAAGTAATAAATAGAAATTAAAAAAAAAAAATGGAGCACCAGAGATGATTATTAGACAGCCAGTAGAGTTGAGTTTTATTGGCAACCCTAAGTAAAGAGATGAGAGGAAGTGGTACAACAGTTTCCATAGTATGCTTCATGTTTTTTCATTGCTTGTTAGACTATATTAAACAATGTCTTCGGGGTCTAACGCCTTAGGGAGGAACATAATTCCAATTGGAATGAAGGGAATGCTTCCAATCTTATAAATACTGGCAATTCTAGCGCATGAAGCGGCGCTTCCCCACAATAAATGAAGAATGTAGGTAGAAGTTGAGTGATGAAAAAATTTATTAAGAATAACAAAATATCTAATCAACAGTACTTAAAACATTCAATTGAAAATTTGAATCGCCCGCTCATTGTGCCACAGTTACCTACAGCTACCTTTGATGGTGGCTTTGAATCAGAATCCAAAGACTATGACGGGCATGGCTGAAGCAAAGTCATCTAAAAAGAGCAAAAAGATGAAGAATTACAAATATCTGATTGCAGTGAGGCCACCTCCCAGTTAAGGCCACAGGGGAACCGCAAGATTCTAGCGTAGTAGTTTTTAGATGTTCGTTTAGTTTTCATCTTCCGAAAATGAATGTTTAGTCGGTTACTTCGCAAAATGTTAGCGAAAAATTCGACAGGGGCAACATATCAAGGGATTGTCACCGAGAGTACACTAGACATTTTAATGTTGGGAAATACCAATAATTATCAGGGTGTGCATTTTGTTTTCCTGTATTATTACAAACCTGTTTCCTGTTGTATTACAAACTTGTCCTAAGCTGCTCAAAAATACCAGTGTAGCAATTCTCACATAGATTCCCTTCGTATTAACCTTTTGTTGTATGTGCAACAAACCGCCCAAATCTCTCTTCATAATGACAACGTGAAAAAACCAGGGAAGTTATGGGGGGGTTGGAATTGAGTGCGATCCCCCATGTCCAGAGCCACGCTACGCTCCTGGATTCTAGAATCTGCTTCAATTGGACGTAGAAAGATTCTGGCCCTTACATGAGAATAAGAAACTCACTACACATAGAAAATCATCTGGAGAGTTGACACTGACACAAGGACATTTTCCACAATAGAAAACTGCATAGGTATACAACCGTGAACCACAGTCCAATATTCAAAATGGCGAACATCGTGGCCAAATATAACCTAACCCTTTCCTTCTTATTTACATTCTCCTTCTTCTCTTTCTCATTGTTTGACTCCGGGAAGGTTTTCAGGCCACATGCACCTCAACTAATTTGAAAAAAAAAAAAAAAAAATAGGGTCAAAAGTTGGGTGAGCCAGCAAAAAACTGTCTTATTCCACTGTGAAATGTGGAAGTCAGATTTTGAAAAAATGGTGGGTAATACGAAACTTTTGAGAGCATTTTCGGTTTTAGCACACCAAAAAACAATAAGTTGAGGTGAAAGTGTAGTCAGTGGAGACAATCCTTGAATTTTTGGTGTAGTTATGTTGGAAATGATAACTAGAGGTATATGTACGAGAATCAGTACAAAGATATAATGGGGAAACTTGGTATCAAACAATTTTGATGAAATCGAGTAGTATTTGGGACTACTGTGCAATGTTCAACAATACCCACAACCCAGCTAACGACCTAATTCACCGAATTGTATCATGTATCCCTACCTATTTTCAGGGATTGTAATAGGAGTTAGTTAGGACCTAATGTGTCCAAATTACCGTTTCATTTCTGAATGAACTAATTTGGATAAGTGCCAATCCTTCGGGCGCCCCCTCGTTCCTTGACCATTGTCTTGCATCTTCTTCTCAGATAATTTAATTACATTAATTGGTGGTTACGACTGCCATTCTTGTACTTTGGGCGGGTAATTCAATTTTCATGTTGATTTAAAGAGCTCGTTCGAGTTCTTGTGGCCCGCTAATTATCACCCGCAAGGGGTTGGAGACCAAGTATATAAATCGGTTAAGCTGTTAGTCCAGACGGAGGTTTGAATGTAATTTGTTCCCTCATCTTCGATTACACGACGACAAGTAATAATTAAGCGGAACTTGATCGTTGATAACGAGCACTACATTTTCTAACATCCACAGCCTACACTTTTAGCCATGGAATTCAGTCTGACGTAGGTTGACCACATGGATTCTGACAGAGAATAGTAACTACTGTTGTGAGAAAACTGAGCAAATACTTGGATTGTTGGGAAAAATATTTGAAATAATAATGAAGAGCGTAATGGTATCCTTGTTCTAAGGACTATTTGAATGTTCGTTGACTCAAATAACAACACAAAATTTTAATTCATTTAATTAATTAAGTTGAAGGAGAGAAGGACAGAGTTTTTGTATACGAATCGTTTTTGTGCACTCTGAATCAAACCCTGAGGGTTGAATTTTTAAAGATGTACATAATAGTATTATGTACATAGGTATTATGAACATCTAAAAAAAATCAACCCTCAGGGTTTGATTCAGAGTACACAAAAACGATTCGTACACAAAAACGCTGTCCTTCTCTCCTTCAACTTAATTCATTTAATGAGTGACATTTGAAATATCACTCATAGGGAAGAGTTTCTTAGATAATATCATGGAGAAACGACATTGGGAAATATACATTCAGTGCACAAGCCAAAAACATTCGAACTCCATTGATTATGGCTTCCCAAAAATATTAAAATCAGGAATTTCCATACTTCGAGTATCAAAACATTTCTGTAACCTACCAGGTTGACCCTCTGAACGCATCTTGAGCGGTATAATATATTTATAATATGGAATAGACAATTAATAACTAGACAAGTAGGTATATGAAAAGTATAGACAAGTAGGTACTAGTGCTATGAAACATTATAAAAATTGAACCGAACATTGGATCAACAAAACACTCAGCGGAATTTCCTTTTCCATACGAAGATTTTCCACGTTCCACGAAGTGAGTTTTCTACGTTCCTCGTGACATATTACTGAGAGCTTTGCGACGGAAGTATTTCATTAACGGTTCATTTCCCAAACCGCCTTCTTTGTACTTTTCAAGCTCGTATTTCTCACGTTTAAATTATTCTTCAAAATCGCTTCGAGAAATCCAGCCTCAGGAAATGAAACCGGGGAAAATATGGAGTGAAATCACGTCGTTAATCACTCATAACACAATTTTCCAGTCGATAAGAGGCTGCAGTGGGGAAGGAACGGGTGTTCGAAACTTTCTTTTCTGTACCTATTGAAAAGATCTCGTTACTAGAGTTGATTCATCCTCCCTTAACGAACGAGATCGAAAAGCTGCTTTCTCTTCGATGCTATCGAGCAAGCGGCTTTTGTCCCTAGTCTTGAGCCTCATGAGATTTCCTAGAGTCAGGTTTAACTGATTACTTAAGACGCTCAAAGGGACATCGTGAAGATCTTGTATTCAGTTTGGCAAGTTCGAAGCTTTCGATTTGTACGATCAGATCTGGTATGGTATTAGAGTAATTCTCTTAATCGCGAATTCGCAAGGCGTTTTCCATAAAGTACGGCTGTTGTAATGCTAATCTTAACGAACCTTTACAATCTGACCGGGCTGTAAGGAATTGTAGTAAGACATTCAGGGATGGATCAGGAAAGTGCACTACAGACTCGTGAACCTATACATATAGAGACCCCAAAAGTGAAAGGTCGAATGGGACTGCTTGATACAAATGAAAGGAAATCAGATTGCTATTGGCTCTTCATTTCAAGGGAAAGGGCCACAAAGTGAAAGGTCGAATGTGATTGGTTGATACTAATAAAATGAAACCCTTCTGTTTGGCTGTTTGAAGCAAAAGGGGGCTGTCGGATGAGCCACGTGCTATTCGAATCAGAGAATTAATTATCATTAATTATTATCAAGTAGCGTAAATTATTGTGGTAAGCCCACACAATCACATGTGTAGGGCATCCACCATACCCTCAAACAGTATGGATGGATTACTACTATATTACTCAAGTCTTAAAAGATCAAAACTCTTCAAGATCGCCCCGCGTGGGGAAAGGCTCTCGCGCGACGCCTCCCACGGAAAACGATGAATCTCGAAGAATTTCCACCGTCAAGAAAATCGTCTCTGACTGAGCCTTCTGCGCAAGACCGTACAATTTCGGTGGTTCATCAAAACCAGTAGAGCGTGCATTTTCCAAGCATTCTACTCCAACCCGAGGCACGCTCTGTCCCTGCTCGAGGTCGAGGACAGGAAGAATCTGCCCAGGAGACTGGACACCAGTAGCATTCAACCACAGCGACCTGGTTCAGCTGACGGCCTAGCCAACCGATCTTCAAGCTGCTGCATCTTGGAACCTCACCAGACAGCCAGGAGGAGTTAAGGTAGGAGATTCTCCAATCTCTCCCCAAATAAGCCAAAATTTCAACCCTTCAAGAATTCATCTCTTCAAAAACTCATCTCATTCCCCATTAAATTCAGTCTCACCTATTTGGTATTTTCATAAATATCTGCTATCCAAATAAATAATATTGAAGTATCGAGGGTACACTAATAATTATTATAATCTGTTCCAGCGGCCAGGGTAAAGTAATTTACACTGAGATGGTTTAACGGAACCCTACAACATGTTTTGTTAGATACGAGTGTTGATTTTCTGGAAAATGTTGTTGTTGTGTTTGAAAAATAGAACGAACGATTATTGATTATTAATTGTTGAGTTTTTATACATTATTATTTATAATTGTTAATGATTAAGAGTGGCGAGCACCAACTCTACTTAATCTGGGAGTATGCCACAATCGTTCCTCTTTGTGCTGATCACCCTTTCGTCTTGATCACTAAGCATTAACCATGGTAGATTAATTATTATTATGCATTATCATTAGTTATTATCAAGTAGTGTAAATTATTATTAGTTATCGGTAACGATTAATAATTATTGTTAATTAACCTGATATCAGAAAACCATGTGCTGTTCAGCTGGGCCACTATGAAGATCGAAGATCTCTCTCCCTCCTCATCACTGATCGATACAAAATTCCCATGGTTCAATTTTAAGTTTGTTACAGTAAATGAAAAATATAATGGATCATGTCTAAATGATGCGATGCAGTCAAAGAAAGGTATCAAAAAGATTTGTTTGAACCTCATAAATGATTGGGTTTTTCAAGACAAGGTTGGGCCAAGGCACTCCTCCGGGATACCGGCCATTACAGAGTCGGCTTCACCTCTCAAATCTACTCAGGGGAGAGTTTGAAGTGGGCACTCTAAACAGGGGAAAATAAGGCTTACTCAGAGACAGAGAATGAAATCACGGTGAAGGGAGTGAATAATGAATTTCTACCCTCAACAGCTTACGACAGTTGAGAGGTTTAATACTGTCGGTTTGGCCGGAAGATTGATCCGCTTATCCGTTAAAACTTAACGACATTTAATTGTAGGTATTTCATTTATTTATTCCGTTGTGAATCACCGACGACAACAACTTTGGATCATGAAAGAAGTTACACCATTTACTCAGTGTTGTGACTACTGACTTGGTTCCGCCGGAGTGATGTACATGGGCATGCGCTAACGCGGAAATTTAATTATGTAGTAGACGGCAGTCACCTAAAAATTAATTCATTCAAGAAAGTTCTGGCCTCGACGACCCAAGCGTTGCCCAGTATTAGTTTTGGTTGTTGTGGATATTTAGGAACACCTCCTATTCACTAAATTCACTAAAATTAGTATATTTTACCAAATAATAATAGAAGTTCTACAACTGTCACAATTCTAATGCGCGAAACACTACGATGTAATATTATAACATTCATCGTGTAACTTAGGTACCTACTTATAACATCCGTAGTGCAAATACAAAGTGTTCAAACGCACTATCGTAGCCGCACCAAATAATCCACGCTTATGTGACGGAATGGGAGTGCGTTGAGATATTTATGTATTTAAATCTAAGATTCAAAGTTCAAAGAGTTACCATCAAAATGGCTCTACCTTAAAGTAAAATGTATTTTAGGACTTCATATAAACCTGTACCACACTCGTATTTTTCAACTAGCTGCATTCACTTTTTCTCTGCTCTAGTCATTTGTTACCATAATCAGAATGTATAGGGAATAGGTAGTTGGAATTTCACATCAAGTATTGCATTTGACTTGATGTGAGTAGCCCTGATTTTTCTTCAACCTCGTTCCAATGGGATCTGAGAAGTAAATCATTTACCTACTTCCATTTTACACCGATTTACTCTCTTCATTGGTCAGCGCGAATTTCAATAATCCACTTTGACCGTTCAACTCTCCCACGATTCAGAGCATTTTTTCCCCCACAAGTCAAAGCGCTGTGAAGCAAAGAGCTGGAGAGCAAATATTTGCGCATCTTCATTCCTTGTGAGGGCACCTTCTTTTTCGCCATAAAAAAAGAAAGGGAGGTTGGGGCGGAGTTTACCTTTCCAGATCCGAAAGCTTCCTTCAAACCGCCTTCACTCAAAGCGCTCTCTTGATGTTTAATAATTCCATGTTTTTCTTCAGCTTCCACACAACGAATTTTAAATGGATCACATTTAGCCAAGATCAACGGAAATGAAATGACACGGCAATTTATGGGGGATTAGAGATCTAGATGAGCTGTTACCACTAACCAGTTGATGTCGGCCTATAAAATGGGTTTTTGGAACCATTGTATGTTCCACCACGTATGTGATGATCCAACTAGTTGACTGCTAGGAGAGAGCGTTTGGATTTTTCTTCCGCTCAAAGTCCTTTCCTTTATATACATTCATAATGTAGAGTATAATGTAGACCCATTAATATTATTAAATAGTTCCAAGTTTTGAGAGCAAATCTTAGAATCGGTCGGTCGAGTTTTGGAACATTTTGTGAACCGGATACCCGCATTTCTGTGGGCTCGTCGCCAACATAAATTGCATAAGAAAATGAGAAAACAATTTGCAGGAGGTCCATGATTTCATGAAGAGGTAAAAAAAGTTTTAGAGCCGATATTTGATTTAATCAAATATCGGCTCTAAATCGAGACTACAAGGCTTGAAGTCCGGTAAAATAAGGAAAGGACCTCAAAGTGGCGTGGGGAAAGCTGGAAATTGTTGTAAAATCTTAAGTTCGTCTTGAAAACGAGTAATCTGAGTTTGTACCTCTCCAGGGGTTGAGCTTAACTCTTGGTGCCCCGAAAAGTTCGACATTTTCGGGCTTTCTTTAGCCCTAAACAGTACATTCTAGCAAATACCTCACCGATTGAACAATTAAAGAGCATTAATTCTCTGCGCCAATCGATCCACCTAAATTCAAACCTTTGAACCCAGCTGAAAATTGTATTCGAATACGTATTGATATGGCAGCTAACTAATGATGAATAAACAAAAGAACGCCAATTTTCGGTATGGCAGCTGATCCACATGCTAGGGGATCACAGAATCTTGGGTAAGTACCAAAAGTTGAAGTATTAGGTCGTTTTTTCTGGGTGGGACACGTGTCCCATCCGTTTTAGCAGGGAAAATGCGCCTCGGGACATATGTGTCCCAGCCGGGTTCAAAGGTTTAAAATGAGCTAATTTATAGGGTAGTAATCGACGGCTGAAAAACAACAATTTTTCCCATATTTACTAAATAATATTTAGTAAATATTATTATGGTGCTTTAATTTTTCTATCGTAAGGTATTAGTCAGGATTTGCTGTTCAGGAGTAGGTAATAAGCGAAAATTGAAGTAATTCCGAAAATTTCGACGTTTACAGGGCACCAAAAGTTAAGATCAACCCCTGGACGAATTCAGATTCCTCGTCTTCAAGACTATCTTGAGGTTTTAGAACGATTTCCAGCTTTCAAACCCCCTTCATTTCAGGTATAATTTACCTGGACTACTGTCGTAATAAATTAATTCAATTTATAACAGTTTTTCTATGACAAAAAGGTAATATTCATGAAGAAGAGAGAGATCAAGTGAGAGGGATATGAGTGCACTACCGACGCTTCTTGTAAAATGGGATGATATCAACAAGTCTCAGACTCAAGATTGTCGGAGAAAGGGATGGCGCCGCTCCACTTGAAAGTTGATATCCGCAACGGCGTTTGTCAAATTAAGGGAACACACGACGGTGTCATATGAGTCAGGACGACTCTGATACACGTCAGAAAGTGTGCCGTAAAACCGTTGTATCGTGTGACAGATGACGAAGGGACCCTTGTTAATGAGATGTCACCTTGTTACGTCGAAAGCGATCGGACCCACGGGTTATTGGCCCAATAACAAACTCTTTTACCCCCACCGCCAACCTCCTATGTGCTTCGAGGACCTTTAGTGTTAGCCCTTCCTTCCGAATCACCTCCTTTTATTAGGTTGGCGAAAGGGCTTTACCTGAGACTTGCCATTAGGGCTTTAATGCAAACATCTTCATTTTAGGGCCTTCACGCTGAGAGGGCTTTTACTGCATTTCTTATACGTTTCTCTTGGCAACGGAGATTCCTTATGCCTCTACTATAAAAAAAAACCTGACATCAAACCAAGGGGTAACTAAAAGTTTTTTCAGGTCACTATCCAATAATGTGCAATTTCGTTGTAATTACGTTTTAACGGTACGTTTACGACTCACGATTTTTGAAGTTGGCGCCTCAAGATGCTTCCATTCAAGGCCGGTCAGGAGCATTCAAATCCTTTTCTTATACAACATCATGCAACATCTACCCATCTACATTGAACCTGGAATAATGTACTTTCCAGCAAATGGAGATACATTTTATTGCCTCTGGAACTTGGCTCCACTCAAGTCGGAATTTACTCTTTATTTCCGTAGGTAATACAAATACACTACCAGTCCCTAAGTCGACGATAGATTAGACGAATCTACGGTGCAATTCTGCCCAACGTCTCATTATTTTCTATATCACTTTTCTGTTTTTCAACATCCTTGTGAGACTCGTAACTACGAAATAATTGGAGCAATAAGGTATAAGGTTAAATATTGAGTGTTCGTTCGAGTAGACCACCAGAAGATGGCGTTCTCCAGCGGTAGGGAGGAGGGGGATGATGTTTGATTCACACTTAAACTGATGATATATTGATGATTATATTGTTAGATAACTAAGAGATCATCACTGAGCTAGTTATCGACCCCCCCCCCCAACCATGTCGTGGGGTAATCGGTAAAAGTGACCAAGTAACATTTTACAAATTTCACAGGAGAGCCTTCAAAAGTTTCTCTCTCTTTCTGAATCGATAAATGGACATGGTCATCTTTTATATGAGTGAATGAAGCATTTACTGCCTTACTACATTTAAAAACCGTCCGAAATTCCGTTAATAATAAAATTATGGTGATTTTTCTGCAGAAAACGGACTTGGTTACTATTACCAGTCCAAATTTCGTTTGAGAGTGAACAGGAATCCGCAAAATGTGTCCATCTGGCACATGGTCAGTTTTACCAAACAAACTTCTGTATTCCCCGTAATAGTGAATTGAAGAAAAACTGACCATTTGCCAGTTTGATCAATTTTACATGGAAACGAAATGAGCGCTTTCCCTTCATGATAACTTTTTCAGGGCCAATTGCGATAGGGCCCGATTTAAGAGCCCCTAAATCCGCTATAAGTGGCGATATACACAGACAATAATAAACCGTTCTGGAGACATTTGTAGCGTTCATGAAACGATATTTGGATTTGGATATCTTGAAACAAGAACCAAAACATTTGTGGGAGGGCTTAGACATTTATGGTCCAAGTCGATTCCAGAGGTTTATTACTGAAAATAATAAATGAAAATGAACCATTACTGAGTCCCATTTATGAATTGGCCATTTTTTATGTACCAAAATCTGATCGATGTGTTGAGATTCGTCACAGGAAACCATCCATATCTAAGCACCATACAAGTACTTCATACCATAAAATCATGAACCAAATGCTGGAGTTTTTGTAGAGTATTGTAGTGCACTAATACAATCCTTAATGGGATATTTGCAAGTTTGGTGGAAGTAGAGACTGAAACCAGACGTTACAAGATCCATCACCGCACTCTTCAGAAACTTAGAAAACAATAAATAATTGTACTCCTTCAACCATTGGGGACAGCAAACCGACAAGTTGCTTATTGTTGGTTAAATTTGACAGAATCAAGTCTCAAAGACCAACTTCTAGAATTAGAGGCCTTTCTATAAAGCTCAAACTTCCTTCAACCGATCATCGAACGGTACTACTTGTGCGCGACGGAGAGATTGTGTTGAATCGTGTTGGAGAGATTGTGCGCTCATCTGGGGAGACTCGGATGAGTGAGGGATGTTGTTTTGATCCACTTGCGTTCACCAAGTTAACTTCGCAGTTATTGAAGATACGAGTTCAACAACTACATCTAGTTGTGCAGATTATCTGGGAGGATCAACAATGGTAACTACTGAAATTATGCAACTTGAATACCGGTGTGTTGAATTGAATCTGCTGTGTTACATCTTAAAAAGCTACTGAAGGGGGCTTTTTAAACAATTTTAGCTTGTATAATATGGTAAACGATCTTCTCGCAATGGCGCCAAGGGGAGATTTCGAAACCGGTACGGTGCTTGAGAAGCGGTTGGGACATCTCTTTAAGGCGGGCCGGGAAAGTGGATATCATAACTTTTTCCGGCCGCTGTGGAATGATATTTGTGGGGGGATTTTAACACGAAGTGTATTTTGGGTGGAACATCACAGCTTTTTGCTGTTGAAGTTGAAAATACCTGCAGAGGCAATATGAAGAATAATTAGGTAGAATACTCCACAAGTGTGTTTGTTCAGTTCCCTATGTGAAGATTGTAAAAATTTCAAGTCGATTGGTCCTGTTATCCAGGCTGTAGACTCGTCAAGGTGGCTGAAATTCGCCTAAAATGTCTGATTTTTGTGTCTAAAGTTGGGTTTTGTGAAAAAATGGGTTAAATATTTTTAGACGCACTGGTTAAAGTTGAAACGAAGCTCTATGCAAAATTTCAAGTCAATCGGTGGAGGTGGAGAACAAGAAGAAGAAGAAGATAAGAGCTCCCTTTAGAATAGCGACTTGCAACTTTCAGGGCTTTCTATTATCCACACCAAGAAGATCCACACCTAATTTCAAGTTGATAGCCGAGTTGATGGGTACCTGAAAAACGCGTTTCGTGGCGTCCGGTAGACATACACTTGGTACCGTATGATTTTCTCAACTTGTTTGCCGCGTTCCTAGTTGTTTCTACAGATGGAAACCTACGGCACTTCATCATAATTTTCAAAATTGACGTCTGGAGGACTGAGAGTTTCCACCTAATCCATATCGGAACAGCGATATTGCACCATTGCCTGATATATCACTGGCATCAGCGAAAAACCACTCAAGTCCAAAAAAGGCCTGGTCATAGTGCACATTTTGATACCATCCCCACATCCAACCCCCTGGTCTCAACGACATAAGTCATTTGAACAATAAAGCTTGAGGGTCGAGGGGGACATCACAGATCTAATGTTATGAAACACGAAGGTAAATTTCGTGATTTAGTTGTAGACATACCTACTGCACGTGGTCTTCCCGATTGAGCTTATCATCGATAAAGACTCCCAGGTGAAACAGGAAACTCGTCCCATTTGGGGAGAATCGTATACTGGAGAGAGCCCCTTGCAGATGTAATCATGAATTTGTAAGTGGAAATCGGCTCTATGGCCCTGGATGACCAAGAACTTCGGTTTGGAGGGGTTAAGCGTGAGGGCAGATGATTCCAGCCGTCTCTGTACTCCTTGGGGACCGTATCCCCCATGGCTTGGTGTGAGTGGGGCAAGGCCAATCCCACAAAGCACTGAGACATGCAAACCGGTAGGTCCTCCCAAAGGTTCTGAGGGAGTGCCGGACCTGCGATCATTCAAGGCAGTTGATGGGGGGGGGGGGGCAGGTGAGAGATTGCCGGGTCCCCTGCAGGCTCGGGTTGCTCAAAATGGTATGGGTAGCCCCAGGCCCCCGGAGCAACACCCTCTGGGCAAAGCTCCACTGACCTGCCCTCCAATAGAGGTTGGATTCGTGGTGGTCGTGAATTTGCTAGAAAGTGGGTAGTTTTCCTCTCACCCCCAAACCTTGATGTTGGGCAGGACCCCCTGGTAGATGACGAAAGTCAGTTGACCAATTCCAAGTGTTTAAGGAGAACCCAAATTAAGGAGTTGACCAGGAGGCCCACACTAGCTTATAAACAATATCTTCTACATGCACGCCTTGCAAAACATTTTCGATCTCTTGAACCATCTTATCCAACGCCACCCCATCCAACGGGCCACCGAATTTCACTTCGTCTTCTTTTGCAATTTGGTTAGAATTTCAAGTGGGGTCGTTGGGGGCAATGAGGGCAGCTCCTTGGCGGTCTATGATCCGTAAGGTGGGAGTCTGTGGCAGTAAGAACTCGAAATCACAACTCACTTTTGGACAACAGACAACCCTCATACAGCACTATTTTGAAAAGCTCTCAATGAATAAAATACGGAATTACCCATTTCCCTTTGAATAAAAATTCAAACCCCGAATCTTAATAATTAAGATTCAATTATTGTATTAAGAACAATTATTGTTCTAAATGTAAGAAATAGAATTGGTCGAAAGCGCGAAGTTGTTCTAACTCTAAATTCATCTCTGGATTTCTACTTTTCAAATCGTTTTTGCACAAGCAAACTAATATCAAGATATTAGTAAATGGATTACTGTCCGATTAAACCCACGGCTTACAGCGAAGTAATACACAGAGGCAGAGCGCTCTAGGGGGCATGTCTGATAACTTACCTCAGTGCACGTACTTCAGGAGGGTTCAAATCATATTTGCTCATGGATTACTTGAGTGTTTTTAATGAACCCATTCAGAAACCTCAACAAATTCACGGTGCTCCACAGCCGCCGAGGCAGTATATCAGGGAAGCTGATAATTACGTTATTCGGGAAATTAATTGAGTTCCACTTGAACTCAGTCGATGAATATCCCGGACTTGATCCTTCTCGATCCTGGCCCCTCTCCAATAGAGTTACCGGCCAAGGCCTAAACTCTAAACTTATTTCATCTCAAATAGAAGCCCCATGACCAGGATTCTCACTTCAACTCATCATGTAAGGCAGGGAGTTATTTTGTACTGATCAATTGCACCTGGGAAAACCAAGAACACTTCCAAAAGCCAATTTTTTAAACTGAATTTTCTATTTCAACTAGCAAATAGAGAATTTTATTGAAAAGTCACCTACGTACACCTATGTTGCCGTTCCCACAAGCTCAACTTTCATAATATGATATTATCATATTACGTACTCTTCATCGTAACTTATTTGTAGTTCTACCACAGAATAACGCATCACGCTCCCCGTGGAGATCAAACGATATCATTCCCAAGGAAATACGAAATCATAAACCCTAGGTTAACCTCTCATGAATAATAATTAATCTGGTTGAGTACCTCCAACCTCATTTATTCACCGAGAGGGCCTCAGAAGGGCACGTTAATTCCACGTCCATATTCAAATAACGGACGTGAACAATATTGCCAGTAAAAAATTATGAATGCCAGAGGACATGAATGGCTCAATTTTTTGTTGAACAATGCAAAAATTAACCACCAACGTGATACGCTTCAAAACACGAATTTTATACATTTCGAATCAGTGACGTGATGTGCTTTGAAAAGACTGCTTCTCTCCACTTAGGTTTGGGAACTTGACTGAGTAGATAGGAAATTTTAATGCTTTTTCCAACGGTATTCTCAGAATTGCAAATACATTGAAAACGATGGAGTTAGGACCATTTTTAGAAGATAAGGTCTAAAACAAAACCTTAGAATTTAAATAGGTAACTCAGAAACGAAGCAAATCACGTGAAGTTTTTCGAATCATAATCTGGACACCCTGTCCGTCATTTCGTAGAGCGTATCACATGGAACCCTTCACATGATTGGAAAACACATGAACGTAAGGATAATACGATCCTCACCTTACAGAACAGTTTCGTTCGTACTGGTCCTCGGGCCATTTACCAGTGAATACTTGGAACTCCCGGCTCCATTTCTTCCTCTCGCCGTCTGTACAGCGCCTCGTATGAAAAGCTCTTTAAACGTCTCCCTGAACTGACGAGACATCCCGCAGTAGATGGCGAAATTGATTGGGTAGCTCAGGATGATGAAGAAATTCGTGAAGAGGATGAGGATGTTGGCAACGTGATAGTCGAGGATTTCCTTGATGCTGCTCGATATGATGTGTAACACCTGAAGGAATAGAGCCATATTATTCGACAATTTCAACCTAACAACATACGAGTATTATGAGCATATTATAATACTTCTAATACAATTGGATTGTTTATAGCTTAAAATTATACATTACGACTATTTGCGTACATGATGTGTGTTAGTATCACAATAGCACACGCAGTTGAAATTTAAGGTACGATGTTAATGCATTTTATTTGGGACAATCCAGTGGCCAACTTCAGTCTCTCCTTCAAATGTCACCTCACTACGACCACTGGGCGAACATTTGCAACCTCATGGGACCAAATTTGTTCAGAAAGGCCTGAAGCTCAAAATGTGAGTAGACATTTCGATTTTGGAGGACAGAATCAATAGATCTCAAATCATTTGATTTCCCGCTATCATGGCCTAATTTAATAGTTTTTTTTCTTAAATAGCAACAGTTTCCAAGGAAACATTGTATAAACATATCTACGGAGAGTTGTCTATAATATCCACTCTCCGTAGAGATGTTTATATTATAATTTAGACACATCAATAATTGATAAAAATACGTTATTCTATAGATGGAGTTGCAAATCAGTTATTTTTGTTCCTGAAAATCTCCGTTTTTGAAATAGGCTATGATAGATCTTTAGCGACCATAATATGGTACATATGGCGACATAATACATATTATGGCGACATAATACATAATATTATTATGTATTATGTTAAGGGTCGTTCATGTTACTGACATGAGACGTTGTGTAAGAGCTTTTTCGTTAAGTATAAGAACTAACCTATGTGGAGTAGTTTTTGAGATTTTAAAGAAAACTCAACTCTTATGCAATTGGAGCACAGATTCATTCAACTTGTGGTGATCGTACCACAAGTTCATCAATTAAAAGAACGTCTACTTTATCCCAGCAAATAAAACTCTACTCTCACATAGCAATGGATTTCTCCTTTAAAAATCGAAGTAAAGTTGTACAGAATAAGAAAAGCACGGGAGTTGGCAACAAATGGCAGGCTCCTCTCTTCCATTCACAACCCATCTCTCGTGTTCCTAAATTAAAGGGAGTGGATGGGAGCATTAATTTAGGGTCAACGAATTGATTTGCAAGACTTGATTTATATTCTCTTCATCCGCAAAGGAGCGATTGTCTTTATTTGCTTACCAAATCCGGTAACGACTTGGCCTGAGTTTATCTTGAGAAAATATCGTTTTCACTCCAAATGGGACTCACGATAAACTTGATGAAAAGCTGATAAATGAGTTGGATAAATATCTGGTCCTTTCATACGTTCCAACTATGCAACATGATCTAATAGTGCGAAGTTACGTAGAAATCTACTTTCACTATGAAAAACGTTCTATCCCATCAACAACTCCATCATCCATGAAGAACGTTGCGAGGATCATTGTAGAATACGTATTTGAAAGGTCCGGTCATATGCATTTATATGTTGTTGGGACCCAAATGAATAGTAAGAAACCAGAAAAGCAACAACCCAAGACCTGTACGACCGGAGTTATAGCCAAAAAAACACTAAATTTTCTCACTTTTTTCCCGTGCACCTGGATTTGACCTCTTCTCTGGGGAGGTAGTGAAGCACTTACCAGAGCAGGCTAAGAAGAAGCTATTGTACCTAATCAATGCAACTTTCAGGTTCCACTGGAAGGTCTCCGAAGTCATAATGATATTGAAACCAGAGAAGGATTCCACGGATAAGAAGTCCTGCAGACCAATATCTCTGTTACCAATATGATCTAAACTGATGGGAAAAAAATCTGAAATGGCTGAAGACCATCATAGAAGAGCGAAATCTGACCCCTTATCACCGGTTTGAATTTCGTGAACATCATTCAACCCTTGATCAGATCCAACGGATTACCAACGCAATATAAAAATCATTAGAAAACAAGAAAGTATGCTTTATAAACCGTGGCCAATTATGATCAACTCCCTACTCATACCCGCAGCAAACACAGCTAAATATCTAGGGATGACGCTAGATGCCAAACTAAAATGGAAAGAGCACATCAAAATTTAAAAAACCGAGCTTAACGTCAAATATAGGAAGTTGTACTGGTTACTGGGGAGGCACTCAGAACTAGAGGTTCACAACAAGTTACTGCTGTACAAGCAAATTCTAAAACCAGTCTGGACGTATGACACACATTTGAGGCTGCTCTAAAAAATCGAACATCAAACACATTGTTCTTGTAATTGGGTCAGCAGATGGAAGAACCCAAGTTGATGGGTTTGTTGATCATTGTTCTTGTAATTGGGTCAGCTGATGAGCTGTAATTCCATTAACATGTGATTTATTGATTTATGTATGTAAGTAAAGTAGCTAGAGGAGCTAAAGGAGCTAGTCTCTGTCTTCCGTTCCATCGACTGGCTGCTACTCGTAATGGTGCCACCTGGTGGGGAATTAAATTCTTTAATGCCCTCCCCACAAATATCCGAAATGCTCCCCTTGGTACTTTTAGGGCCCAAATGATCAGGTACCTCACCAGATTGGCTCCATATGATTTTGAGGAGTTCCTGACGAAAATTAACTCTATTATTGTATTTTAGTTTTATCGACACTTTTTGTTCCTTTTGTACCTGTTTTGACTGTATTTTATTGTTGCTCACAATTCTAATTTACCGTTGCTATTCTGTAAGATTTTTGACGTTGCTTATGTACTACGTGCGATCCTAGCAAATAAAAATATATTGATTGATTGATTGATTGATAGATGGACTGTATGGCTAACTCTTACTGTTTAGTAAATAAATAATTTGAAAGAAAGAAAAACACTTTTTTCCCGTGTTCGCTTAACGTTGGATGCTTTGCACATACTTAGTCTAGTTTAGTCAGATCCCTCCTTTAATAAGATATTGGACAAAAACCGAAACAAGTTCGAAAGCTTAGTGGTTTTTTGGCTATAACTCCAGACGCACAGGTCTTTGGATGCGGATTTTCTGGTTTCTTACTTTCTTACTAATTTGGGTCCAGACACAACACATAAAAAATGCATAATGACCGGACCTTTTGCAAGCACGACTCCCTTCCCATGTCTAACTTGTACACATAGCATACCCTAAAAATTGAGATTCTGGGCCCAACATTGAGCCCAAGAAATTGCAGCTTATTCTGGGGAGTCCACGAGTAGACCCTCGAATTTGCGTGTATAGAGAAACACTCGTATGATCGTTTGTTGTGGAAATACTAAACCAATTTATAATTCTTCTCATAACTCGAATTTTCAACTTATTCAAATAGTTCACTTAGTTCACTTAGTCATATAGTTCACTTAGTCAAAATACAAAGAATAATATTAATATACACACAAGTCAGTCAACATTCACGTTAAAGCATTAGGTACTCAACAATATGGTTATTCTCATTAAACGTTAAATAAACAACTGAGTTCAGGGAGGTTTGGTTTTGAGGTTCCAACGAGTGAAATTCCCTCCTCCCAGAATAATATGGAACATATTATGAAAACGTATGACCTGGTTTCATGTAACGCGTCAGGAAAGTTGGCCCCAGCACCTTGACATATACCGGATAACGAAAATTTGAATAAAAATGAATACTCCCTCCTGGACGAATCAATATATTTTGTGTGCTGTGCGTTATTTGATAAAGCTTGAGCCTCTCCCAGGCAGACTCGCTATCTACATGTTCCTCCTCCAACTCGTTAGCTCTCTTGTGATCGCATCACTCAGTGATGTATTGTATACAAAACGTTTGACTAAATTCCGTGCAATACACAGGAACCATCCGGAAATATCAACAATCGCACCCACGCTTTCCAAAGGTTTATTAGTATGTGCATCCCACGCTCTTCAGAGCAACACTGCTTCCCATTAA
Source organism: Stenodema calcarata (assembly GCA_963920205.1). Lineage (NCBI taxonomy): Eukaryota > Metazoa > Arthropoda > Insecta > Hemiptera > Miridae > Stenodema > Stenodema calcarata. The sequence continues at coordinate 5,934,718 of OY986049.1, forward strand.
ATGCGAATCATATGCTGATTTCATTAATCGAATGGTTTCTTCGCCCTAGTTCTATTAGATGAGGCTTGTTGAACCATGGAATTCATGAGGCCCGAACGGTTGACTGGACTATGTGGGTATACAGAGGGTCGCATAACATCAACATACGATCTTGTACCAAAAATTGTTTGCACGAGTAATATATCCATGATATTAACGTGGATGAACTAAGTACAGTTTCGCGGTAATAATTTTGATTGCAGCCAGAAGAGTTTTTCCTTGCACTGTTTCCTTGTTACAATTTAAAAACGCTGACAAGTCGTCCACAACTTAGCTGGAAAATTTATGGGACCATCTGCTTCATGTTTCCTATGTAATATAAGTATACATATTTAAATAAGAACATATCAGCTCATGCTCAGAGGAACTTTGCAGTTCAAATCAACAGTTTGATCGAGTGACCATTCCTCACCTTCATGTTGACGACTTACTATCTGCTCCTACTTCGAGCCCTCATTGTGAACGAACGGCTGGGCGTAGAAAGCTCCGGACGGTGTTAAAAAATTCGTAAAAATAAACCCTATCTAAATCTGAACTGAAAACTCTACCGTTCCATTTGAATTTTTCGAGATATGAATTTTTCTACGTTTCAAAAGTCGTCTTGAACTCTTCCCCTTGACCTAGGGTTATGATAAGGATCATTGAACCAAATTTCGTAATTTTAGCACAAATCTAACTGGGCAAATGCTTTTAAAAAAATTGTCAATTTAAAAAAACGGCCGGATGTATTTAAAATCGATTTTCTCAATCTAAGTATCTTGAAACGTAAACCAACAAATTTTGAGTAGGGGGGGGGGTTTAAACAATTTTTTCTTTGGTCGATTCCAATGGTTCATTATCGAAGATAATAAACCAAAAGCAAGGATGGAGCCTTTTTTAATCTTCCTAACGGTTCATTTACGATTAGATACAGTTTTAGAAAACATTTACCGTTATTTTTAATGCATTTAGATTGACAGGCGATGTCGTCCCGTAGTTCACCCAATTGGTTTCTCGATGAAAATATTAAAACTCAATTTTCTTGTCACGGAAGGTCCCTAGTTTTTTTTTTTTTTTTTTTTTTGTAGACTTTTCCGTCTTTTCACTGGCTTCAGCACACTTTTTCTTCCCCATAAGGGGGTCGGGAAATTCTTCGGTTGATTCGAAGCGCTTTATCTGAGCAAAGAATCTTAATTTAAGCGCTATCTTCCCGCTCAGACTTCCCACAACCGATGGGCCCCTCCCGTTGCCCCTTTCCGTCTCCTCAGCCTCGGGAGATATTGCCAACACCCCTTCCATTTTGTCTCTTCCTGCCATGAACCCAAACCGTCTAGTTCACAAACACCCATCTATCCTCACCGTTCAATATGATCTTGTAAGGGGTAGACCTTGTAAGCAATGATTAACGCTTATCATTACCGTGTACACACCTCAAGGCGTCTCCTGACGTGTATCGCGGCGTAGCATCATGAATACAACTCCCTGAAGGGGAGGTTCAGTGTGATACTCCCACAACAGGATGTCACTTTGCTCCAACCTACTTGCACATGTATAACCCCAAATTGAAACCTTTTCCCCTCTAGTAGAGTGTTGTCATGCATAAGTACGGTAAATTTAATTAAGCCCATAAGTTTACTTGCTGGGGAGAAAAACCACTTGAGGTCAACCGTCAACATGATTGAAGAATATTATACAGAAGAAGTTGATAGTTTCATTGTGAAAGCATAAGCTCGATGACGAGATGAAAAATCCACAGTCATGCAGCATGGCTATAAGAGCTAATTTTCGAAAAAAGAAATGGTTTTTTGTAGAATATCTCTATTGGACAACATCTCGATATCAACCACGTTTCTTCATATTCAAAGTGCTCCAGTTTTAGAACGGAATAAGACAAGAAATCGCGATTCTGATTACACCGTCGTGATCAGCATAGAAAACCTTTAAAATGAGATATCACTAGTGAGAATGGTTAGATTCGCAATAACCTTTTTTCGAGTTTATCGACGTATTTGTGTTGGCAACTGCTCTTCTTGAAGGTCCATTCGATCTCAATCAAACACCTCGACTCGACATGAAGTCGACTTCACTCGTTTGTCTCGATGTATTTGTGTTGGCAACTGCTCTTCTTGAAGGTCCATTCGATCTCAATCAAACACCTCGATTCGATATGAAGTCACTTCTATTGTTTTTCTCGATGTATTTGAGTTGATCTTGAAAGTTGACAATTGCTCATTTGAAGGTCCATTTGATCTCAAATTTCTCGCCGTACTGAAAAACTTATAACCTGAGGGGAGTTTGAACAGTTTTAGGGTGGGGGGGGAGTTATTACTCATAAATAAAACAGTCTCACAAGTGAAACCTCATTAAAGGTTCATTTACTCTGAACACGATGGTGAAATCAGAATGGCGATACCTCATTCCATTCTCAAACTGGAGCACTTTGAAGTTGAAGAAACGTGTTTGATACTTGAGATGTTCTTCATGGACATCATGTTTTTCAATGGAGACGTTTGACGTAAAACTAGTTATTTCTTTGAAAGTTCTATAATAGTCACGCTGAATGATTGGGGATTTTTTTTTGTAATTTATTATTATGTAATTTATTACAAGCTTATAAGGCGTAGGGCGAAAATTTCCGCAAGCTTTCCGATTATATATATTAAGCATTTCTCTCCTTCTAATTTCTCCTCCTGTACAAATTTTTTATCCATTATATCACCGCGAGTGCCTTTGTTTCCACAATCGGACATATACATTATATATATAATTATTGGTGTCTTTTGGCAGTGGATTCAGGATGGTCTGAAACGGATTTCGGCATGAAAACTTTTCGAAAATTCGAGTTTTAAAAACTTTGGACCGAGATGTTCTACATGTTCTTCGAAAATTCACTAAAAGGCCTAATTAGTTTAAATTTTTTGACGTAGTAGCAATGACGTGCCACATCATTTGTGTAATACAACACCAGCGGAGTGGTCCTCCGAGTGTACACATTTCAATGAATATTATGAGTGGATTTGGTACGGCTAAGTTGAGGAGGAGGACGCCACTTCGGGCACCGTTCAACAATTCCTGAACTAAGCTCACCGACTCCTACAAATTTGAAAAAATTAATTGAGAAGGGCATGTATAGGCTTCACAACCTACGAGTTCATGAATCACTGCTCAATATACTGGCCGCCACCCTGAAAAAACACAAATTTGAAGATAGGAATCTGACTATTTACCAAAGGTTTATGGCAGTTAAGTATGTTTATATGTTTTGCACCTCCATCTCTTTATGAAACTAACAAACATAATGAACCAAAAGGCACCAGAGGTAAACACAGTACAACATAATTATAATAATGAACCATAAAAGAAGCCCTACCGTGACTACAGCTAGAGGAATTTCCGTAAAGAGGAAAACGGTGACGACCACAATGAGCATGAGGGTAGTGCAGTTCGAGTCCCGCAGCTTTTTGCAGTCTCCTTTCCGGTTCTCTTTGAACAATTTGTTCCTCTTAATTTGCGCTTTCCTTAGGGCTTTGAACAGCAAGAGGTTCAAAGCGACCAGGGATATGCAGGGAAGGGCGTGGACGAAAATTACCCGGAACAAGAAGTAGATTGTGTAGTACACGTCAGGAGTTAAGCCGTGCTCTATCCAATCTGCTAACTTGACCTGAAATGGAGAAAAACTGTTTAGTAACATGTTACATCAAAAAAATTCCCCTTCCGAGAAGGAGCGAAATCATGGTTACAACTATTCATTAATGGGGGAGATCCTCAGTCATGGTCTTGGCCGACGTATAGGTATACAATTTATGACATCCCCAACAATTTATATCAAGAAGTAACTACCTAAGAAATCACCTTCTTTCCATAGACACAAAAAGTACTTCAGAATAAGAAACTCAATATCACAAACTAGGGGGGGGGGGGGTAATGTGAGTACCGAAAGGTCTAGTGCAACAGATTCCGGCAGAAGGTGTTGAGGATGACCCTGAACCTGGCTTTGGATCGCCCCCTTTCCACTAGTTGTGTGACTAGTTGTGATTACATGAGCTAATGAGCGGATTTTGTGGTGAAACTAAACTTTTTCGTTTAAAGAATTTTCGTCTCCAGGCAATTGTAATAATGTTTTTAAATCGGCTCTTATGGCTTTTCATTACACACGCATCCCTTGAGATTCAGCCCGACTTTGGCATGTCTAGAGAGTGATGGAGACCAAAATGGCCTCTATGGGCCATGAAATAGAAGCGTTCGGAGGGCAATGAAACTTTTCATGGAGCCCCACGAGTGTTTCATTGTCCAGTAAGCAATTGTATTTTCATTTTGTTTCAGATTGGTGCAAAATCGACAGAGGAAAACAAGCAAGAGACTCTTTCTTAAAGATGACATTAGGGCAGCAGTAGAAATGGTTTTGGGTGGATTTTGCGGAATTGTTCAGGCTTCTTGTTCAAGGAGGTTATGATCTAGTTGAGTTCAAAACTAAAACCCAATCAAAATTCAACGTTGGTCGAATCACTAAGATGAGAGATGATGATGGAGACTAAGAGGTCAAATTTCTTCGATATCGAAAATGCAACACCTTCCTTAAGTGTAGTGTAGATGACATTGCCTCAGTTAAATACACAGATATTAAGATGTTACTGGAAAATCGTTCTGTAACCCCCTCGGTTACACTAAACAAAAAGGTCTTGTTTCAGTGATTTGAACATTGGCTAAATAAAATGTAAAATTATTTCGTGTTTGCGCCTTGATACTCATAACCAGTTGACCTTATTTTTATTGAACAAATTCTTATTGTTGAAATTATTCATTAATTGGAGAAATAAAGTTTTTTATTATTAAGGTGTTTTTTGTTATTTCAGGGTAAGGGACAAAATGAATCTTATCACTTGGGCTGTTTCATTGCAACCCGGGCAAGGGACATAATGGAACAAAATTAATTTTTTGGAAAATCGCCGCTAACGATCACACATGATGTATAAAATAATGGTTGACACATTAAATTTCCTTTCGTACTCAGTCCGTTCTTCTACCCAGCCAATCATTCCTAGCACTACAACTCGCTTGATAAGCACAAATCGCCACGTGTTTTTCAGCCTCCCACTTCTGCTCCGAAACGTCACTCCTGAACTTCAACAGCCCTCGAACTATACCAGATCAGTGTACAAAAAACTCAAATTCTCATGGTTGATTGAGCAAGGTCAACTAGATTGTAGAATGCTCTTCAGAAGTATTTACAGAACATAAAGATGATTGAATAATAATTAAAATAACTCTGTATATATTGAAAATCTAAAATAATCAGTGAGTCACTATATAATCGTGTATGAACATTAACAAATCCGAACAATCAATAAATTAAATAATGTGGAGAACTGAAGCAACTCCCCCACTCAACACAGAACTCAGTTCGATCGAGTGGGGTATGTTCCACAGCACTTAATGCTCCTTAATTTAATCATGTTTTCGGATGTAAATTGTTTTTCTCCTTCCTTAATTTTGTATTAACATGATCCATGCGGAATAAAATATTTTTTCATTTTATTTCAGATCCTAAGGTAACAGGAAAAAAAAAGTTGAAAAAGTCGCACAAGGGGAATTATGGCCAAAACCAACTTTTGTGTTTCATCGCGCCCCACCCTCCCCTACACGCTCGAGTAGTCTTAAAAAATACTCTCAAGTAGATCAAAATATATTCATATTTCTATACAAACGGACACTGTTTTTATTCAGTTTATCCGAAAAAATGCCTACATGAGCGCAAATCAATGAAGTTGTGCTACAATAGAATAGCTAAGTTCGAATCGAAAGTTACCTTATTTTTAGTCATGGCAACAAAAATTATTATTATTATTATTAATTTCCAGATGAACAGCACCTCACCCTTCTCTGCACATTGAATTTTGAATAGAGAACAGCGTAGTAGGAGGGGATATATTTCGTAGGCTTGCCCAAATAATATAAACTAGAACAAGACCACTTAAAGTGAATTTATAAGCCCGGATGTTGGCCTCAAGGGTTCTGAAAGGAAAGTTCGCCTTGAAGGATGGAACGAGCAACTTTTCAAAAGTGGGTGAGAGAAAAGGATTATTGTTATAATAGCGCTACCCAGGAGTAAAAGTTCGGCGAGAGCGGTACTGAAACGATAATATTTTCTCATTATTTCGTCTAGTCGTTGAAAGGGAGCTGGATTATTCCCTTTCCAGATTGGTTTGACGTGGCGTTTCAATTCGCATATTGACGTTTAATGGCGTACGGAAAGAAAGAGAAAGAGCTCAACTACTGCGTAGTCGGTATCAATTGTTTGAGCTCGGCCGGAAGCAATTAAACGTTTCTTACAAATGTAGTGGAAAAAAACTTTCGTAATTGGATATATAATTATTGCGTCAGTCATTACGTGACTGTATATCAATATATCGAGGGTGAAGTGGCAACAAGGCCTACCTCAAGTGGGGCTGAACAACGTGGCCTACCTGAGATAGGGCTGGTCAACATGGCCTACCTCGAATAGTGCAGAATAACATGGCCTAACTGACATTTTCGGGCACATTGACTTTTTTATTCAGCGGGATTAAAATGAAAATTCATCAAAAGTATTCATCATCCCGTAACCTGTCTGTATAGTACGAGTATATAATATATTATACTATAATATATTATATTATACTATATTATACTATATATTATAATATATTATATTATATATTGGCACCCGGAAGTGTCTATAGTTGCAAATTTTAGAAATAAACAGTTTTTGTGCCTCCTGTAAATTAAAAAAAAACTTAGGCCATGTTGACCAGCCCTATCTCAGGTAGGCCACGTTGTACAGCACCATTTGACGTAGGCCTTGTTGCCACTTCACCCTCGATGTTCTGGGGTCGACCTCTGCGAAGTCTTTGTCTTCGAAATTCCAAAGGAAGTTAAAAGGCTGACATGTCAATTTAGACCACTGTTCTAAAAATAATCTAGAGCAAACCACCTGTTGGAATGAAGTATGTATATTAGTCGCCTCTGGTGTGATACAATCTTTAGGCATGTTATTCTGTTCTTCCCCTTATAAGATCCCAACGAAGAATGGAATGGAGAACGGGAATTGCTGAGATGCCGTTTAGCTGCCAATTTCGGCTGAGACTGAGCATGAAATAAGAGGGCGATTTTTCTCCCAATTTTCCTTCCGGCCGGTTCCATATTTTCTCGTTTCGGCTAATCCCTTAGAAAAGAGTTTAAGGGCTGAATATATTGAGGGGCGTTGCAAGGGAGCGTTTTTCCTTTTTTTTTTTTTCTTATTCATCCAGTTCGTTCTACACAGTGGGCTGACGTCAACTCCTCCGTCCCGGGTAGAGAAAACCAAAGGCCACAGCTTCTCAAAAAAATCGCCAACTTGCCCTGACCGGAATATGGAAGACTCCAAACCAGCGGCACATTTTGATGGTACAGCTCAAAATGTAATTATTCAACCGTTCAATATTGAATTGAACGATACGGTCCCTTAACTTCAATCAATTTCCTGAATCCTTCCACAATTCCAAACTGATTGCGCCAATTTGACCTTGAAGCATAATATGCGAGGGCTCCTCTTTTTCTCACCAGTGTGTTGAAACTCAAAAGCTGACTCGTTTTGAACGTTCTAGCTCAGATTACCCACAGCTGTTTTCTGGGAGTAAGAGGTGTCATTTTGGTAAATATTACTGCAACAATCTTGTGCTTAGCACTACATTGTGAGGAATGCATGTCATATAGCCTGCAATGGCATGTTTCACATGAAGTTTATAACTAGGTACGAGCGTTGTCGAGAGCGTTATCCAGGGTGCACGTACTGAGAACCAAGTATGGTTCTTGGAATTATTATTAAATTATTAAACAGTTAATAGAATAGTTCTAACAAGCTATAGGTAAGTATATAAGGGAGTAACGAAAAAGTCACTTTTTTGTATCACTATGCAAGATAATTAATTTCTCTTTTACTGGGGAAAACATCTGATCATGGATATGTCCGTTAGATTTAGGAGCCCCTCAGCTGATCTTGGGCCTATTTTGCTTAAAGTGTAAGTCCAATAGAGGCTACATACCAAATTACAACTTCATAGAGTGAAAAGCATAGGAATTAGCTTTAGGAGCGGTGGCCTATGCTCATGTATCGAATTGATAACGGAGTTGCTTACCCATAAGGAGTAACTCATGGGAGTCACCCAGAGCTGGTGCTTCAATAGGGGTGGCTAATAAGGTTATTTCTTGGTAATAAGTTATCGAGTGACAGCGATCGTCTTGTAATAGGTTGTGGTATTAGGTTATTATGGTAATAGCTTACCGGCGATTCGGGCAATTACCGTATTGGGCAATTACCGTAGACCCTGTAAAAATTAATTTCTTTTCGGGAGCTCCCAAGTGTGTGTAGACACATTAGGACTCCTAACGTAGGAGGCTCCTTATTGAGACATTTTACATAGTGTTGGTTCAAGTCACAATTATGTACAAAAGATTAAACGTACGGGGTAGATCGAATACAGCCTTATGTTCCGGTTCAATTTCCTTCTGCCTTTCTGTGTGAGCAGGTGTACTAAAAAGTAGTAAAAGTAAAAGTAATCAAAAGGGGTATGAGATGAAATATGGTTGTTTTTGATGATATACACGAAAATCAATTCAATTTCGACAAGGCAGGCTTTGAAAAGAAATTTTGTCGATGAGAGAATATCAAGTTTTTTATGTACCTCGACTTGTTTTTAGACCTACCGTAGAGATACGAGCTTCCATTACGGTTTATTCTATTCAGGTGATTGTTCAAGAAGAGCACGGCACCACGTTCCCCCGCTTAAAAATCACCAATCTCACAGGATGTGAGTTGACGATAACACGTTTTGAAAGTAATGCATAAATTCATAACAACGTGTTCGTTATGTGTATCCCGTCTTCGGGAAGTCGTTGGAGCGAAAAAGCGAGAAGGCTCACGTGTAAGTGGTCAAACACGGCAGTTGAGAATAATGAATATTAATTCGATTATAAACCTACGGATTCGCGAGTGCCCGAAGCTCAAGTTCTACGATAGCAGTTGGAGTTGATAGTCGGCTGCATATTGTCCACTTAAGTGCAAATGAAACAAAGTTTCAAGAACTCCTGTTTCTACATAACTTTTAGAACGGCACGTATGCAAAGTGAAACGGAGCTGTAGTTAAATATGCTATTTACTTAGGTCTTACTCAAACACATGACTAACGTGGCGTTGATGAAGCTAAATGAAGACCCTACTCCTTTCAGAGTACCTTACTGATCTGGTCATTAGAGATTCTCACTAACGACAAGAATATTATTATGTAATATCTAAATAACTACAATTAGAGACGATTTTCGTGTTCCTTGGGTATTTTCGACAAATTTCACTACAGTTATTCGTTTCGCGTGAAATGGAGTCGAACCATGCCGATTTTGAATTTGGTGTCACCAAATCACGCAAAAACGACTCAATGCATCGAACCCTTCTCCCGTATTTAAATGTTTCCGTGATCGGGGATGGATATAGGGGGATTCACTTCCGAATCCGATGCATGGGGGTTCAAACCGAATTTTGAAAATTTTATAACTCGAAAAATTCAGATGGAACGGTATAGTTTTCAATTCACATTTACACAGAGTTTATGTTTTAGAATTTTTTAAGACTATCCGCGGCTTTGTACGACCTGCGTTCGTTCACAATGAGGGCTCAAAGTTGGAGCAGATCAAAAGTCGTCAACATGACGGTGAATCATGCGACAACTGATCAGGTCTATGTTCAATATGGCCCAGCTGATTCGAATAGCACATGGTTTTCAGGTATCGAGTTAATTAATAATTATTATTAGTCATTATTAAAAATGATTCATAAACATTATTAATAACTAACAATAATTAATAGTAATTCACACTACTGGGTTTTCAACTTCCCGATGAGCTAGGGTTTTGAAATTTTAAATATATGTCAGAACTGGATGAATATGCAATATTCACTCGATTTCATGTCTGCAAAATTGTTTAAGCAATCCTATTCGTGAATTAGATTAGGGTGATCTGCTCAAAGTAGATGATAAACCGTTGTGTCAAGAATTTGCAGAGTTTTTGCTTGTCTAAACGAACGAAGTGTTGAGGTCAAACCCAATAAAATCATTCGCGATGGTTGCAAAAAGGTGATATTTGTGGAGGGCACATTGTGGGTGTCAAACATTCGACTGATAAACAATAAAAGGTAAATATTATTACAAGCAACCTGCCGGCGCTGGCTGGAAAATGAACGCGACCCTTCACCCCAATTTACTGTTTGAAAATATTTTCTACACCATAAAATTCGATGTGTTCACAGAACAATTGAACCGAAAATCCAATCAACTTCTTAATCAACTGGTCTCGACGTATATTACGATTTGTAAGCGAATGTAAAACAAATTCAAGTCAATACACAATTACTCTCATGTTACAAAGGAGAGAAATGTGGTAAAATACTCGTACCTGCGTTGTATGACTAATATGAAAACCATTGTCCGAATGAAAAGGACTATCAACACCGACCTCAAAAGTGGATTAGGAACCAAAACGCTAACTCGGTAAAGTGCCGCGGACGGTGGACGGACAGATTTTTTTTAATTCGATTTTCTGAATCTACGTATCTCGAAACGTGAACCAACAAATTTTGAGGGGGGGTTAAACATTTTGGTCTTTGGTTAATTCCAATGGTTCATTATCGAAGATAAACCAAAACGGCAAAACTTATAAGAATAAGGTTTGTGTTTATTAAATTCCCATTTTGATTACTCCGCACCCCATTTTTATTAATTAGGTTCTAAAAATTATGTCAGGAAGTCACGGTTAGTATTATCTCTCAGGAGAGATTAACAAACAGAATTTCTGCTATTAGTGTGACAGGAACCCAAAAGAAACGCACAAGAGCGCACTCCCCAAAAGCTCCCGAAAGGTGATTGGGCCGTATTTTTGATTGAACTACTTACCATTTGGAGAAAAAAATGAATGCTACCTGTTAGCATGAAGTTCAATTGATTTTAACCAGTCTAGTGGTGGGTCAAACGGTTAGAAGATTATAATATGGTTAGGGAAGCATTGTGAAAATGCCTAATTTGAGTTGTGAAAATGCCTATTTGATTTGGAATGCTATCAATGATGCAAAATCGCAATGATGCGTTGTGAATTAAGTTGAAATGAAAAATAAACTTTTTTGGATCGTACGGAAAGGGTCGTTTCCCGATACGAAAAAGTCATGATCGTGCGAGGGAATTTTTCTCGGAATCTTCTTCGAATAACAACATTTCTATCTGAGAATATAACTAGCTTGTCTCTCTGACAATCGTTTCTCACTCTTGCAAGCTCCGACCACGCTTCTCAGAGCCTATCTCGTTCGGCCAGGCCCATATTTTTCCCCCTTCTACGGAGGGAATCATGGGGCTCCAATGGTATGAGGTGATGAAGGGAAAAAACGTTCCTTACTGGCTACCTATAATATAAAATGAAACAGATCAGACATAAAATATTATGCCCTAATTCTGAAATGGGGTTGTTCCGATGAGAGGGTGCATTTTCGTGAAACTGCCAGTAGGGGGTGTGTCGAAACCGAAAAGTTTGGTGTCGTTTACAATCAAAACCACCTTGAGCTATCAGGGTACACTTCCTTTTAGGAGCACCTGCTACATATTCACTTCTGTCTATTGTTTACAGATGAACTCTGAGATGGCTGTTGTGCCCCTGTATAAATGCGTATAAGCATTTATATTGGCAATTCAAATTCTTGACATTGTTCAATTTCTTTCACTTCTTAAATTTCTTTCTTTCATTGAATTCATTTGAATCAATAAAACTTTTAAAAAAATCCCCTCGTTGGGTAAATTTCTATATTCAGATTTCTATTTCTATAACACCCATGCCAATATCCATGCTTGTAGGAGCATAGTTCTCCAAAAGTACACATTTGCAGTAGTACCATTACGATGGAGTTTTCCAGTTGTTCTTCCTGAATTAGAACTCCATACTACTTTTCAGTCCCCTTTTTTTTAATCAACAACAGCCTGGCATACCAGGTGTTGTTTGAAGGTGGGCGAGTGATGGCTGTTGTGCCTCTGTTCTTATCTTTTTGTTTAACCCGTCTGGGGTAATACGGTTCTGTGGAAGCACAGACCCCATATACCCTCTGTAATCGAACAGGGGCACTCAAGAGCCATACATTACAACTCATAAGATTTCATTATCGATTTTGGCTGTTCAGTTCGTCCATCTGAACTTGCAGTTTACTACACCTCCTAAATATGTCGAAGTTTGATCTCATCATCTCATCCTTATAGAGTCTTAACGTACACAGAAAATCTTGGGCTTGAATGAATGAATGAAAAGTTTATATTGACTAAAATATATTGACTAAAAAACTAACATTAGGACTGTAAATTATGGACAAGACAAAAAAAAAATGAGAAAATATTTTAGTAGTATGTTGTTAAATAAGGGACTTTCATATTATGAAAAAAATATAAGAAAATGTTGTAGTAAGTAGGTAATCTCTTGTTAAATACGGGATTCTCATATTATGATACCCATAAAGTCCCAAAATGCGACAGTCTGACAAGTGACACCTCATTTTAAAGGTTCTTTCACGCTGAACACGATGGTGAAATCATAATTGCGATAACTTATTCCGTTCTTAAACTGGAACACTTTGAAGATGAAGAACGTGGTTGATACTTGAGAAGTCCTTCAATGGAGACATTTTACATAAAACCAGTTATTTCTTCGAAAATTCTCTCTTATAGCCATGCTGCATAACTGTGGATTTTTCGTCTTGTCTTCACCTGTCCATAATTTACAGTCCTAGTGTTAGTTTTTTCCTGATATTATGTTTATAGGTAAGTAGTTGGAATGTATAATCGGCATTACAATATTCTTTGATTAATCTAATGCCACACCTGTATGACAATTTTCAGGATTTTGGTCAACTATTGTGCCATCCACAAGTTTCATGGTCTTTTGCAGTGTTTTATCTAATGTGCGAAAAACTCATAATTATTATTTCCGTCTTGGGTCATAACTTTTTATAGTTCATACACTTAAATCTGGCTAGTTTAGTAATTTGCACTAACCATGTTCCTCCTCACAACTAGTACCCAGAATTCGACTGTATTAGTGATCTATCTGCACCTCATACAATGTACTCCTTGTTATGCATGCATTACTTAATTCAAGGTTTTGGAGTAGTTGGTGAAGGGGTTGAGGACAACAGTCGCAACCGGTAAATCGACCCTGGGAAAGGATCCAGAGAAGTTTTGAATGAGGGTGTAAGAGCTTGAAACTCCCACGTGGACTTTCCGCCAACCGCGACCCTCCAGAGCTTGGGTGAGACAAGGACTGATTGGGTATTGCGGTGTTCGGGACCCTTTGGAATTTACTACTCGAAGAGTTCACCTGTACCCTGATTATCGCCACTCCGTTTCGCCTGCACAACGTCCATCGCCTAACCTCCAACTCTGAATACCTGGAGGGGTCGATTTCAAGCGCTTCTTGTTGAGTTTGAAGAGGTATTTCAAGAGCGGAGATGGGTTTCAAGAGCTGCGCGTGTTTGGTGTTTTATGCCTTCCACTGATTTCTCGGTTCAATTTGCGGTAGTTAACAAATTGGATCAAAATGTTCAAAATCAGCATCTCCACTACAACCTTAAACTCCTTGCAGCCTGTTACTGTACAGTCGTCACCAGTTATCAATAAGAATCGGTAGGCACCAAGACATTGAACCTCCACATTTCTATTTCAAGATTTGTCCGACTAGATATCCCAGTGATGCTGTCGCATTCTCAAGCAGATTGGCAGTCCATCTCCAAGGTCATACACGTGCCGGCAACGATGATGTCCCAGAGGGCATGATATTGCCACGAGGGTGAATAAATAAATTCTGATTCATTGAGGGACTCAACTGAAGGCCCTTCAACCAACGACCTCCTTTACCGTGGTAAGTACTACCATTTGTAAGGCGCAGGGAGATAAAGTTTTCTCAGAGTTCGGGACAACTCTTCATTGGCCCAAACTTTGTTCCAATACAATAGCGCCGTCTTTAACGCTTTGTACAGCGCCTCATGTCGGTAATACTGAGAAGTAATTTCAAAAAATGGTCGATAAAGCTTCCTACTCGTTGAACGTTTGCATTCTTCACCTTTGTATGTACTCGAGCAGTTCACAAGCTGCACCAACAAAGTTGAGTGCATTCATCGGAGAACCGCTGACAATGGAAACTGTTCGATCAGTAGCACTGCTATTAGACATGCAAAATTTGATCAGCCCAGAGCTTCTTGAGATCAAGGTGATGCAGGAATTTCATGAATTACCAATTATTTTAATTATGAATTATTTTAATATCATTATCAGCGAGAGGGTCGTATTATTGGTTTTAACATATATGTAAGTCAGAGAAAATAAAATTTTTGCATACCTATTATGTAAAAGCCATTTTTTGTCCAGAATACGTTATATCATAATGTGCACATAACGAACAAATTGCTAATCGCCTATTAGAAGCGAGAGAAAAATATTAAAATACATTAGTTAAATCAATAAAGTTGATTATGCATAATAATATATCATAGCAGATTATGATATATCTTTCAGTGATGTTATGGGACAGATCCATATTACCCATAATAATTAACAACCCTGGTTATTTTGGCTCCAATTCAATTTGGCCTAACGGTCTGATTTTAATTGAGGGTTCAGAACTTCGGGATTTGTAACCGTTCTCAACCCAAGGCTACTCGTTGTGAAATCCCAGAATTCAGTGACTTGTTCGTTAAGAGCCCATTGTCTTCATAGCCTCAAGTTGAAGCTAATTGAATTTTCGAGGAACCGTTTAAAGCGTTAGGAGGCCCGTTGACAATCGGAATCCATTACGATGGACGCCGAGGGCTCGACTGAAGGAAAGTTGAGACCTTCGAAATTTCCCCAGAAATGAATTTTCGAGACATTCAATCAAAGACCACAACTTCTATGTTTGAGAGGGTATTAAATACTTCGTAATATCTTGTAACTGAGAAGTAAAATGTTCATGTTCACTTTGATTGTTATTAATGATACCGACTGACGTTATGGATCACAGATGATTCAACGCCAAGAGGTAACGAATGAGTGCTCAATAGACGTCGAAATGAGTATGAAACCAGACTCAGATACACAATATCATTATGTATAACGCTCAATAATGAGTCTGGTTTCACGCTCATTTCGACGTCTATGAATGTTATTCAACATACGCCCATAAGTGGTTATTAAAAATGTCTAGTATAAATTGCATAAACTTCATAAAAATGATTGCGGTGACCATATGAAGATCGCAAATTTAAGAGCAAATCATCAATGTGCAACAGGTCACATAAAACGACAACTGCTTACTTCCCAGTACCATATAGAGCGGCAAACTACCTCCTGTCGACTAATGGATCAATAGTCATTTTGGGGGGTTCAGGTAGTTCTAGCCTGCTCATTCCTCGTCAGTTATCAATTGGGGGGGGGGGGGGGGACGTTATTCGACAAAAATATAAGTCAAAAATAGAATCAAAGAATGCATGGGTCGCAATAACACACACAAAAGAAGGCGTTACTTGGCTTTTTTACTATTTCCATCTTCAATCCATCCTCAGTGATGGATCCATCTTCAAGATGCTGTTGCTCGCTCCCTATTGGTCGTAGAAGAAAAGGTTATTTATAAAATTTCTAGGGAATTTAATGGTCTACAACTTTGTAGTGGGACTGTTTTTCGCTAGAACCACTCCTTTCCGAGATATTGCGAAAAACGAAAAATTTCCGAATATTTTTCAGCTACAACAGTTGTGCCGAGCCCAGATTCAGTCACATTTTTTATATTTTAGGTACTCTTTATACCCATTAAAACGAAATAAACAAATACAATCTTCCACCACACCTTTTGTAAGGGAACCCCTTTTTTGGTCTCTGGGAACTGGACTACAGGGTGAGCAAACAGCGATCCTCCGCAGCAACACGGACACGCTTAAATTGACACGGAGTAAATTGACTGTAGTGCTCATCTATGAGAAGTGAAATAAGAAGTTTAATTTTCAAATAAGAATGATGTTCAGTTTGTTTTGTGTTCCTCAATAAAGTACTTTCTCTCTCTCTCTCTCTCTCCTTAAGAGTTTTTACATGAGAAACAGTGATTACTTCTTCGCGCCTTCAGAACCGCCTGATTAGGCGTCCAATTTGTTAAAAGTTGAAGGATTATTCCCTGACACGCAAACCCGCAGCGATGGCACTGATTTGAATATCAAGGAAGAATTGAAGATGTACCTCGAGTTTCGCCTCGCGTGATTGTTCTCAAAGGGAATAAATAAGTATCCATCTAAACTTTAGGAGCTTCTCTACTTGTTTTAGAGAAACCGTATCATTATCGAGTTAATCGAGTTATTTATTAACGGTTGAGATAAGTTACAATATCACACTACAATCGAGTTTTTTGCACTATGTCAATGAATGAACCCTCTATTCACATTGAGATCAATCGCCCAGATGCCAACTTGCCCTGTCTTTATACACGAACAGAAAAACCCCATTCCGAAGGGTTAGAAAACCCTTCCATTTTGAAGGGTTGGAAAAATCATCGATTTATCGACTTTGCGCTACCTATTGAAGGCATCGCACAGGGAGATTGAAGAGTTAGCAGAGCTAAAAGACATTGGCGAAGGCTGAGCACCAACGAAGTCTGACGTTCGGCAATAATTTCTAAGGTGATTTAAATACTATTGTCCAGTCGATTACGGTTGAACGTCTCCACACTAATCGTTAGATGGGAAGAAGATTATCGATTGATTTTCAACATGGAATACACTAATGGTCTTACCTTACATACTACGACGTTGTTTTGATCGCCCCATCTTATCGTCGTGGGCTCATACACTAATTCGAAGAATCTGGGAGACTGGTGGAGAGTAGCGCAAATGGAGATGCAGACGACACCTTTAAGAACGTTTGGCATCGTGCACCACGTACGAGCCATCGGAGCATGGCAGACGTATATGTACCTGTAAACATTGACACAAATATTTTAATGAATTAAATTTGGTGGGTATAATTAATAATGTAGGAGATCTGAGAATTGGGGCAGCCAATGGCAGAGCTAGTTAGAGTCATTTGGTAACCAGGAGTGGAAAAGTGGCTGAGATCACCTGTTCGAATCCCAGCACCCTCGTCCCAAACCAGGAAGGTGATTCGATGAAAAGCCTTGAGCGAAATTTGAAACGATGCAATCTACCAAGATGTACTCAGTTCCGTCGCCTTCACTATATTATAATAATATACCAAAGGCGAAAGATTATACTACAGGGGTGGGATCAAAGGATATCTGTAGTGGATTTTCCCCCAACAGACGCCCTTCAACCCTTAGAAGCCACCAGTCTCAGTAAACTTCCTTTAAAGGCGTGTCATAGTTTCATAAAAGCAGCCGGCTGAGTATTATCGTAACGACATCCGTTTTCCTCCTTCCTTTCTTATCTAAACGAATATTGTTTATCGTCGGCATACAGGAGAAACTCATTGTCAATTTTTGGCGTAATTCGGATTAATATGCTACCTACATTAATCTTTCATGATCATTTGAATGGCGTTGTCGGTTTTCGTCTCTGGGTATCCGTTTTCATGGAAAACACGTTATGAGATCATTTTTTGTCGAATTTATACTGGAGAAATTAACTAGGTAAGTGACTTCCTGCGTTCTGGAAGTAAAGCAAATTTTTGACGAACCACACTTGCTAAGGGCAGATAACTAGCAGAGGCCGCCGGTGGTCTATTCACCACAATTAGAGTAGATGAAAGCTCCCAATTTCACTTGAATACGTCCAATAGGATCGATCCTTAGTGTCGTCAAACCAAAGACCACATGGAGCAACGATTCTATCTCAGACATGAAACATTATCAGAAACACGCATATGAAATGCC
The DNA here is from genome assembly GCA_963920205.1 of Stenodema calcarata. Lineage (NCBI taxonomy): Eukaryota > Metazoa > Arthropoda > Insecta > Hemiptera > Miridae > Stenodema > Stenodema calcarata. Next base: position 5,952,676 of record OY986049.1, read on the forward strand.
ACAACATTTATCACTCATTGCTTTGCGAAACTGCAGGAATTGTACAGGAAATTGGAAATTTTACAATAACGGGTGGTTGATGAAACATGAATGGCCTAATATTCGAGTAACATTGAATATCACGCAGGCCTCGTGTAGTACTTACATGCATACTGCGCTAGAAGCTATGTAAGAAGCTATGTAACTAAGATTATAACGACTACCCTTGTAGACCCACTAACAAATTAAAGTAACTAGGTATGTCGATAAAGATCATACAACCGGCTATGCGATAAATACAAAATACAAAATTGTTGCATTTTATTGTAATTTAAAAAATAACTCAATTATTATTAATTGTTAAAATGAGTTATTCGGCGTATTTCGATGGGAAAACATCCAAAAATGCCAAAGAGAAATAAAAGTCGTGCTATACCAAATTTTTATCCAGCAAAAATTCATTAAATCAAGTGCCTTTTTCAGAAAAATAGTAATTTTACTACATTTAGTACATCTTACATGATTCAGATAAGTGGTGGTATAAATGAAACATTATGAAGGACCACTGGCTCAAATTAGGTTTCTCTAGCTATTTCCGAGCCAAAGCAATTCAACTTCTAAAATCAGAAGAACTTCAAACTCAAATTTCTCAAAACTGTGTTTTTGAAAGGGATTGCCAACTGTAATATGCTCGAAGACACTCGAGTTTCAAATCAGAATCTAGTCATACCATTTCGCTCAAGGTTTCTTCCTAAGTACTACCGACGAGGTCGTCACAGTTAACCAAAAATAGTGCCAAAATTTCATGGTTTTTTTCGACGAATGCGGAGGAAGCAACCGCGATCGGAATACGAAAACTTGGATTGTTTACATCCTAATAGCCCCAAATAACATGTCTAAAGTCCAGGACTCCAGCATTTGATGTAGGGTACAACACCTCTATTCACTGAACTAAGACGTCACACGTTTTTCAAACGCAATTTTGACCTAATTGGACCTTCCTGGGTTTAGGTACCGGATCCCCTCAGTCGACTGAAGTGCTTCTGTTTTGAGAACGGTTAAGTAACAGGTAAGAACAGGTAAGTCTGGTGTCCGTGGTAAGAACACACGCGCTAACCCGCAGCCTCTCCCTCTCAAATCCAAATTGGGTGTCTTCATTTCGACTATGTGCGTATGGCAGGGTTAGGGGTCGGCGGTTTTTGTGACTGAATCGATTGGAAACCAATTGAAACTGAAATTGTCGCCCTAGTCGATGTATTAAGAATTTATAGCAATCGGTCCCCACCCACCGCAACAGATGGAACGATTTACCGGGTCAATTCACATTTACCAGAGAGGGAAACGAGGTTTACGAAACGATGGCTGGACTTTCAAGAGTAATCTGCTATAGCGTTCAATTCTAACTCTTTCGCAATTCAATACAAGGGACGCTCAAGAATAACAATTGATATTTTCTCGTTACTTACTGCATGTGAAATGTGCATGTGGACGTTTTCTCTTGTAAATCTTGATTCAAAGCAGATTAAGGGATCATGAAGGATCGATTTTATGGATCGATTTTCTCGATGCAATGACTTTGGCCAACAGAATTTCTTGCTTACATAACCGCCAAAATTATTCAACAACCAGTTTCTTCATTCTGTTCATGTAAATAATAATTACTAATAAATAAGTGAGCATATCTAAATGTACTATCCAATTCTTTTTTACTTGAAACACTCGAGAATAGAAGAAAATAACAATTGATAACAAGGTTATGGTCTTAGCTTCATCCTGATGCAGAATAATTCTATTGTGGGTGATAGTACTAGGCCAAAACTAATGGTTTTCAAAATAGAGTAATTGAGGAGCTTACTTTCAAAAGGGGTCATATCCACTTCCGAAAAAGTGTCAGGTAGTGAAAAAACGTCCAAGGAGTTATTAATTGGAATTTAAATTTAGTTTTTAGTCTAGTATAGCTTATTGAGGCACTAGAAATGTTATCCCAAAACATGATCAGCCGTTCTCGAAACTAGGATATGACCCTTTTTGGTCAAAGTTTCGGATAACATATTATGTTCCCTTTTGATAAAAACATTTCCAGTTCTTAACAAAAATCTCAATAATGATGTGTAGGTCGGTAATTCATATTTTTTAGGCATGAGAAAACACACATGGATCATGTTTCCAAATGATGTATTCTAGGTAATTACATCAATCCATTTTCAGAAAAAATCTCAAAAAAAGAACGGCTGTGAGCAACATCAGCCCAAGTCAGACGATTGCATCTGAAGTACTTCGTATCATGTGAATAAGGCCGACCAACGCTTCAGCTTGAACAAATTTGGGTCCGGATCCATGAATTTTTCAGCACGCTGTCTGTGTCTAAAATCCACATAGGTCGCCTGCCGATTTCGAGAACCTTGGCTCAATTCTCCAACAACACCCTCCATTTTTGGCTCAGTAACACCAACACGACACCTTAGCAACACCAAAACGACGCTAATAAACGTTAAGTTTTCACGAGACTCGAAGTGAGAATGAAAAGAGGCACAACAAACTTTACAGGAGTGAAAATGTTATTGCTGCACTTCTTGATATCATCGAATACTGGGAAACACAGGAGCACAGCTCATAACAGAGGTGCTGAAGAGTGATGCTCCCGCACTCCGTTAATTATTCCTACCAACGCCTTTAAATCTTACCACCAAACAGCCCACGCTTCTAACGGATAGGTTCATACTAGAGCTGAAAAAAATCCGGTAGATGGTATTTTGGATAATATCAAAAGAACATACCCACTAATATGTTATTATTATAATAACATTATTATTATATTACTACGTTTCTTTTTGAAAAACATCATCGAGCATCAGCTTGAAGAAAGATGCGGAGATGTTCCCTTTTTATTGAAGCAATTACTCATTATTATGGGAGTGGATGTGATCCCTTTTGATCCAAACATCAAACTTTGGCCTTCAAATACACAAGGATAGGTATGTTCTTTTTTGACGCTAACCTCGCTCCTACAGGTCGATTTGGGCTACTATACAGATTGACAATCCGTTTTTTACAGAATTTTTTCGAAACGTGGATTTGACCCCTTTTGAAAGTAAGCTCCTCAATTGTACTCCTCCTTGAGGACTACCAAGGCATTGAACGCGGTCCACGTTTCGAAGAGTAATTTTTAATACGAATTACTTCGGTTTACCTCGGCATTAGCACGGATTTGCCTTTGGCGGGACCAATTCACAGTTAACGTATCAGTGGAGAATCAGTTCATTTGACACTTGGTGAAGAGACGCGGCGACGAACTTATTTGTACTCTTATTTACGTAGAGATCCCTTTACCAACTAGATGGTACATATTTTTGTCGGGTTTGACTACCATTTTGTTACCGTGGGGAGGAAGAGGTAATTCAATCCGATGCGATGGAGTTTTTGGGGGGGTTGAGCGTCTACAAGAAGTCTAATTCGTTTTCAAACCGTTTCGGGAATTGAATTAAAAACGGTAAGAGGAAAAAGAGGAATTAAATAAGATATTTATAAAATAATATACTCAGAGAACGTGATGGTGGAAGGTGGGATCTATCCCGCTCGCAGATCCGAAAAGATGCTAGACGAGAAAAACGGCAGATCGTTTCAATGTAAAGCGGATAAGGGGAAAAAATTGCTCGAAAGCCTCCTTCTTTTTATCCAGTGCGCTTACCGACAGCGTTGAGCTAAACGGAAAAAGCAGAGGGATCTGAATGGAGATCGGGGGGGGTGTCTTATTCAATAAGTGAAAAAAGAAGCCGAAAAAAAATCACATCTGAAGTAGGCCTCTAAGAACTCTCAATCTTGGAATTGAGTTAGCTGAATAATTTGAAGCTTTTTGAATAAGGGATAATCCAATCAAAAACATGTCTAAACTCCTTTTATCGGTCACAGCATACGGATTGAACGGTTCCTCTATTTGTAACTATCAAGGGGTTTGAACAACGGTCCCTCATTGTTCAGAGCGGGGCTGTAGGTACACACTGGAAAAATATAATATTCATTTATAACGACGGCCAGATCAATTGGAAATCAAGATATTTCAGGAGTTGGGAATGTTTTTGATAGCTATAACTTCGTTCAAGTCCGTGTAATTTCATATTGAGGGTGGAGTGGCAACGTTACATAACTCATTTTTTGGTCATATTGAGTTAGAGGTTTGGCAATACGGCAAACTTCACGCTGAATCGATCAGTGAAGTTAGTTTTAGCGTTTTTCCAACAGAAAACCCCAAAGAAACAAGTTATACCAACCGGCAGCAGCGTCACACAATCTCGTAGCTCATGACCATTGCAGTCCACTTAAACTTAGCTTGGTCGTAATCGCTAAAAATGGAATGATCTAATTCTTTATTTTCCCAATTCGAAAATCGTCGAACCTGCAAAATGAGTGATTCATCAATTCAAGTATAAAGCAATATTTTGACCCTAATATCTTAGTAACTTTTATTCCTTAAAAATTCGAGACTCGCCAAGGAGGGCTCCCCCACCTTGAACCCCCTACCCCTTTCGTTTTGAGCCTAATGGCTATGCATTTATAAGCAGGGAACATGTTTTCTCAGCTGATCCCGGCCCTAGGCTAGTTAAAGTGTAAGTCCTGAGGAAGCTACATGCCAAATTACAGCTTAATAGTGGTACTGGCACATAAATTACTTTTAGGAACCACTCAGCTGATCCCGGCCCTATGTTGCTTAAAGTGTTTGCCAAAAATGCGAAGACTAAACCATGCTCTATGTTGAAAGAAGAAAACAAGATAATCGGAAACACTCACTAGACTTGAATTAGAGTTGGAAGTAGTAGTACAAGCCCCTAGAACCATGTGATACTCTGGCTTTGACTACAGGTATAAGGCGAGGAATCAGTTTTTGTGTCAATCGTAAAATCAGAGAAACTAATTTATATCATACTTCCACTTTACCCTCGATATACAAACTATCAAAATCAACTAAACAGCTCAACCATGTATTGCACATCTTTGAAAACTGTCTACTCTGATCTGGATCAGTAAAACAAGAGAGAATTGTGACACCATCCTTTTTCCCAAGCTCTAGGTCTTGTTTCAGAAAGGCGTGTACCTTGTTAGTCTATTTCTCATGGTTGATTGAGACAGTCCGTCAGTTTATTCAGTATTTTGTTTTATGCATAGATTATGTGTTCCAACGTCTATATTGTATACCAAATTCAAAGCCTATTGAGCATTTTCGAATTTTGGTCCTTAATGGAGGGGTCATGGCCTTATATTATGTACCTACTCACTTGGCAATTACATAGATAGAAATGAGGATGAATTAAAATAATTTGAAAGGCTAATGTAGATTCCAAGATAGTGTCCAACCACTACTGCACATTTCAAAAGTTTCCACGGTTTCTTACGTACACTTGAAAAACATTCAGTCTGACCCTTGTTGCCCTTCCAAGGCCCACCATTTATTCCCCTAAGTTAGTATCGAACTCCGAAGTCAACACTGGGGTTCATTCTCTCCAATAACAAAAGTGGTATCGGCCCTTCCACCCCAAGTTTGGTTAACAGTCTACTGAACTCCCATCCTTGATATAAAGTCACAGCTCAAAACGAACCTTCGGTGTTTGCACAGTTCGAAAGATTTTTTTTCCGAACCCACTGGAACCATTTGTTTTAAATCTCTCTGTCAATTATTATCGCATACGCACTCTCTGGCATCGGTCAGAATTCAGAGGGTCACAACAATTATCTGCCAATCTAAAGTCCGGGAGCCTGCACACTGTTGTTAATTTGAACATTTAAACACGACGCAGTGCATTAAAAACCCGAATATTTACATACCTCAACTTACACGGGTTATTCAGAAATATTCCAATCATTTTGCTATGAAGAACAGAATAATTACAAAATTGATAAAACTGACGAACTGACGTGTTTTCTGACTATAAATTTCTCAGTGGGGTTTTTTGAAACATTTAATCATTCAAGAGACGGAGTTTATCCGACTCCTCGAAAAACTCAGGTCCTAATTCCTCCTCAGGACGCCTATAATTTTATTATTGTTTATTACATTTATGTAGAAGGCTAAACGTTCTGAATCAATCCAATCACTACCAAAATGCGATGGTTATACAGATGAAGGAAGAGTTTCGCAGCAACCGAGAACAGAAGAAGTTTTGGAAGTCAGCTGATCGAGTAAAGAAAACGGTTTGCACCTCAACGCGCCTTTTGAACCAAGATTTAGGCGTGCAGGAGCGATTTTTGCTCCCCTTGGCGCACAGTGCTTCGAGTAATGGAAAAAAATGAAAAAAAAATCAACATTTTAGTTAACCGAAACTACCTACTTATGTGGGCTTGTTCAGAGAGGTCTATAGGTGAGAAAACAACACTAGTCGGACCGAGATAAACAACGAGTCATGTCAATACCTGTAAACAAACGTATAATCTATTTTACGATGGGAGAATTCATTCATGTAGTGACTTGTCTCGCGAAGAGAAAACTTGTTCGTCCTCCCAAACCTATGGCTGGGTCATCTGGAGGTATGTACTATATTTTCCAAAGGAAAAAAATTTTTTTTAAATCATTTTCTATTTAGAAATACGATTTTATTCAAATCAACGATTGGTTAAGAGTGGTCTTGTGATTTTGGTTGCACATTGTTCAGTATATTATACTGAATCGAACCGTGAAAACAAAATTTTCCAAGACGTTCCTTTAAGACCTGTTGTTTAAGTTTTCAGCAAAAAACTCCCCCGTCCTCGTGAGGGATGTTTACGGAGAATGGGTTTCAGGAGGAACGGAAAATGGGTTTCAGGAGGAACGGAAAAGTGGAAAGCCATTTTCAACTTCGTTTAAGAGGTTCATACCTTAGAAAATGTTGAACATGTCTCCGAACCCCTGAGAAAATGGTAAAAATTGACCTAAAAAAAGGGATTCTTGTAAGGGTTACAAAGCCCTATTTTTGAACAAATTCCAGAGCTTTCTGGATTCTCCCCTAACCCTTCATCCCTACGTCGTCACCAACTTCACCAACTTCTACCACTTGGGAAGACCTATTAAGAACCTGTCTTCAGAGGACCTCTAAAGGTCTTGCGTGTCTTTAAGAAGTTCGTTCTAATTTTAGTTTTTTTTTTAAATAGATTTTAGAAGTTAATTTACCTAAGAGGTTTCTTATTTAATTAAATTAAAGTGGTCCATTATACCACTTATGGTTGTGATGTTGTGATTGATATTATTATAATACTTTTTTTTAATAACGCCCAACTTTTTATTCTAAAAACCTAAAACCGAAAATCTCTCTTGCTGTGTAACTGGAAACTAAATGACTCTCCAATGGTTTGGAACTGATTTCAGTCATAGCGTTTCTTCATTTTTGCGTTTTCATTTAGCATTTTGGCCAAAAACATGAAAAAATGTGGTTTTTCCATAATTAAACAACGAGGGCTAATCTGGGACCTTTAGTGTATAGTATATTCGTGATCAGCGTCCAACTTCCTATAAGAATCCGTAGAGAACGGAATTTCGTCCATCGCGACCATATACTCGAAGCACTGTGTGGCGTCATGGCGAGACGTATGTAGCTTACTTAGGACTTAAACTTAAACGAGGGTGCTCAGGCCCCAGATCAGCTGAGCTTTATTTTTACGCTAGTTACACACTTTTCAGCTGTAATTTGGTATGTGGCCTCCTTAGGACTTTAGTTTGACGCTGCGCAGGCCCCTCATAAGCTGAGTGGATCCTAAAACTAATTTCTATGCTATTTACACAATTTTAAGCTGTAATTTGGTATGTGGCCTCCTTAGGACTTTAACTTGACGCTGCGCAGGCCCCGGATAAGCTGAGTGGATCCTAAAACTAATTTCTATGCTATTTACAATATTAAGCTGTAATTTGGTATGCAGTATAGGAAGTCTTGCCTGACTGAATAAGGAGAAGGAGAATAACAAGGTAAGGGCGAAGAACAGGTTTTGGAAGTTATATAACTCAGTTCCTTTAGGACCTTGCGATTTGAAACTTATAGGGCTTTCTATTATCCGCACCAAATTTCAAGTTGATTGGTCAAAAAGGAGGCGAGATATGGATACCTGAAAAACGTGTTTCGTGACGCCCGGTAAACGTACACTAGGTACCGTTCGTTTTCCTCAACTTATCTTCTCAAGATATATTGAGTTCAATAACGCAAGTTGAATGGAACTTATTGAACTTGGAAACGTGTAGCAATATAATTATGAAGCACTCGGGGTTGCTGATGTGTAATAATAATGCAGAGAGAGTTCAACGAATCAAAACGTCTGTACATGAAAATTGGAACCAGCAGACCGAACGGTACGAAAATGTACAGATTTGTGGATAATAGTTGCCCCCAACTACGTACGGTTGAGTTATGATGGTGATCTAACAGGGGTGCGAAATCTAATTTATATCTAATCATAACCGTGAAAGTTAATTTTGAGAGTATACGTTTTTGGATCATAACGTTGTCACGACCCCTCGCGTTAACACCCTAACGAAGCCTCGACCTTGGAGCTTGTAGAGTACAAGAATCATTACGTACTCCAAAGAAAATTACAGGGTGTTTCGTCGGATAGGAACTGCGGTGAATCCCCTAATCAGAGCTTCTGCGACGCCATTAAAGCGGAACTTGGTGAGATCATTGAACTTGTTCTATTTCGAGGGTTTTTTTCCTTCCCCTACAACCCTGACAATATTATAATACTGCTGTTGATGAAGAGTTTCAAAGAGTTGGAAAGAAGTTCTTCTCTTGAAAAACTCAGCAAGTTTTACTAGTTACGTCAACTTTCAACTATTGAACATTCAAATTGTTTAAATTGTGAATTGAATCACTACCTACCGGATACCCCTTGCATCCAAGTGGCATGGATTTTTGGTTATAATTTGATAAATTTTGGTAGAATAGATCAGAAGAAAAAGTAAGAATCACGAAGAAAATGTCTTCATTCGACTCATGGGCTCACGTAGTTCTCAAAACGTTAACCAACAAACTATGAGGTGTATTAAAAACATAAAAGAGATGAAGAGAGTGGAAAAAACACGAGAAAACGCGATTTTATCGTTACTGAAATACATAAACGTTTTGTATAGATCACCCTTCTGTTACATCAATTTTATACAGTTCTGTATGTAATATTTAGGCGAATCTCATAACCACTAGTGAAGGGTATCGGATACCCGATGTTTCAAAACATTCGATGTTTTTATACGATGTTTTTTTAGACATCGATGTTTGCAGTAAACAAAAATCGATGTTTTTTCAAACCGATACCCATCCCTTATAACTACACGATATCTTTTTAAAAATCAGGTAAAATAATGAGGGTTCATTCGAGTAAGTAAGCAAATGGTATTTTTCTATGCTCCGAGTGGTCTTAAAAATTACACGAAATCGAAATCTACTCGAATTTTTATAGAAACTTCAGATTAAACTATCCTCCTATGGTGTTCCAAGACGCATCTTGCCCGGTGACAATAATAAATCAAAATTAGGAGATAAAACCAAACCAATGGCTACATTTTCTTCGAAAATTCGCTAAAAAAGGAGATTACACTTGCCTTTGAACTGCCAAAGCTAGTGTTAGCCATATCGAGGCTGTATGAAAGAGGCCAGGTATGATGTCGTTCATTGCTCTCCATGCATAGCAGGCACCAACAGGTGATAGGGGTTTGTAGTGGTTACCGAAGGTGTACATGTAGAACAACCATGGAGCGGGGAAGAGAAGGGTAAACATATCAGAGAGCGCCATCGCCATCAGCACAGCGTTCGTGGGAGTCCTCATATGTCGTTTGGAGAGGACGACGACGATGAGCGTGTTGGCAACTATCGTGATAACCAGGAGAAACGGCATGCAGTATCCGTAAAGAGGGATGGCGTATGCGATGTTCATCTCAGACGTAACATTGACAAGACGCTCTCCCTCGGCCAGTTGAATCGTGGAGTTCCACGTCGAGTTGGCACCAAAGTAGAGGTCGGAGTAGTTGGCAAAGTAGGGGTCCTCCATCTTGAGAGTCCTGAAACAGAAGCAATCCTTCATTACTTTAGACATACTTGACGACCTAAACATTGTTTTGCTAATCATTGGAGTTTAACAATTTTTAAAACAAAATATATTAAAGTGCGATCCCACATATAACTTAAAACCTTGCTACAACCACGAATGCACTAGCTGAAGCCCTGAATGAACACAGATGTTTAGATGAACACAGAGCTTAGGGTAGGCAGCGAAGTACCCTAAAACTACCACTAGACATGCGCCTCGCATGCCATTCCTACAAAGTTACATGTCTAACACTATAAGTGTCCACAAAGTGTTGTGAGACTTTATACTTCCAAGGAATGATATTTTACCACTGATACGAGCCAGAACCGTACACAGACAAATCAACCGGAGCCTCTACTGCTACAACTCAGCGATTCACCATATGGTGAAGACATTTGAAGATGTGTCCCACAAAGGGCTTACTGCTAAACCCACTTGGAGAGTATAAACTCACAGAACGTCTGCGAATTGCCACTCATTTTGAGTTGAAGAAGCTTCTCCATGAAAAAAACAGTAGGTAATAATCATTTAAAGAAATAAAAAATGTGTAAATGTGAAGAGACAAGGAGTGCTAATATTAAAATTGAAACAGAATTTCACTATTTAAACCAATCACAAGCGACAATTTATATTGAAGCAGAAATGTTACTTGTTAAGTGACGAAACCAATAAAAATTGTCCACTGATTCTTGCCAACACACAACTCTGGTTCAATTCAACCGATTTCACTGAGACCTGGAGGTATTGCTCTGGTTGGCCCTCAGATGGTGTCGTGAATTGCACCAAAATTGCAACGGCAATCACGTTTGCACATGGTCAGATGAAGCTACAACATAATATGTATTATGTACTACTCCAGTAATTGTTCAAGAAACTCAATAGGGTTAAGGGAGTTGGATTAACATTGAATACTCGTGCTCAACTTCAATTATATTCAATTTTTTTGTACTACTCCAGTAATTATTCAAGAAACTCAATGTGATTTATGTACTTATTGACAATTATTTTACTTGATGAGGAATTCTCATGCAATTTTTTATGATAATTAATTAATGATAATTTCACATTTGTGGAGCCTCAACTTATTTTACTTCAATGCTTTCTTGTTTTCCTAATATTTCTTATTATTTTATGATGTTTTTGTGTTGGAAATGAACTCCAACCGTTCATCATTCGTGATAATAATTATCAATAACTATCAGTAAAATAATTGTCAATAACTACTTACATAAATCACATTGAACATTAGAGTATTCGTAATGAACCTAATGTATACACGTGAATGTATATACTTGGAAGTTGCCAGTGGCAAAAAACCTCAAGGCTAAACACAGTTGCAGGATCGGTGGGACTGGCAGCCTACGATTGTCCGACGTTCCTGGCAGCCTAGTGGTCAGAAGCCCCATCAACCTCTGATGCACGGTATTTTTTGAAAATCTGTAGGTACCTGCTTTGAAACTCGCTATCACAGAACTTCTCCAACGGATTTTCAAAGTCACGCAAGTTGCGCCGAAACATCGGAAATGAAGGTTCTGAACTCTTCCATGAAATCGAAGAAATCTAATAATTTAAATGAAGGTTCTGAACTCTTCCATGAAATCGAAGAAATCTAATAATTTCTTCGTCGAGGAAATAATAAGACACCGACATTTCGAATACCTACCACAATAATTAATTGAAGCTAAAAGGAAGCTATAAGGTACCTCGCGACCAGCCTTATAAGTTTAGGAACGCTCCTTTTAATTTCGACGGCGTCTTTCTTTTCAAGCACCAATTTCTTGAGATTTTGTGTTTCCTTCAAGTCGAAACGCTTCCTTTTGTTTTCACTCATTTTCACTAACAACGAAACGAGACAACTGGTCAACAACAATGAAATCAACACAACTGACAAGGACCAAGAACTGATAAGGAGAAAGATTGAGCTTGAAGTTAGTCTGGGGGAAGCTATTGCAGCTAACTGTCCCGATCCTTTACTCGAAAAGGTTCCCTTTACGGATAAGGTCGATCTCTGCATTCCGTTTTTAAAAGGGGCAACCCTTTTAGCTTCCTTTTAAGTTTAAAGGAAGTTAAAAGGAAGGAACGGTCCTTTTACTAAAGGTGCGTTCTTGCATACGGGCCTTAGAGGTCATGTCATACCCAGCGAGGAACAAAGAGCCGGAATTAGACTTCAACCATGGGAAGCTTCTGTGTTCAGAATTTCGAAAACCATCGGAAGGGAAATTAGTTTATGCAAAAACATTAAATTTTGGTTTTACATTGCGTACCTTCCAGTCGTACTAAGGGAAATTTGTACATAAACACTTACAACACTTCTAAATTTTAGGATTTGATTTCCTATGTGCTACAACAAGTAACAGGTCCTGTTCTTCTTTTTCATCCTTAGTTATGCAATCACAAAATTCTGTAATTAATTTGATGGCCCGTTCAGCAATGTCTTTCACAAGCCTCAAACCTCGTACTATTTCTCTGTCTTTAAGAAAGTTATCATTTTCTCCCTATTAGGAAAGATCAGAATTAAGGTATGAAGAAGACATTGAGAAAGAGAAACCGCGTTGCGCCACCCCTAGATATTGTCCGATTTCGTTAATATTTGGACACGGCTGTTATTTTGAACATTCGATCGGAATGGCGTGTACTCCCACTCGCCTCCTTACACCATAAGCTGGCTCGTGTAAGCTGTAGAATGTTGAACGAAACATCTAACGTGCTTAGTGTTAGAAAGCTATGCATTCGATCGAAAAGTTTAATTCGAATCATTGGACACAAATGAGTAGATTTAGGTGGACGAGCCTCGGGCATGTGACAATCTGAAATATTTGTCAACAACGTTCACGCTTATTATCAAGGAGGGTAATTCATTTTTTACTGGGAATCCAAAAATGACGTACAATCTACCAATATAGATTGTTTAGTTCGTGCCCTTCATCAGGCACAGCACTGAGCCAGTAGTGAGCTGCTGAGTGGAACTTTCTGCGCCATCCTAACAATATTATAATATATTATTGAAACATAGAAGTTTTTTTCAAGTTTTTATGTAATTCTCTTCGCCAAATCTTTTGAGAGGACAGAAATATAAAACCATACACATTTTAAATTTATGTAGTCACGTAATTCGATGAAACAGGTATTTGGCACAATTTCTATTGCGAAAATCACTTAGACGTCTTCAAAACGTTGGCAATATTTCATTGGGAGGATGAAAATCTATATTTTAATCCTCCCAATTCAATAAGGTCGAGACTTCTGGGACAAATGAGGAATTTTTTAGGCAAAGAAGTTTCCCCTTTAGAGTGAGATCAGATGGAAAGGCACGCTTGGAGGGAGTGTGGCACAAAATCTCAACACCAAAGAAAGAATTTAGTCAATAGAAAGGTCAGAGCACTCGCCCAAGCGTTCTTTCGAACGTTCCATCAATATCTACCCACGTTACTTTCCTGAAGAGAAAAATTGCAAGCCTCATATTTGTAATATAAATATGAGGCTTGCGAATTTTATGTAGACGAAATAATATTATTATGTTTTTGATTAAAGGAAATACTTATATATTGAATTTCTTTGAATAACAGAAGTCTTATAATTACACGTTTCAATTTAGAACTTACTGTTCTAAATACAGTACACTGTACACTGTAACTGTAAATGCAGTACCTAACTGTAAATGCAGTACCTCGTACATAGCTAACTGAGAAACAAAAACGTCGATTAACTCTTATGACCATTGAAACTTGTATCGGTCGTCATTTTGAACCATGTGGAGAAAGGTGGTGTATACGGTGTAATAGAATGTGGGCTCGAATGTTCGAGTCTCCATCCAGCCCCTCTGTAACGTTTACATCCCTCCTACACGCACATCGCAGGCATCACGAACGGCAGCAAAGAGCAATCGAGACCTCCTCGCTATGCTTCACATTCCTTTATGTGGTTGAACACTCTCGAAGATCAAATGGTCCAGGATAAAGGATTCCACCAAGACCACGTGAGAAATTGAGGACGCTCAATTGAACGTAGCGCACTGGCTTTTCGTCTCGCTAAGACCGTTCAAAATGGAAAACATTCAGTGGAAAAGAGACAAAAATGCTGACGTGAATTTTCAAATCACGACAACTCTCTGAATTGATATTGTATGTTCAATGACACCTATTGCGACCATGTGGACCTGCACATGATTAAGTTTCGCATTAAAATACAAAATTGTATGAGTACATCGGATTCAACCCTTAACTACCAATTTTAACCTCAGAACCCTGTAATCTCACAGAAACACAAAGTGAACGGTATGAACAAAGTGTCCGCAATGAGGTTTAAACCTCATTGCGGACACTTAGTTCATATATTCAGAATATTCTTTCTCGCCTTCAATTTCAACTCGTATAATATGAATTAATGTTGATTACTATTCCATTATATTGAAAAATCATCAAGGAAACTTAATAAATTCACACTTCAATAGTAATTATTAAGGAGTTGATGGAATAGCAATGCCAGTGCAATGCTTGTTAAAATAAAAACGCTGCTACGAGTAATTCTGGACAGAGAACCCTCCTGTCTAGATCATTGTTCTGTTTTACTTCATAAAATTTATTAAACATAAATTTTACATAAATGATAAATTAAACATTTGTATTGATCATAAGCTATTAATATAATTCTGGGATTTTTCTTACCTACCAACAACTATCGAAATTGTCGTAGATATTTATATCTCAGAATAAGAAACTGGACATCATAAACACACGTGCTGTTGAATAAGCTCTTCCCCAGTTATGACCATTGACTCGACAGGCCGCCGTATGATTCACGCTCAAGTTCATGAATTTTTGTCTACTCCACCTTCGAGTTCTCATTGTGAACGAACAGCTCCGGATAATCTATAAAAAATGCTCTGAATTCATTTCTATTCAAATGTGAACAAAAAACTATACTGTTCCATTTAAAATTGGCGAGACATGACATTTTCAACATTGTAAAATTCATTTTGAATACCTTTCCATTAACCTAGGGTCATGAAAATTTTCAAGGATCATCCTTGGGCTGGTCCATACCCATAATCCAAATTTCATTATCAGTTCAACTCTAACTGGGCAAAGCAGTGCAAATGGCGTATGGGCGGATTTTTTTCTTCGATTTTCTGGGAAGAGGTGCCACATTTGTTTTTCCTTGGTCGATTGTAATGGTTCATTATTGAAGATAATAAACCAAAATTAGTTTGAGTGAAATGGGGTAGAAAAGATGGCAATGAAGACATTCATCTTTGTGTTTGCGTTGAACATTTGTGTTACATTTTAATCCCATTAGTTGGTTGAACTTTGATCGCATAACAATTTTGGTCTATTAAAGTACCCAGAAAAAATAGGTGGTAGAACGAATTGGCCCACCAAAGTCCGAACATGGTACAATAATAATATTATATGACATATTATGTCATATTATTTTACTAAGTTACCTTCAAGTTGCCAACTATTTTTCCCAGACACGACTAACTGAAGTGATTTAGCTCAGATAAGGGCAATGAAAACAAGTATTGTGTAGTCGGTACCGCACTTTCAGTGACTACATCTTCGGTCAAACTCATAAAACTGTGTTAATGAGGCATTGGTATTGGTATTTTCTAAAATTAAGTAATTAACAAGTAAGTACCTACTCGTAACTGAAGGACGACTATTGTAATGGGTATTGGAGTAAGTGGAATAATATCAACCCCTATTACATCTCACCGTACTGTTACATAACCATAACCAATAATACGCGTGTTTCATGAAAAGCGCGTTGCCCCCCCCCCCCTCCCTATTCTTGCTCATCCATACAAAATAAGATTTCCCTCGTTCTTCCTATACTTCAAAAAGAATGGTTGGTAGTACACAATGACGTACCTATTTATCGCGCTCTACCATTACCCTGCTTTGTTTCTGTTTAGCCTTGCAGCAGAAGGGCTGGTTCGCCTGCCTCTAATTGGGTAAACTTCCTCTTTTTGTGTCATGTTTTTGTTGGCTTTTCAGTTAACAGCGGTTTGTATCCCTCTCCACTTCCTTTCCCTCGCATTTCGCTTTCAGAACAGCATCCTAAATAACTTCGAACCCTCTTTCTGCGGTTAGTTGTTGGGCGACCAACTTCTGGTCAATTTGGTACGCCTGCTTTCCAATTTACGAACTCATTACTTCAAGTTTTGTTTCCTGGAAATATAATATAAATAAAAGAAATTTGGGGATGAAAACTCAAACGATACAGTTTCTACCTGTGATGTAATAGGACTTATTACCCTATTACATTGTCAGCAGAGTCTGCTACCAGGGATATGATCCCATTAAAAAAAATATATATACTGGGAAAAAGGTTTTAAAATAGAGAATATACAAAATAAGGGAAAATAAATGTACCGATCAAACGCAGTGGAAAATAAAGAAAACCTCCTTCTCTGCTAAAATGGAAATAAAACGAAATCTTTAAGAATAGAAAGTAAAAAAATAAATCAAACCTGTATGAAGATCAGAAAAAAGAAAAGCACCGACTTAGCTGTAGAAAAAGAAAATAATAGAAATTGAAACTAGAAAAGAAAAGCACCCGTGGTGACCTAATAAGTAGGATTTTGAGAATTGAGAGAAAATAGATTGCTGAACGCTTGATTGCTGGGAAGCTAGTCATGGGGGGGCGAGAAATGTATCCCCTGAGGAGAGGTTGGAGCTTCCTCCAGAGCTGCCAACCTCGATGGGCTGAAGGCCCGGGGGAAGTGCATAGAACTGCATGGAACTGCATATCCATGACATAGGTACCTCAGTTTTTTCCCACACACAAACAATAGGTTATTGATAATATTACCCAATCATCAGTCGGTTCGGTTCTTACAACCATTATTTATAAGATGATTTTATTACCCTTAAACCCGTTAATTTTACTATTTCAGTAAAATTCAAAATAATTGTCTATTCTTGGTAGGTTTCAAAGGTTTATTATTGAAATTCACCAATATGAGCATTAATTTCAGGCCAATTTTCATACTGGGGAAGAGCTGGGTTTGGCTTAATGGCAGGAGTAAAAACGCGTGAATTATGTAGGTCGCCATGCAATTTATTTGAACCATCACTTCTGATTACTTCCAACTTGGAGATGACTGTATGGTCACCTACTTTACCGAACACACAATATTTTACCTCAGTGCTCCAATTATTTCGCAACGTCATGGGACTCACAAGGGTGATATATACAGAACAGTGATCTATACAAATAATAATTAACGTTGTGGAAAAATTAGCAGAGTTTTTCTATTGTTTCGTTGCCTCTCGCACGAACATGAGGCTCGTTTGTATGCTCGACTGACGACAAGCACTTTACATCGCTTTCACGACAACAAAGTACATATGAAAGCGTTCTCTCACATTCTCGCTAACAGGACTCGCAGAGAGCTCACGCTGGTACTCACCACAATTACATCGTTTTAGCTCCTCCTCTCTTCAACATGTGGAATTTTCCTTTGTTGTGAAGATACACCTTTACCTCCGATACATGATACATGGTTCATGGCGCATTACGGCTCTTCGTTTTGTATTCAGTGTGACAAACTTTACACGGAAAATATGATTCGATTTCAGGTCGAAACGGATCGATTGTCCTGTACCGCATCTCAATAATAACTGCCCTTCCATGCTGATATACTCACCCATATTTCCACGCCTGAGGACATGATCATAGATTGCAATGTATTGTTCATACTTGAACCTATCAAACTACACCTACCTACAACATAGCGACTGTTACTCCTCATTTTAAGAACATCATATCGACGGTCTCACAGCAACACCCCATATTGTCACTTTTTAGGAAGGCTGGAAAACCGCCTTCTAGGTACTGTTTTTCTCCTCCCAAAATCAATATTTTGACATTTTATGTCTTTACTCTGGCACATAACTCGAAAAGCGTGACACGAAATCGTCACGAAAATTTCTGATGATTTTCGCTTACAACCGATTCGTTGCTACGGAACTTTATCTTCGCCAGTTATCATCGTACAAAAATCGTTCACCACTCGTTGGATAGCTCTCGATTTACCTAACCATATTACGTTAACCACTGCGGAGTGCGTGGCCGACAAGCTGCGGTATGAGCGTGATTGTTTAAATAATTGTTTACACACAGGTGATCATTCTCAATGTAAATTATTTACATTGTCAACACGAATGCAAGCTTCATAATTTAAACTATAATTCAACGTTTATTACATTAATTAAAGAACTGAGTCTAATTACCAATTCTTTTATGATGAACACTACAATTAAGTATAACAACTACGCTACTGGGGTAGGTGATGTAGCATTGTTCAAAGGCCCCTGAATCCCTTCTTTAAAGACATAAAATGTACCAATGTGTTGCAGGCTCGTATGCAAGCATTTCTTTTTCGTTTAAGTGAATTTACTAACGGCGACTGATAACGGCGACTAGTGTTGGTCATCCTCACCCGCAATGCGTCAGAAGTCGACACGTTAAAGGAAGTTTGAACTTTGAGCTTACCTTTCACGTAGGGAAATAGTTTTTTCTCATTGCAAACCTGTTCATTGTGTACCCAAGATCCTTCCCTAAAAGACCTGGCAGCGGGAAATATTATTCAACATGGTTTGAAAAGGGAAAAACAAGTTTTGCAAAAAATCCCAATGCTCTAGTAGTCGACACCAGTGACCAACATTTTCTTCAGTAGTCGACATGGTTTTGCACTAGTAGTCGACCTACATGTGTTAGAAGTCGACAGTATCTCTTGAGTCAGTAGTCGACAGGTTTCGTCATTCCATCGTTTCACTTTTTTCGACTTCCATCTAAATAAAATACATTCAACTGTGAATCGGAACTTGAAAATAGATTAATAAGATGTAATAACGTAGTTATCAGACTTTTTATTTGCAAACAGCTCATTATCAGTCTCAAATTGCAATAAGTACTTAAGTAAAAAGGTATGAAAACTATAGTCGGAAACTCATTGTCAGAAAATTGACATTACAGTTGGGCTTAGGTACCTATTTACATAGTTTTTGACATTTTCATGTCTTTGCTTTGGCACATAAACTGAAACGGGAAAAATGTGTTCCCTTGATTCACCCTTTCCACAAGCGACCGGCGGGCCACTACGTCAGAGCCTATGACGCACGAGCGTATGACGTCAGACGGCTGGCTGGAGGCCAACTAGTACGTCAGAGCCTATGACGCACGAGCGTATGACGTAAGACGGCTGGCAGGAGGCCAACTAGTACGCCAGAGTCTATGACGCACGAGCGTATGACGTCAGACGGCTGTCAGAAGGCCAACTAACACGTCAGAGCCTATGACGCACGAGCGTATAACGTCATACGGCTGGCAGGAGACCAACTAGTACGTCAGAGCCTATGACGCACGAGCGTATGACGTCAGACGGCTGTCAGGAGGTCAACTAGTACGTCAGAGCCTATGACGCACGAGTGTATGACGTCAGACGGCTGGCAGGAGGCCAACAAGTACGTCAAAGCCTATGCCGTAATAGCCTATGACGTCAGAGGGCTAGCTGATTGGGTGGTAGCGAAGGAAGGTGGTGATGACGTCAGAGGGAGGCAGATATCTGAAAGCCCCATTTCTTCCTCACTACTTTCGTGATCACCGTGAAATTTCCTAAGGATCTCCGAGTTTCAGATTTTTGTCCACCCAAATTGGTCAGTCTGCCCATCGACATCTAATAAATCTTTTATTGAGGAAAACACTTCAGTAAAGTTATACAACGGTTGGGATACATAAGCAACATAAAGATGAGTAAACAAGAAAATGTTAGTGATCCCTTATGCATTGGCATCCATCTGTGTGCGGGTTATCGGTGTAACTCTCACTCTCAGTACATACAGTGTTTCTATTTCGGGGTTATCAAACTGAGATAAAAAGTCCCCAGTCATGCAGCATGACTATAACAGCGAATTTTGGAAGAAACTGTACATAAAATGTACAGCTTTTGTACAAGTACGCAACCACGAGGGACCTTTTATGTCTCTGCGCCCCCTCCCACACCCACACCATGTACCTCGTACTTCATTTTTTTTTTTTTTTTTAATTTTTATATAAATTATTGAGAATTATCAATTATAAAAATCACGCTCATACCGCAGCTTGTCGGCCACGTACTCCGCAGTGGTTAACGTAATATGGTTAGGTAAATCGAGAGCTATCCAACGAGTGGTGAACGAATTTTTCTTTAAATTGTGGTTCTTTCTTTTCACATCAAAAATACTCACGTTTATGAACTTACGGAAGATATTTCAAAAAGAATCCTTATTCTCAGAAAAAGTGATGATGTGGGGTGTTGAACCTCAGAGTGGTGACATTATGCGGAATTGACCTAAATGAAACATGGCTCCATGCCTAATAATCGCACGCTACAATAATTGCTGGACTTGTTTTAAATGCATATTATATACCTACTTTCTTACTCCCTTTTCAGCGTATTGAGAGTTTGGTTTCTCTGGATAGGAGCTGAATCAAAATAAAACTTCTTCATGTAAACGAACTTTTTTTTCAGTTTCAAAAGGCCAAATAAATATTGACGAAATAACGAGATACAAAATCAGTGACTTGAACAGTTTATCCTATGATTCATCTTAGGTTATTACTAAATCACAGGCAGGGTTAATACGAGTACATAGTTGAAAAATGTAAATCACTGTTTCATACCTAATAGGAACTAATCACAGAATTTCACTCGTTGGGCACAATAACGACAAGGTTCCTGGGCAGTCTTCCGAGTTTCGTAGGTAGGAGAATCAGCGTTTCTTCTTTTTCGCAACCAGTTCCTTCTCAGACTCATAATATGACATAACATATTACGTTATATTATTCCTTCTTTTGGCCTCCCTTTGTGAGTACCTAATATTATTCTATATATTTAGCGAAACGCTGATTCTACTACGTACGAAACTCGGAAGACTGCCCAGGAACCTTGTCGTTATTGTGCCCAACGAGTGATATTATAGAATATTCTATATTTAGAATAAATATTCTAAATATATTTATTCTCACCCACATGGAGCTGAGACCAGGTGTGTTTCCAAAAATGCCCAATTCCACTCTTGTTGTGCTATTCCATCATCAAACTCTACAAATTTCAGCTTGTTTTCGGGGTGGACGAAGGGAGGGAATGGATCGTTTCTACTCCAGCAACAACTAATGTGCAACACCCCACATCATCACTATAAACTTTTTCATTCGAAAACCAGTCTAAAACAAGAAAGATATTCTCAACTCATGAGCTGAATTATTGAATAAACTTCCCAGGTTGCTTTAGAAACAATAATAGGTACCTACTACCAATAATTGCACTTCAAACCGTGTAAAACTTGCTTTCTTGTTCCGGTCCTGCAACTCCGGTCACTCTTCATCAGAAAACACCTTATCAAACTGATGATATGGGGTATTCTGAGATGGCTTGACGATACGGGGTGTTCACTCAAAGACGATTAACGCACTCCCTAAGGATTTCTCGTAAAATCTAATTAGTTCGATGCGCAACGAGAGGGCGAATCGATTTGCATAACTCATTTTAGCCAAAAATGATGATATGGGGTGTTGCCGTGAGGCTGTCGATATCATGTAGAGCTACATAATAATACCTGTATTACGTTGACAACAAAAGGTTTGCTTCATTCACCATCTTCTTCACCCATATTGTTATTTCTTCATCCATATTAATTTGAAAGGAGACTCATTTGTCAGAAATTTTGACGGATATTATAATTGAACAAAAGAGGTTTGATATTGACAAATAGTAGTGAGTCTTAAATGATAGCGTCCAGTAATGGCGGTTTTCTGAATTGATCCGCTTAATACAAGGCGGCTTAATAGACTCTTTTTCACAATATGAGTAAAAGGGTGGGAACGGAGAAGAAAGGCATTAAGAACAATGGGTCTGGGAAAAGGAAAGACCTTGGAACAGCCGCGTCGGAGGGGTGGGATGTCGTCAACCCAGAAAATGAGGGTTAGACTTGGCTATTGTTGTAGTACAGCTTCAGAATCAACTCGGAAAATGAGACTGTCTTTTGGAAGCGCAGAAAAGGTCTTCAGAATCAGCGCATGTATTTCGCTTGAGAGCTAAAAGATATGCAGGTGTCATAATATGTCGCTTAAGTACGATCATGACACAACTCACTTTTTGGCCATATTGGGTTATACATCGTTCTTGATTCAAATTTTCGCGCTGAATCGATTGGTGTGGTTAGTTTGGCGAAAAAACGCATAGTAACGCATAGCAAAATATCAAAAATTCAAGGCATTTCTGATTATGAGCTGCTGGAGAAAATGTTTTTTCACTCTCCTGAAAAGTTACCGAAATTGAGTTGTGTCATGATCGCACTTAAGCGACTTAAGCTTTCATTCAGAATTCGTAGATTTCTATCTTTGTATCGCGGTGAAAAGTATGAGTATCTACCCAAAACTAGGTGATGATGAGCTATCTTACTCCTGCAAGCCCCTGCCTGGCATAAGACCGTATAGCTTGGTGTGTTGCTTCGTGTGTTGCTTCGTGTGTTGTCTGTCGAGAGAGAGGGGGGGGGACCTCCTCCCCCCAACCACACACCTTCCAACTCCCACCCATCACCTCCTCCCACCACCATCACCCACCTCCCTCCATCCGTTAAGAGTCACATACAACTCCCACCCCTTCCCACCGATCATCACAAAATGCCCACTCCTCCTCCCTCCATCATTCCAGGACGGATTTCGGTTCATCAGGGGTCTACATGGTCCGCCATTTTCGACGTCGAGTTTCGCAGGGAGCCAATGCGTATGCGCTACGTCTAATTCGACGATTCGATTTACGACGGCTAAAGGCGTCGAAAGTCAACTTTTCAATTTCGAATAATCGAAATAATCGATTTTCGACGATTCGACGTGAAAACGGTTGGGAGCCTCATGAACCCCAAGTTTTAGATTCAGAATCGCCGAATCAGACCATGAATACCCCTATTATCTTCAATAATGAACCATTGGAATCGCCCAATGAAAAACATTTTCTAAACCCTCCCCCCCCCCCCCCACAAAATTTGTTGGTTTACGTTTCAAGATACGTTGATTCAGAAAATCCAATAAAAAAATCCGTCCGCCGTCCACTTTGCCCGAGGTATTTTCCCCGATTTTCACTATTTTCACCATTTTTTGAGGTTAGAAAACAATCAGGACACGATGGCTCAATTCTGGTCGCCGATTCGCGCTCAGCAGGCCAAAATACGACATACGGTTATGACATATCGCATCAAAAGAATAACCCACTTTTTTTTTGTTTTTTGTGTGACTGTGTTATCGAAGGTAATAAACCAAAGAGCTCTATTTAAATGTGTACCAAAACTACATCGTTCAATTTGAATTTTTCAAGTTATCAAAATTTCAAAATTTGTTTTTCCGAACTTGATTAAACAAATGGAAAAACATTTCGTCATGACAATTGAGTAAATCTCATTCGATTCATGATAATTGATATTTGGAAAACTTACCATCCCCCAATACGGTAATCGGTATACACAATTAAGCAATTGACGTAGGATGCACATCGGTATACACAATTAAGCAATTGACGTAGGATGCACATTTTGTACATTAATAAGAAGGGGAGTTTAAATAATACCGTTATTCTTCAATTTTTATATAAATGTTGAGCAGTACAAATCCAATTTAAGAACATATTTCGTCTCAGTATTTTTTTAGGGAGCAATTATTTATTGTTCAGGCGACCCGCTATATATTTTTGTTGGTATATTAGCTTAGACCTCCCTCGAAGCCATTTGAGCCGGGGTAATAAATCCGTTCGAGGGAACTAATTGGTTTATGGTGCTAAGGGATGTGAGCTAAATTACGAAGATAATTAGCCGTTTACTAACTAGCTCCAAAGAAAAAAAGTGGAAGGATGCGGTGTGGGGTATAAAAGTGGTAGCCAATTACTTGCGTTATGATACGTCGGTGAGGGGGGGGGGGGGGGGGGGTTAGGGTCCGGATCGGGGTGTGAGAGATTTCTGGGTACTTTGTCTTAACAATTCGCTCCATCGACACAACGTGAATAATTACCATGAAAGATTTTGAGAATAATAATTATTGTTTGCTCCATTTGACCGTCTCCATCGTAAGCAACTTTCTTTACACAATGAAATGAGGATTCTCGTGGGAGAACACAAGACTGGGAGGAAGTGCAGGCATAATTTTTGTTCGGATTCCCGCTGTGACCCTCTACATCACTAGGGCCGACAGCTCAATAGCCTCGCGCTAAAGCCCATCTTCAACAATTGATCCGCCGCCGACGTTGTGATCAGTGTCTCTACTTGAGTATTGAGTAGGATCGGGTATCCGGCTTCAACTTTGTCATTCCCCAATCATCCCCCTACTCGTCCCTACTCTATTTGGGTCCTCCACAGCAATACTTCAGGCTTTACGAAGAGCGTCGAAATCTGGGGGCTAAATCTGGGTTTATTTGGTCATCTTACTCACTATATTTCCCGGTTGATATCTTCACCAATAACAGCTGGCGGTATATTCACGATATTAGTACATCAAATTAGGTTCAGAAGCACCGCGCTATACCCACTTTTGGTTTATTATGCAAAATTTACCCTTAAATTAGGCTCATTCAAGGTTCAAAGGCAATTCGCAATTTTGGTTATTTTTGAAAAATCCATCCCTGTCAATTGGGCCTATAAAAAGTTTAGAGACACTGCCCTATACCCAAGTTTGGTTAATTGTGCAAAATTCATCCCTCTAAATTAGGCCTATTACAAGGTTTAGAGGCACCGCGCTGTACCCAATAATTTTACAAAACCAACTATTACAAGGTCTAAACCTAGAGGCACAGTCCTACAACGAATTTCGATCAATTTTGGCATAAGCCACCTATTCAAATTAGGCCCAGGGGCCGATCCAAATGGTGAGGGCTCATGGGTACAAAAAAGGTTTCTTAGGCGATTTTACTGAATTTTATGGTAGAGATTCTAATAGAACTTACTCGTACCTTTTGTACAGTACAAGTAAAGCTTTATTTTATTGTTAATATTTATTAATATTTAAGCAATATTCCAATGTTTTTGGACTCAAACTGGCTTTAAAAACCGCCCTTGTTTAAGAAGCCCCCCCCCCCTCCTGAAATTTCCGAATCCGCCCTAAATTAGGCCTATTACAAGGTTGAGAGGCACCGAGCTATAACCATTCTAGGTTTATATTACTAAATTCACCCCTCCAAATTTTATTGAATTGGTTGAATAAAATCGAAGCTGTTTTTCTGTGAATCGAATGTTTTTTGAATTTATGCAGGCTTTACTGTCACTCTTGCTTAACCCCTTAAGCATTTCAAGTTAATGGATAACCACAGCCCCTTTATCTGGGAGGAGAAACACAAGCATAGTTTCAGCCAGCTCAAGAAAGCCATGACTTCACTCCCAGTTCTAGTATTTCCTGATTTTCAACACCCCTATGTTCTGGATTGCGATGCCAGTGCTCACTCAGTTGGAGCTGTCCTATCTCAACAGATTGATGGGGAAGAAAAAGTGGTCGCCTATTATAGTAAAACTCTGTCAGCTCAACAGAAGAACTATTGTGCAACTAGAAGAGAACTTTTGGCAGCAATTCTCAGCATAGAACATTTCCATGAGTATCTCTATGGTACTGAATTTACATTGAGGACCGACCACGCATCATTGGTTTGGCTAACATCCTTCAAAAGATCTGAAGGGCAATTAGCAAGGTGGTTAGAAAAGCTCCAAACTTATGCTTTCAAAATAGTTCACAGACCTGGAAAGAACCATGGAAACGCAGATGGGCTGTCAAGACGTCCATGTGAGAATCAGTGTACATTCTGTGATCGAAAAGAGAACCAATTCACTAAAGAAGTGAATTTCATTGGCAAAGAAGCGATGCAGCCAGAAGCCTGGCAAGACAAAGTCATCCAGGAGGTTGCATCCAGATTAAAAAACGAGTAAGGCCAACACAGGAAGAGTTGACAACTATGGATCCCAAAATCAGGCAACTGCTATCACAGTGGGACTCGTTACAAACGAGAGATGGGGTGTTATACCACAAGTGGGAGCAGCCTCAAGGTAGAAGCTACTGGCAAATTATTGTACCTGAACATCAAATTCCATATGTCCTAAAACAATGCCACAATAGAGCTACAGGCGGCCACTTTGGCTTCTTGAAGACATTAGGCAAGATCCGCCAACATTACTTTTGGACAGGTATGGTGGCAGACGTGAAAGCTTGGTGTAAGACATGTGTGGACTGCCAAAGGATCAAAGGCCCTCACCAGAAAAAGCCGGCCCCCCTACAACAATTCATGATTGGTGGACCTTTTGAGAGACTTGGCATGGACATACTTGGACCATTCCCAAGAACACAACAGGGGAATCGATTTGTGTTAGTAATCTCTGACTATTTCACAAAGTGGCCTGAAGCGATTGCAGTTCCTAACCAGGAAGCTGATACAATAGCGTCTGTTCTGTTAGAACAAATTTTCAGCCGATATGGAATTCCGACTGAAATTCATACGGACCAAGGTCGAAACTTTGAATCGAAGCTGATCAATGAAATGTCAAAGATTCTTGGAACACGTCATACCAGGTCCACACCACTCCACCCTCAATCTGGAGGGTTAGTTGAACACCTTAATCGAACCATAACAAAGTACTTGGTAGCATTCATTAATTCCAAACAAGATAATTGGGATAAGTTGTTACCATTGTTTTTGTTAGCTTACAGGAGTGCGCCACATGTGACCACAGGATTTTCCCCATCTCTTATGGTTTATGGTCGAGAACTCCAACTCCCTGAGGAACTAGTGCGGCCCACTTTGACCAAACCGCAGTTCTCAACATCCTATGCATTCCAGTTACGACAGAACTTGATAGAAATTCGGGAATTTGCACGTCAAAACATGAATATTCAGATGCGAAACCAAAAAGAACGATTTGACAGACACGCAAATCCTGTACAATTCAAGACTGGTGACTGGGTGTGGGTTTACGAACCCAAAAGAACCGTAGGACGTTGCCCAAAATTACAGCCCCAATCGACGGGTCCTTGGACCGTCACGCAAAGGAGGAACGATGTGCTGTATCAGGTGCAGCTTGGGCGTATGAAGAAGTTCATACATGTCAATCGGATGGCTCCCGCTGATGTTAAGAAGACGGGGGTAGTGTGATGGAGACCATCGCATGTTGTGGACAGTGTTACGAGCTTTTGACAAAAATAAGATTGATGTTGACCTGTGAAGTTGTGGGTGGTTACAAAAAATATAATTATAAGGAATATCAAAGAACCTAATCTTGCCGTTATTCCTTGGATTCTTTACAATATTTATATAAAACTTACTAGTTTCTTTTTCCACTTTAATTTGTGGTTTTACTCGAGCTGTATGTGCATTGTGTATGTGTACCTATTTCTAATTGTTTTTTTCACATATTTTCAAAATTTAATTGCATATTTTCCAAATATATTTTCATATATATGTGCATATTTGTCTGTTTTTATTGCATATAAATCACAGTCATAATCATCGCATGACATCATTTATTATCTTATACTAATATATTATGTCATATGGGAGATAATTGATACCGTTCGAAGAAACATGAACCTTATTAAGAAAATATAAAAGGTGCCTGACAAAAATGACTACTTATCTTGTCTTGGTCATACGATTATCATCAAAATTTCATATTATGATTGGAATGATCAGATTTATGTTTGAATTAGAATAATAATTTAGGGATTGTTATTTTCTGTTGTTTCTTTCTTGAAATGAGATGTGGTGGTTACTAGGAATTGATAATATTAAATTATTTGTGTACGTTGTATTTGAGAAACGGGATATCCCTTTTTTTACTTTCAGGGTTTGAACCAAATTTGTTCCGCTGTATTTTTCCCAAACGTTAGGTTTTGCTCCGGCGGGCCTACGGTAATATTACAGCCACTTTAGGATAATGTGGATTATGATGGTGTTTCTGAAGTCTTGACAAAGAATGACTTCAAACCTTGATGTTGATAAGCCCTGGGTAGAGCGCACTCTTCTTCCCCATCACTATCTGAATAATAGAAGAGCGTTACGAGCTTAAGCTTGTCTACCTCTCCCCGTCATCTGCCACCTGCGAAAGCCAAATGTTTACCTGCTCTCTAACACAACTTTCAGGAAACCTTCACTTATCAGTTGAGTGATGGTCTTCAATGACGATGGAGAACTACGGTGCAATTCCACCATGGCAACCAAAAGGTGGGTGAACCATCATTTCGTTCGATTCATTATTCGGTTCCACTAATATTAAACTTTGCTTGCAGATTATTAATTTGTTCCATGGATTCTCTTGTTCCTTTTGAAGTTAAATTTCTATTTATGCACGAGCCCAAAATTCTTTGTTCTCGCTCACATTATAAGAAATAAAAAATATATACGTGCACACTGTCAACCCGGAGGAGTTAAATTTGAAATAAATTACATTTTAAAGTTCAGCTAAATTTCAACACGATTTTTACGTTCAAGCACATTTTCGGGTGGCGTCTTACACAAGATGTAATATTCAATCTAACTCGCACAATATAGGTTTCTAAAATAGACTTTTTCTAGGGATTACACTCAAGATTTGGAATTGTAGACCTAATATCCCCTGAAAATAATGCTTCTACCACAAATGCTGCTGTGGAAAAAAAAAAAAATAAATAAGAGTAATGGAAAAATGGTATAGTTGTTAGCACTGCTATCCTCAGGCGATACGTTGTTTTGGTGAAGCAGTTTTTCAATGGAGAGAGTTCTCTTTCATTGATGTAGGATACATTCACCATTGATGTCGATGGTGTAGAACAGAACCACCGTGTTATTATGTTCCAGCTTTCATTTTTGAAAAGTCTTCATTTCATGGCTTTTGACGGTAGACCGAATTTAGGCCTTCGGCTCACCATCAGTACGACGAATTCAGGGCCCTTTGACGCGTTGACTAAAACTCCCTGTAATCTTTTATTCAAAAATTGGATAAGACAAACGAGTGAAGGTGGTTATTTAAATCTTTGGTCTCAAAAGAGCGATTTATTAATTGGAGTGGATTTGGCTGGCACTCTTGAATGTCTGCTACATGGGCGTTGTTGCTCTTCCAATATGGTACATGATTTGGTAAAACTTTTTTTTTTTTAATATACTTTATTGCGCCAAGTATATAAAAGTCAACTTATAAGCAATATAAGTGTTGAATTTTAAATTAATTTAATCACCTAATTAAATTGGTAAAACATGATGAGTTTATGTTTGCACTCTAGCCAAGACCGGTGAATAGCAATGAATTCCTTGTTGGGCTTACTGTATAGACTCTTTCATCAGATCCACGAGTTATGTTTCCATGTTTTATGCATGAGGATCGGATTGAAATTGACGTAGTGACAACAGCCCGTCACTCGGGATGGCCATCGGTAGCCAACATATCGATATTTCGATACCTTACCTCCGATACTATGTCATATTTAAGATTTTTTATTGATACCTACTATTGGCTGCAAAAAGTATCGATACTGAGCTATACTATATATTTTATCGTATAGCTCAGTATCGATACTTTTTCCAACGGATAGTATCAATCAAAAATATCAATATTTACTAAAATATCGGTTGAAAAAAAAAAAAAAAAAATCAATAAAAAAAAACTAGGTACGTAAATAGGTACCTAAGCCCAAATGTAATGCCAATTTTCTGGCAATGAGTTTTTGACTATAGTATTCATACCTATTTTAACATAACTATGTTTACGACACAGACACCTACATTCACCCTTATCAAAATTAACACAAAGGGTTCCCCTTCTTCTTCCTTCCATTTTCCTGTCCAGGCCGACGCCAGGATGGAAACATTTAGTGAAATTTACTCATGAAGGCTAAATGGAACTAGTAGAAATCTCTACTAGTTCACCCACAACACAACCCTGATTTTTCCATTCGATTCGAGAATTTTGGCAAATTTTTCATAAATCGGATTTAAAAAAAATATATATAAATCGTCAGAAACTATTGGCTGATCGTCAGACACTATCGATATACAGATATCGATATTTCGATACTATCGACTATCGAATTCAATCGAACAGTTTCACGTTGATTACACCCCAACAAACAACTAACAACAAAATTTGTAAAATAATATTGTATATTATACAAGTTGATACTTGATTAAATATTATTAAATATATCGCATTCCAAACGTAGTATACCGCAAGCAAAGCGTCAGAAAATCTTATTTTTGAAACCGATTGAATCTATGTAGGTTCTAGAATGTATTCCAATATTTGTACCATCAAGAGTCGTGTCAGGCCAACCTTGACGCATCTCGTGTACTCTACTTTAAGGAGAAATGTCAACACAGTAATTAGCCGTCTGTCAACATTAGATAGGCGTCTTAATTATGAATAACTTGCGACGGGGTATCGCGAACTATTAGGGGTGTGAGATTATCGATGTAATGAGTGAAGGGTTGTGCCACCTTCGACTTCCTCCACTTTACTCTCAACGCATCATGCAACGGGAAAATTGGCTCCCTAGTTCACCCAATGAGAAACTTTTGGCGTGAGGCTTTGACAAGGGGGAAATTGAGCTGTACTGCTTTCTAAACTTCAAGTTTTAATCATATGATAGTCATCAGATCGCTCCCTATTTTCTGTAAATTGCAGTTACACGGGAATCAAAGTTCATCCTGGATTCCAATTCGAGGAAGGAGCTTTGTATCCACACATGGATGCGCTCATATATTGCATCTAATTGGTACTCGAATGTTTAACCCACATCACTCCTGTCAAGCCTATCCGAAGAGGTGATCTGTCCAATTCCACGAATCTTTGATCAATTCCACCAAAATTCGTACGATTGAAAATGACTCTTGTTTCTCGTACAAACTTTCATGGCAGGCAATCAAGTATAATGAAGCCCTCACACCGCGCAAAAATATTGAGAGCGTGAGGAGAAACATTGTGAAAAAAAAAACAATATTCAATTTTTTTGGGGCTTTCAATGTTTTTCTGGAAGATTTGAAAGTTAATATTTTGTAGGTGTGGAGCGAGGGGTTTCCTACGAGAGTAGAATCGGCACTGAATATTGTACACGGTATTTTAGCTCAAACTATTGAACGCAATTTTTACTAGTCAGATACTCCCCCCCTAGATTTAAGGTTTTTTTTCGCCGACAAGGATTTTTTGGGGGGAAGGAATGTATAGGGTTTTTCTTTAGGGTTATTTTTTCCAAGTCAAGGTTCTTTCAGGGTTTATAAAGGGCGTGAATTTCACTGATGAATCGACGGTAGCGGCATTGAAACCCCGGGTTTTATTAGTGTTGCTAATCAAAGGACATTGGAAGTGGGTCGCTTGGTCATGGATGCAAGTTCCAACTTGCCCTCGAAGCGGGACAATAGAACTGAAACCGACCGGCACCGGGCCGCCGATCTTGTTGGTTATCAGTGATAACAACACTGACATCAAAGCCGGAATATAATGTTTCAACTCTTAAATAAACCACTTCTCTGATTCTATCGTCTGTACCTACCAATCTGTAAACCTAGTAAATTTAGTTAAATTACTTCTCTATTTCTTTCAATATACAGGGTGTACGCGTCTGATGGAGAGTGTAAAATCTTTTTTTATATACCGGTTAAAATCCGACTTTTTTAACTTTTAAGATTTCTTTCGTGTTTTCGACCTTAAGACACTAAACAGGCCATAAGTCCCGTCTTTTTCAGTGAAAATTCAAATGTGATGATACCGTTGTAAAGAGCGTTAAATTTCCTATCTTCCTAGTGTTAAATGAAATTGTTTGAAGAAGATTCAGATATTGAAATCTTCTGTTGATTTGTGTGGTCACTGTTTTAGACTAGGTAGACGTAATTAGTTTAGTCAGAAATTCAACAACTGCATTTACAAACATCGGAGGGAGAAATGAAAGTGATCCACTTTCATGTTTTGATTATTCGAAAGACTAGTTTCGGGTAACATAACGTGTCTAAAGCAGAGAGACCCATTGATATCCATTTCGTCAGAAGATCAAAACAACTCGCGCTTACTTCCAAATGAGCCGGTAAATATAATATTAGGTTTAATGAATAAGTTGACGTGGTATTAAGAGGGTAAACATTACTTCTGAAAGGGGTAGGTAGGGTGTGTGTAGGTTGAATGGAGTTGACGTAGGTTGAACATGTAAGCGCAACATGGTGCTTGGTTTGTTTTGTCACTGAACTAACTATATCGTAGGGCTTCATTTCTATACAATCAGGTGGTGTGCAGTTCTCTATACCGTTCAATCAAATAAAAAAATATAAAAAATTGACAAGGGTCGTTCATGTCAAAGACATTCGTTAGGATCAACTCAATAAATGAAAACTATCGGTCTCAGATGGTGCACCATTAATTTAGCGGTATTTCCGCGGGTAAGTATCGTTATATGTATTCAATTAACACGAGAGAAAAAAAATGCATGTACATTCCCCATTACTTTAAGCAGAGTCAAGAGACTAATTTTACTTAACATGAGCAATTTGATTAATTTTAAATTATTAATTGCAATGAGCCCGAATGACCACTTTTGGAATTCACATCACCACCCAAATGTCTACAACTTCTTCGTGAATTTGTGAATTGTGCCAAAATTCAGTAGGTGTATGAAACAATCGCAACAGATACGTGTCAGCCGAGCAGTCAAATTCGTCTGAAAAAGCCCTCGGGTACGTGCTTTTTCAGGTCCGATGAAAGGGGGTTTTGGCATCACCGCTTTATCTATCTTTTCATTCAATAAATACAACCTTTCCTGCCCCCTTGTTGACATCAACTTGGAATCCCCTTTAGTAAATCCTCTCTCTTCATTCATCCCAAAGATGACTAACAAAGATTAGGAAACGGCAAGGTTTACGATCATATATGTATTTCATATATAATATAAGACAGCCTATTTTTTATCAACATTGTGAATCTTGTGGCCCCCGTAAATCTTATCCCATTTTCCCCTCGTTCCCTTCGGAAATTGGCAACAACTTAGCCCCACATAAATATACCGCCCGGGATATTTTGTGTATCTATGTTTTTCACCCCGGGGCAGGATTTCCGCTTGTTTCGAATACCTTCTAACGTCAGAGAAATTATCGGTTGTATGTAAAATCCGCTGGAATGATGCTCAAACAGCGAATTACAGAAGAAAAAATTCACACAATATTAAAAACGCCACTCATTTGTCAATACTGAATACAACAATTAATTTTGAGGATTGAGGTGCCTCAATTGCCATCGAAAATTGGAGATAACGAGATAGAAATTAAACCGCCGTCTAATAATTTGCTGAGGTTTAGCGACGCATCAGCGCACCCGTGCCTAATTTTCGATCTGCATTCCTCTGCATTCACAAGAACGAAACTCCTATGAAGTAGTAGAAGCGCGAAAGAGGATATTTTCACGTGTACTTGAGGTGGAAAATCTCACGGCAGCCCAACCGTTAAAGGGTGGTTTGAAATTCAAGGTGGTTCGACCTAACCAGTTTATAAACTTAATTTTCAACCTAGCTCACTAAACGGAAAAGAGGTTTTGGGAGTTTAAGAAAGTAGAAAACATGACGAAGGTTCCATTTCTTCGCTGATTATTTACCAGCTGTAAGCATTTTCCAGACTGCGGGATATGCAATTAAATAATGGATGAAGGTAGGAATTCCTTCCTTTTTATATATTTTTGTACCATTAGGTATAACGTCACCGGAATGACCATCTACGGACAAATTTATAATATAGGTACGTTAATTTCATACTCATAAAATGTTGTGGGATTTTTAAGAGCACAGAGACCGTTACAAATACTCCGCTCGAAACACGGTCCAAAAATAGTAAAATCGATTCGGATAAAGGAAGAAATTCCGATGGGTCAATCTAACTAAATATTCTTCCTCCATCTGAATCGATTATAACACATTTTCGACGTTTTTGAGCCGAACAGAAGGTCGATTTCATCCTAAATGATCCCCTCAATTCGATTCAAACTGAACCTTTTTTCGTGTTTTTGAGACGTTTCCAAGACGAATTTCGAAAATTCCGATGAGTCAATCTAACACAATACTCTTCCTTTATCTGAATCGATTGTAACATTTTCGATGATTTTCGAGTCTTGCAGAAGGTCGATTTCATCCTAAATGAACCCCCATAATTCTATTCAGACTCAACCTTTTTCGAGTTGTTGAGAAGTTTTTGAGAAGAAAGTCTACAAAAAAACTAAAACTCCACTAGACCAAGGTTCCGATTTGTTTATTAGTTGAGCACTACATAAAACAACCCAGTTTTACTATAACATACATCTCGTTCATTGTCTACGTATTCCATCGCGCCTTTCTGGTGAAATAATTTTCCGAAATTTATGAATAAATTGAAATAAACCCTCAAGATTTTTTCATCTAGTTTGGTATTTGAGTAAGCGAGATCCACCACGGGAAATACTAAGAAAAGAATTTGTTTGTAGTGCTGGGAGATGAAAAATGGTAATAGTCTCTTTTCTTACAATGATAGAACGAAACGATCATCAGCTGTTCAACTCTCTAAAAAAAAAGTTTCCATAAAGCATTAAAGTGAGTATTGCGAGTCTCCATCTCATTTGAATTAGGTAATTTTCTTTTCTTAGCTCTGCTCAAGATGATCCTTTTATATCTTTTAAAGACCATTTTCATTCGGCATTAATATATCACAAAGCCCCTTTTGAATGTGAAATGGCTGAGCTTTCGGCTTCTGTACTAACGGGGCTTAAATTAGACTCAGCGAGTCTCGTAGTTTTTCCGCGAGGAGAGATATACGGGGTAGTAGGGAAGAGGAAGAACTTTTTTTTTAAACCAGAATGAGCGACTCTAAACTGATCTTTCCAGTCTAATTTAGGTTATAATTGGGCCTTGAGCCGAGTGAAGATTAACCCCTACCTCCTATTCGCCTCTTCGTGAAGGGTCAGGCTCAGACGAAATGATGAGCTTAGAATTGGCTGCCTGCCCGAATGAAGGGTCGGAAAAACTTGTTCCCGAGGGGTTTCGAAGACCATAAATAGTATTTACTGCTACATTTAATTTATAGGTCAACTTTATTTCAAAAATAAAAAACCTAGAATATTACAACCCATTAAGGTAAAGTAGATGTTTTCCCACTTGGAATGAGAGGTTAAAATTTCTACTGGCACGCCAGGTAACAAGTAATTCGACCTAATAGACTATGAAACAAAATGAACGACTCGTAGAAAGTTTGACCAGTATTGAATATCTAGAAAGTTACGGGTGGACATATTTTCCGACGCCTCCATACGGGTATTGGGAGATTCAGGGACACCTTGCAAACATCAACATCAGTAATTGTCGACTTCAATTAACCCCTCCTCCGGTCCGATTTCAGAAATTACCAAATGATATAATATATTATGATACCGTGATGCCGTATATGATACCGTGATGCCGTATATGATACATGATGCCGTGATATATGCGACCGTACATATCTTGGACAAGCAGGGAATCAATGGAACATTTTCTCCAGGCACTGCAGAATGGAAAAGACATTAGGAATTTCGTGTTTCCGAAAAGATCACGATCAAGTGAGATCGATAACCCGTTTTTCACAATCCTAGGATACTGAGGAGTACCTCACCTGGAGCTATCCAATGCATTGTGTAGCATTTCTCCTACGACCAACAAAGTTGAACTTCGTGTTCAGGGGTAACAACTTGTTTTCGAAAGTCGATAGTTGTATTCATATAGGTGGTGTTCTCGTGACGTCACGAACTATCGATATCTCGAATCTCCCGTGTGTCCGCCATTTTGGATCGGTGTACAACGATTCTCTGGTAGTGTTTACTTAACATTTTCGAATATTTTAGTTCCTTATTAACAAAAACACCTGCGAATCTGTGATCATCATTCCTCAATAGGTATCTCTGTATCATAGTTGGGAGAATTATCGGCTCAACAGTGGTATGAGATATTACTAAAAGAGCTATTCATAGTTTCCTGTGTTTCTTTTTGAAATTTGAATTTGTGTTCATTGCTGTTTTGACATTTCCAAAGCTGCGGAAGTATTTTTGCTCTTTTGAAATGCATAATTGCGTCATTTTGCGATGCAACAATACGTGGGGACAGGCAGTGAACAGTGCTAATGTTTGGCCTCCCAAAAGTCACCACCAATCAGTATGAAAAAACTAATGAACTTTCATCCAAGAGAAGAGCTTTGTGGTTGGCCAAAATTAACAGAAAATCGAGGCTTGGAAAGAAGATGGATGGAGTAACGTCCGACTTTGCCATTGACATTTCATCAATTGTACCTAAGTGAATTTTGGTTTTTGAATCTTTTACTTCTTCCAAAATCTTCTTGGTTCTTCCAAAATTCTTCCAATGTAGTTCTATAAAAAATCAAAACAGTGTGACAAGTCACACTCATCGCAGGTTTTCATACGCTGAACACGATGGTGAAATCAGAATTGCGATCTCCTATTCCGTTCTCAAACTGGAGCACTTTGAAGATGAAGAAACGTGGTTGTTACTGGAGATGCTCTTCACGCTCCATCTGCTCTAATTCGATAACGGAATGGGATATCAAAATCCTCAATTCACCATCGTGTTCTGCGTCGGAAAATCTATAAGCTGAGATGTTACTCTGCAACAACGAGCTAAAAAGTGATTTGTTGTAAAACTAGTAAAATGGAAGCATTTTACATTAAAAAAAACTATTTGTAATAGGTAATCATATTCTGAATTAATGAAAGGACCGAGCCATAATGGCGGACATCCGTGTTATCACTGTTATTACCGTATCCAATTATCGATATTCCCTCCAATAATCGAGTTTTATGTCTCGAGAACACCACCTATAAAAATTTGGACACAGGTGATATCTTGAAGCGTTGTATAATAAATTGGGTACGTACTAACGAGCCACCTGTCGCGCTCGGTGAAGTATATTCCTGATACAATGACACAATACGAGTAACGCATGAACTAGCAAGTTGGTAAATGTCACGTTGGTCCCTTGTACGAGTATGGTCTGTGAGCCATTTACGAGCTTTACACAGTAACACTTTCTGAAGAGGAAATTGAACAAAAATGCGCGGTGTAATACAGCTTAGGGGCGACTCTAACCCGCCTACTGAAATTTTGAAACCCTCCATTCTAATACTGAACACCACAGATTTAAATATCTAGATTGGAATCGCTGTTGGAATATACACGAGATGATAAGTAACAACGCTAGCAACTTACAGGCTACACTTCTGTATATGTGAACACCATGTTTAACCATTTACCATGAAATACGAGTAAGTGAGAAATCCATTAGTTCCGGAACGCGATAGGGGAAAGTTATTCGTTAGTTTGAACGCTATTCATTGGCTACCCTTGAGAATCCGACTTATTCACGGAAAGAGCTCGTTTTCATTCCCTTCAGACTAGTCTGGAATAAGACTTGATGAAACCCGAGTGACAGGCCCAATAACAGTATGGGCCTGATCCCTCGACCATGTCAAGCAGTGGTAAACCGAAGATATGACTCAAAAGATGCTTTACTTCATCCTTAGAACTGTAGTCACCAACAAGACCAAGATTCTGAATTTAGAGCCGCCAAATCTGAGTAAAATCTTGAATACTCGAGGTTTGGATTTGGCCATACCTCACAAACACAAGTGTAGAATAGAATTCCTTCACCTTTAATTGATGGGTGCCAACAAGAAATCAATTACTCACCTCGATATACCACTTGGGGACGGTCAAAGCTGTTGTTTCATTGTGATATTCCTAGGACAGCTCTTCCCTTTCCTGGAACAGAATTTCGGAATTAATATGTATAATTAGTGGCCGAAGCGAAATCAATCAAAGCAAGTAGAGAGATTGAATACGGATGCAAATAAATACATTAAATTCTTCAGAGCAAAATTTAGCCTCATTTGACAGTGCACCTTGACAAAAAGATTTGTAACCAATATTAGAAGGAATGTACATAAGGGTTCGTGTTTTGTCTCCAAATTGGTTCACCAGTGACTAATACTTACGTTTCTATCTTTTCTGAACCTCAAGTAGAGTCTATATTTCAGACAGAAACCATTTAAAGGCCTGTCACACAGGTACTCTTTGGAGAGGGGCAATTCATACAGCAACTCACTTGTAATGGCTTTGACGACAAACTGTTATGAGATCCATTATTTCGATGATGAATAGCCGGCGATTTATTTTTTGTCACCGTCAGGCGTGACTGGGTGAATGAGGTGTCACGAGGGAGGACTGACCCGTTCTGAACTACCCTAGAAGGAGAGAGTGGAGGAAAAGCTTTTACTCAGAAATTGTAGGTGGGGGATTCGGGAATCTGCGTGACACCTGGAGTGCTCGCGGAAAAACTGAGAGTGACGGAGGGGAAGGGGTGTAAAAAATGATTAAGTGGTCGTAAATTTTCAAGTGACGACTCAAGGCCTGAATAGATAGCGGGTTTTAGCGGCAGGATTGTTCATCCTCGTTCTGATGACGTATACTTTCTCAGAGACGTTCCCGTGTTTCAAGAATAAGAGATGAGAGTCGCGCATTGGGGTATCTGTACGATCCTCACAAGCTGCACCGTCCAAGAACGGCCCATACATTGCTCAGTAGGTAAGAGGCCAGTCAAAAAAGCATCCGATCTGAGTTTATATCTACGCTTGGGTCCTATTCTTCCGGCCCGTGGCATCCTCAAAAGTAGTCCCCATTTGATTGAACCACATGCTTCCAGCGGTGCTTCAACATCCTCGAACGTAGATTTTGTCCTTCGCTCATACCTCCTCCGACTCCGGGCCTGTGACCGGACGGGCATATGGAGACAGTGGAGCAACCAGCATTCTGGATAGCTCCCATCCCGAAACGGGTATGCTGGAGAGATGCGGTAAAGGGGGGGGGGGATGTGGCATCACCATGGAACGTGTTCCTTGGGTATGTACCTCAGCATGGGAGTTATGCTACTAACTCGGGGATCAGCATCCATAGAACCAGCTAGAAGGTTCCACCGTAACCTGCAGTGGTTAGGATATCAGGTACCAATCAGGCGACGAGTAATTCGCCTGTCTGGGCTCCCGAGTGGTGAGCAAACGACTCTACCTCCCCCAGGTTCAACTGGCG
Source organism: Stenodema calcarata (assembly GCA_963920205.1). Taxonomy (NCBI): domain Eukaryota; kingdom Metazoa; phylum Arthropoda; class Insecta; order Hemiptera; family Miridae; genus Stenodema; species Stenodema calcarata. The sequence continues at coordinate 5,991,790 of OY986049.1, forward strand.
GGCTGTGTATCTTCCCTCCTGCTTGCAGGTTGTAGGAGAAGCGTAATCCAGTGCTTATTGGCTCTCCTTAATGCTACTTTTCCATATTGGAAGAAGAGCTGGGACCACAATGTCATATACCTCCTATACAGAGACCCTCCCACTCTTAAGCTGTATATAGAACTGTAGCATCACCAATTAAATAAGTAGGCTTGAATCGTGAAGTATAATCATATAATTAGAACATTAGAAGAATCGTCACACTCGAACATTCAACTCTGCCCATCCGTTAGTTACCCGTAAGCATATTCGAAGTAACCAACGTAGTGACACACTACACATCTCCCCCCCCTAGGGAGAAAAGGGTAAAGGTCGGAGCATGGATTGGTTTCGTCTTAATTCTCCGTCTCTGGTCACAACAGCATAGGATCTTGGAGCTACTTCCTGTTTGACTATTCCCTCTTCCTTCCTATCTGGAATGTATACTGCATCACCAATTAAATAATTAGGCTTGAATCGTGAAGTATAATCATATAATCCAATATCACGATCTTCCCCTAATACGCTGCCATCACACGCATTTCACCCATTTTACGACCAAAGTATGCAGCATTTGGAACACAACATACATCAAATTTTCCATACTCATAAACTCTATTGAAATACCCATTCAAAGTACAACACGTGGGCCAGTACCAAACTACCACACGCATCCCAGTTCATTACGCCCGTATTTAGCGAATCGAGAAACATCTACGAGGTGAACCAGCTATTTTGGTTTTAACGAAAAATGATCAAATTTGAAGCTGTAGTTAGTCAAAACTTTTCCCACATATTCATACACGTAGGTAATGTTACGTGATGAGGAACATCATACATTGATGAAGACTTGAGCCAAACGCTCAGTACTTACATATTTCTACGACAAACACCCTGTATTTCTACATTACTTTGTAGTATATGACTTGAGATAATCTCAGTTTATTCATGAGCAGTAAAAAGATTCGATGCCATTATAACAGAGAGAAAAAGAGTGTACACTCGATTTATACGATTTCGTTTCGAAGAGGAGTAAAAGCAAAACGCGAAATCAGAATTCAAACGAGAATTCTTATCGGACATTTCTCTTCTCTTCAATAACGCAGATCTCACAAGACGTAGTAGAGCGCATTTATCCAACTGATCAACTCTGAGGTTTCCAAAGGCTATTAGCATATAAACTAGCTCATGCTTGGAAGCAGAAAGCCCTAGCGAGTACCCTTGAAGTTGACTCAATTCAGGACTGTTTGTAGTGCTCACCGTTATTATGATGTGACCCTCGAGATGAGTTGGAGGCCAAGAGCGTTGGTATGCATTGCCCTTCTTTCGGATCCATTTCGGCTCATGTCATCTCTTTTGCTGAGGGAGGGGGATCACTCCACAATCGTGAGCTCTTAACGGCTTGAAACATCTGGAGAAGTATCGGAAAAAGACCTGTATGAACTTGATTAAATAACGATATTTACGACGTCTTACAAAATCGCTATAATCCAGTACGACATGCTTTATAAGACATGTTTTTATTAGCCAATCGCATGGCTGTTCAAAAATACGAATATTGTCCAACGTTTTCCATGTAGGCTGCTAAGGGCCTGCAGTACCTGAGTTGGAAGGTTTTTGAAGGATGTCTTAGGATGTGATTGACTTGCAGTTTTGAAATGCGGGGGAGTTTTCCGCCACTATAGAAGCGCCAAGACATCCATTAAGAAGAAGGTTACGAGAAAAAAATCGAAATTTATTTGAGATCCTGCTCGCTCATTTTACATGTTTTAACTGCGATGTTTGCATTTTGAGGTCTATTAGCCCTCCAAAATTGCCCCCTCGTCTCGTTTTTTCAATAAAAAAAATTATCGACAATTTAATAAAATTTATTTTATGAATTTCAAAAATTCGGACAACGTAGGGGCACTTTCTTACTAATACAGTGAATTTAGAAATTTATTTCAAAACTCTAAGTCAATCACAGCCCGAGATGTCCTTCAACAACTTCTCGATCTAGGTCCTCTCTCCTTAACTAATTTTGTTAAGCTCGTCCATTCTCATGATGAAGACTACCCACGAGCATGTTTACCTTCAAATTAAAAAAATAAACGGAAACATGAGCAGTAATAAGGATACCTTGACAATGACCAACAAGTTCGTGATCTAGTGAATTTACTAACTAATCGGTAGACCAATACCAAACGTGTATCACTTTGAAATCTATACTAAACCGTAGGTAGAGGCCTATACAACGATTAAGATAGCTCAAAATGGTTGAGCATTCATCTACTGAGTGGAAATTGTCCATCCACATTTGATTCAAAGACCACGATAAGGTTGTAGAATTTCTCAGATTGTCAATCTGTTTGGTTGATATGCGACGGTCCAAGTTGATCAAACTCCCCGAAGTTTGGTCCAAGTTATTGAACGACCCAGAAGTTACTTCAAAACACAAAAAAAAAAAAAAAAAAAAAAAAAAAAACTTACCTAACCGAATTGGTTTTGCCTTATTAGACTTGATGTGATTTCCTACCCCTGGCTCAAGAACAAAGCCAATTTAGACTAACCTCTTTGCGAGTCGAATTACAGCACTCTCATTATAAAGTTACTCGTCATAAGCAGCTTTCGCTTGCAACCTTAATTAATCGTGGAATCGTCCTCACTTCTAATAATTCAAGTGTCACAATGTGTGATAATTCAAGTGTCACAAGTTCCACAATGAGAGACACAAGTATGGAGTGTAGGGAGAAGGCACTTCCACAAGGTCTTGGTAATTTATCTATCTTTTCAAATTAGTGCCCTATTTTGGAATACCAAAATTTTGGAGACCCACTAGGGTCTCCCATGGACGTTTACCAACTCCTGTTGATTTGAGGAATCTTGAATTTCTAATAATCAGCTTTCTTGTAATAATAATTCGAGTTTTTCGAAAGGCCCTCTCTGAACCAGCCACAGACAACCTGAAAATCGAAATTGCTAAGTACAGGCAGGTTTGGGACCAGTGATAGACAGGAAAATGTCAACACATTTTATCACCAATATTTCATTATACCGTGTAAATTTCATATAAAACTTGTTTTTAAATCGTTAAATACACCTACAATAAACATGCAGCATGGCCATACGAGCGAATGTTCGAGGAATAACTGGTTTTTATGTAAGATGTCTCCATTTTACTGGTTTTATAACCAATTTTGTCTCCTTTTTTTGGCGAGTAACACCTCAGTTTATAGATTTTTCAACGCTAAACATGATGATGAAGTCAGAATGGACGATATCTCATTACATCATCAGATTGGAGCAGATGAAACATGAAGAACGTCTCAAGTAACAACCACGTTTTTTCATCTTCAAACTGCTCAAGTTTGAGAAAGGGAATAAGATATTCAGCGTGTTCAGCGTTTAAAAAAAACCCTCAAAATGAGGGGTCCATTGTCAGACTGTTTCATTCGGGGAATTTATGGGTAATCCCCCTTCCCTCCTAAAACTCCTCAAAACCCTCCTTAGAGTCGCCTTAGCCTTTTGATTGACCGGAGTGATTTTTTGAGCAAATTAGAACAGTTTATTTTCTCAATTCTATCGAGAGGTATCGTCTGGAATGACACATACATAGACATATAAATATACATATGATTTCTGGTGTCTTTAGGCAGTGAATTCAGGATGGTCTGAAATTGATTTTGGTATGACAATTTTTAGGAAATTCGCTAACTGAGTAGGTACTCAATATTACCCAAGGGTCTCACTAACCTGCGAGGCATTTCAGGCAAAGCATCAGAAACCACTCTGAAACCTTCCCTTCTTCTCCTACGTGGTTGTTGGCTGGAAACCTGTGGGTAGCTGTTGATGTCAGAATTCTTCATATTCAAATTCAAAACCAACTGGGGTGTCTGTCGCTGGTACTTCTACGCTATCTCTTGATTGGGAGAACAGTTGAAGTTGGGAGTATCAGTTGAAGTTGGTAAATCAGCCCAGGTAATCAGCCTCCCAAACTTCCTGTTATCTTGCAGTGCATTCAGAAGGAATCCTTAACTGTAATGTTCATAAATCAATACTATTATTCATTTCTCATTTGTGTGGGGCATCACAAACAGCATAACTACCATTTAGGGGGGGGGGGGGGGGCACTGCCTTCGACTCATGTAAAGGGATGTGATGTGATGCGAAAATCCATGTAGCCACATCACCATTATACTGCCGCGCTAAGCTAGAAAGCCGACAGTTGAATTTTCAAGATATTGGACTTCGTTGCCCCTGTTTAATTTATGCGTCCACTAAAACTATATTATATTATGACGAGTTCTCTCTGTACAACTAATCTATATGTACGTGATCTGTTGTTTGGGGAATGCTTTTTTAAATTATTTTTGAGTGCTTGGCAACGGCGATCGAGCGAGCGAGTAAGCATTCGACTCTAATGATTTATCATAAAATGATTAATAAACAATATCATCATTATCAAGGATAGTGATGGTAAGGCGTTTACAAACCTCAATCCTAATTACATAGCCGCAGCGCGGTGGAAACTAGTGGCCTCAGAATAATGCATAAGGACCTTTACAGTCAGCCGTTTTGCTTTGATGACTGCTTTGTGGGCTTGACACGGCACTATACTGGTTGAATAAGAATTCGGCACATTCATCATGTATGTTGAATAATATATATTAACATGAAGTAATTCAGTACTTACGACAGTGCGCTATATTTGATGGAGCCATGACTTGTGAATCGTCTCTCCTCTACCATCTGCGGTTCCTCTATCCTCGAAAAATTAATGTCGTGGCTTAGTATCAGTAAGTGCTTAGCATGGTTTGTTTCTGAAGGATATCTTCTAACCGATGGCAAACAAGCATTTCTCACAATATTACTCGACATGACTCGAAATTTTCGAGTCGAAAAACTTCAACAAACCAGCAAAACAATGAGCCACATTGAATGAGGATAATTGATACGTTCCAGTTTAATTGTCTATGTAACTGAACTTGGTACGACCAGGCACCAATTATTCAATTGATATCAATCAATAAAATCTATGTTTTCCCCAGCTTTTTTGTTCACTTTATGACGGTGGATATTTTATTGTTATAGTAATACACTCACCCATTCGGACCTAGAAGGTAAAGAAAGAGGTTGCCCAGTATCAGCTACTTAATAGGTACTAAAATTTTTGTCACAATGTTTTCGTCAAGATTAGACATCGATGATGGCGGCTGACATCTCTGCGCCGTGGTTCATTCCGTGTTATCATTGCTTTTATATGACTAGCGCAAGCATGTAATCCATGGAGGAAGTTCGGCTGTTAGTTTTCCATCTAGTGAGATGAAAACCATTAGAGGTACCAATGGAGGTAGTACTAATTGGTACTGTTGTGTATGGGTTGTTTTAAATCAAATAAAGCACTGAATACAAGACGTTTTATTCAAGTTCTCAACAAGGTTATGGACACAGATTATACAAACTTTATGGAAGACGAATGTTGACTGGGGAGGGGACTCGTTTGACCACAGGCCCAGGTGGGAAAATAGGCAACTACTACAACAACACGTCCTGGTGGGAAAACAGGCAACTATTATAACTGGTACGGTTATGAGTGAAAATCCACAGTCATGCAGTGTGGTCATAAGAGCGAATTTTCGAAATAATAACTGGTTTTATGTTGAATGTCTCCATTTTACTGGTTTTATATCAAATTTTGTCTCCTTTTTCTGCTGATTTTTATAGATGATTTTTTCAACGCTGAAAAATATCAGTGACTTGTAGTGTAAAGCCAGTATTCTGGACTCAATGATGAGGTCACTGTGACAGCTTGACACCTCACCTCTTCAACCTGACCGCTGAAGTTTCTTTCCTCATCGATGACATCATCCAGATTGTTGAAGTTTCCTTTCAACAATGACGTCATCATTGACACCTCTTTAACTTAACCTGAGTTCTATAACCTCCCCCTCCACCCCTAATGACTTCCTACCCCTACCCCCCCCCCTACCCCCCCCATCCTACCTCATCCAATACCCACTCGCCAACCCAACCTGCCCAGCTGAACCTTGTGTAGTCATGGCAAAATTACAATGAGTGTAGGTAAGTTTTTGGTTCAGGACACCAGGTACCAAAGACTTAGTCGTTTTTTGCAAGTACCAAATTTTGGTGATTTCTCTTGCTCACGCCTGAAATAGAAACAATAGAAATAGAAACATACGAATTTCACCAAGCAAAAGTAGCCCTTCTTCCAATGAAAAAGATGCAGTTTTTCAACGTAGGGTGGACCGGGGTAAGTGGAACCCATAAAATCAATAGTTCAACTTCATCCTTTGCTAGAACCTACAATTTGGCACTGATTTGCATCAAATTTTCAGCATATGTTTGAAAACTTACTGTCAGTTAGTTAGGAAAAATTGGGGTCAGTAGCTTAACATTACTCGTGACAGAAAAACTTTTTTTCTTAGCCGTCCAAGATTTCCACTTGCCCCTTGAATCGGGGTAAGTGGAACCCATACCTCGTTTGTGCCCTAAAACCATTGGAATGGGAACGGGGCAAGCGTAAACGAAAAGTAGACAAAAAGAAATGTCAGTAAACAATTTTTTTATTTAAAGAACACTTTTCTTGGGGGGGAAATGAAAATGACAACAATTTTAGGAAACCAAAATCGGCACTCAAAGCCTCTAAAATGATTGAAAAAACTGTTCCAGATATAAATTGGCACACAAAGCCTCCTAATAATGTAATAATGCACTTGGTTATGTTTAGTGGCATACTTTAGGTTGAACATTTTCGGAACCTTACCAAAATAACTTGCAGACACTATACCTACCTAGATAAAATCAAATGAAAAATAGGAAAACACTTTAAATCATAAAACTCTAAATCTCCTACGAAGAATATACTAGCAGTAACACTTCTGTTTCAAATAAACATCAAATAAACTATATAATCAAGTAGGTAGGTATTAAGCAAGTAATTAGGTAGGTAAGTACGACGCTAATCCTTGATATATTTAACAGGTATCTTATAGATAGGTACTATTTATGTATGATAAACATGATTTTTCCACATTGGGGAAAGTGGAAACCATGTGGGGTAGGTTCCTACCATAGGTTCCACTTACCCCATCTGTTTGGGTTCCACTTGCCCCAGACCATGAAAAACGTGGGGCAAGAGGAACCTAGCAACTATCTGCTATCCTCTTATAAATAGGGCTTCAAAACACTTACAGCACTTTAAACAATCCTGTAGTATACTCTTACCTCAAAAAACGCGCCAGTAAGCCTCTCTGGGCGACGAGGAAAAAAAAACTACGACGGGCACCACCAACTCGACTCAGGAGTAGCAATAAGACTGACCTAAACAATGCATAAACCACCACGCGTACGCGCTTCAACGTCGCTCCAAGCCCGATCTTGAGGTAGAAGGAAGTACTACAGATGAAACGTGATAGGGTTCGCCATTGTATCTGCGGTCTTAGTACCTCATGAAGGCGTGGGTTCCACTTACCCCACATTTACACTTACCCCGGTCCACCCTAACCTCAATAGGACTCCTAACTAAAGTACTAAACGACCAGGAGCGTAGCGTCGCTCAGGACATGGGGGTACCGCACTCAATTCATCACCCCCACTCCCCTAACACACACTTCTTAACCCCTCACCCTAAAAATGAAAACATCCACAGTCATGAAGCATGGCTATAAGAGCGAATTTTCAAAGAAAGAACTGGTTTATGTAAAATGTCTTTATTGAAGAACATGATGTCCATAAAGAACATCTCAAGTACCAACCACGTTTCTTCATCTTCAAAGTGCTCCATTTTGAGAACGGAATGAGATGTTGCAATTCTGATTTCACCATAGTGTTCAGCCTTAAAAAACCCTTTAAAATGAGGTGTCACTTGTGAGACTGTTCCATTTTGGGAATTTATGGGTTATCCCCCACCCCGATTTTGCTTTGATTTGACGTTTCTGGAGTTACTGCAGTTTCACTTAGAAGGGCAGTAAACTGGTCCTACAGTTTGTGTAAGTTTGAATTTTAAGTGAATTTTTCGTTTGTTTAGAAATACCTATAATGTTATAAACAAAAAATCCGCAGTCATGTAGCATGGCTATGAGAGCAAATTTTCGAAGAAAGAACTGGTTATTAATACGTAACAACCACGTTTCTTCTTATCATCTACATAGCCCTCCAGTTTGAGAAAAGAATAAGATATCGCAATTCTGATGTCACCTTTGTGTTCAGCGTAGAAAAACCCTTTAAAATGAGGTGTCACTTGTCAGACTGTTTCATTCTGGGAATTTCAAGGTTATCCCCCCCTAAACACCCCAAACCCCCCCCCCTTAAAGTGGCCCAATTCTGCCCATCTACGAACTTAGCCTTTCGATTGCCAAGACGGATTTTTCGATCAAATTTGAACTTTTAATCTCAAATCTATCGAAAGTTATCGTCTGGAATGACATATACCTACATAATATTATGATTTGGCAGTGAATTCAGGATGATCTAGAACGGATTTTTCGGAAAGTCAGGTTTAAAAAATTTTGAACCGAGAACAATAATTGTTCCCAATTATTGCTTCCTGTTCATTCGCTAAAACGACTAAGTACAATAATTTGTGACGTAAAACTTGTCAAAAATTGTATTCAGCCCAAAAACAGTTTCAAGTACTTATCAATGTCATGTCTGGGACAATGTTCTATTTCGCACTAGGAGTTTACTTCGAAAACGAGGTGTTTATTATTGAAAGTTTTCAAAAAGTGGGAATTTGCAACGAGGACCTACTCACTCAACCCATTCCCTCGAATAACTGCATTAGTTCCAAGTGACTCACTCATACGTGGATTGGAATGAAATGGTACTTAGGTATACACACACATTTCACCGCACGACAACTTCTTATAGAAATTCCCGAGTTGTGAGAAACCGATAGGATTTCACGAGCCGTATCTACAAGACTGATCAAATTCCATCAGAAACCCGCTAGCTTCGTGGACACGGACAATATTTACCCTTTTGGTTGCCGGAGGTATTCCCTCCATGAATACTCGTAGAAGCCGCGGGAAAGAGTTAAACTCGTCTAGCGTTTGGCCCTCCGTCCAGTGCAAACGACGATTGACTCCTCTCTAATCTCTTATGCCAATATTTACGGGAATTAATCCCCACGATGAACGCTCTCGTGCGGTTTCCGGAATTCAATTTTGATTGTTTAGTTGGTTTCCACTTAGCTGCGATTATAGTCAAATGTTAGTAGAGTTGATAAATCGTGAAAGTGTAAATACGCATGCGTATTTGAAAAGTTCGCATTACAAATCATGTAATCTCTTATAGATCACCGACGGTCGCATTTTCACATTACAATTTATTTCAAATTCACGGTGTCCTACAAGCGAAGAACTAGATGTTGGATCGAATCGCGAGTGCAAAAATAGTGGTACCTTCCAAACTACTGAACTACCAGTGAGTATCGGGAGAAATCATGACAATATTCAATGTTAAGCTACAAATCAGTTCAGCAAATCAGCTTCAAATCCAGGCAATTATCAATGTGTCTCACTGGTAGGTACCTACTCTTAAAACTGCTCTTACTTGACCAACACAAAGTCAGAGAAATCGGGGAACTCAATGAAAATTAACACTTATTATTCCTTAAAGCGGATCTTCCTTATTTTCAGGAAATTGGATCACGTCCATTAGCAGCTCCTCGCGATAGCCTTTTCAACTGATTGCACGAAAGAAACTATTCAGAAAACAGATTATCCAATGCAAGGTCATCTTCGATGTGCCACTTTTCTTGCCGGGACGTTCTAGTGAATTACGACACTTTCATTTTTTCAATTGTGGAAATAGCGTAAAACAAACCCATAAATTCCAAAAATGAAACGGTCTGTCAAGTGTCAGAATTGCCATATCTTTAGTTCAAATTTGCACAAAAAACCTGTCTTGGCAATTGACAGGCTAAGTTCGTAGATGGGCAGAATCGGACCACTCTAAGGGGGGGTTTTTGGGGAATTCCCCATAAATTCCCAAAATGGAACATTTTGACAAGTGACAACTCATTTTAAAGGTTTATTTATGCTGAACACGATGGTGAAATCAGAATTGCGATATCTCATCCCGTTCTCAAACTGGAGCACTTTGAAGATGAAGATACTTGAAATAATAATAAGATACTTGAAAAATAAGATAATAATAATAATTATTATCTTCATGGTTAGTCTGCTCTAATCTGATGACGGAATGCGATATCACGATTCTGACTTAACCGTCGTGTTTAGAGTTGAAATATCGAAAAGCTGAGGGGAGGGGGGGTTTTGGAGATTAGGGGGGGGGGGTCACTCAAAAAATGAAAGTCTGACAAGTGACACCTCATCTTAAAGGTTTTTACACGCTGAATACGATCGTGAAGTCAGAATTGCGATACCTATTTCGTTCGCAAACGTGAGTACTTTGAAGATGAAGAATACGTTCTTCAAAAGCTGAGGGGGGTTTTGGGGATGTTCGGGGGGGGTGGGGGGGTGTTCACCCATAAATTCTAAAAATGAAACGGTTTGTCAAGTGTCAGAATTGCTATATCTTATTCCGCTCCCAAACTGGAGCACTTGGAAGATGAAGAAACGTGATTGATACTTGAGATGTTCTTCATGGATATCATGTTCTTTAATAAAGACGTTATACATAAAACCAATTATTTCTTAGAAAATCGCTCTTATAGTCATGCTTCATGACTGGTTTTTTCAATTATTAAGGGTGTAAAAAAGATTTAAAAAAAATTCCTGATAATCAAATTATAGGTAGGTGATGTACCCACGGACAAGCAAAATTAGGTGTCCGTAGGTACAACAGGGTAGTTTTTTTTTTTTTTTTTCCTTTAAAACATTCTTTATTACACCAAGTTTACAACTTATTAGCAATTTAATTTTGATCTTATTTACTACGTGTAGCAATCGAAACAAGATACAGAACTTGTTAATTGTTGAGTCAGATAACTGTTGAACTATTCATTACTTCACATTCACTGTGTTAGTTCGTGAGGCTTCCTTCTTTTCAATCTTCTCAGTAGGTCACTTACATCCAGCAAATGGACAGCTTCGATGTTGACATGACCCCTTAGTCGCTCTTGGTGGGCGATGGCAATTTTCTTGATAGTTTCATCGATAGATTCCACCTCTAGATCATGGTGAAGTCTATCATTCTGAATGTACCAGGGTGCATTAACTATGCTCCTGAGCACACTGTTTTGAAAGAGCTGAATAATTTTCCGACAACAGGGTAGTGCGTCCGTAGGTACATAGGCCCGTCATTTTTGTTTTCCAAGCCGGTTGCAACTCAACTCAAGAAGCTACGTTGGAGGAAAAATCGGAAAATTGCACCCGAAAACAAGGAAACACAGCATATACACCATCATATATTAGGTCTGTTCCTGCCAACCAGGGAGTTCTTTAACCAGTTAATTTAGATAACTCAAGTGGTGGGGATGAGTGAAGGAACTTTTCAGTTTTTCAACTGGATGGTTGGAACGCGCAGAACTACTCCAGCAGAGAGCGCTGGGGCTTCAGCAGTGACGTGAAATAACAGTAACGTGAAATCGAAACCTTCCGCCAGACAACGTCGTCGCTATTTGAAGGCCTTGCTCGAAAAACGAGCTATCTGCAATTTTTTCGAAATCCCGTTTTCGACGGTTTTGGGGTCAGAAAAATATACTGCTTCATTTGTGAGGATCCGCTAGCCCTCCGATAGTTATAAATGTAAAAATCGGACAATATTGCTGATAGTTGGACAATGCGACAACGTCGTTGGGTTGAATAATGAGCTATTTACACAGATGTCTCATTATTGGATCCAATCAAGGCGACATCTTGTTGGTGTTAATAAGAATAAGAATAATCCTTGCTATTCCTTGAGGTTTTTCACCCTCAAAAAAAAGCTTAATCCTAGTGCTTGCTTTCCTTTTATTCCTTACAAAAAAATATAATATTATTTTCCTAACAATGATGAAATGTTTATGGAATAACAGTATTATTGTCTGATGGCGTTGAGGATTCATGTAATGTTGTTGGAAAGTTAGACGAGGACGTTTTTCAACTAAATAACAATGACAATAGGCATTTAAAAAATTATTGGTTGGAAAAACGAGCTATCTGCAACCTTCAATGTCTTGTGGTGCCTCGAGTAAATTATTTAAAAATATTAAATCATATGGATTCGATCCGTCCTTAGGCACGGTTAATTTTAGTATATCTGGATTTTTTAAATATTGAAGCAGGAATTTCTGAAACTTTTTTTCGATTCCCCAAAAATTTTGAAAAATGCAGATTGCTCGTTTTTCGCGCAATGCCTTCATTTCCTATTTTATTTTCGAGCTATTTTCCTTGCGAAATCCGAAATGGGAGTGAATGATTCCTTCGTTAAGTCCTACTTTTTTCAAATGAAATGCAAATATCTACCGTGAATCTGAACCCGCAGATTCAGTACAAGGAGAGCCATCCCCTTATGGCGAAAAAATACAAGAGTGTAAAAGCTCTATTTAAAAATTTATTTATAATTTATTCACATCTGTGACTTCTAGTTGAATCTTTCCTGGACCCTTCCTGGATGTTTTTAGATACGGAAAAGACGGCACTTGAAGGGGAGTAAACAAAACACAGACCTACGTCGAGAACCAACCTCCACGGGAAGTCGGAGAGAAATGAATTTTCGGGAAGGTAATGGCCAGGTTACCGAAAAAAAACTGGCTTAACCCGCTTCTCATCCAGTGTAGAAAGTTAAATAACTCGAAAAAAAAGTTTTGTAACTCGTTGCGGCTGGAACGGTGAAGCGAGTGATAAGTTCTGTAACTGAAAACGGCAGGAACGCGACAATCGTGCGCACTGGGCCACTGCGCACAACTGGTTTAAGAACTGACTGTGGCAGGAACATACCTATAGTTTAAGACAACGAAAACACTTCTCACTTTTGTTTACTTTTGTAGACCCTCAGGTTCTTACGGGCGTTAATTCCCATTTTTCGAACATCGCTGCAGACATGAAAGTCACTGGTGACTACAGTAGACAGAAAAAAAAGAAGAAGAAAAAAAAAAAACAAAAAAAAAAAAAAAAACGCAGAGATGCAGCATGGTTATAAGAGCGAATTTTCGAAGAAACTACTGGTTTTATGTAAAATGTCTCAATTTTTCTGGATTTATGACACATAGGTACAACATGGACCTAATGGTCAAAGTTTAGCTTGGTCTACCTAGTCTAAAAACATTGCCATAGGTACAAGTCAACAGAAATTGAGACAATTTTCGAAAAGTAAATTGGACAAGATATCAGTGACTGCTTATTCGAAAAGTCTTGTGTCATCATTTGACTCAGCGAGACAAAGTACGACAAGATTGCTGCTGCCTAAATCATTTTACGGTAAAAATGTAGATTTTCGCGGAAATTTTACTTGTCGATTTTTACTGAAAGATCCACGGTTTTTGGCACGGGAACGAGGATTTTACACCATGAGTCCACTGTAAACACTTTTTTGATCATACCGTTCAAAAGCTGGGCTTTTGGGCCAACTTTTGGGGTTATAGTGGGAACTCAACCGGCAGATTCAGTTAGGCTTACAAACGTTTGAAAATTATCGTAAACACAAACGGTGGGTACAGCTTTCGTACAAGTACGCAACCACGAGGGACATTTTATGTCTTTGCGCCCCCTCCCATCAGAAACTAATATGAAGCTTGTATTCGTGTTGACAATATAAATTATTGAGAATGATCACCTGTGTGTAAACAATTATTTAAACAATCACGCTCATACCGCAGCTTGTCGGCCACGCACTCCGCAGTGGTTAACGTAATATGGTTAGGTAAATCGAGAGCTATCCAACGAGTGGTGAACGATTTTTGTACGATGATAACTGGCGAAGATAAAGTTCCGTAGCAACGAATCGGTTGTAAGCGAAAATCATCAGAAACTCCGTTACATGTCCCGCGTTTCATTCCCGCGTGACATTCCCGCGTTTCATTTTCGAGTTTATGTAGCAAAGTAAAGACATACATACTTACTTAAAATGTCAAAAACTGTAGATTTCCGAAATTTTCGAAACTTTCCTATTTGGGCTCATTTTTCAACAGCTGTTAATTTAATGTTCTTCAATTGGTCTGATTGTAAGGTTTTCGCTGGGATGCGTTGTTTAGGAGTTATAAGCGAAAAATTGAAGAAGTCCGAAAATTTCGACGTTTTTGGGGCACCAAAAGTTATACACAAACTCAGATAACTCGTTTTCAATACGTTTTAGACGATATCGAGCTTTCCCCAGGTCACTTGGGGACCCTTATTTTATTGCATTATTATACGTTTCGACATGTCAGATTTTGTTATGAAGTACCTACCACCTGGCCACCGTCTTTGTTAGTTTTCGTGAATTCGGTCGCAGGTACAGAAGGCGGCAGTACCGATGAAAGGGTGAGAAGACCCCCACCATTTTGTCGGTTCCTCTGATCAACCCCCTGCACCCCCCCCCCCCCTCACGACAGTCACCACCACCACGGAAGAAGGAACCCTTCTCCTTTCTTCCATGCACCACCACTAATACGCCATTTGCCGGGCAGGGGCACAAGTGATCGGACCCGTGTTCAGTTGACGTTTCAATTATTTTACGTGCAGTTCTGTTCGAAAACTATCGAATGACACTTGTCTCCGACGATCAAACTCAGCACATTTGACCAGTTTACGTTTCATCTCCTCTCAAAAATGGCGCGAATTCGTATTTGTAAAACGTCGACTGTGTTGAAGTTCAGTAGTATTCCGAGAAGAGAACCTCAACCCAATCCACATCGCGAGAGACCTACAAGAGATTTGAATGGTTCGTACTGTTTCATAATTTTCCCTGCACGACAGACGTAAGTGTTGTTTGTACAGTAGAACTCAAATTCATGTCACTTTCTAAACCACTTTCAGAATTTGAAAAACAAGGTTTTTGCAATAACGTTCGATGGGAACGAACTAAATCACTCGCGACGAAATCGTGGAAACCCATGATAAGGACAACAATTTTGAAATCAAGGTGCTTTACTTAGGTATCAATGCCTCCTACAAGTCTACATACAGCCTCTCCAACTTCACCGATTGACTTGAAATTAGGCACAGAACTTCGTTTCAACATTAGCAAGTGCCTTTTGAAAGATTCAAGTCGCGGGAGCCGCATGATATACCTTCAAAAACCCTTTTCCATGTTTTTTTTTTTCAAAATTCACTCGGTCAAGGCTACTAAATCGGCACTCCCAAGTAACAATTTCTCCCAAGTAACAATTTCTCACTTTTTGTAAAATGAAAAATATGAAAAACTCCTATAAGGGTCATTCTCCCAGAAACCTAGAATCGCTGTCCAGAAGCCTTTTGGGTTGCATTTATGGTTCTACAAAAATGCATAAAAAACAAGATAGTCTGTTCATTAATATCCATATCTAGTGGAAATGGTAGAATAATTCTATTTATTGTTAAAAAATCTTGGAACACTGAATTTTTCATTCACTCACCTTGTCCAAATTGGAAGTTCCCAGCTTCAACTTTCACTACGTCATTTATTGACATTGATTCTGCTGTTTAAAAAAATGTGCATAATTCGATGATACCTCTAGATCGCAAAATGGACTGGTTCAGATTTTAAAACCATTCACTATCAAAGCAGTGAATTTTCAAGGTTGTGTCCGAGCTTCATGATTCAATCACTCACCTCGGTAGATTTTCTCCGTTTGTGGCGGGAGAAAAAAAAATTGATCATGTTTTCTTCATTCACTCACCTTTCATTCACGGCTGCTGCAGCTTGATATTCCACACCTGCAGTTAGCAACGTGGAATCGTCACTTCTGATAAGATGAACTCAAATTGAGGAGGATTCAAGCAAAACTCAACATGTCCACTTTTCAAAAATTTCCGGGAGAAGCAAAAAACTTGCTCTGCAGCAACCTGATGTTCTGGTTAATCTGATATGGGGGATTAACAATCAGTAGGCCAGTGCGAATCATGTCCCTGGATGCAGAACTCCCAACATAATGTATAACCAATTTATTGGCATAAATGTTTTGGACATGATAAGTTTTGTGAAACACACATGGACATGTTGAGTTTTGTGAAACCACCTGTTTGCCGCAGGGGAACGAGCGCGACATCTAACGAATCGTCACTAAAGTAAGGTTTCAACTGCATATCATGCAGGTGCTGCAATCTTCTGAAAAGGCGATAAACTATTGAAGAATGACAAACTATCACGAGGTGTGTGGACAAGTCAAGTTTTGAAAAATCTTTTCCATCACGGCTGTGAGTCAGGGAGTGGACATAACGAGTTTTGGTTGGAACATCACGGAAAAACTCCCAATAACTGCGCAGGATGGACAAAACGAGTTTTGACTGAAACTGCTAGGTTAAGCCACCACGTGGATAGAATAAGTTTTGAACGGCGAAAATTAAGGGACGTGTAGAGATGTGCCATTGACAATAGAAAATGGAGAAAAAACGATTTTGGCCAAAAGTGGACATGTCGAGTTTTGCTTGAATCCTCCTCAATTGCGTTGTGGGATTATGTTACAAATGTGGTGGCAGGGTTAATTCCAAAAGAGTTGGCGTTCGAAAATGCGCAATATGCAAAAAAGTATTTTATCACCAAACTTTTTTTTTTTTTTTTTCACCTGGAAAACTGAATTATGAGGAGCCAGTTATTATCAGTTGCACCAGTTGTGACAAATTAGCGGAAACATAAAATCCTGAGGTAGTATCTGTTATGAGTGGGGCCTGTCCTAAAGGGGGTGTCTGTTCTACCGTTGCGAAGCGCGGGTATACAGCTAGTACTAGATAATATAGTAAAGTATAAAATAAGGTTTTTCTTTAACATTTCTTTTTGTTTAGTATTTATTTGACGTTCCCAATTTTACTTATTTTGGTTTATTATCTTCGATAATGAACCACTGGAATCGACCAAAGAAAAACATTTTTAAACCCCCCTCAAAATTCGTTGGTTTAAGTTTCAAGATATACCTACGTAGATTCAGAAAATCGAATTAAACAACTCTGCTAATTCTTGACACAAACGTTTATTATCTTCTTTGTTCAGATCCTCTTTCTGTCTAATTCACGAAATTATGAAACTCTAGCTCATTCCAATTTTAATTTGTTTAAACAAATAGGTATTGTTCAATCAATTCTATAGACAAGAACCCTACTGAATATTGCATTGTCAATCATCCTTAACCCCTATTTAAAATGTCATCCAAATTTGATTTGTTTAAATAAATAGGTATTATTTAAACATTTTACAGACAAGGAACCAAGTGAATATTAGGTACATTGTAATCCATCCTCGACCCATGTTTAAAATTCCAAGACTCTAGCTCATCATCCACATTTCATTTGTTTAGGTTGTTTACCTACTTAATAGGTATTGTTTAAACAATTTTACAAACAAAAAACCGAGTGAACATTGCATTGTCATCTGTCCTCGACATTTAGTTATCAAGACAGAAGGGTGATCTGAACAAAGAAGATAATAAACAGTTGTGTCAAGAATTTTTAGAGTTTTTTCTAATGTGCAATTTTTGTGAGTACTCATGTAGGTATATCGATACTTTTCATTCGATATTCGAGTAGTATCGAATATGCCTATCCAAGTACATTGGAAGTATCGAACGTCCCTACACGGTAGGGGACAGTGTTCCCGGGACACCGTGGCAACGCCCACTTTTGCGTGACGTCACGGTGCCCATGCTGAGCGTCCTGGCCCATTTCCACAACATAGGTAACTTACCAAGCCTTGCTCTTATAATAGTGCCTTTACAAGACTTGTGTACAATTACTTATACTTGGTAAGTACACAAGACTTGTATAAAATTATATTACTACAAAGGGTGTTTTCAATAGAAACAGTATAGATATTTGAAAATCCAAAAAAATCCATGTTTAATGATTTTCGACCAGGATTCAAAAAACTCTGCAAATTCTTGACACAACGGTTCATTATCTTCTTTGTACAGATCACCCTTCTGTCTAGATCACTAGGTCTAAATGTCTAGATCCTAAATGTTAGATTAATTATTATTATCAATTATCACTAATTATTAACAATTTTATCAAGTACCTAGTGAAAATTATTATAATTTATTGTTAGGTATTAATAATTTGTATTTATTATTAATAATAATTATTATTAATTATGATTAATTAATACGATATAATTCTGGGGTTTTTAATACTACGTCGGTAATAATTTTTTATAAAAGAAGTACCTACCAACAAACATTCGAAATTACCTTCATTTCCGTAGCACGAAACGCACCTCAGAACAACAAACTCGACATCACTTAACCCATATGATGTTCCAAAGAGCTTGTTAGTATGAAAATGGACCTGTATTTCAACAGTTTGATTCACGATCCTGTAGTGAGGCACAATCTTTGAGCCGTCATTGTGAACGAACGGCTGGTCGTACAAAGCTGCGGATGGTCTTAAAAAATTCTTAGGAATAAACTCTATCTAAATATGAAATAAAAAACATACCGTTTGATGGGAATTTTTCGAGATATGGAATTTTCAAAATTTCAAAATTCGTTTTGAACCCCTTTCCCTTGACCTAGGGTTATGAAAAGTTTCGAGGATCATTGTGGGGCTGGTCCAAACCCAGAAACCAAATTTCGTAATTTTAACTCAACGCTAACTGGGCAAAGTGGCGCGGACGGCGGACGGACGGATTTTTTTTTAATTCGATTTTCTGAATCTACGTATCTTGAAACGTAAACCAACAAATTTTGAGGGGGGGTTAAAAATTTTTTTCTTTGGGCGATTCCAATGGTTCATTATCGAAGATAATAAACCAAAATTATGTTCGGGCACTTCCGCGCACGTGCGCAGTGTGCGCAATCTACAATTACTTCCTTACTTTAAATGAGAATCCCTATTTTTTATTACAGATTTGGATTCTACGTCAAATTTCATGAACTTTTGACTTCGACAACCTTTTTTTTGGGCGCACCTTTTTTTCTTCATGGACATCATGTTCTTTAATGGAGACATTTTATTTCTAGATTTTTCGTTAAATTTCTCGTAACCATATTTTTATTGAATATAGGTATCGGGTCTCTTCCAAAACTTCAAGTCAATCACAGCCTGTGATATCCTTCAAAAACCTTCTAATCTAGGTCTTCAAGCAGTCATTTAAACAAAACAAGAGATATTTATGAGACTTATGGCTGAAGTCATATGGTCTTCATGGATCATGGTACTGGACGCCATTTCTAGGGTGGGTTTTGCGTCCGACTGCCCTCCCTCACTTCCTTAAATTAAATATTCACACAGCTCTCCCAATGTTCAGGAGATCTGGAAAAAATTCGCACGTTGCACAGTTGCATTTCAAATGTTGCAACATTTTGAGAATCCACAGTTTTTGTAGGTTGTTTGATGCAGCCTCACTCAGTGTTTTCCATGTCCTCAACCTCAATCCCCCTCATAAAACCACCAAATCAACTCAACTTACAGTTTTATATACGTTTGATTTTGTCGACAGATCAAAGTTCCTTCCAAGAGAAACCCATAATATATTGTGTGATCTGTAATGACGAAGCCACTGGTAAACATTACGGAGCCATGTCATGTGATGGCTGCAAGGGTTTTTTTCGCCGTTCAGTCCGGAGGCACAGTCTGTACCACTGCAGGTACGTCAGCCTACTACAGATTTTCGGTCTCACGACCCTTTACCGTTCAATGTCTCGCCGATATTGGTCGATCTTACGCGATCTTTGGATATTGAACACTACGCGTCATTTTCATTATTAAAATTGGACTTTCGTCTTGCAGGAAATCCCGTAACTGCCCCGTGACTAAAGACAAAAGAAACCAGTGCCGTTTTTGCAGGCTTCGCAAGTGCTTCAAGTGTGGAATGAAGAAAGAAGGTAGTAGATGGTTACTTATATCAATTTTCACCATTTTTCAACACTTTTCTCCCATTCTGTAGTCTTATATAATTGATTTTTCCCTTATTTCAATGTTACAATCGGGGCCATTCGTCCTCAGTTCGGTTCACTTGTGCATCCACATTCCTCCTTTTTTTGCCGAGCAACACCTCCGTTTATAGATTTTTCAACGCTGAACACGATGGTGAAGTCAGAATTGCGATATCTCATTCGGTATAAAATATATACATACCTACCTACATTTGATTTTTGGTGTCTTTTGGCAGCGGATTCAGGATGGTCTGGAACGGATTTTTGGTATATACCTTTTTCGGAAATTCGAATTAAATTGTCCAAATTTTGGACAATTTTGGACCGAGAACTAGCTTCGTTTTCTTCAGAAACTCGCTAATTGTGCCCAATCAGAAAATTGGATTAAAGGCGTTTCTCCTAACCCTGACGATCCTTGTCGTGAAATTTTTAGAGTAGATTTAAATGAAATGATAGATTGGCTCGTGGGTCAAATCGAGCGAAATCCATTAAGTAGGTATCATTTAAATAAATTTAAAAATAAAACGAAGAGTTCCTGTGATATACATTGATATAAAACTTATGATTGGTCAGAAAGTCCATCAATTGTAATTCAGAATTGTGAAGTCAGAATTGCGATATCTTATTACCTACATTATTAGATTAGGGCAGATGAACCGTGAAGAACATCTCAAGTAACGACCACGTTTAATCTGCAAAGTGCGATTTTGACTTCGCCATCGTGTTCAGCGTTAAAAAACCTTTAAAGGTGTTATTGTCAGACTGTTTCATTCCCCCCCTAAAACTCCTCAAAACCCCTTTCGCCAGGATTGTGGTATCGTCCGCAAATGTAGCGATATTGTTTGTGTTTCTACTTTTGGCGGATCCGCAGTGATGATCAAAAAGAGTAGAAGTCCCAATACACTGCCTTGTGGCACTCCAGCTCTGATATCTTCTACCTCTGAATAGGCTTCTTCCTGTTTGACTTGGAAGAACCTATTTGAAAGGTGATGAACAATGCATCAAGATGTAAAAGTAAATATTGGGTCGTGATAATAGTATATAGGTAATTATTATACTCACCTATTTATAGCAATGTATGCAGTAAAGTCAGTCAAGTTTGTACTTCATTACAGCAGTACAAAATGAACGAGACAAGATCAGCAGGCACAAAAGCAGCGAAGATGTGATCCCTTGTTTTTCTCCAGAATCTCTACGAAAATTGGACATGGAAACGCGGTTTCACTGCAATTATTTCTACGTAAGTTCAATGTTATTCTCACATAACGTATAGACGTGATAACATGCCCCATTATTATTGTGGGTACCCATTAATAATTTAAAATTTCGGACAGTTTCGAACAATTATTGTTCGGCGCATTTCCGAGTTATATTAATGATAGGAAGACGTTATGAAACAGTTCTTTATTGAAAATAGGACGTTTGGAACAAATTATTGAGATTTACAAGGTAACTTACCTCCAATGGCTGACCCGCGCGTGGCAGGGGCTGGACGGATACTTATTGGGAAGGTACTCAAAGCGGGGAGCCTCCCGGCCAGCTTTGGACGGCGCATGCGCGTTTTTCGTCGCCTTGGGGTGGCTGTACACCCCACGTTGTTATCGAAGGGTTAACTAAAGAGAAGAAGAACAACGAACTGCCTCCTGTTGTTCCAACCTTTAACAAAGTCAGCCATAATAAAAAGGTTTAAATTCGCTGAAAGCCGATTTTAGAGCTGGATGTTGGCCTACTTCTTACAGTGAGGATTCTTTGAAATGGACTGGTTCAGGATACTGATGACCTGGAAGAAGATTGGAATAGTGT
Source organism: Stenodema calcarata (assembly GCA_963920205.1). Classification (NCBI taxonomy): domain Eukaryota; kingdom Metazoa; phylum Arthropoda; class Insecta; order Hemiptera; family Miridae; genus Stenodema; species Stenodema calcarata. The sequence continues at coordinate 6,013,538 of OY986049.1, forward strand.
GACCATGTCCTGTTGACCCTAACGCCGATCACAACATAGCTTTTTCTATCCCTACTTGTACAGAATGCGAAAGGTGGTTGGATACATCCACATGTGGAAGATGATGTGCACAACATATTCTACAGAAGCACTATATGGGTAGTGGAAAGGAGTTGACTGCAAGGCATAACGTCTCCCAATATATCATCGGAGCTAGTAGTTGCCGAGATGTTGCAGAGTGAGCAGCATTGGACCCACACATCAGAATATGTGGAGAGGGCCTTGACGGGAGAGATTCTCCTTGAACGGGATCGGCAACGAACAGCGGGCACGGAGAGCCCAAAGTAATGTGATTCCAGTATAAGCCTGGGGACACAATGTGCGTAAATACAACAGACTTTGGTACGTTGGGTTAAAGCAGTTATACGAAGGCATCTGTTAAACAATGAGGTGGCCCCCACTCGGTTCGATGCTGCAAAAAGCAGGTGCGTTGGAAATTTCCAACGCGGACTGTTGCAGTGGGTAGGTACGCAGAACGTTGCTTTGAGGGGGAAGGCAGAACCCATAGAATCAAAAGGAGCGGACTTGATGTCAGTCCAGGTAATTCCTGGAACGGTTCGAACGGTTACAGTGATAAGGAAGCTACCGTTCCATTTTACTGGTCCAGTTGTCTTATCAAGTTGTTAAGTGGCAAGGGATCTAAGTATACTTAGATCCCTTCCCGGTCTGTAGAAATGGACTGGCAAGAGATCCACGAGTATTGATACCTTCTCGGTCTGTGGAAGTGGACTGGCAAAGGAACTGGATGGCTAGACTCTATGCGGAGACTTGCCCAAGCCTTTGGCTCTTCCGAGGGTGCCCGAACTCAACCAAATCCCCGGGAGGAGCGAGATGACAGGCAATGCGCATGCGCTAAGACTTTGATGAATTTCTCACTCGTTTTGTAGTCGTGGTTGCCAAGCACTCAAAAATATGAAAAAACATGCCCTTAACAACTCTTCATATCGAGGGTCTCACGGCAACTTCCCACATCGTCATTTGGGCGACTTTTCAGCAGAGCCAAAAACCCATCTGCCAATGACTACGTTTACTGAGTAATTCAGTAAAATAAATCGTGAGATTTAGTGTTACCTTAGGTCCCTAACTTATACTTAGTTAGATCGATCCGCCGGAGGAAGACGCTTCGAATGGTATGCATAACTCATTTTGGCCAAAAGTGACGATGTGGGGTGTTGCCGTGAGACCCTCGATATACTGTTAGTGGACGCATAACTTAGTTGACGCGGCATACGATGATAAGGCAGATAAGGGCAACAACGCTACCCTCTACTGGACGAGTTCGGGCACCCTGGCAATAGCCGAAGGCGTTGGGCAAGTCTCCGCGTAGACTCTTCTGTATCGATACCTTCCCGGTCCGTAGAACTAGACCGGTAAGGATAGGGTCGTTGTCACTGCTCGGAACCGTTGTAATATAAGACTAGGATTGACAGTGCCCATACAGCGTTACTGACACAGCCCTTGGCTCCAATAGTTGCGTTCCAACGTTTGGGATATAGGCAGGTACCTCTCGATGGATTGTATGTTGAAAAGAATGGTTTTGCTGAGTTTTCCCTGTAACCCGGGAAGGTTAGGCAATTACGCCCACCCAGAGGGATATCCTGGTCTGCTTACACAGTGCAGGTGCCCTCTAAACGGTGGAATAAAAAACACGGGAACCAAGAAGCAATCAGCAAACCCTTACAATCTAGCTAATTGAGGAGAGGGTTCCATTGTGAGACAAGGTCCCTTCTCTGAACTAAAGAGAGTTCTGAAAGGAGGTGTCTCCCTCCTACCCTACAGTTCTAAGGATGACCGGTCTTTAAAACAAAAAAACGCACTGAAGTGTACTTTGCCACAACGCAGATTAAACTTATATAAAAATCTCCGCTCACGATAAAAAAAAGAATGATTTAAAATAGTAGTGGGTCTTGTGAACCCAATACCTACTCTTACCTCAACTGATTGCTCCCTCGGCTTTGTATGTTACATCCTTCAACATTAAAATCAGTACTTCCAATGTAGTGCGAGGTTTATAGCATTGTACGGGTACGTACTTCTTTTTAGGCATAGCTCAGTTTGGGGAGTAGGTCATTGAGATATATTACTACATTTCAGGAGGTCGTAGCAAACCAGGATTTCATTATTAGCGTTGAAGTATGGAGAAGCTTTGAATCCAGATTCATTGGAAATTATGCTGAGCTGATTTATGAAAGAACATCGCCAGGGCGACGTTGAGCCCCCATAAACGAGCGGAATCCTCCGACTGTATTTCACGCGATGTCAGGGCGGGCGAATAAAGACTACACACATCGGTGTTGGGAGGTCGAACGTTTGATCGAAATAGCTGATCTATATTTTCCGGTATTAGCTCTTCTCCGGCCGTCCCACGTTTTTCTTAGGGAGACGGCGGAAAATATGGGGGGGGGGGGGGGAGCAAGGAATAAGCGAACTGGATTCCGCGTTATAAGAAAGCTGAGCACAGGTATTGCTTTTGAAGGGCAAACTGCGGCATATATGAAATGCTTTGAATACTTGGGCGAGTTCCAACATCGACTTCCGTAGGAGGACCTTTTCCCATTTCTGAGGCCACATCACCGTTATGAATCGCCTGACAATTTTCAAAATATAGTTTATACCAGTATTTTCTATTCAACTGAAATATTATTTGGTTTGATTCTGCAAAAAACTTTTTAGATCGCCTTTATTGGTTATTAGTACGTGTGGTGTTAGGCTTCTTCAGTTTGAAGAAGTCAATATAGGATTATGAAGTTGAACAGATTTTCGAAGTTCGAGAAAAATACCGCCCATCTACTGAAGGGAGAACTTTACAGGAAGAAGGAATAACCGAATCAAAATATTGTTATATTATTATAACTATAAATATTATTATAACTGGAGTGAACCCCAAAGCATACCGTAAGTAAACTAGAAGAATGACACGATCCACGAGAGGGAGCTCTACACATAGATACCAAAATCTCATTTTCCAAAAAGATGGGGATAGGCGGTATTGTTTCTCGAACGTCGTTTCGCTACTAGATGACTTGGTTGTAAAGGACCGGGGGATCGTTATGCCCAGAAAAACGAGGCAGGACATATTGACAAAAATTTACGAGGTACATCTAGGAGTTCTGAAATGCCGGCAGAGAGCACGTCAAAATGCCCTCTGACGTCAAAATGCAAGTGGGAAACTGCCTTGTCTGCCTAGAGCGTTCTCGAAATATAAAAAATCCAGAGTCATGCAGCATGGCTATAAGAGCGAATTTTCGAAGAAATAATTGGTTTTATGTAAAATGTCTCTATTGAAGAGCATGATGTCCATGAAGAACATCTCACGTACCAACCACGTTTCTTCATCTTCAAAGTGCTATAGTTTGAGAGCGGAATAAGATATAGCAATTCTGACTTCACCATCTTATTCAACGTGTAAACACCTTTAAAATGAGGTGTCACTTGAATGACCGTTTCATTTAATGGGTTTCATGGAATTTATGGGGGGTAATTGGAATGATGAAGATCATGTTCGTGAGACGTGGCATTCCTCGTGAGATCCGAATAGGTGGAGGTCCCCAGTTTACGTCAGACTAAATGATTTCAATCTCAATGAGTGATGTTGGGAGTATCGAGGGTTGGTCCAAATAAAACAATTTTTCTAGGCCGACGTCTCGCAATAAATGTATGGCATCTTCAGGGCTACAAACAGAGGAAGAATGCATACACAGGTGGAATGAACATTGGTATAGAAACATGTCTAGGATGCACACCTTACTAATATCTATTACTTATTTCTTATATTACTTACTAAGTTAGTAAGTCTTACTAATGACTATTATCTACTTATCAAAATTATGTGGTTGTTCCATAGTGAGAATTACCTTGGGAAATTTGTGGGTGCTGTTTAGAGTGGAGGGTTTGTGCCCTTCCACATGCATACTGTAAGTATCTCTGATTCTCAGTATTCCAACCTATTGCTTCAACATTCATATTTACCGTCTTTATTCATATTCACACCTTATTCAATAGTTGGGACTCTGACGATCCTATCTACCCGCTATGCTCCCTCCACTCTAAACAGCTCCCACAACTTTCCCAAGGTAATTCTCACTATGGAACAACCACATAATTTTGATAAGTAGATAATAGTCATTAGTAAGTAAGTAATATAAGAAATCAGTAATAGATATTAGTAAGGTGTGCAAGCAAGCCATGTTTCCAAACCAATGTTCATTCCACCTGTGTGTTTGTAGCCCTGAATATGCAATACATTTATTGCGAAACGTCGGCCTAGAAAAATTGTTTTATTTGGACCAACCCTCGATACTCCCAACATCACTCATTGAGATTGAAATCATAACCTTACTACGTGAATCCGATCTAAATCACAGATTTTTCGTGATTAATCATAGTTTTCCCGTGATTAATCATAGTTTTCCCGTGATTAACAGTTTATTCTCAATTATACCTGTGATTAAGATTTTAATCATAGTCGTACTGTGTGAATCCGACATTAATCGCAAATCCTACTTATACTACATCATTTTAACCTACTCCTACTTCATACTCCTACTCCTACTTCATACTCCTACTCCTACATCATTTTATCTTACTCCTACTTCATTTTAAGACGGCTCAAATGCATTTTTGAAGTTTGGGCTATGATGTCACAGCCCCCTATTCCCTCCTAAAAGACCTGAGAGAAATAGGGGCTGTGACTTCACGGCCCAAATTTGAAAAATTCATAACTTGTGAACGGAGGGTCGTACAAACGTGCGGTTTTCACTGATGTTCTCAGAATTTCGAGCAGAAAAATAAAAAATAGATACCTTAAGAATTATGTGATTACCCCATTGTAGAAAATCAAGGTTTTAAGCGCCTAAAAGACGACATTTTCGTGTTTATCGGGGAAACTATTAATTTTACAAAGCTGGCAGTATTTTTATTAGACGGCAATGAAAATACGTTGAAAACTTGTGCCACTTGTTCCAAACACACCACGGTAAAGGAATATAATATTAAATATTTTGTTCTGTATTGCAAATTTCAAAACCCCATAAGTCGGTAAATATTTAAGATATCGAAATGCGGTTTGTTGCAATTGCTTTGTCTTTTTATGCCCTTTAAAGAAATGTGCATAAACATATGGGTCATATGGAAACCCCAAGTTTCGATCTTGCCCCGAAGGCGCATGCGCGGCTGGAACGTCAAGTGGTGGTCATTTTTGGAAAGAAGGGCTTAAGGGCTACAACTTCTTCCTCTGGCATTTTTTGCTCATATCGACCGTTTAGGGAGAAAATGCATTTGAGCCCTCATAAAATGAACACCCTGTATATTCTAGTCTGTGAAACTGCATAGGAATTGAACAACTCTGTTATGGTGAATAAGTTGGTATCTGCCATTAAGATTGCACTGCATAACTTGACTTGAATGAACACGATACAAGCACTGGTTCGATGATTTTGTTATTCTCGAATGTTTTTCAATTCACAGACGCCAATTGAGATCAAAGACAAGCCCGTCGCTACTATGAATTTGTTGTGCAGGTCGTTGAAACTTTACGTTTGTTATTTGATGGAATGGGCCTCAAGGATTCCGTCCTACAACGAACTGAGTGCGGAGGATAAGGTAATCATCACTACATCTACATTTTTATTTAGTAGCCAGCAACATCATTACGAGAGGTCCATCAGATCAGGTCAAACATTTTACTGTCGATTGGAAAGAATTCGGTCAAAATTGGACGTTTCAGTCCTTCAATTGCACTTGAGAGCGACTTGGAACATCCACACGGACAATCTTTTGGTGTTGTGGGTTTTTCTAACCTTCTATACTAACAGGCGTATCTCTTTTAAACGTAAATTGTGGTCAAATAGTATTAAAATACTCTTCAGGAAGAAACATGTGACAAGGAGAAGTGGCCTGTTCTTATATAATGATACAAAACAGCACGCAATAGGGCTTTAGGGACTATCTTCAGCTACCACGATACCTTAACGTTTCATAACCCAAGAGAACACTAAGTTCTCGTAACTTTTGAAATCCACCTTCACTTATCTGTCATTTCCCAAACGGCCTTATCTCGAGTGAGATGGGCCGCTGAAGCCTCCCACAGGTTAAATTGAGAGAGTTCTCGTTGCTCATGACCTGGCACGCCCTGGTGGCAGGGGCTTCGGTGGGGGGGGGGGGGGGGATCCCCTTGCCACGAGTCAGGACAGTTGGGAAATCAGTAATATAACAAAAATCATTTTTTAAATGAAATAAAATTTAAATATTTGCGAAAATCCATAACTTTGATTAAACGTCTAAGGCTAAACACGCCATATTTTAAGAAATCAATTAGAGGTATACTTTGTTGGCATTTTGTTTGGGAGGGAATTTTGTTCCTTACTGGACGCATGTTGGCTACCCTGATCCTGTCCTATGTTGATGATTCGTCTGCGAGAGCGAGACTGCGAGTTTGAAAGTGCAAGCGGTGAGCTCTTCAGTTGAATTATGTTGACAATTTTACTATGAATTGGTATAACTTTTAGACGTTTTTTGAAGTGAATAATGTTGTATAGGCCAACCTGTTTTGTTAATACAATTTAATAAATACTGAACTGAGTTTGAGGGCAGTGTAGTATAATAATGAGTAGATTTTTTAAATAGTAGAGAAATTGATGTCTTAAAATAAAAAATAGTTGGGAAATCTATGTTAAGCAGGTGGGAAAATTGAGGTTTCTCTTTCTTCCCCCCCCCCCCCCCCCTGGAATTTGACTAAGCAACGCCACTGCCTGGATGGGCGAGTAAAAGAAAATTCTTGAATTCAAGTGCAAGTTTCGACTCTTTCAAAACTAATAGCAAAGACATTTAAGGGAGCTTTTGTTCAGCAGAATTGTCTCTAATCAGAATTCTTACCAAACTTGGTTTACTAACCTGTTCTCAACTTCTTTGGGTGCCCAGGTCTCAACTTCTTGGATATATCGTTTCAAATTATAGGGTGTATTAGTTTATCAACCTGTGGATGGGTATTCACAAGGTCTGTTCTTCAAGATGTTCTCTGCGAGATGAATGGGCAAAAGAAGTGTTTTAGTCTTCATCGAAAATTAGTACAGTAGTGCCTATACATAGTAAGGTATCTCATACGTCAACTTGTGAATACCATCCAGATGTACTCAATTTGAAAAACTAGGTAGGTATACCACTTTATTTTATGAACAGGGCCTGGACAGGACAGGCTTTTATTCTCAAAATTCACTAAATACTAGCTGTCGGGCCCGTCGCAGATGGGCAAAACTCGGGGTGTGTCCATCTACCTCTGTTACATGTCCCGGACAGGCAGAACTCGGGATGGATCCATCTGCCACTCTTACCTGAAGCTTTACGGGAAGGAAGAATTTAAGATATTTATATTTCGGCTTCCCTATAAACCCCCACCCCTATGCATCGGATCCGGAAAAGAACCCCCCTATGTCCTTCCCCGATCACGGAAACATTTAAATACGGGAGAAGGGTCTATTATATGAGTAATGTTAGGGATTCTCACCTTACGTTGTTTTAAAGTCAAACATTATGACATCCGCGCATTGCCTGATTCAGGAAACGAAGTTTTATAACAAAAATGATGACCTCACTTGAGTGCAGGTTGAACCCAATCAAAATTCTGAGGGCCTGGGGGGTTCTGGTAGCCTGCTGGTGCTTCAGTGAACCAGTGATGAATAGAACCAACTGGATTAATCACCATTGGGCGCTCCAGGCCAGTGGCCTTAACATGAGGTTGAATTGAGACGTGCTGACTATTGTTGATCGTTACAATACTCGGAGTTTGTACAATACGATTTACGCCAGGCTCTTGTCTAACACTAGTTTTGGGCTTTGTGTGTAACTTCCCTTCCCATTACATCAGCCCTTCACCAACATTTCTACATCATTCCCCTCTCTTTTGCTGTGGTTGGTTTCCTCCTATCTTTCTTTTTTTCCAGGATAATAGGAGGTATCAAAACTTCTTCCTTCCCAAGACATATCGAGCCGTTCGACTCAATAAAAATCGCATTGGATCCAGTCGCCGTTCCAAACCCAATAATTCCTTTCCTGTCCACTTGAACCCCTCGCAATCGCTCAAGCTCCTGACTAACTTGCCCGGCTGTGACATTGAATTACGTTTTTCTCTTTCTACGACCGAACTGAATGGCTTATCTCCCTTGAATCAAGACTCCCACGAACTCCCCCGATTGTCTTTTAGCCCTGGTGCGGTGAACTTAATGAAATGACTGAAAATTGAATATACTCCCTTACGCTGCCTTACATTAAGTAAGAAGTTAACAATATTAACCGTGAAAAATGTTGGTCAGTATATAACCAATACGGAGCTCCTTTAGATTGGACATTAAGTCAGATCAAATAGATCAAACCACTGTCCCTCCGATACGATTTACTAGTCTTCATTTTTCACCAAGGACACAGTAGTACCTTTTCCATCTTAGAGTCTAAATTGAAGTATTTCACAATCAGAATCATTCAGAAGCTCGACAGAAGTAGCCTACTTGGCCTCAATTTGGTATCTCTCATAGTTAAGCTCAAATAACCACTGCCATTCCACTTCTCACTTACGCCAGTATCATGGACCATATTCACATTGAAAATCGAATTCTACATATTGCGCACTGATACCATGTAGGGTCATGCGGGGTAATTGTGAACGAATTTCATTCATTTCAACTAAGTTGGATCCTCAAAGTGGTTTTGCTCGGCGTAAAAATAAAAAACCTAGAGTATTTACTTCTGCTGTTTGTCCTCTCTCAGATTCCATCGTATTACCTAAAATATTTTGAGTTTTTGCCGTGAAATTTCCTTGTTCACAATAATTGTAAACAATATATTCTAGGTAATCTTTTAGGTAATTATTACCTACCCCCAATGTTCACATTAGCCCCCCGAAAATGGGGTAGTTGTGAATACTGATTTTGCCTTCTTCAGCTCTCATTTGAAGAATCATTTGAGTGAATAAGTAGGGAGGGGCCCCAATATGCAACCTCTAAGACGTCTGTTCACAATTCTGCTGCATCAGATTCATTGCGACGAGTCTGTTCTATTTCGTCTTCAAAGTCTTCTTCGTCGCTCTCGCTTTCTTCCTCCTCTTCCACACTCCTTTTCTTGGTTTGTTTGTATGCTCCTTTCTTTTTCACATTTTTGTTTGCTCCTGCTTCTTATTCCGTATCTAGATTCTTTAGTTCCCTCTTATCGCATGGGTAGCCCCTCCTAGTCCTAATAATCAAACATTTCTCCAAACAGTCTTCAACTTCAGGAGAGAGCTGAGATGGCCTTGTACATGTCCACTTTCCTCCACGAAATCCTAGTACAGATTACTGAAATACGCACTCTGTAACATTCCGATGCTCGTCTGTACTTCATAATCTTATTATTCACGTCCAAAACGGCATCAGTCAGTTCCTCAATCGTGTAGCTGGGACCATGTTTCTTCTTCACGTAGTTTCGCACCATAACGCTACCTCGTATTAAGGTTATATTGATAATAATAAAATGGGTAGTACAAAATTGTTCACAATGACCGCAAGAAGAAAAATCCTGGGGGAACTGTGAACAACCTACTACTGGTATTCCAGGAGGTTATCTGGAGGAACTAACTAACTTACCTAGGAACTAAGAACCCCAACTAATGTAATTGACACCAAAAGATAACTTACCGTTCAAAAAAAAAAAAAAAAAAAAAAAAATTGAATTGACAGAAAATCCAAATTTCACTTTTACAGGATATCAGTTACTGATAACATCATCAGCTCTGGTAACAAAGCAAACGGGCGGAAAAAGGTCTCCCGACTCACGATGTAGTACTGTCTTGACAACTCAGGCCTTGCAGTTCCAAATTGACTTCATAGAGAGCGTTGACACTGCTTATTCACAATTACCCTGCCTGACCCTAAATTATGATTTAACTCTTGATTATTAACTCTGATTATTAATAATGGTGATTGTTTTGCTCTGGTTTTCTGATTACGTATTTTATTTTGAATTGTCCATTTACATTTAATTGTGCATGATAGTTCAAGGTTCATTGTATACTAAACTCAGTTTAGTATACAATGAACCTTGAACCATCACAGTTTAGTAAACTGTGACATTAAACCATCGAGGAACCTTGATGTAAATTTACTCAAATTGATTGATTGGATTCTTTAACACGGATTATATGCATTTCCAGGTGCTCTTATGTAAAACCAAAGTTTTACAACTCTTTGTCTTTGAACTCGCCTTCAGGTCACTTCATGCCAACGACGTTATTCTTCTCTTCGACTACTGCATCATTCCCAGAAGCTGTGATGGTAATTTTCTTGTTCACTTAGCATTGGTTTTTTTTTAAAGTTAAGTAGGTATAGTAAGCAGCTTTTCCAGGGTAGCTTTTCCACCGTTATGGACGTTACCGGCTCCTCAGGAGGATCAGGTTGCTCAAGACTTCTCATTGCTTCACTCCCAGAGTTGTGATGGGGTTCGAACAGACTACCGAGCTCAGAACCACTAGAAGTGCCTAGGAGACAAATTAGTCTCCTGGCAGGGATGTTGACTGGGGATGGGCGCCTCCATAAACATCTGTGGAGAGGAGGACGAAACAGCACCTCATCTCATCTATGAGTGCCCTGAGTTGAAGCTCGATGGTACAGAATCTTCAGGTCCTCTGGTACCAGAAAAAATCGTGTCGGTAAACAACGTTGGGGAGGGGGGGATAGCGATCGTGGGGGGGGGGACAGGATTGTGGGGGGGATCGTTTTTGAATTCTCTACACCATTTGACTCAGTTATTGCGGTTCATGACCTCCTCTCCATAAACAGAAACAAGCTGGCGATGGATTTCTGCTGGTTTTCACCTTTAGCAAAAAGAAAACGAATCACTTCGCGCACACAGCATCGGGCAGGCGAGGGGTGGCGGGAACGTTCACAGAAGCGCACATTTCAAAAGGGTCTCAAAAGCAAACCAACGGTCGCACTTGAACGCCGGACCTCTTGTTTTGTTCAGAGTGATTCCGCTTATAACGCAGAAGTTCCACATTTGAAAACAAAAATTTTCCTGCTGCGCAAAACGTTTTGTATTGTGCCTCATAGCTTCATAATCCCCATCCATACGATTATATTTCTGAATATTACAGGGAAAAGAGGAATCATTACACCCTTCACACAAAAGTCTTTGCAAATTGTTGTTCAAATTGCCTTTTCCCTTCGATTTTATTTTGTATAATATTTCTACTATTAACTAGGTATTACCTTATCAAAAAGGGCAGCAGCATCGTCGCCCCGATACACAAATTACACACTGTTTTAACTGATCAGCAGCCGCTCGAAAATATACTCCACGTAATAAAAGATAATGACATGCCCAGAAAAAACTTGAGTGGATCTATAGCGGCCTAAGTCATTGTTAACATTTTTGTTTTCGACCAAAATCTATTTCTAATTCGTACCTTACATTAGTTCATAATATGATGATAATAATATTATATTATAATACCTAACATTGGTTTATATAATATATTGCAGATCAGGAGTCGTCTTTTGCATATGACATTTCACGAATTGGGTCCATGATGCTGGATGAGCTGGTGAATCCTTTTGCAGACTACCAGATTGATGAAACAGAATTTTCCTGCTTGAAATCGCTCATATTTTTCGACCCCAGTAAGTTTAGATACCATCTGTCTCCGAGTTAATTTTGTTTATGTTTTTCAACTTGATATTGTTAAGTTTGGGATTAGAACGTAACAAAAAGGTCCGTAACAAACATGTCAATTCAGATGTATAAGAAATGGGACCTAACAGAATGAACTTACCGCCTGAAATACCAAGACACCCAAAGTTGATCAATCGTGTTTTATTGCTCAATATCGATCGACGAAAGAATGAATAAGTAGTTCAATTTGGACGTCGATCGATTTCTAGTTTCTGGAGTGGACTCAAATTTTCTATCTCCAACCCTCGTTTTCAAAACTGTTGGGGTAGGTAACAAACCACCCAGGAAATGTCCAATGGGCCAAACTGTTCATCGGAACCGCTCCGGTCCTGGAACTGGAGCCGTCGGAATAGTTTATTTTTTTAGAATTTTTTGAGACAATCCGCAGTTTCGTAAGACCAGCCGTTCGTTCACAATGAGGGCTCATGTTGAGACGATATAAAATTGTCAACAAGATCGTGAATCAAACGGCTGAAATACAGGCCAATTCATACTAAGGAACAGCTGTTTGGAACATCACATGGTTTTGTGATGTAGATTTTTTTGTTGTGAGGTACTTTCCGTACAGAAAGAAGGTAATTTCGAATGTTTGTTGGCGGGTACTTCTTTTATAGAAAAATTATTGCTGACGTAGGTTGGTGGAATTAAAAACCCCAGAATTATATCGCTACATTTTATTTGTAATTAATTCATCATCTCTATCATTTAGTTTCAGCACAAAGAAGATACCTAATTAACCGGTGTGTCAAGAATTTGCAGAGTTTTTGTATACCAACGTATATTGAATACGTTGATTTCGACCTTTTCAGTTTTGCCCTTCTGTTTGAAATTTTCGAGTCATGTTTTTTGGAAAATGTAAACCTCTAGTTTGCTGAGACCTACTGATCTGTGGTTATGAATCGTTTCCAGGGCGATCCTCAGCTTTTCAATGTTTCTACAATGTGTGATGAACATAATATTATTATGTTCATCACACATTGTTGAAACCAATTAGAACCGCCATACCTCGTAGATAGCTTTGGCCCTTTTAAAATGAATCTACTCGTACTTCTTTGAAATTCGCCTTGCAGGCTTCGAATGGACATATATGTTACTGCAATGTGTGATGAACATATTATGCTCATCAAACATTGTACAAACAAAATATTAGTAAATTGCGAATATCCCAATTCATCATACTACGAGTAACAGTAAACCACAGACATTTTGCAAGGGAGGAAGACTTGTTTTTCGTGTTTTTAAACAATTTCTCGACGAAAAAGCTTTCCTACCATAAGGTCCTATGAATCCTTTCAGTTTTACTAAAGAAGCCACTAGTGAACAAACATATTCGCCAACATTTAGAGAGTGAGGTAGCTCCTAGTATCCACAGGTTAGAGGTGTTTTTGTTCCACGAAGATTCGAAATGTTGATGCGCTGAAATCTTAATCGGTTCAGTCATGAAAACTAAGATATCAGGAATTTTTTCGGATTTTTTTGACCACTTTTAGTTACGCCCTTTGGGACCTGACGGTACTTACGCGGTAAATATCAACTTTAGAGACTTTTGGCATTTAATAAAAGCTGTCGGGAGTGGTCCGTTTAGTCTAAAAAAAAAATATGGAGCAGTCAAAATCTGAAATTTTGAAAACTGTTGCCTACATCTTAGGGGCGAAAACAAGAGAATGGTAAGTACAGTAGGTACTTTTAGTCAATGTATGATTACAATTATTTTGTTAAAACAGTCTCTTTTGTCAAAATGGCAGGTTTTTCTTGGGGCGTAACTACAAGTGCGTTGTGGGACCTCTTCCGGTGGTCCGAAAAATCCGAAAAATTTCCAGATATCTCAATTTTTATAACTGATCTGATTAAAAAACGTAAAATAACGAAGACGATGGGGGGTTTCATTTCAATAAACTAGTCGTGGACTTAACACTGAACACCTGTGGGTACTAGGAGCTACCACACTCTCCCAATGTTGGCGAATATGTTTCTTCACTAGTGGCTTATTTATTAAAACAGAAAGGTGGTGCTTTTTCATCGGGAAATACCCGTAGTTTCAAAACACGAAAAACAAGCTTAGTCTTCCTTTGCAAAAATTTCTCTGATTTACAGTATGATGAATTGGGCTATTCAAAATGTACTCGTAATAGTGTCACAAGGAATTCGATGTAAGTAGAGGCCCCTTCTAATGCAATCAATATGCACCGTTTACAGATACCAGAGGCCTTTCAGACAACATGGAAAAAATACGGACCTGGCGCTGCCAAATCATGGGAAATCTGCTCGATTATGTTTCTGAAAGGGAAAATGACTTTGACAAAAACTCAAGATACGGAGAACTTTTGCTGTTGTTACTCCCATTGCAGCGCATCAGCTGGCAGGTGAGTTTTATGTTTGTTATAGTTGAGTCGGCATTTTATTCGCTCTCCGGTGTGTAGTTTGGTATTGTACAGATTTCGGTGGTTCTATTGATCAATAGGGTTAGGTAACGTTATCGCCTCGGTTTCCCTTACAGTTTAGTTCACTGTAGCTGTTATCGCTTAGGAAACTTGTGTGGGGTGAGGAGAGTTCGAGAAAGGGCTTTCGCAGACATGGACAGATTTCCATACTGAACCCATTCCTGGGGCGGGCAGAGCCTCGTGTTTGGGAATTCCGGGAGGGGAAGAGGCTGCATCAAACTATCATTGTCGGACATACTTTACCCTTTTTACCATACGGGACAAGCGAGATTCGATAAGCTTGCTTACCCAACCAGTGTCGAGCTGTCGCCCCTATCGATTTCCCTTGTTCTTGCCACCTTGCCTCAACCGGTCTTTCCAGAAGTCATTACAAGGGGTTTTATGCACCACCTCTGTACCTGAGCTTGTGTGGTACGTTAACACTGTGGTAGGATGGACCCTACAATTTCCCGAGGAATTATTGAGTTTTACTTTTTTCTTCTATTAAATTTTAATGAATTTTTTGATCTAAAATCCCCTGTGACAATGAAAACACTATAGGAACCTAACTGCCCCTCCTCCTTTGGGCACAAGAGCTTGGGCTTAGCAAATGTTAGAAGAAAAGGAAGCTGTTGTTCCCGTTTCAAAATTTTTAAATCTGAAATTTCCAAAATATTTTTATACCAAAATCCGTTCCAGACAATCCTGAATCCACTGCCAATAGTCACCAAAAATTGTATGTAAACAATCACCTGAACCTCGTGAGAATGGTAGATCAAAAGCAGCATCATCGAACCAATATTTTCACAGTAATTATTACTTACTATAATTAGTATAGAAATTCTAACTAGAAGGCAACATCAAGGCTTACCACCATACCATAAACAAAATCATAAATATCAATCAACAGAGAAACAAAACGATAACAACTTGAACCTGTGCAAACCTTATAATGATAATAGAACCATTTATTGTACAAAGGCCGATTGGCCCATTAGTACACATGAAATATATAAATTACATAAAATTGGTAATGCAAAAAGTTAAGTAGGTAAGCAAAATAATTAAAAGAAAGGATGAATAAAAATCTACAAATTTACAAGTTAAGATCTTATAATTGATGTGGGGGGGGGGGGGGGGGGGACTATTCGCTATTGGCATACAATTTAGAGGAAGAGCGTTCCACAGCCTAGCCCCAACAACACCAAACGAGTGGGCGAAGACTTTGGTGGTGTGACGAACGATCATGAGTGCATTTGAGCTGCTGCTTTGATGATGCTTTAGTTACAATATTATGTAGGTAGGGTGGGATGGAATAATTATTCAAAATTTTGAAAATACAAATGAGGTGGCGGAGATCGAAGTATTTATTTAAGGGGAGAGAGAAAAGATTTAGATTTCTTACAGAATGTCGAGGTTTGATGTTGTGAATGAAACGAATACAGGCATTATGGGCTACAAGCAATTTTTTGGCACATGAAGAAGAGAGGGAATAGGAGAAAATAGTATAACAATATAGAAAATGGGGTGCAACTAACGCAACAACCAGTAACCAGTAAAGACAACTGTTGTCTTTAGAGGTTAGGAGGAATGAATTTACTAAGTTTGCAATGTGGGTGGAGAGAGCTACAAATTCTTCTACAGACTTGCCCAATGTGTTGGTTCCAAGAAAGGGTATCGTCAATGATTAACCCAAGGCTGACGACTGACGTTGAGTATGGGATGACAGATCCACTCACAAGGATGGGGGGAACAGAATCAGAGGATACAGAATTTTTAGAAATGATGGTGGCTTTAGATTTAGCTGGATTGATAGCTGGAACCTTAATGGTTACAAGCTGTATTCTCCTCCGAAATTAGCGGAGCAATAGAAAACATTTACCTAACCAGAAAAATCGAAACTACAATAAAATATTCCAGAAGGAAGTGGGAGGATGATGGCCCTGAGTGTTTCAAAAGGATCGTACGAATACAACTTGAGGGTGATAAGGATCAGTGTCATCAGCAGTGCATGTCTTGAGTCCATTATGAAGAATCCGTCTCAATATTTGAATGACCTTTGGCGAAAGCCTGACGATCACTAGGAAAACTAAGCAAAATAACGAAATACTCGCAGTTCCTTTCAGATGTTGTACTAGTTTCAACAGCAGAGCAATGATGGGCCTGTAGGCGTGCCGAGAGTGAACTTGAAACACGAACCTCATGATTCGTTCAAATTACTTGTACTTGATGGTTGATTTGCGACACTTTGGGCAACAAATGGGTTATTCCTCGCTTTTGTACTCGAGGCTACCGTATCAGAACATGATCCTCAGGTATTTAGCTCACTATTTGCCAGAGACGAATCTATTGTGACGATTAACCTTCAAAATAGCACCTCTCACCTGCCTGTACCACAAAATGAGAAACTGATTCAATCGTCAGTTACAACCTCCTATGCGGGAACAGATGCATGTTTGGCATGAACGCGCCCGCCCACCCGAAAGCGGATTATTCTGCGCGATCAGATGCAACAGTCCGCATTAATCAACACGTTTCATCAATTCGATAGTCCTCGTTTCTACCGACCAGTTCGCATTCAGCAATGTGTACGGAACACTAGACAGACAATCGGGGGATTGTAGGATTATCTAGGGTGCGTTTAATCTGTTCAAACTCAATCAACACCTGTGGGAGAGGATGACTCAATATAACCGATTCAGTAGAGGGACGTGTCACTAGATTAGGTTAATCCGCATAATCTACGCCATTCCATCAGTCGACTAGTTAACTATGATATAATTGTAGGGTTTGGATGGTCCCCAAACATCCAAGAATAGAGTAAACCGAGGTCTCGCGCACAATTGTCGCTGATCAATATATCATAATATTATTTCCTTGGCATTTTAAGGCATAAAACCACCTATTTCAACTTTTAGCGAAATTTCGAAGGAATGAAGCTATCGTTCTCGGTCCAAAATTTATAAAACTCGAATATCCGAAAATATTTTATACCAAGATCCGTTTCAGATCATTCAGAATCCACTGCCAAAAGACATAACAATTATATGTATATAATTTATATTTTTTGTGCAAATTTGAACGTTTTATCTCAATTCTATCGAGAGTTATCGTCCGGAGTGACACATACATAAACATATAAATATTATTTATAAAATAAAATATATGTACACATACATAAACATATAAATATTATTTATAAAATAAAATATATGTATGTGTCACTCCGGACGATGCCTCTCGATAGAATTGATATAAAGAGTTCAAATTTGCACAAAAATCACAATTTTTGTGAATTAAGTCGAAAACACGAAAAAAATCTTAAAATGGAAAAAAGTAGGATTTTGAGTGGATTTACAAAAAAAAAGTCTAAGAGACACATTTGGTCGGAAAATAAATGTAGAACACGTAGGAGAGCTGTCGGACACAACTCGCGTTACACCCTGTATAAATATACGTACGATTTTTGGTGTCTTTTGGTAGTGACTTCAGGATGGTCTGGAACTGATTTCGGTAAGTATAGGTAACATTTTCTCGGAAATTCGAGTTTTGAAAATTTTTGACCGACCGAGATCAATATTCTTCGAAAATTCGCTAAGAGCTGATTGGCGCTGTGGTAACGGCATAACATGGCATTTTAATACAATTGTTGATGTTTTTCCAAGGTCATCGACGTGATCCAGTACGCTATGTTATACTGTGAGGTTACGGTTGACCCTGTCGTGGAAGAAGTGTTGATGTCCAGCGGCAACGCCTCCTCATCCGAGCGTTGTCTGCAGCGTTTCATCGTCGAAGCTTGACTTCCATATTCGTATTCCCCCCATACATAGTGATAGCGGTGAAAAGTCGCCGTTATATCGCCTTATTTCAAGTCTCCAAAGTGTTTTTCTTTCATATATATCATAGATAAGTTTGTTTTCTTAGAGCGTTATTGAACCTCCCACGTAGTGGATGGTCATTGAATTTGTATATTCATCAGCGTTTGATGGAGAGAAGTTCTTATTCAATTTGTGTATAAATCGCTACTCTTTTTGCTTTTCAGATTGATTGTTTAGTAAACTCACCTAGTGAGTAAACTCACGAAGTGGTTATATTTTAGTTACAAGTTATATTTTGTACTTCACATTTTTACAGTTACTCAAGACCTGAAACTAAGCCTTTTCTCGAAGAAATTCATTTCATTTGGTTGTATTTCTCTGGATCGGCATTCAGAAAGTGTCTCTGAAAGCCCTTTGTGTTCCTAATAAACGTATACTTACTTCCTCTCGTCGTAATATTCATCATACCCACCCATCCGAAGTGAAAGCAGTAATTTGCCGCCTTTTCGAACGTATTTTGGACTATTCAAACCGTGAAAATTCGTTGAGGAGTTGATTCGAATTCCGAGCTCGTAATGAACTGCCTAATTGTCAAACCGCGCGTCTTGAATGCCTCCTCCAGCCCTTCGACTTAGTCAAGTCGTTCCCATAAATTGATCCTCTCTAACTTCCCTTGCTTTGTAATGACTTTACTCCCCCTAGTCAACGTTAAGGGTTCCCTAAGTATTCTTCTTTTAGAACACTATTTTGATTCAACTTTGTTTTGATCCAACCTTCTTCACAAAACCTACCAAATTGTCCATTTTCTAATCGAGTCACGTAGATCGAATAAAAATAATTAGTCTGGTTTTATTGGTAGGATTTAAAACTTTAGGAGCACGATCGAGGGTCGCCAGGAGTTGAAACTGTACCAACTTATCTAAATTTACTTAGTGGAGTGAAACTGCTTAATTTTGTATCAATTATGGTGCATAGTGAAGATAAATACTAGTATTTTACCTTCACTATGCACCATAACAGGGATGGGATTACCTCCACTATATAACTAGATAGGGATGGGTATCGGTAGGAAAAACATCCATGTTTACCCATAGTTTTTTTTCTAACTGCTAACATGGATGTTTTGAAACATTTATGTTTTTCCGAAAATACCTCACTGTGGCCTGCCGAAGTACAAAATTTGTATTTAATACCTCCCTAGCTATCGATAATGAACCATTGGAATTGACCAAAGGTTGACTTGAACTTTTAGGCGTCATTTACTGAAATTTACTCAACCTGTTACTATTATACAAACCTTGCATCACTACAACTGAGGTAAGTACTACTACGTAGGTAGGTAATGAGTAATTAAAATGGCTTCGAATACTGCAAAAAATGATGTTAAAATTTCATGTTCTAAAATCTCCCAAGAAGATGGCACTTTTTTGGAAGATCAGGAAAGCATTGCAAATGCATTTAATGAATATTTTGGAAATGTAGGACCTAATGTGCTGAGAGAGATTGATAAACCTAGTGATTCATTGATTGGATGTTTAAAAAACAAGGTGACAAGATGTACTCCTGTATCCTCAATGTTTATGGATCCTGTTGTCCGTTATTATTACCTATTCTCTGACACATTGTCTTTCCCTATTGTTTTCACTCTCGTATTGACTAAACGCATGCCAGTTTGTAAATCCGTGTGCGGCTGAAAAACGGTCGTTTTTAATTAAACTTGCGATAACAGTTTGGAAGATGCAGTAGGCCAATTAAACGCATTTAATCAATATTTAGTTTCACAAAATGTGACGTTTTCTTATTATATTACTTTTACAGTACCTAAACGTTTTACTGCTAAATCGATGCTTATCCGAATTGTTGTGTGGCTTCAACAGATACCTATTCAATTTGACATTTTATGTCTTTACTCTGGCACATAACTTGAAAAACGTTACACAAAAGCGTTACACGAAATCGTCACGAAAATTTCTGATGATTTTCACTTACAACCGATTCGGTGCTACGGAACTTTATCTTCGCCAGTTATCATCGTACAAAAATCGTTCACCACTCGTTGGATAGCTCTCGATTTACCTAACCATATTACGTTAACCACTGCGGAGTGCGTGGCCGACAAGCGGCGGTATGAGCGTGATTGTTTAAATAATTGTTTACACACAGGTGATCATTCTCAATAATTTATATTGTCAACACGAATGCAAGCTTCATAATTTAAACTATAATTCAAAGAATCTGAATCCCTTCTTTAAAGACATAAAATCTCCCAATGTGTTGCAGACTCGTATGCAAGCATTTTGATAGGGATTTATCTTCTTTGTACAGATCAGGGCCGGATTGAAGCATAAGTGCGGGCCCGACAATTAAAATGACAAAATAACGTCACTGATCATGTGTTTTTTCCACTCTCTGGTGACACCTGGTTTATCCTCATATGGTTTATTATTAAATAATAAAAATTTTCAATAATTAGAATCGACCGAGAAAAAATGTTGGGTTTACGTTTCGATGGGGAATGGTGTTGTATCGAATTGAAACAAAAGCTGACCGCACGTCGTCTTTCACAACGGGTTATCATTTTCTGCCTGAAGCTCTGCCGTTTGATTCATGTTGATGATCCACATTCTACTTTGACAGCTTGAATTTTATATTATAATGACGACGAAAATTTGAAGCACACGTTTTAGATAGAGGTATCAAATCCGAGTGTTGCGATATTCCGCGAACGAGTAAACCTCAAAAAGTCCCAAGACCCTTTAGAAGCTGTGCAATCGAAAAAAATAAGGTGACGCGTACGGCGGACGGACGGATTTTTCTATGGGCCACACCAGTTGGAATTACTCAGTTTTACTCAGTAGAACTCAGAATTATGTTACTGTATGTAGGAACTGTTTCACCACTTAATTATTACGTGAGTGGGTGCTTCATAATCAGGCCAGTTCTTCGTTTTCAGCTGTTCTCATGTCACGTATTGCACAACTGAAACTCAACTCCACCGTGAAACATTAGGATTTACCAATAGAAAAGGGGTCGTCGGGAAAAGACCAGTAGCTCCTGCATACGAAAATGGAATATACGAGTACGTACAAGAAAGATTCCAGTTGAGTTATGAATTTAAAGACGTCCTTTACTCCACTCCAACGCACCCTTACATTGGTTGAATAACTTCACCATTCGAAATATTGGAATCAGTCGACCGATTCACCATTTTTCTGGGACAGAACCGCAGTATTTTATAGCGTTGACTATGAGATAACCCATGAACTGAGATATCACTCAATAAAATTCACGATGTCAGGTTCAGGTAGAGGTAGGGATGTATAAAAAGTATTGATACTTCAAAATATCGATACTTTTATGAAAAAGTATCGATACTTTTTGATAGTTTTTTTTTGTGTGCAAGGTATCGGGATACTTTTCCTTTTTTCGCGGTATCGACACCGTTACTTTTTTCAAGGATCTTTTCTTACTTCCAAGTTTCACAGAAGAGTACAAAGCCTGATCGCTACCATGCCTGAAGTCCCACCATTTGTCAACAACTCGACATAAAAATGGAGATGATCACACATTCAACTGATACTTTCCGGCTTCTAGTAGAACTGGAAAGGTGAAACAACTCAACTGATACTGTGCACTTATGTCAGGCATGGGTGCGGCCAGGACAAATAAACACGGCTTCATGTGAGGTTGTGTTGTTTCGCGCCTTCCACTTCCAGTGTTCCAGTTCCACCATAGAATTATAAAATACTGATACCTACCTACTCCAGTTTAGTGCGTTCGCGTTGTTTGAGATTGAGAAATTCCAATTCTATACATACTTTGAGCAGTTTTTTTGCATTGTTTGTCGACTGTTACTTACTTGGTAGGCAGGTGCAATGTCAATGTCCAAAATCTCAGTTTGGGATTTTTTCAAAAAACAATCTACCTAACGTTTTAGCTGTGTGCAACTTGCTTGAAGTGACTCCTACCAAAAAGTGCGATCTGCCTAGGTAATAGATGTTCTTAAATTTAAATTGTTCAAGTATTTTTCAAATACATTTTTTTAAATAAGTAAGTAAAAAAATTTGGATCTTTTCTAATTTTGAGTTTGTAAAAAGTATCGATACTCCAATGTTCACTCCATGTCCACCATTTGATGCGGACCATTTTTTTGGGATTGGTAGATTCGAGTTTGGATCCGATATAGAAAAACTCTGCAAATTCTTGACACAACGGTTCATTATCTTCTTTGTACAGATCACCCTTCTGTCTAGATCACTTGGTCTAAATGTCTAAATCCTAAATGTTAGATTAATTATTATTATTATCAATTATCACTAAAATTAGTTTTATAAAATTAATTTTATTAACAATTTTATCAAGTACCTAGTGAAAATTATTGTAATTTATTGTTAGGTATTAATAATTCGTATTTATTATTAATAATAATTATTATTAATTATGATTAATTAATACGATATAATTCTGGGGTTTTAAATACTACGTCGGTAATAATAATTATTTTATAGAAAAATTATTTTTCTATAAAAGAAGTACCTACCAACAAACATTCGAAATTACCTTCATTTCCGTACTTAGCACGAAACGCACCTCAGAACAACAAACTCGACATCACTTAAGCCATATGATGTTCCAAAGAGCTTGTTAGTATGAAAATGGACCTGTATTTCAACAGTTTGAGTCACGATCGGGTTGTGAGGCACAATCTTTGAGCCCTCATTGTGAACGAACGGCTGGTCGTACAAAGCTGCGGATGGTCTTAAAAAATTCTTCGGAACAAACTCTATCTAAATATGAAATAAAAAACATACCGTTTGATGGGAATTTTTCGAGATATGGAATTTTCAAAATTTCAAAATTCGTTTTGAACCCCTTCCCCTTGACCTAGGGTTATGAAAAGTTTCGTGGATCATTGTGGGGCTGGTCCGAACCCAGAAACCAAATTTCGTAATTTTAGCTCAACGTTAACTGGGCAAAGTGGCGCGGACGGCGGACCGCGGATGGCGTACGGCGGACGGCGTACGGCGTACGGCGGACGGACGGATTTTTTTTTATTCGATTTTCTGAATCTACGTATCTTGAAACGTAAACCAACAAATTTTGAGGGGGGGTTAAAAAAATTTTTTCTTTGGGCGATTCCAATGGTTCATTATCAAAGATAATAAACCAAAAATTTTGAGGGGGGGTTAAAATTTTTTTTTCTTTGGGCGATTCCAATGGTTCATTATCGAAGATAATAAACCAAAATACTGATACGATCTAAAAATGTTTCTTCTATCTTTTAAATAATACAAGTTGTACATTTCACGAAGTTTATCATTTCAAGTGCACTAATCAAGTGCAATATGTCTGAAAGGTAACTTTCTGGGGAACATTATTGGAGCCACACAAACAGCAGTAACACACCAACTTACGTGACGTCACGCAGCTATCTTATCTTGTTGATTCGTTGACACTTCACATACATTATTTGACGAACTCTCGATCGATCGATCAATTTTACCGCTATTTAACTCTTATGTAAAATTTAACTACCTTGTCGATTCACCAACCTTCCGGAGCCGTCAGAGGGTAATAGGTAAGCCTCTAATCTCAACTTCTGATTATCAACAATGGAGATCAGTGTGTAAGTGAACTCAGTTAACTGTTCTATTCAACCATAATTTTTGTTAGTTTTCCTTTTTTGTGTTACCGTGATCTAAACTGTAATAATTCCGTGGTCTGGGGTGTCCCCCAAGATTTAATTCTACAATAAAATTTATTGTACATTTAATGTACTATCACGAACACAAACCGCTGGCGGCTAGACACTCCCAACGGATTCGGTTTTTTTACAAGCCCCCTGTTTTAAAATCGTAGGGTTTATAATATAGGTAGTAGGTACGTATTTCTATTTTTAGATTTTGTGTTATTTTTATTTTAGGGGGTAAGAGCAATTTTATTGATCGCAAACTTAGTGATTCGGAGAGTGTACTCGCTCAATTCAAAACTATAGTTTGAACAATTTCAGCTTCACTTATCAGAAGTAAAAGTTTCAAAACTTACCTAAGTATAATATTATAGGATATTATCCTCTTTTGAGAGCAATATGAATGTAAAGATTACACTAGCATAGAGTTTATGAGAATGAAATTGAATCAATCCGTTTTTAAAAATGAAATATTTAGCGAATTTTTTAAGAAAAGGAAACTATTGTTCTCGGTCCAAAGTTTTTAAAACTCGAATTTCCGTTTATAAAATCCGTTTCAAACCATCCTGAATGATATTCAGTATATTATACTGCCAAAAGACCCCCCCCCCCTCCCCAAATCATCGATTCTTGAGGCACAGAGTGGCTACGAAAGTTAAACATGCAAGTTATGCCTTTTAAGGAATAACTCACAATTTGATACTGATATTTCGGCGAACGCCTTCGTCAGAATAGAAAATTTTTGGACCACTTCACCACTACAATATCTACCCTGACTTAGGCGTTCGCCGAAATATCAGTATCAAATTGTGAGTTATTCCTTTTGCATGTTTAATTTTCGTAGCCATTCTGTGCCTCAAGAATATTACGAGTAAGTTCCTCTGGAACCACGTTTCCGCCATTTAATAATAATAATAATATATATTTTTATATATATATGTTTAAACAGAGAGAAGCACAGAGAAGCAAAGAGAGAAGCACACCCCACCATTTCTTCCCGGGCTGATGACGCTGTAACGCGAAAATTTCCGTTTTCATCAAGTTTTTCTGAATTTCTGTAAGTGTTTCTCTATAATTTTCATCCTCCTGTACAATCATTCAAATTCATAAATATTTAAACATATATAGATAATTGAGATATAATTTATAGAGAGATTAATTTATGTGTCATTCCGGACGATAACTCTCGATAGAATTGAGATCATTAATATAATTGAGATAACTTTTTAAAAAGTTCAAATTTGCATAAATTGTCTGTCTTGGCGTTCAAAAGGCTAAGTTCGTAGATGGGCAGAATCGGGACACTAAGGGGAGTACAATGTCTTACCTCCTAATGCATACCTGTATGCATACCTGTCTGTAGACATGTCTGTTAGGAAAGAGAACAAAATCATTCTCAGTCTGCTGCGTTTCACAATAAAATAAAAATTAATTCAGAATTTTGATTGTTGCTCACAGAGTTTGCACCAGAACAGTTTGGATGTCCCAAGTTCATGGCATTATCAGACTCTGGCCGAGGGAAGTACAGTCCCTGTAGGATTGTTCATGCGGCCATGACAGCACCAGCAACAGTCCAAGCAGCAGCCGACAGAACCGGAAAATAATCACTTGTATCACCAGTGAATGAATCACTGCATTTTTCCAATGATTCCAAGTGATTCATTTCTGTAAGGGGTAAATAGGTACTTAATAAGCAAGGTCTATTTTCCTACTCTTCTAATCATAGCTCCATCATGAAATTGAGTTCAACTTTGTTATTTGAAGGAAATCATTAATTTGCAGGAGCAATTAATTTGTTCAACCACCTTGAGAGTTTTTATGACTTGAAGGTTATACAAGTTTAGACAAATGCCTCTTTGATAGTAGGGCGTTTCGACAACAAGTAACAGAGCGTTTCGACAAAGGAAGTTCACTCACCTCAATTTCTTGTCATCATATCAGTCAAGTCCCCACGTCAGTCAAGTAGTTCATCATATCCCATGCCTTGTATTCACAACTATTGAAGCCCGCCCTCACATCTTTTTTTCCAAACATGACGTACGACGTTTTTTTTTCAATCGTAAAGACATGGACATGATGCCTTTCTGCAGTTAGCGATTCATATAACATTAGTGCATAATAAAAAAAGTAAAGTAAAGTAAGCAACCATTTCAGGTTGGATTTCCGTCCGACTGCCGTTTTATAGGCTTCGCGGACGTCATCGGCTGTCCACCTAGGTGGATCAGAATTGTTCCGATGCCCCCTTGAGTTGAGAGGGGTTCGCCGTACAGAAGCATGAAAGATTACTTGGACGGGACCCACCCACCGGCGGTCACCCATCCAAGTAATAACCACGCCCGACGTCGCCTAACTTCCGTGATCTGACGAGTACGGGTTTTTTGCGACGCCTGCCCCGTACGGGCATAATACGAGTATCTACCAAAGCAACTCGTACAAACAGGAATTAATCTTGTTAATCCTCTAAAGTGAGGTTCCAGAAAATTTAATCAAGATTGATGCAGAGGATTTATTGTTTCAGTCCCCCAGTACAGTGACGTATTTTTTTCGCACGAAGCAAATTCGCGCCCTGCCTAATGCTAAACAGAACAGGTGGTTTAGAAGTGGAAGACCCAGATGTCTTAATGCTTCTGAAAAAGTTCTTCGAGCAGAAAAGTCGTCCGCATATTTGAATAATTCACTTTTGAGATTGAAATTAGTTTTGCTTAGACTGGGGATAACTTCCTCCCCTTGCCATAACTGGTAGTAATTCCCCTGTTCCTGATGAGGAAAGGTAAAAAGTGAATCCAAGCTGAAAATTTCACTCCTCTTCCTCGATTTCAATTCCTACCTACTTTCGGAGTGAGACCTTTTCCGCAGTTTTCCACTCAACCAACGAGATTCTGCAGCCTCTTCCCAACAAGTTTGATTATTAGGTTGCTCAACTACTAGCACTACTCGTAGACTTTATATTAAATTCGGAATTGTGAAGCTGGAATTGCTTAGCAACTGAAAGTGACAAGAAATTATTAAGGAGTACCTACCTACCTACTAAAATAATTAGCCTCTCCTAGTACAAATCGACTAAATGATATTCGGTATTAGGAGAGATGTAGGGATTGATGTAGGGATTGATGTCACCAATTTCATATAAAAAATAAGTAGGTAGGGAGGTACTTCCTAACCGACCTATGGGTGGTAGCTACTCGGGATTTGCTGCAGACATTTTATGTAGGTACATTATATTTTATATGTACATTATAGGACTAAGGTAACATAAATTGGGTTGAATAGGACCACAAATTTCAAATTTACACCGCGATTTATCTACGTCACCAGCCTTCCCCCATGTGCAACATAACCGTTCTCATGTTGAGGTTCAGATTTGTACCTATACATTTTGGAACCTCTAAGACGTATCAAATTTGTATTGTTACACAGGACATCACTTCATTAATCAGTTGTCGATTTCATCGATCTCCAATCCCCACACTGAAGTCCACTATGGGGGTAGTTGTTTCAGATCGATCAAGTCTACCTTGCACCCACCATGCACTATCAGTATAATTCTAAAATATCATGCATATAATACGTTTCCGTAACGGTGATAAACATGACATATGAACAGTTTATTAAAATAATCATTATCTTGTGGTGAATAAATGTAATTATCAACTGGCGTAAGTAATCAAAAACTAATTTATCGAAGACTAAATCAATCCATTGAAATATCGCACGACCAAAAATCACGAATGATTAATGACGAATGATTAATGGAATTTGTTATAATATAATATTACATAATATCATTATGTAGCACTATAGTGCACACCACCAAGTACTAGCTGGTAAGAATGATGATAGAATCCTAGGATCAAAATTAAATTCTAATATGAAAATGACAGATAGAATTTTATTGGTACCTAGTGATGTAGAAACAAATTTACCTCATTTACTTATTTACCACATTTACTTATTTACTACAAAGAATTGTACAAATTTTTAAATAACTGTCATATAAACGTGTAAATGTACTGATAACCTGATTTCATGGCTGTATACGTATGTAATGCCAAATAAATTTATATACAAAAAAAGCCCTATTTTATTGGTACCTAGTGATGTAGAAACAAATTTACCACATTTCGAAGCCCTACCGGCTGATAATGGTCATCATAGTTGTATAATATACCTACAACTGTACTGATGGGTGTGGTCGTATTATTAAATAAAGTACGAGACGCTTCTTGTGAATAACATGTATTATTCACAACCGAAAGAAAAAGAATTAATTATTAACATAAAAAAAAGATGTTAAAAAAGGAAATGTGGTAGTTGCATAATGGGGTTAGATTAGTGGACGTGAGCGTTATAACAATATTTATGATTGTTGCTGTTGACTTGTGGCACCCTACAGCACTCCCCGCCCAGTGTCAACGGTAAACTGCAGGGAATCGCACCCGCCGCCCGCTGGCGGCGAGGGTGTCAGAGCAGGGTCTGCACGATGAAATGGATCGGGTCGTGTGGTCGGAATGTTTGAGGAACCAGGAACGTATCAAAAATCGGTGGAGGGAGGAGGTGGGTAGCACGTAGATTGTCCTTGTCCGAGTTGGCTGCCGTTGTCCGAGTTTTCTCGCGTTGTCCGAGTTTTCTCGTGTTGTCCGTCTAAGTTGTCTCGCGTTGTCCGTCAGTTGTCTCGCGTTGTCCGTCTGAGTTGAATCCAGAAACGTCCAGCCTGTTTCCCAGCTCCCAGTTGTTGTTTTAGTTAGATCTGCCATTGTGGCAGTGCCATAGAAGGGAGCTTGAAACATTCGGTGTAGGTTGCTAAGACCACACAAATCTAAAAACTATAAGGCAGTCTTGTATTTTGTGAACAGGCACAACTGTTTTTTCTCCCTTATTCTATTGGAATCTTCTACCGTAGAATAACGTCCGTTACATTAAAATAACTGTCGAAAAAACTAGTTTCTTTTCTCCTCATCGAAAAACGGGTGTTCTAATATATTGTTAGAAACGTAGTTACAAAGAAAACGAATAACTGTCTTTTTCAACTGATAGGAAAAACGGAAACTATATCAACACATTTGAAGATAGTTTGTTTTAAATTAGCAAGGTTTTAATGAACGGGACTTCAAAATAGTAGTTATTTAACAAAAGTAGATGATAACATCTTTGGTTAAATTTTTCTGTTAACGGTTCTTTGCATGTCATCAAGTTTGGAGAACAATCATCAAATAGTTAGAAGTAGAAAGTAATAAAAACCGATCAGCAGTGGAGTTCCACGATCGTCAAAGGAGTTACACGATTGTCTGTGGAGTTCCACAATCGTCAGTGAATCGCCGCTCCACTAGTCACTGCCCCCCCCCCTCCCCCGCCCACGCCACTTATCACCCTACCATCATCCTACTGACTCCCCCCTGACTTCTTGCCACGCCTCTCCATTTGGAACGATCGTCAGTGGAGTTCCACGATCGTCAGTGGAGTTCCACGATCGTCAGTGGAGTTCCACGATCGTCAGTGGAGTTAAACAATCGTCAGTGAATCGCCGCTCCACTAGTCACTGCCCCCTCCCCCGCCCCCGCCACTCATCTCCCTACCATCATCCTACTGCCTACCCCCTGACTTCTTGCCACGCAACTCCATTTGGATCGATCGTCAGTGGAGTCCCACGATCGTCAAAGAGAGTCACTGACAACCCCCGCCTCCTATCGAATTCATTCAGTCATTCAGGGATTAGACACACATTTTGAGAGGTCAGACACACCTATTGACGACATACATTTCCTAGACTACATACATTCCACCTAGGTACATTCTTCTGCTTCCTCTTGTTATTTGTGTTGTTCCCAG
Source organism: Stenodema calcarata (assembly GCA_963920205.1). Lineage (NCBI taxonomy): Eukaryota > Metazoa > Arthropoda > Insecta > Hemiptera > Miridae > Stenodema > Stenodema calcarata. The sequence goes on from OY986049.1 coordinate 6,043,021, forward strand.
TTGATTATTTGATAATTCAATACAAAGAACTACTTGTGCCGTTTTTTTTCCAACTAGTTTTTTTTCAAATTGAGAAACGGTTATAACTTTTTGGTTTATTATCTTCGATAATGAACCATTGGAATCGCCCAAAGAAAAAAAAATTTTAACCCCCCCTCAAAATTTGTTGGTTTACGTTTCAAGATACGTAGATTCAGAAAATCGAATAAAAAAAAAATCCGTCCGTCCGCCGTACGCCGTCCGCGCCACTTTGCCCAGTTAACGTTGAGCTAAAATTACGAAATTTGGTTTCTGGGTTTGGACCAGCCCCACAATGATCCTCGAAACTTTTCATAACCCTAGGTCAAGGGGAAGGGGTTCAAAACGAATTTTGAAATTTTGAAAATTCCAAAACTCGAAAAATTCATATGGAACGGTTTGTTTTTTATTTCATTTTTAGATAGAGTTTATTCCTAAGAATTTTTTAAGACCATCCGCAGCTTTGTACGACCAGCCGTTCGTTCACAATGACGGCTCAAAGATTGTGCCTCACAACACGATCGTGACTCAAACTGTTGAAATACAGGTCCATTTTCATACTAACAAGCTCTTTGGAACATCATATGGCTTAAGTGATGTCGAGTTTGTTGTTCTGAGGTGCGTTTCGTGCTACAGAAATGAAGGTAATTTCGAATGTTCGTTGGTAGGTATGTACTTCTTTTATAGAAAAATTATTACCGACGTAGTATTAAAAACCCCAGAATTATATCGTATTAATTAATCATAATTAATAATAATTATTATTAATAATGAATACGAATTATTAATACCTAACAATAAATTATAATAATTTTCACTAGGTACTTGATAAAATTGTTAATAATTAGTGATAATTGATAATAATAATTAATCTAACATTTAGGATCTAGACATTTAGACCTAGTGATCTAGACAGAAGGGTGATCTGTACAAAGAAGATAATGAACCATTGTGTCAAGAATTTGCAGAGTTTTATAGTAAATCCATACCATGTGCTCCATTTAAGCTAACGCATGTGATTGTGCAGTGATTGACATCAGCCAGTAATACATGTAAATGATTACCAGTGTTTCTTACCAATGATCCATCAATGATCGTCCAGCAAATTACTGGACGATCACTAAAAATGAGTGATTGAATCATTAAACCGCCAGTGATGCATTTCTGTAAGGGACCTACTTTTATGTTCTATTACTTTGGAACAACGGTTTAACTATTCTAGTTGAACTATTAATGGTTCAACTGTAATAGTCGACCTCAATGTCGGGTATCCACTGCCGATGTAAATGACCGCGAGGTAAACAATTTGCGTCAGGTTGCGTACAGTTCGGTTTTCGGACTGCCCTTCTGTAATCCGAACGACGCGTCGCGACGCACAGTGGGGCCAAAGTGCTCAAAACGTGGCGGAAATTCCAAAATTGTTGGTAAATCGCATTACTTGATTGATTTTTGTGGATGTGTTAGTTCACACGCATGTGAACACGGAGCAATAATTGATTTAGACTTTAACAGGAAGGAGAAGGTCTGGAGAGACGATAAAAGTTGGGGCTTAGGCATTTTTGCAAGAATATTAGAGTTTCAGTGTTTTCATTCGGGAGAGCTGTCTGTGAAAGATAACGTATAAAACAACGACTGAACCTCATTCATACTAATGTACTAAGACTGGAAAATTTGCTTTCGCAATGTTAATTCGTTCATTTAAAATTTATGATAATTCTTGTAGAACTTTTGAGCAGTGAAATTGGAAGCAGCTGTCAAAATAGGGCGTGGTTAAGGTCGGATTCCGATTCGGGGGGGGTTTCTGTTCTGGTCCACAAAAAATCAATACGATTTATAATTTTTGAATTTCCGCCACGTTTCGAGCGCTTTGGCCCCACTGCGCGACGTTAGAGACGTATTTTGCTAATGGATAGACAAGCCAGATTTTCCCAGAGCCCAGGAGTTTTTTGAATTGCACTTTATAGAGGACACCCACCATCCACGACACGAAAGCACAGCGATGAGTAGAGAAGTGGCTACGGAGGTAAGAAAGAAATCCGGACGAAATCTCCATGTATAAAATAGTAAAAATTCTATCGTTCAAGTTACGACCGCACAATTCTAATTAGGTATAACAATACTGGCTTACCCCCGTGACCATTGACTACTGACAAATGACGACCATCTTCATCTGATGAAAAACCACAAATTTTTAACCACACCTGCATACACATGTAGTCAGTCCTAAGTCTGTAAGTGGGAAGGAACTTTTGTGGTTTTTGTCGGGTGCGTAACGGTAATTTTGTAGGGGAACACACAGTGTTTCAGAGCACCGATTTAGCGCGACAAACATCGTAGTTGTCACAAAAATGCTTAAATCGACTAAATATTTGTTGGGTAGTGAGTGACTCAAATTTGACGACTTAAAACAACGGCGTTACCGGCGTTAAATGACCGTAGTGATATTAACTTGTTTGAATGTGCCTATAACTGTAAATGTAAGGCTAGTAGAAAAAAATTCAGCAGTGTTTCTTTCAATGTTTTTAACAACTAATTTCCACATAATTACTAGAAAACAATGTTTGACATTTCTTTTTTCTTCAATAAATGAAACAAAATTGTTATTTCTTGGAATAAAAGAGATGCAGTCGTATTTCTTTGACTGTAGGTAACATCTTATTGCTACATTGAGTAGGTGTACAAAATGACAAAAAAATATCTATAAAATAGATCTACAAACCTTTTTCTTTTTCACATAATACATCATGAAATGACGACAAAATGAACGTAGTAGTTCTGTATTACAATAAAGTTTTTTCTACTCAGTCTTCCAGAATAAGAAAAGTAAAACTAGAAAATTAGAAGACATTCATCACCAGGGTACTCAGAGAGTATTGCCAGAATGCGTTCGCTCAAATCTGGATCATCAATTCTGCGTGTTTTTTTTTAGCTGGAACGTTTTTTGCTGTACAAGGTACTTGATGACACGTAGGTCAAAATAGACTGGATGGCACGTGGGCCGAAGTGGCCCATAGAATTACTAACAAAAGAAAGGTTTACCTTAGGTACCTTGAAACAGCTGAGGCTGACACCACCACACCAGTCACTCAACAACTAACTGAAAGGAATTTACGGCGGCGGTCAGGGCTCTCATGAGCTCCTATGTTGCCAATGCAACCCCTTCAATATCCCTCATGGGTCAAAAAGCCTAAAGTCTCATGCAAAGGGTTAATTAAGAAAATATTTTTTCTGAGGTAATTCTAATAAGTATATGGAACTACATACCTCCTGACACGATCAACACCTCGAGTTGCCAAAGCCAACATTCACAGTTAACGAGTAAACAACTATAGTTGTTTATACAACTATAGTATACTGACCACATATTACGTAGGTTGCAACGCTTGTTTTGATGAGTGACATGTTTATATAAGTGAGTGAGTGAATCAGAAGATTTCAACCTTTGTTTCGTGTCTAATGTATTCAAGAATTGAGTCCACTACAGTTTTTTTTTTTACATTTCCTACCGAAAACCCGATTTATGTCGCGCTAAATCGGTGTTCTGAAACACTGTGCGCTAGGTGGTCTTCCCTACGGGTGTGTATTGTCGGGGTTTTTCGGGCCAAGGTGCGTAACGTCAAACTCCCTCAATATCACCCACGAGTCGAGTATATTTCGGGAATGCGACTTGAACATGCGCGGGTCTGTTGACATGTGGCGCTCAGAATCAAATTGGTGCAGTGAGAGTTTGTCTGTTGAGCGGCAATTTCAGGGTGTGTCACGTTTGGAACGCTCCAACTCCTCCCTACTGTGAGTAAAAGCTGGGGATGAAATAAAAAATAAAAAAAAATATCTGGGAGATCGCAGTGCCTCGCACGTCCCGCCCACGCCTCCGTGAAGCATGAAGCTTATAACTCAGGTATTACGTACGCATGTAGAGGTATTTCAATTTCGTCCCACAGGAAAATTGGGGTTTGCTTCACATCACAAACGTGGAAACGTATAGTAAGTAATTTGACAACCGCACCGTCTGCCCTGCCATCCATCACTCGCCTTTGTTTGTATTCGCTGCCCGTCAGCCTATTTTCGCTCTTTCCATTCATTTTAATGCACTCCAACCGGAGCTGCCGTATCCCATTGTTTTCTCAACTGCAACGCCATTAAAACAGGGTCACCAGGGAGCAGGGCCCCCAATGAGTTTTCCATTATTGAAATAACACATGATCCTCAACGTGTGATGTGAAAATAAATTAATCTTCCCAGCACTGTTTGAAAATCCGGGGAATTGCGTTTGTTTAATACATCTTAATAAGATGTGAGATTGATTATGCGACGAAAACATTTTCACATGATTAGATTGGACCTAAGTAGGTAACCATAACCATAATTCTAAAACCCGTACGTCCAGACTGCTCTGTAATCTCGTCCCATTAGCCGTTCATACTCAGACCTAGCTACGCTATGTTACATGTTCCCCTGACACAGCTGTCCATGTTGTATTAGATACGGATACAAATTTTTGGTGGTCTTGGTGGTAAAACGTGTGGAAGTACTTCCAGTAAACCTGGACTCGCACAGTGCGAGTGTTGATCGTGTTGATTCTCCACCTCCAGGAAGGAACGTTGAACCGCTTGAGCTCAAGGAGCGTAGCGTTAGGGGGGATCGTTAGGGGGGTGGGGCGTTAGAGGGGAGCGTTAGTGAGGTCGTCGGGTGGGGTGGGGGGCGTTAGAGAAAGGGCGTTAGAGGGTAGCCCAGTAAGACTAGCCTCTAACTGGAAACATGGGCCAACCTTCGGCTACCCACGTGAAGAGGGTTGTTTCTAGTTAGAAGGGGTCTTCATGTCAGTCGACGATTCGATCGAGCGCTAGGGCATTTCGTTTTTCGACGTTCGAAGTGGAAACGGTTGGGAGCCTCATGAACCCCACGTCTTCGATTTCCGACGATTCGACGGTCGAATCGGACCATAGGGGTCTTCATGGTCCGCCGAATTTTACGTCGAATCTTCAAAACTGGAGTTTTGAAGAATGCCAATGCACATGACGGCTAATTCGATTTATGACGGCTAAAGGCGTCGAAAGTCACGTCGCATAACCGAAATGCAGCAGCGATAGTTGCGGCAGCTTTCCGAAGCTCTGCGGTTTACATCAGTATTCAAATTTATTCTATCATTCATTCGTTCGTCCATTCATTTATTACTCGAAACATTAAATCTAATCGAAGAATTGACGATCCACTCGATGCATTTCGCTTTCTGGCTTTTTGTCGGCATGGACACCTATAAGGAAAAGAACTGATTTGGTTTCTCAAGGAGCGCTAGCCCATTTCGATTTTCGACGATTCGACGTGGAAACGGTTGGGAGCCTCATGAACCCCACGTCTTCGATTTACGACGATTTGACGGTCGAATGGGACCGTGAATACCCCTCGAGTTTAGTCTTCCTACCCTGCCCCTGACGCTACGATCCTGGCTTGAAGATGTCTTTCTGGCTCATCTTGACCAAATTATTGTTTTTGCAAAGTGTGCGTGATGAGTACTTTTAAAATTTTTTGTATCGTCTACATATAATAAGCAGTACATAGGTAATGTCATTGACATTTGCCAAGCCCTACAAAGGTGATCGTATTCAAAGCCATAATTATTCAACAAGAAACATTATGTGAATCCAGACCGTCCAGCTACGGGAAAAGTCATCAAACAAAATACTCCTCAGACCAACAGACTGCTTACTGGCCAACGTGATGTTGGCATCGCTGATGGCAGGAAGGAATTCAACTTTAGACATTAGCGCTGCAGAGCAATGATATGACCCAGCGGTTTGTAGTATAAATATGTTTATAATAATAATTATTATAATAATCACTATAATAATCATTGAATTATTCAAATGTTGATTACTAAGCAGAATAACATGTTACCTATCGTGTTAGCGAAGACACTAATTGTAGGATGGAAGAAGCGAGCACCACTGGGATACTATACTTGTGTAGTGGTAGCAGAAAGAAGGCTGATTCTTAAACTGCGACGACACGAATTAATTTCGAAGTATGCAGACTGTGACCCTTAAACCTTCACTTTTTAAAGCAGAAAGAGCGTGCTCCCACGACACAAAAAACCAGTTAGTATGAATGCAAATCAGTAAGTATGAATGGCACTAAGAAGAGTAGACTCTTCCCTTATAAGGCTGAAGGGAAAAGGAACAAGATTTGCTCCAGACCAGATTCATTTCTGCATTCCCTCCCAAAAGAGAAAGTAAACGGCCCTCGAAGAAAGGGTACTTCGTTAAAATATTTTTTGAACCAGAACCCAAACAATCTTTTTGCTTACACAAGGTGTATTTAGTGCTCGTGTTTTGAAAATCGGGAAACTGATCAGTGAAGGAGTGGCTCCCAGAGAGAAGAGGAATAGAGGTTTTTTCGGCAAAGCTCTTGAGTTTCTGAAGAAACTGCAGAGCACTGGATGAAGACCCTGTTCCCACCCACATGTGACCATCTCAACTTCGAAAATTCATGTTAGCAATTCGATGTTTTCCAATTCGTTCGGAATTGTTATTGGAATGAGATTTTTGGGCTATATATTTTTTTTCAAGTTTTGAAGCCATTCATTAACATCATACGGATAGTACAGATAGGGAAGTATTGGATACTTAAAGTAAAATTATTCGCGAGTACAAATTTATGTAGGTAAATAACAAAAACATTTGGCAATTTCTGATCTCCAAAATTTAAAGAAATTGTCCGGAGATCAGGAGTTGCATACAAATTAACAATACATAAAACTTACATTAATGATCAAAAAATCAAATCAAATCCTAGAGAAAAAATGCATAAAGTAAATAGGAAAACATATCAATGAAAAAAGTTCAGTAACGGAAAATGAATAAAGGAATTTAAATACTGCTGCATCAGAAACTCATAAACACTTTTTTTTTTAAATTGGCTAAATCTTTTGATAAGCTTAATGTTAGGAGGGCTTAATGCAAAAGTGTGGGACCTAAATTTCTGTAGATAATAATTACCTTTGGGATAAGGGGTCGGTACCATAATACCCCGAGTGAAGTCGTGTGATAACATGTAATCGAGGGATTTTAGAAAGTTGATATTTATAGTAGCATTGGAGTAAATTCTGCGCATAAGTAAGTCGAGGGGTAGGAATTACCTACAAATTTTAAAAATTCTGTCACAAAGTCACCAAAATTCTGTATTAGGTACCTTCTCTAAATAATAAATTCTCAAGCCGAGAGAAATTTTGGTGGTAAATGTCTACCATGCCCAATGGGAAGGTGGCGTTTATTAACTTTTACCAAATTCTGAATATCCAGCAGAAGAACGTGGAATAAACCTTTCTGCGAACAACCCCAGTTGTTTCTAGGAACATGTAACCAGTGATTTTTTGGATTATAAAAGAAAATCGAGATTTGAGAACACAGTTCCATGACAACCTTTTCAAGAGTTCTTATTTGTTCACTTTCTAACTCATTGGTCCCTCACAATCATTTTCTCACGATGAGACGATCTTTGTCGCTCTTTTGTGCGATTTTTTTCTCAAGACAGATGAACTCTTCACGGTTTTTTAAAATTATTTGAATGGCGGACTTCTTTTCGATTTCTGAAAGATGAAATGCCTTGGCAAGCTTTTCTACTTAGGTGCGATTGCTTGGTCAGCTTTGGTGAGATAAAAAGAAAGCCCTTCTCTTTTACAACTATGTACTTGTACTCTTTGTTCTCGTATTTTATATTTCTACTGGGAAACAGGGGGGTTTTGTAGGGGCTTGGAACAACTAAAGAATAGAGGAGTGATCGATTTAGCACGGATACAATCTGGAGTAACTGCTAATAAACATAGCCTGACTTCGTGACGCTGCAGCGCGCTGCCTTGTAGCCCCCCATCACAGATGGAGATAGGAATTCTTTTTTTTTTTCCAGAGCCTTATCCTGCCCGGAGCCAACCTCTTTTTCGTGAAAGCCTTCTTACTCCATTTTTAAAGCTTCTCTCTAATAGAAAATCTTTTGTTGGGAGACTAAAAAAAGCCACGGGTAAAGATTTCGTCCTCTTTTTCCGCAGGTTAAGTAATAAAATGTGTCTTGGCTGACGGATCTTTAGAGGAACGTACTTCGTCAATCTTTTTAATGGAAGGATGAATTCAGTTGCCAATGAATGGATAATTAGCGTGTATTACGAGTATGATATTGGATTTAATACCTCACGTGCGAGTCGCGTTACAAAACATTCAATATTATTGTATGTTAATTTTGACCTTGGTAACAAGAAAAAAAAGATAATCAAATCCTCCCTCTGAAACTCGTGGTTTTACATTTCCAGTTTAGCTCATCCCTTTTAGGATCAGTATCACAGTAAATTTGGACGGAGAGACGAATGAGGGTAGAATTATTGAATATTTCAATACGTGGTATTGGTTTTGAAAATGAATACTTGTTTAGAGGACTCTTAATGGGTAGTTGATCAATACTATGGGTTTTTACTAGTGGGTGACTGGTTAAATCACTACACGAAAACCACAGACGTTATTAAAACGTGTTTATTAACAAAAGGAACGTTTAACAATAATTAACTTTCGAAATGATAAGCGAAACTCGACTAGTCACTACGAATACAAGAGACGAGAAAAAACTGAATGGATCATAGAAGACTGGAGCATGGATGGTATGACGAAGGCGAATACGATGACGCATGGATGTAGGCTGAATCCTTGAGTGGATCACCCTCGGGACTATTTATGCTCTGTGGTGGTGAAGCAGCTTGCGGCGCTGGGTAGGCTTCACCCACATCACTCCCCTCCCAGTGTTAACGAAGAAACTTGGTCGAGCAACTTGACAGGAAATTTCACCTGGCGACCACAGCGAGTTGTCGTCGGAACTGGACCAGTAACTTTGGTTGCAGGATCCAATCGAGTGGTTCTAGCTGCAGGAGTTGAAGCTGTGACTTTGGCCGCAGGTGGAGTCGCTTGGCTTGGAACTGCAATTGGAGCAGGGTTTCCAGAGTCCTGTGTAGCGTGATCCAAGGGTGCATCAGACGAATCGTTGTTGGAAGAGTAAGGAGCGCCTTCAGTGTTGAGCAGAAACGCAGGTTTAAGCCGATCAACTGAGATAGTTTGCTCGCCACGAGGGGTCTCCAACTTGAAAACCTTGACACAGCGTGACAAAACACGGTATGGTCCATCGTAAACGGGTTGGAGAGGCTTGCGAACGGCATCCTGTCTTATGAATACGTGAGTGCATGTGGACAACTCAGGGTGAACAAAAATCGTTTTCCGTGACTTGTGTCGGAACGTGACAGGGCGTAATGTCCTCACATGTTCACGCAACTTGACCAGCAACAATGGAAAGTCAGCCTGAGGTGTCGTCTCGTCAAAAAAATCAGCTGGCAGAGCAACAGCTTCACCGTATACAATCTCAGCAGGAGAAACATGCAGTTCTGGAAGAACATATGACCTCAAACCGAGCAAAATGGTTGGCAGTTTGCTAACCCAATCGTCATTCAGCTGTGCACGAAGAGCAGATTTTAGGTTACGATGCCAGCGTTCAATGGCACCATTTGCTGCGGGATGATATGCAGTTGTCATCAAATGGTCGAATCCGAGGAGATGAGAGAGCTTGGAAAAGAGTTGACAATCAAATTGCTTGCCTCGATCCGTTGTGAGAAATCTCGGTACTCCATACCTGGATATCCATGTAGACAAGAGCGCTGCTGCAACAGTTTCTGAAGTGATATCAGATAATGGTGTAGCCTCTGGCCATCGCGAGAACCTATCTATCATTGTCAGCAGATAGCGAAATCCTTGTGATTGTGGTAATGGGCCAACAATATCGACGTTAATGTGGTGAAAACGTTTGTCCACAGGGGCATACGAGCCAATTGGGCTGGATGTGTGTCTCCAGGTCTTTGACCGCTGACATGGAACGCATGATTTGGCCCACAATGTGACATCTCGTTTTAGAGAAGGCCAACAAAAACGTGATTGGATAAGATCAACTGTACCTTGGACACCAACATGCGCTAAACCATGTAAGGCATCAAAAATTCTATGTCGGAATTCTTCTGGAATAAATGGACGAAGTTTACCAGATGAGGTTTCACAAGTCAATTCAGTGTTGTTATCAAGTGTGATTATCTTGAATTTGAATGAACAAGAGGCTGAAGACTTCAGGTGTCTGAGTTCATCGCATTGCGCTTGAGCGTCAGAAATTTCCTGGAGTGAGATAGTAGATGGCATGACAATGCTTGAAATCCTAGAGCAGGCGTCAGCTGGAATATTCATTTTTCCTGGAATATACCGAATATCCGTCGTGAACTGACCTATATAATCAAGTTGGCGAACTTGTCTAGGTGAAGCTTTGTCAGACCGTTGCTGAAAAGCATATGTAAGTGGTTTGTGATCCGTATAAACGGTAAACTGGCGTCCTTCAAGGAAATACTTGAAGTGCTTGATAGATTGGTATATAGCAAGTAGTTCTCGGTCGTAGGTGCTGTATGAGCATTGTGCGGTAGATAGCTTCTTTGAATAAAATCCCAGAGGTTCGAGAACATTGTTGCGAATTTGTTGTAAAGCAGCACCAACGGCAAAATCAGAGGCATCCACTGATAATACAATAGGTAGTGTCGTAGAAGGATGGGCAAGAAGGGTAGCATCAGCTAGAGCTTGCTTGAGTGCGTTGAATGCAGCTTTAGTAGCGTCTGACCATTCTATGACACGTTTGTCCCGACGTTTTGGTTCACGACATAGGTCAAACAATGGCTGTTGCAGTTTGGCAGAATGGGGAATAGAACGCCTGTAAAAATTCACAAGTCCAAGAAAACGTCTCAGTTTTTCAACTGTGTCAGGTAGAGTAAACTCTGATATGGCCTGAACACGTTCTGGTAATGGTTTGATGCCTGAACTGGAAATTTGAAATCCGAGGAAAGAAACTGATGGAACGCCGAATTCACATTTGCTAAGATTGATGCAGATGCCATGCTGATCTAAGCATTTGAAAAGCATGTTCAAGTGACAGTCATGTTCCTGTTTATCCTTTGACGCAACCAGCAAATCGTCTATGTATGAATATACGAAAGGTAATGGCTGCAGAATGGTGTGGAGATACCGTTGAAAAGATTGGGCAGCATTCCTCAAACCAAAAGGTAACCGAAGGAACTCAAACATTCCAAATGGCGTTGTCACTGCAGTTTTTGGAACATCTTCGGGCGCAACTGGTACATGATGAAAGGCACGGATGAGATCGATTTTTGAGAAAATGGATCTTCCGTCCAATTGACTATTGAAATCCTGCAAGTGGGGAATTGGATAATTGTCTGGGATGGTTATAGCATTTAGTGCGCGGTAGTCACCGCATGGTCTCCAAGAACCATCTTTCTTTGCTACAAGATGCAGAGGACTAGACCAACAGCTTTTGGATGGCCTGCAAATCCCAATATCCACCATGTGTTGGAATTCGTTACGTGCTTGCACTAACTTGTCTGGGGGTAGTCTGCGAGGTTTGGCTGTCACAGGAGGCCCTGTGGTAGAGATTGTGTGGGCATAATCAGAACCAGGATCCTTGAATGCAGGATTTTCCTTAAGCAAATTTGGGAACTTTTGCAACAGCTGAGCATATTTATGACTAGGGTTGACAAGATGTACAGAAGTTGGGAACTTGACGGCAGGAGTATTGGATCCAGTACGAGACAGCTTGGTGACATTATCGAGTAGACATTTGCGTTTGAGGTCGACCAAAAGGTGGAAATTGCACAAAAAATCGGCGCCTATAATTGGGTGACTGACGTCAGCAATTATGAAAGGCCACCGGAAGGTACGCCTGAGACCAAGATCAAGGTGCAGAAGCTTCTCACCATATGTGCAAATTGAAGAACCATTTGCAGCAAACAACAATCGTTTTGATGCAACGGAACGTTCACGTTTAGTGGGTGGAATGACAGACACATCAGCACCACTATCAATTAAATATTTTGAATTAGTCAGTCGGTCAAACATGAATAAGCGGCTTGTCTCGGCTTCCACTCCATTTGCCGCATTGATGAAGTGGTTGTCTAGTTTTCCGGCACAAAAGTGCAACCAGGTTCACATTTCCTAGCTTTGCCCTTGAACCTGCGATGGAAATAGCACTTCCAGTTGGGCCCTCTATTTTTGCTGGGGTCAGATGAGGATGAGCGTGACTGGCTCTTGCCCCTAGACTGTGATCTGGAGCGTAACTCATTGACAAAACCGGCAATTTGAGCAATTTGGGCTTCCAAGCGCGAAATTCGATCAACTGGGTGAGCAGGAGCAGTAATTGGATAATTTGTGCTGGGTGGTACACTCCCCGACCTAGAAACATCATTGACTGAATAGTGTTGTGGCGAAATTTCAAGAATTTTGTCAGCCATAGTGGCCATTTTATCGAGGGTGTCGGAGCTAGATGCCAAAATGACGCGAACGTTGGCAGGAAGATGCTGCAAAAACAAAGTGCGTAGAAAATCATCTTTAACTTGGGTACCAGCAAGAGATCTCATTTCTCTGACCAGTTGTGAAGGTTTATTGTCACCCAACTGGATCTCAGATAGCAATTTGGTGATCCTACGACTGTCAGATTCCTCAAATTCTACTAAAAGCCTTTCTTTGAGGTCCGAATATGGGGTATTTCCAATGGGTTTCACTAGAAAATCGGAAATCATATCTGCAATATCTGGGTCGAGAGCAGCTACAACATGGTCATATTTGGTAGCTTCAGTTTTGATATCACATTTTCGAAAAATTGACTCAACCTGAATAAACCACACTTTGATATTTTTCCTCCATACGGGCGGAACTTTAACAGCAACACGAGCTATCTCAGAAGATCGTAAAGGCGAACGAATTGGTATGGGAGGCAGAATTTTAGGCTTGGCCCCTCCAGCACCAGACTTGTGGATGGTTGCATTGGGGTCAAATGGGTTGTTCGGATCAAAAGGTTGATCCACGTCCTCGTCCGAGTTGTTTTGCTCGTTTCCCATGTCGAATAAACTTGAATGAGTTTTACATGAACAAATTGGAACGACTTACGAACGAAATCGGCGAAATTCGTGAAGAAAAATTGGCGTCAACGTGGTCGGTTCGGCGAGACTAGGTTAGGCTTGGTCGCTTGTCGAAAGTAGATTGGATAGTTCACTTGTCGGGGTCACCACTATGGGTTTTTACTAGTGGGTGACTGGTTAAATCACTACACGAAAACCACAGACGTTATTAAAACGTGTTTATTAACAAAAGGAACGTTTAACAATAATTAACTTTCGAAATGATAAGCGAAACTCGACTAGTCACTACGAATACAAGAGACGAGAAAAAACTGAATGGATCATAGAAGACTGGAGCATGGATGGTATGACGAAGGCGAATACGATGACGCATGGATGTAGGCTGAATCCTTGAGTGGATCACCCTCGGGACTATTTATGCTCTGTGGTGGTGAAGCAGCTTGCGGCGCTGGGTAGGCTTCACCCACAATACTTTCCATCGCTCCAATAATATGACAGGGGATTTTGCACTGAATCCGAATATGCTTCATGTTGCTATACCTACATTTGCTCATAGAGGTGAGGTCTTTTCAAAAATTCACAAGTAATAGACTGTTAAGTCGACTTGCTCGCCAGGTATAATGCTGTACTCGAAATCCACGCGTTTAATCATTGGAGCTGAACAAAATGATTTGTATATAACTTGATGGTTTTAGATATCCAAATTTAATGACGAATGAGACCAACCCAAACTCAGCAGTTGAGATAATTATGATTTTTTTTTAAAAATCATGGAACATGTTTTAGCCTTCACAAAACTGGCAAAACCGAGCGTCCATCCGTTACGCTAATCTATTTCTATGCTAATTTCTATGATAACCCTCCTCCCACAAGGCTCCCTTTCTGGACATGAATTGCAAGGCTGTGTCGTATCCGACGAAGTACCGTGTTTGTTCCATGAGTGTAATTTTGGAAGTTTAAAAAAAAAAATGACTATGAACATTTTCTCAGAACCACTTAACATTTTACTGGTTCTCTAAATTATACAAATTAGTTCAATAAACATTAAAAACCACGAAATATATTGAGAAATTTATCAAGCGAACCTTAGCATTCGAGATATGATACAATTTACTACGTAGTTACACACTAAAGTTCAGGCACATAACCTTCATACTAGTATAACATCAGTTCCTTGTTTTGCTTTCTTGAAAAGACGCTGGTAAAAGGCTGTTCACTCCACATTGTCTTACCATCTTTACTCAGCACGAAATCCCTGTCATCGAACCCACTAGACTGCTCTGTTTAAAAATAAACCATCCACATCAGAATAGTCATCAATATTAAATGGGGCATCGTCAGCAACGCGGTCTTCATCAGATAAAATTTCGTCATCACATTCACTGTAGGAATCATCAACACCATCCAAATCTTCGTCTTGTCTATTTTGGCGCTCCAATTCATAAAACATTTCCTCAACAGTGATGAATCTCATAAGTTAGCCATCATGCAGCAAACCAGCACATAAAGGAATCAGGATAATGAAAGAAAAGTTACAGTTACCATGGGCGAAGCCCCCACAAACAATAGAACATGTACCACAAGGCTGTGTCGATAACGACACAGGAAACCTTTGAAGGAAGCCAGTTAGGGCAAAGAAGACTGAGCGTGCACTTACTTCGTCAAACGGTGCAGTACTACTGGCTGGTAGGGTAATGTGTCTCTCCGCAAATCCCTGAAGTGATGCGTGCATGCGCTCCTCCATATTAGGTTGAACGTTTTGTATACGACACGACCTTGTGGGATTGTGGGACAAAGGCTAATGACACTATGAAGCTGTCATTTGGTATGTAGCCTCTTCAGGACTTACGCTGTAAACAGCATAGGGCTGAGATCGGCTGAGTGGCTCCTGAATCGAATTTTCTACGCTATTCACACTATGAGGCTGTAATTTGGCATGCATAGGTTGGGCCGGGATCGGCTGAGTGGCTCCTAAAGGTAATTTCTACGCTATTCACACTATGATGGTGTAATTTGGAATGTAGCCTCCTTATGACTCCAACTTGACGCTGCCCAGGCCCCGGATCAGCTGAGTGGCTAAAACGTGTTCCATGCTTATAAACACGAAAAGGGATGGAGGGGGGG
Source organism: Stenodema calcarata (assembly GCA_963920205.1). Classification (NCBI taxonomy): domain Eukaryota; kingdom Metazoa; phylum Arthropoda; class Insecta; order Hemiptera; family Miridae; genus Stenodema; species Stenodema calcarata. The sequence goes on from OY986049.1 coordinate 6,058,148, forward strand.
GGGGTCCAGGGGGTTGATCCTATTCTCATCAATAGATCAGCGTCAGACTCTTTTCATATATATTTTTTGCTCAATTCCGTAATATTAATCCTCCTCCTAATATGGTTCTGGCGGTTTTATTACCACTTTATACATTTTAATTATACAGTTTTAATCCTAAAAATTGCGGTTATTCAAGTGGAAATATCATTATTACAACTCATCTTTATTCATTAAACTAAGAGAGAGATTTTCCATGGATCGTTGAATTTGTAAAGATGATGAATTTGTAAGGAGGTTAAACCCTAGTATTTCTCGTGCCGTGGTGGAGTAGGGGGAGTGGGGGGTGAAGTTATTTGTAAGACACGAATCATGAACCTCCTTTGTGGGTAGTTTTGTAAGGCAGTCCTCTCTAGGCAGCCCAGGAAGAGCTGAAAAGGGAATCCTTAATAAATCACCGGAAACTCAAGTTCGTTAGAGCTTATTCGGAGCATTCGAGAGGAGTGGGTACGCGCCAATGATTGTTTATTGAGGAGGTTCCAGGGAAACAGCTGGAATTCGATGGCAAATGATCATTCCCTCGTTCTCTAAGCGTTGGAGAATAAAACGCCCGTAGTAATGGCATCGCACTGAAATATTCATTGGAATATCGAAGGATTATGGAGGATTTTCAAGAGTTGGCTCTGAACTAGGGTTTTCAGCTGGTCCCTAATTTTTTCAGTTATTGTGAGCTGCTGCCCTTACAAAAATGAATCACTTGGAATCATCGGGTCATGACAACCAATTTTAAGGTACGAATACTCGTAAGTTGGAATCACCTTTAAATTCACACCCTATTTTTATCTATTTGGAGGGTTGTAAAGAAAAGGAGAAGTTTTTCCGAGCTTTCGGCTTTAATAAGCCATCTTCAGGGGTAGGTAACGTAAGGTATTGTTTCCTCGACCCAGTCTGTTTCGTTCTGAATAAACTACTCAAGGAGGAAATGAACAAAACAACAAATCACCCTATTTTTGAATGAAGAAGTTCACAATTTGTTCGTTAATAAGGAAAGTTGTATAATGACCTATCATAATCAAAGTGAAGTGTAATTGACCGAATTTCCATTGAATTGAGTAGACAATTAGATGCAAATCAATTTTAATCCTGAATGGTTTCAAGTAACTCATAGCATTGAGGATTCAGGATTCTTTCATATATACACAGGCTCAGAATAATGTGCATTTAAAATCAAATGGCCTACAATGAATGTGGGTTTTGTAGAAACGCCTAAAATGACGTGTCAGCTGATTTCCATACACAACAATGGTTGACTGGAACTAATGTTTGCTTAAAGGCCCCCACCACGGTCAAACAATTTGCGCAAATTCGGTGTACGTGCAACCCGGAGGGCAAACATCAGTTCCGTTTTCAACATCCTGTGAGCATGTCAGACACGGACGATTGTTGTGCCGCGATTATCTTTGCACTGGGGACAGAAAAACGTGCTAAAAAAAAGAAGAAAGCCAAACATGTGGGTGAAGAGTTGGCTTATGATGAGTAGCAAATTCGGTCATGACCGCTTGGTCACTGAGCTCAGGTGCGGACTACAGAAACTACCTTCGAATGGACGCAGCTACGTTCAGCGAGTTACTCGAAATGGTTACTCCCTTCATACAGATAACCACCACGAACATGAGAGAAGCAATATCTCCAGAACTGAGATTATTCGGCGTCAGGAAAGGGATAAGGCGTAGACTGATCCGAAGTTTGCACAACACTACCATCCACGGTCATACGGGTAGTCAAACAAGGGTCGTTTGCGCAAAAGATTTCGAACCAGACCGATTTTACTCAGTTTGCACAACCGTCAAACAGTCCCATTGACGATCAAATTACTTGCACAAACCCCGAATTTGCACGCCTGTTTGCACCAACGTGAGCCCATCCACGTTGCAATTGAATTACACGCTCAAGTCGTTTGCACAAACTGGCTCGCACAAGATCCTACAAGAGGTCCTACACGTTCAGTTGTGCTTATGCACATATGAATGAGGAGGAGCTCATGTATAATCGAAGCTCATAAAATTGAGATAAAAAGATCGAATTTGCACAAAAAATCTGTCTTGGCAATTAATAGGCTAAGTTCGTAGTTGGGCAGAATCGGGTCACTCTTAAGGTAAGGCCGCATTTGGGGAGTGACCCGATCGAGGTGTTTGATTGCGATCGAATGGACCTTCAAGATGAGCAATCGTCATCTCAAATACATACGTCGATATACTCGAAAAAAGTTTATTTCAAATCGAACCATTCTCACTAGTGATACTTCATTTTAAAGGTTTTTTGTGCTGATCACGACGGTGAAATTACTCGTAAAATCGCGATTTCTTATCTTATTCCGTTCCAAAACTGGAGCACTGAATATTTTCTTTCTAAATCATTTTTCGCGGCAACTTTTGACTATTTGTGACGTCTAACCCGGGAATACTGATTTACATAAAATGAACGTGAATGAATGATTTTGATGCGAGTATTTCCTCTTTTATCGGACTTCCGTTGAATTTGTAAAACGTTTCATATGGCATTGTCAATGTCCTTCTATACCCTGAAATAATGATGGGGCTTGCCGGTCATGCAGCCGCGTAACAGTTCCCTTGTATGGAAACTGGGGGATTTATTCGGGTCTGGAGCTGTCGGTTCCCCAACGCTCTGAGGATGGCCAAGCACGGTCAAAGGGAGGCGTAAGTAATGGTCGTTACGCGGTTGATTATGATCAACAATTGTTCGGCTTGGAATGCAAATCGCTCGACCGTCCCCCTTTTGTTCCCTATCCACTCGAGAATTTCACCCGAAAAATTTATCGGGTTCCTGGCTGGGGGGGTCGTTATTCTTGTCTTTTGTCGCCATGGTTGCCCCACGCCAGTCGGCGGAAGCTTGATTAATGTTCTGTGCTTGAAGTTACAAATTAATGACTTTCGCAAGTCGTCTCACGTCTAGAATAAACAACAGGGACTACCTATTCTTCTGCGCAGGTATTCAACAAATTTCTTCGAAAATTTAGCCATTTCCCTTATTGCAATCTTGGGAGTTACAATTCACAATTCAAGCCTTATGGAATTAGGGCCCTTTGTCTTTTTCCTACTAAGACCTAGTGATCCTGCAAGGACTTCCTTCACATGTTGGAAATAATGTAAGTTCCAAGTCAATTTTTAATCCTTTGAATTTGGAATTTGGACTTTCTTGAACAAATTTGGTTCCTCCTTTAATGTAGTGTTTCTTCCTGTTTGTCAGTCTTTATACTGGGTGTTCGGCACTTGGTGTAAAAGAAACAAAATGGTTGAAACTAGACTGGAGTAGAACGCCGCCAACCGTTTCTTCTCTTTATAACAACTTTTTTCTACCTTTGACCATATTTACGGATTCAGCGTTATTTTCTACATACGCCTACTCCGCATTCGTAATCAAAACCGAACTCCTAAGGACCGCAATTGCAGTTCAAACATTGATTGGTTGATACTTGACAATATATTATATTCTTCGGTGACATCATGTTCTTCAATGGAGACATTTTACATAAAACCAGTTATTTCTTCGAAAAATGCTGCATCTATATCTTTGTATTGAACTGAATTGTTCTATTGATTAAACAAGTTTCAACTCATTTCGTGAAGCTGATCAAGTGATATGTATTTATAACTGATTAGTCATAAATACTAAGTTTACTGTTCATGATACTTGTACATGATTAATTGAGTGACTGCAACACAAACATGAATCGCCAAACAGTTTAACGCACACACAAAATCATGACCTGAAATTCGGAATTAGATTTAAAAATCGACGAGTAGGTATGCTATCATATTCATTACTACTCGTTACTCAGAGAGACCCATTACTCATTACTCTACGGGTTTTTCTACTAGGTGCAGGTGGTTTTGGCATCTACAATAATTTGTTGTTCGTCAGGATCCCCTGGATTGATCACATACAAACGAACTCCTTTTTCATAAGGTGTCCTTTTAGCTTGTGACGGCGTCATAACGGTTGATGATAAAATGGCAGTGATAAATGATAATAAACTGTAAATATCATTCCCTGTATGCGACGGAACGGGGCGTTATCGATAATACATTTCAGTGATGCGTAAAAGATGTTACCGCAAGCTATCTTGACCCATTAATTTTATCGCCGGCGTTTGAAGTGCTTGACGCTTCTCATGCCCTCAGTGCCGGCGATAAAAATAGTTTTCGCATCCTTTATTGCTCTCTTGTCGTATAAAGGGAAAAGACGGAGTTTTACGAAGTTCTAAAGTGGCACGTTGTAAAACCAGGAAACCTCTTCGGGAATTGTGGAAGCTCTGACGGGTATTGTCATGGAAACTAGCAGTTTTGAGGGGAGTAATTAGTTTAATTTTACTTCATGTACATAGATAGTATGCTTCACGTTTTTGTTCTCTTCTGATACTTGAAGTTTTATTTATAATTATTCATATCAGCATTATTGTCTTATTGCATAATTAATTACGTAGCACACCATCTTTTAAATACTCACAGTACTCACAGTCAGCTAAGGAAACAACTAAGTTATAACTACGCCGTTAATAATTCATTCGCCGAAAAAATAATTCATGAAGAGATAATAACTATAGTCCTTGATATCTTAATTAAACTAAATTGATAAAACTATCACGAGTATATTCACCTAATTATGGTGTGGTACACCACCAGCAGATAAGTGACTGTTCGAAGAACCGACATGAGGTATTATAAAAAAAAAACCTACTCAATTTCATAAATTAATGTATTTTGAATTATGTGGAAAGAAAATCAAACTTACAGAGCTCCGATTATAAATAAAAAAAAAACTACAGATTCTTAACGACGGTTTATCATCTGCTTTGTGCAGATCATCCTTCTGTCTAAATCACGAAATGATAGATTAAATATTTATAGATATTTTTTTCTTTTTAATGCATTTATTGAAATCAAAATTATTACAGTGTAGTGATTACAAATTACGATATTAAATGCTATTCCCCACTTTAATTATAACTTGCGCTGTGGAGAGGAGTTGAAGTACTATACTCGAAAATAAATCAATAATCGAAATACAATATAATATCAAAAACACAACTCAAAAAACAAAATTTACTTTTCTCAAACAGAACCAATAGTTATAATGGTATCCGAACATTCTTAGTAGTGATTCACTTAGGACCCCTCGTAATTGTTTTTCAGTTTAATCTTGAATTGGGCTAATGACGAGCATGTTCGTTTATGTTCAGGCAAAGCGTTAAATAGTTTCGCACCTCTCTAGTCAAAGGCTGCTTGACAACGAAGTGATCTTCTAAAAGGCATCATTATAAAGAATCGGTTTTTAGATCTTGTTATACCATCATTATGGAAAGTCAATTCACCGTCTCTCACTAGTTTATACGCCTTAATGGGAAGTATTTTTTCTACCAAGTCTGGTCGTGAAAGGACTCCCATTTTCTCAAATAATTGATCCGTTGAAAATCTTATTTTCTTCTATAGTAGGACTTCTGGGAGTTTTAGTAGGACTCTTTAAGGAGCTTCTGGGCCACTGAAGTGAATCCAGGAGTGCTGTGCTGCTTCAATGCCCTCCAAAACACACTATTATAGGGTGCAGGACAAATCGAGATGGCGGATACTGGTCGGCTTCGTGCTCCTGAGGAGGGAATCGTGGTACTAAGACGCTGGGCTACGATGACACCTCCTCAAAACGTTTCAAGTTCACCAATAAACATCAACTAAAATAAAAATACGCTTGCTGGTGGATTAAATTGCGATAACCGTCACTATTTTTAGGGTCAACGTTATAATGTTTATTGATCAACATACTTTTATTAATGATTAACGAAGAAAAGTCATTTAATAACGTTACGATCAACTAGTTTTGAATTCCACACAACTGTTGACCTCTTTGATGTTCCAGAAATCCACGATCTTCGTGAGGGTCTTGAGTTTGTTGTTATTATAATGTATTTTTTATTGCTTTCTTTCGGTTGAAAACTAGAATTGTTTGCTGAAGAGCATCACTTTCCCACGTTGAATTTGGGAGCAGTGGTGAAAAACATGCCCATCTTCACTGTGTGTGTCGAGGATAGTTTAGGAGAGAGAACTGTGTGGGATCCATAGCCGGAAAAGAACTTTTGACTTGTTCAAAAATAAAATTGACGAGAAATACCGCTCCTCAGTAGAACTTGCAATTGAATAGCTGAGTTGGTAGTTCCTGAATAGTTATTATGTATGTTGCCGCGGAAGTTCTTCCGCGCAAAGTTTGGGCATGATCATCATTCCAGAATTCTACTCACGCCGTTTGGTGATTACCAAGTCTTGGGAAACTCCAACTTAAATACTTAATCGGGTTATTAACGATGTCGCATTATCAGTTTCAAACGTTGGCGTCGATACTTTGCCGGGCATCATTTGTTCAAGGGAGGAGTCCCTTTGGGAGGCTTATCTCGGCCTTTATCGGCTGATAAATTATTGCCAAGCAGGTTAAAGTACTCTTGCCACATCCAATAAATTCTACCAACATCGGGCACCAAGGGATGCTTGAAGATAACTCGATCAAGGTAGCTTCCTGTGCCAAAAGACCGCCAGTGTCCCGGTCAATGATCACGGCTTTTCTCGATAAGCGATCATCTTCTGGTGTTCGTGTCCAATGTAGAGATCTCTATAATGACTGTTTAGCTGAGTTTTGGCGATAGAGAGAATATAATGCTTGGCTGCTAGGATGTACATTACTTATTTCCAATAAGATACTTTGACGTTATAATATAAATAGGTAACTTAATCGGTACTAATTCAGCATTAAAACTATTCGTAAGTTGATGAATTTCAATTGTCCCTAGCTTGACCCTTATGGTACTTATCAGGGATTCAGCCCGTATCAGATGGTCCTCTGTGAATTTGATGGCGATCGGGATGATTTACTTTCGTCTGAACATGCGTCGATGGGATATTTAAATGCCCATAACCCAAATAATAATGATTGTTAAAATGACGGGATATTTCGAGGGTGAGCGCGGTTAGTGCTCCCTTGATCGATGTCTAATTTCAGGCAGAACAAGGTAATCCATGGATTTTAGTAGACGAAATGCTTGAATAGTTATGGATCACAATATCATCATTGCCGTAACTTCATCATCAGTATCAGAGTCGCTTTTTTCTATTGGCACCCACTCCCCCATCCCTCATCTCCCTCCTGATATATTATCTTGTAAGTCGAATGCTAGACGATTGAAAAAGTGTACTAGCTTGTGATAATGAGTTCCCTCATTACATTCTTTTATATTACTTCAAACGTGATTCAAGATATAAATATGTCGGTACATACGAGTGTGATTGTGTGCTAAGGCATCATGCCACTGGAGTATTGGTTTTACGACCAACTGTCTTATTCTTTATATTTCAAGTTGCGAGTTGATTTTATGGGTATAAACACCGGTTTCGCGTAATAAAATAATGAAACCCTCTTATCGCATCTCTCATAGCCGTGTTCCACTTTACGGAATTGAAATGAGAACGTATTCCGTTCCTCTTGCAATAATATGAAAGACGTATGATCCACAAATATCATGCAGGAGTGCTTGTCATAAAATATTCCTGTTACAGAGAGTGGGTTTAAGCATACGTAATAATTTTATTTGATTCCCTGCTGGTGGAAGTTTTAGAATACCACCAGAAGGCGACTAAAAGTGGCCCATGACTGGCCACGGGTCGTTTGGGCGTATGAGCTACCATGGTCCGATTGAACTGCCATGGACATAAACTTATCAGCTCTGTAGCTTACCTACTCTTGTTGATTAGTGAAGTAATCGAAATCAAAGTGGCACTGGCTTATAGAAAATGAACTAAACAGATAAAATAGATAAAATTATATTTGCTCTTCTCGGTAAAATAGAAATGAAAAACAGAATCCTACTTGGAGCGCTCCGAATGTACTTATGAATAGAGTTGGTTGCTTATTAGATAGGGCTGACCGGGAGAGTAGATGTGTGACTCCTTTTGGGGTTGCACGATCGAATCCTGGATCGTAGACGTAAGGCGAGACCTTTCTGCAGAATCCGATGACGGAAATGCGACAGCAGTCGTTCGTGTCTAGGACGGAAGCGGCCAGAAAGGGAAGATTTTCCTTAGATGTCCGCCACTGTAAATTTAAATTGAATAAGTGAACGTGCATCACCTCAATGCCAGCGACTCCGTCGTGCGAATTGTAAGCATGATGCAGTTACTTACGGATGGTTTCGATGAGTAAAGTAGAATGTTAGGGATGCTGTGACCCAAAAATCGGAGGCGCTTCAAGCGTGGCGTCAACGTGGTGAAATGGTGACGTGGCGACGTCTTGACTTGGCGAGGCGTCGAAGCGAAGTAGTAAGGACACGTACGAGCTGCGGGGTTCATGAGAAGGGGGGGACGAACTATTTTTGGAGGTCCAGCAGCGATCAACGATCAACGATCAATCCCTCAATCACAACACTGACACCGACATCTGAGCCCGACACACAACACGGATCGACTTATTCTAAACATGCCGCCCACCAAATTTGCTCAGCAAATTTCTTGGTTGCTATTTTGGTATGGAGGATAGGAAAGAGGAAGGAGTGGGACAAGCTTGACAGCAGGTCGCTTGTATGTAGAGCTTGCAGTCTTGACAGTCGCCACCCGTACAATGCCGTCACTCCCAGGGTGGATCTTGGTAACTCTTGCAAGTGGCCAATGGAGAGGAGGAGAGTCTTGCTTGAGGAGTACAAGATCTCCTGGAAGCAGATTGGTCTGTTCTCTGTTCCATTTAGTCCTCTTCTGCATTGTGACTAGATACTCTGACTGCCATCTGCGCCAAAACCCTTCAGTCATTCGAGACAGAAGCTGCCACCGAGTTAGCTGGTTCTCTCGAACGTTTAATAAAGATGGCTCAGCGGGGATCACCAGGGGACCGCCCACCAAAAAGTGTCCTGGGCTGAGGTAATCATTCTCTTCTGGATTCGTGGAGAGAGGGCAGAGGGGACGTGAGTTAAGCATGGCTTCAATCTTGGAGAAGACAGTGGAGAGTTCTTCAAACGTCAGAGGTGCATCACCAACAGTGAATCGAAGGTATCTCTTTACAGATTTTACCCCTGCTTCCCAAATGCCTCCCATATGAGGAGTCTGTGGAGGGTTGAAGTGCCAAGTAAATGATGTCTTCATAGCGTAATCCTCAAGTTCCTGGGTAGTATTTTCAGATATTAACCATTGAAAGAGTTCTTTGTAGTAGCTGGAAGCACCAAGGAAGTTACTGCCGCAGTCTGTATAGACATCTGATGGAAGACCCCGTCGAGAGGTAAATCGCTGAAAACAGACTAGGAAAGCATCAGTTGATAGTTTAGACACAACTTCCAGGTGAATAGCCTTTGTTGACATGCACACAAAAAGGCAAAGGTATGCTTTACCCAGTGCTGCCTTTCGACGTTGGGATTCCTTCAGTGCAAATGGTCCGGCAAAATCAAGCCCTACATGAAGGAACGCTCGCACACCTTTCACTCGATAGGAAGGTAGATCTCCCATGAGTGGAGTTAAGGCCTTTGCCTTCGACTTGAAGCAGCGCGTGCAGAGGAATCCTCGATGTCTTATCAATCGACGAACTGATGGGATCCAAAATCGCCTAAGTATTATTGCCTGAAGAGTGTTCGGCCCAGGATGTAGGTAGGTTTGATGGTAATAGTCCACCAATATCTCAGACAGATGGCAATGTTGAGGAAGAAGTATGGGATGCTTCTGAGTGTCCTGTAAGTCGGAATGCCTTAGCCTTCCACCAACTCTCCAGATGCCTTGATCATCACAGAATGGTCTCAAGTCTGCATACTTGGTTTCTATACAGTCGACAGATGGTCCTTGAAAGTAGTGCTGTTGAACCTTCTTTATGCAGAACTTTACACCTTCATCAAACTCAAACCTCTTAAGATTTCCTGTACGTAAGTAGCAGCAACAGCAGCCAACATGTTTGGAATTGTAAAGCCAGCGTTTGATCCATGCAGCGGCTCGAATTAGAGTATAGTATGATGAAAATCGTCCCATCCACACTATGACTGGATCTACTGAGGGTTTGAAAGCCACAAGGGAAGGTTTGTCTTCTTTGACTTCGGGGAGTGGGTGTGAAAAGATTATGGAGGTTTGCGGCCAAAATTCCTCGTCGAATTGGAGCCACAAAGGACCCTTCCACCATAAATCATGTTGGACGAGCTGAGACGGTAATATGCCTCGAGACGCCACATCACTTGGGTTCTCTTCGGTAGACACATGCCTCCAAGCTGAAATGTCAGAGAGCTCTTGAATTTTTGACACCCTATTAGCTACAAACACTTTGAGGTTGTAAGATGGAGAATTAATCCATCCAAGTGTGATTGAGGAGTCAGTAAAGAAGACTGGATTCCTCATAGGAGATGGCAAGGTGGACAAGAAGGTGGATACTGAAGAGTACAGCTGAACTAGTAACCAAGCTGCAGACAACTCTAAGCGGGGGATTGACATAGTTTTAGTAGGGGCGAGTTTGGATTTTGCTATCAACAAATTGCTACTCCACGTACCGCTGTTCTTAACTCGCAAATAGATGACCGCAGCATACCCCTTTTGTGAGGCGTCTGCAAAGCCCACAACTTGAGATTCTGCTGAAGCGGTAGTGTTGAGATAGCGAGGAATCCTGATTTCAGCAATCATTGGTAATTCATCCAGAATAGAGCTCCAACTTTCTTGAAGTTGTGCAGGAATAGCAGCATCCCATGGTAATTCGAGCTTCCATAATGTTTGTATGAAACTCTTCATGAGTAGAATGACGGGAGTTAGGAATCCAAGTGGATCATATAGTCTGGCGACTGCAGACAATATGCCACGTTTTGTAAAAATTGGAAGAGGAGGTGTGATGGCAAACTGGAAGGTATCCACTGTCGGATCCCACTGAAGCCCCAGAATTTTTACATAGTGGTCCTCATCTGATGACATAGTGACCAGATCCGATGAGGGGTCCTGGGAGACTGCAGACAGGATTGCCGGAGACATACTTGCCCACTTACTCAGGTGAAATCCGCCTTTATCTAGAAGGCCTATAGTCTGCTGTTGAACCTCCAATGCAGATTTAACAGAGTCAGCCCCTGTAAGAATGTCATCCACGTAGATATCAGATTGAAGAACCCGTGCAGCTAGAGGGAATTCAGAGCCATGGTCCATGATCAGTTGTTTGATCACTCTCAGTGCCTGGAATGGTGCACAGGCCAACCCGTATGTTACGGTGTTGAGTTCAAAAGTCTGGACCTCTTGGGCGGCTGAAAACCTCCAAAAAATACGTTGGTATTGCCTATCCTGTGGATCAACCCAAATCATCCTGTACATTTTCACAATGTCGGTTGTGAAAGCGACTTTATGACGACGGAATCGAAGAAGAACTTCTTTGATGTCACTCTGGAGTTTCTCACCCACCAACAAGTGATCATTCAGTGAACCAAGGTGAACCTTGACACTGGCGTCGAATACCACTCGAAGTTTGGCATCGCCCTGACCCTGTTTCAAGACACTATGATGGGGAATGACAAACTTGGAAGGAGTAATTGAGGGAGCCATATGATTCAAATCAAGGTATTCTTGTATGAAATTGTGATATTTCTTCTGAATAGCGGAGTCCTGAGCGAGCTTCTTTTCTAGGTTGAAGAAGCGTCGTAAAGCAATACTCGAAGAATCACCAACTTGAGCAGGATCATCTCGAAATGGCAACCGCACAACATATCTTCCATTGGGCATCCTGTAATGCGTATCACGGAAGTGTTCCTCACATCTCATGGCATCGGGATCGATTGTATGTTGGGACGGTAGAGGTTCTTCAATCTCCCAAAACCGTTGAAGTTGAAAGTTCAAATCGCCCTGAGAGTTCATAGCAAAAAGAGTTGTGGATGCAGGAGCATCATATCCTCCAACTTTACCAATGACTATGTGCCCAAAAATAGAGGCAAATAGCTTTGGCAAATCTTTGTGGATAGTAATAATTGGACCTGTCCATATTTCAGGGAACAGGTCGGCGCCGAGAAGGAAATCAATAGGACCTGGTGTCCAAAAGCTGGGATCAGCTAACTCAAAACCTTGGATCATCGAAATTGCATCCCTAGGTAGAGTTACTGAAGGTAGGTAGGAGGTAATGTTGGAGACCACAAGTACATTGGTTTTTAGCTGAGGATTATTAGAGTTTGTTGGTTTGATGATGCAAGTGGATATCCCTTTGGCACCTTCAAATATTGTCTCACCAATACCAGAAATTTTCTTGACTGCTTTGGACATAGACAGGCCGAGTCGGTTGAGGCACCTGTTGGTCATGAATGAATTTTGACTTCCTGAGTCAATAACCATTCTGATGGACTGGAACTGACCAAGAGCATCCATCACTTCGGCAACAGCTGTACCCAATACAATATGTCCACCATCAAGTGTAGCTGAATTCAAAGATGTGGAGGTAGATGGTTGAGAACCTGGAGAAGAAGAATGAACAAGTGTAGAAATGGTGGTGTTGGTGTTCACTTGTGTTCTATGCAAGGATGAATGATGTCTTTTTGTACAAAATCTGCAATGCCACTTGGACTTGCAGGCTTGTACAGTGTGAAGAGGATCCAAGCAATTGAAACAGCCTGTGAAACCCTTCAACATAGTCCATCGTTGATCGGCAGAGGCTTGATGAAATTGTGGACAGCTCAATAGATGGTGTTGCTCAGATTTACACACTATGCATAAAGGATATGCAACAGAAACCTTGCGTTCAGAAGTGGAAGATTTGTTCTCAGCTAGCAGAGACTTAGTAGTTCTAGTTTCCTTTGGCCTCGGAGGTTTGGAGTTGAAGTGGTCGGGAGAATGGCGGAGTTTGAAGTTAGAAGATTGAGCCATTGGATTAACATTCGTGGCAAGTTGTAATGCTAATGACCTTTCTCGAACAAATTTTGATAACTGTTCAATTGTCGGAAACGAAACGGTCTTATGACTCATCTCAAACAAGTCCCGAGTTGCTGGATCCAAACATCTGATAGCTAAGTGGAATAAAATGAAGTCTGCCTTATCAGGGATATTCAGCAGGTTTAGAGCAGAGACATTATCAGCGATTTTAGCCAAAAAGAGCTTTAAAGATTCGTGGGTAACTGTACCCTGAACTTGCTTGAAACTTAGTATCTGGTCGAGATAAGCTGATGCTAAGAGGCGTTTGTTGTCATAGGTATCTACTACTGCCTTCCAAGCCAACTCATAATTAGCTTCCTCCAGAACCAAGTGGCTTATCACACTAAGGGCACAGCCCTTCAATGCGGTGCGCAGGTAGTGGAATTTATCCATCGGAGATAAGGCTTCATCAGAATGAACAAGAGACTGAAAAGTGTCTCTGAATTTGGGCCAATTTATTAATTCGCCGTCAAAAATGGGTAATTGGATTTTCGGTAGACCCTTTGACCTTAGTACTGAACCACCTGCAGTTTGATTCAAGCTAAAGGATGTCTTTTGTTGGGTTGACAATTTTTCAGCTTCGGACTCAACTTTGAGAGTCTCCATATAACCAGCAGAACCATAGTAATAATTTCTAGCTGATTTTCTGTTATTTTTGTCTATAGAGGTAGGAAATTCAGCTTCAGCTCCTATACTTGCATAATGATCCGATAATTTTCCCCATAATTCCTCAAAACGTATGTAATACTTTTCATTCATTTTCGCCATACCTAAGAAGGTGTGGATAACAAAGGTACCTGGTGGGGTAGTTTTACTGGTAGCCTTCGACCCATAGTCACTGACAAATCTCATCTCATCCAAACATTCGCCAATTTTCCGTCTAATATCATCGGCGGTCCTTTTAAACACTGGATCGTCAATACTTGCCATCTTAATATGAGATGAAGTTGTGGGTAACTAGAATGAGCGAGTACGGAACGAAGAGGATTTGGAAAATAGGAGTATAGTTGAATGAGGAAATTGGATTATAGGTATCCTTAATTGCAAGTGAGCGGCAAAAATATTTAACAATAATATGATAATTTTAGAAAGTTAACAAATAGAAAAGTGAATGTGATCAATTATAATACATAAATCAATAATCAAGGCAATTCAAAATTGATATGACTCTCGTGCAAATTTTGGTTTCAAATTGTAATTCATGTAGAGTTGTAAAAATAAATTACTTAAATTCACTTCGTGATGAATTCGAAAATATAAGAGAAGAGAATTAGTTATGCAGTGGAACTTACGGAACGTAATATGAAAATTATAGCACAGTAAACCACGTTCTGCTACCAAAAAATATGTTGATTAGTGAAGTAATCGAAATCAAAGTGGCACTGGCTTATAGAAAATGAACTAAACAGATAAAATAGATAAAATTATATTTGCTCTTCTCGGTAAAATAGAAATGAAAAACAGAATCCTACTTGGAGCGCTCCGAATGTACTTATGAATAGAGTTGGTTGCTTATTAGATAGGGCTGACCGGGAGAGTAGATGTGTGACTCCTTTTGGGGTTGCACGATCGAATCCTGGATCGTAGACGTAAGGCGAGACCTTTCTGCAGAATCCGATGACGGAAATGCGACAGCAGTCGTTCGTGTCTAGGACGGAAGCGGCCAGAAAGGGAAGATTTTCCTTAGATGTCCGCCACTGTAAATTTAAATTGAATAAGTGAACGTGCATCACCTCAATGCCAGCGACTCCGTCGTGCGAATTGTAAGCATGATGCAGTTACTTACGGATGGTTTCGATGAGTAAAGTAGAATGTTAGGGATGCTGTGACCCAAAAATCGGAGGCGCTTCAAGCGTGGCGTCAACGTGGTGAAATGGTGACGTGGCGACGTCTTGACTTGGCGAGGCGTCGAAGCGAAGTAGTAAGGACACGTACGAGCTGCGGGGTTCATGAGAAGGGGGGGACGAACTATTTTTGGAGGTCCAGCAGCGATCAACGATCAACGATCAATCCCTCAATCACAACACTGACACCGACATCTGAGCCCGACACACAACACGGATCGACTTATTCTAAACAACTCTCAAATTAGAAATTCTTAAATTTCTTCGACAGCTGGGTGCTACTCAAAAGAAAACCGAGATTAGAGTGGGCGAGAGTCTTCTCCAAGATGAGCAGTCCAAGGATAATGAGAAAACTTTTTTCGGTGTAGAGAAAAGTGCCTTAAAAAGTCAAGTTTTCGGTAGAGACAATGTCAACTGTCTTGGGCAGCTACGCTAGAAATTAATATAATAAATCGAAATTAAGTTTGACAATATTATAAAAAGCCGAGAAAGATAAAGTAAAGGAAGTAATGCAAGTGATTCACTCCCCCCCCCCGCCACTATTATAGTGATTGGCCAAAACCAGAAGATTTTAAATTTATACAATTTAACTTGTGAAGGACAAAAAAGTTTAAATTTGTGTAAATAGATATCAACCATAATAGATGATATCTATTTACACAAATTTAAACTTTTTTGTCCTTTACAAGTTTAATTGTATCAAATTTAAAATCCTCTGGTTTTGGTCAATTTTACATTGTTTATTCTAATGTTTCGGTTGTACCTGAACACTCAGTTATTTTTTTCGCCATATTGCAACTTTTATAAAATCTAAACTCATAACACTATCACAACTTAGGTGTTCTATAAAGATTTGTAACCCACTTATACAATTACCTACCCAAAATCTATTTTACCTAACCTCCACAAATTTTGAAATCGTTACAATAGCTCATTTCATCCAATAGTTTGGACAAATATTACCAACTGGTCCAAGTATTGAATGTAGCTGTAAACCTTGAATTGATATAGTACGTAAATATATAAAAAATAGTGATATGTTACCTCGTATATTAACTGTATACCTTGACCGGTATTGAATTAAATTTCATGAAACAACCAAAATAGACAACAGAAAAACTTATTTTTTTTAAATCTTCAGTTATTTGAACAACTGAAACGTTGGGTGGGCTAAATTTCAATTGGAAGATTGTTGGAAAAATCGGTGTCAAATCAAAATAATAGTTGAGGTTAGTACAACATTACTTTGCGAATTCGTTCATTAGGTCAACGTATACGACGGTAACTTTCTGAGTTATCTTTCCATATACATTCAATTTATATTATTGTACAATAATACTGTGTAATATCTCCAATTACAAGAAATTTAAGGTTCCTAACTTGTCTGGTGTTGTACGGTTTCTCAAACAAGAGAGAACTTCATAAAAAATGACTTCAACGTATTCATAACAAATAACCCAAAACTGTCAATATTATCGTTACAAAGAACCAGAAATGAATTATTATTGCATCACCGATCGAATGGAATCGGATTTAGTAGGCAATCCCGAACTTTATGGAACTTGTTTCCGCCAAGTCATTTATCCACTTAGGTATCAGCTCTTCTCTTCAGCTCATCCTTAAGAAGAAACTTCGAAAAGACAGGCACATACGCTTAGACCGATTGATTGATAGTCTTTTCTTCCTAACAAGATTAACCACTACTGTGATCGATGACAACGAACAGCCATAAATAATGTATACGGACTTTTGTTTATCAATCATTTCCTCCTATAAATCGGAAAGTACCGACTTGGTTAATCTTGTCATGACTTGAAGTGTTCATTCGAAGTAGCTGCGTTCAAGTTAGGTACTACAAAATACACACGAGCCTTCATTATTTTCCTCGCACATGTAACCTTACGCTGTACACAGGGTGTTACATTTCGTGACGGTCACAGGCTATGAACCGACTCTAGAGCTAATTTCTGGTCAAAAATGTCTTGTAGCCATTTTTTGCTCAGTTGAAAAATGGAGTTTTTTCAATTTTAAGATTTTTTCGTGTTTTCGACTTCATTACTTATTAAATGGCTAAAACCCCCTCAATTTACATAAAAATTCAAATCTGATTACACCGTTGGAAAGAACACACAATTTCATATCCCCCTAATGAAAACCAAATTTTTTTGAAACGCCAGAACGGGTGAAAAATGAACTTGAAAAGGAAAATTTGTCAAATTGTAGAAATTTCCACTTTTATCCAGCCCTTATTGACCCCTATAATCCGGTACGAGAATTTTGGCCTGTAGTTCTAAAAGTTGCGCCCAAATATCAGCTTTTCAATGTTACTATAAGCAAAAAGTTTTGAAATGCAGTTTTGAGGGAGAAAATCACGTTTGAATAAAGAAAATGTGGTTTTTAAGAGGAAAGTCTGGTTTTTCACCAACCCACCATGAACCCACCATTTCTTTGAATCTCAAAGAGGCTGGTGACACCTACGACACCTTGGTAAATTAAAGTATAAATTCTTTCCAGCAAATCTGTCCCAAGATTGCCAAACTTTCTGACCTCAATAAACCATGTTCATATATTGGCTACTCTACAATCATTGGCCCTTGAGGCATATTAGTGTGAAGATCGCGGTCGTAATTCACCGATTAGTGACTTGCGCAGTCCTATTACAATAACAATCGATACGATTAATTAGGCAAAGTGGAAGGGTTTAATAGATCAGGGATGGTACGTAGACGGTTGTTGGGAGGGCGACCTACGTTTCTGTAAAGCAGTGGAAGTTTCCGTTGTTTCACCACGAACGTCAACATTGCTCAAGATAGAACATTATTTAATTTATTTAATAATAACATATTTGGTCAAATCCAATAGATGGAAATCAGAATAAATCGATCTCAGTTTGTAATTATTGTTGCTCCTTGGCTAATGTGTACATATTTATTTTTCATCGTAGGATGAGGTTTCGAGATATAATCTTTTATTATTCATTCCATCCTTTTGTGATGTTTCAGAATAATTATAAATAATATATAAATTGGCTCACTATAGTAACAACAACACTAACTACAGCCTCGCATTCAGGATGGTAATGTTACTTGAAGTTAAAAACGTAGTAGGTTTCGTCTTATGAAAGTATTTTCTACGGTACATTCGGAAAATAATGTACATGTTCACCCTCACTGGTTAATTGTTCCCCAAAAGCTCTACCTACATAGTGAAAAGAGTGAATTCTTTCAAATTTGTCTAGATTGTACCTACTTGAATAATTTAAATAATAGAGAATGGTGGTTTCGTGTAATTTATTAAATAGTGACTTACCGCTGTTAGGGCTTGCCGCAGTTTGTCCCGATCCGCCTGAAACAAAATATTGATCTCAACATATTTGACGGCTCACTGTAGGTATTTCATAATGTCTTCATTTACTTATTTGATCTGAGATCGTAGATGTGCAGGCGATAATATGTCCTAGAATATTATGTCCTAAAATTGATCCAAATCCTAGCTCAATCGTGGAATCTCTCTAAAACCGCCCTCATTTTTTAATGCAAGCGTTTTCGTCTCTATATTAGATCGGATACATCGCACCCGTCGTGGAATACTGTAACATCTCAAAAAACCAATATTTTGGGAATCTGGTCTTGAAGGTTTTAATGTAATGCATGTGGTACTCTAGTCGTTACAGCATTATTATATTGATCGGATATAATATAATGGTTCCCTAGTCGCTCCCTAGCCGCCGCTACCTCGGCCCCCTAGCCACCGCTTCCACGGCCCCCTAGTGGCTCCCTAGCTACCACTTCCACGGCCCCCTAGCCGTCCCTAGCTACCTCTTCAACGGCCCCCTAGTCGTCCCCTAGCCACCGCTTCCACGGCCCCCTAGTCGCCCCCTAGCCGCGGTGCCCGGGGTTTTTCCCCCGGTCACCCCACCAACGCGGCGGCTCTGATTAGCCCGATATGAACGTAATGGGACAAGAAACTGAAGTACCTGCTGAACATGTTCCCATAAAATGTCCCATTTATTTATTGCAATAAATGACAACTAAATTTTATTCGACTTTAATGAATTCAACTGAATTATTCATCGTCGGAAAACTTAGAAAAAGAAATAATTGGTTTTATGTAATACGTACGTCTCTATTAAAAAAAATGATGTCCATGAAGTACATATCAAGTAGGTAACAACCACGTTTCTGCATCTTCAAAGTGCTCCAGTTTGAGAGCGGAATAAGATACCGCAATTCTGACTTCCCCATCTTATTCAGCGTGTAAAAACCTTTAAAATGAGGTGTCATTTGACATACCGTTTAATTTTTGGAATTTATGGGTGAACCCCTCCAAACTCCCCAAAACCCCTCTCAGCTTTTGGACATTTCAACACTGAACGCGACGGAGAAGTCAGAATTGCGATATCGCATTCCGTCATCAGATTAGGGCAGAATAACCATGAAGATCATGTCAAGTAACAACCACGTTTCTTCATCTTCAAAGCGTTCCAGTTTGAGAACGAAATAAGACATCGTAATTCTGATTTCACCTTCGTGTTCAGCATTAAAAAAAAAAAAAAACTTCAAAATGAGGTGTCACTTGTCAGAAAGTTTCATTTTATGAATTTATGAGGAATTCCCCCCCCCCCCCCCCCCTAAAACTTCCCAAAACCTCTTCTTAGAGTGGCCCGATTCTGCCCAACAATTTTGAGCCGAGAACAATACCTAGCTACATTTTTTCGAAAATTTGCTAAAAGTGAGGAAATCACTCATTTGTCAGCCTTTACAGTTTGTTTATCAGGTACCTAACATATTTGTTGTTTGATTATACAGCATTGTACATCAGGACCTTGACCAAAACAAAACCCTGTTGTTGTCATTGATCATCTGAAGAGAGGGAGATCAATGACTCAAAGTATCTTGAAATCCTCATATTTACTTGAAGTATTTACATGAGTATTTTCCAGGTGTTATCTGTCCGTAGTCTCTCTTAACTTCAAATTCATTCTGATCCTAACAAATAAAATTTAGTGTATATTTTCTTACTGACGGGATCACTTTCATGGCACTTAATGTCTTCTTTCTGCTGAGTACATTAAAACGGAGTAATTATTCTTCAGCAAGTTATATAGCTTGAAAGAGTTATAAAGGATTTTATGAAGAGAAAGACTGGCGATCCTCCTATAAAACGAGATAACTCTTCCTTCCTAACGTATTTTGCAATTAGTGGGGTCGCTCAGCTCGTGAAATCCTTTTTGGATTTTGGGTAAATGATTCGCTCTCTAGGGAAATGATATTAGAACGAAACTCAAGGGATCCAAACCTTGTGGCTACAATTAATCATTGGATTTCCTAATTTCACCTTCTTCAAATGTGGTTCTCATCTTCGAAGAAACATAATAAAATGTACGAATAAAATTCCTACAAACATGGTGCCACCTCTAAACCATGATGCTATAGCATCGCTGTAATATGCTTTTCATTTTTAGATTTCATGTAGCTAAATACAACCTACTAAAGGCACCTTGGTATATCAACTCAATTTGCATTTTTTACTGCCAATCTGCCATACTTACGCGACTACTAAAGTTTACAAGATCTTAGTAATTCGTGACAGTTCAGTCTTGTTTCATTGAGATCCTCGTACCTTTTTCGGGTTTGCATATTAATTCCGTTTCCTTTCTCCGCTTTGTCGGAACGGTTGAATTATTCTCGGATAGGCCCAAAGGAAAAAGGAGGAAAAATGCAGAAGGGCGAATAAATTTACTCTTAAAAAACCTCGTGCTCACAGTCTACTGAAAAAAGGGTAATAATTCAATAAAAACTAGTTAGCTTTTAAAAATTCATAGTGGGCCTCAGCTAAAGTCATTCGTATGTTAAAATATGCATTATTTCAAAGTACCTTCTTGCCCTTCGTTACCATTGATATTAGTTTCCCACATTTTCTCCAACTTTGGCGTATGCAATTAAAACTCTCGTTTTAAACTTTGGAGTCCCGCCTCGTCAGGGAACACCAGCGATTTATGTTGAACACAGGTATGATTTAGTTGATATCTGAATTGTGTGGTTTTCCCAATATTGGTACAACGAAAATTGTAAAAATCTTATCTGTGAATGAACGAGCTTTGATACGTTCAAATTTGTATCGGATTAAAATTTAAGAGTCTCGTCAATATTCGTTTAAAATCTTCGATAATGAACGTTCGGAATCGCCCAAGAAAAAAATGCCCCTCCTCAAAATTGGCTGGTTTACGTTTCAAGATAATATCTTGAATATTACCTAGAAAAATTTTCAGGACAAAGAAATAAACGGATATCGAAATATACATGTATGAGATTTATTCTACATACCTCCGGGTTCTTGATAGTATCAGAATACACTGAAGTTAATTGAAATATAATCGTAATGAACTTAAGTAGCAGAAGTGAACTTTAGGGAAACTGATCGCAGTCGATGGCAGAGCAGAAGTGAGGTTGAGCCGGAGGTGGCAGCGTACATAGCGCCAACGACGGTTGCGGTGGTTTTAGGAACTAGGTCCACGGCCATCGGTATCCACGGAGTATGTATCACGAGAGAGGACGGATTGATAATCTTGACACTCCCCTCCAAGTCGTCATCTCGATGTCCAGTATCCCGAGCAAGGCAACAAGCTTCCATTCATGACACTCCGTATTCAGCATAGCGTTCTCCGTATTGGTCGCAGCATTCTCCTGGTTCTACATATCAGTCTCCGGGTTGAGCATGGTGGTGATGGAATCGACCAAATCTTCCGACTTAGTCGATTCTAGCTGTTAATATCAAAATAGAATCTGATCAGTGTTTATACAGCATTAAATCTCTGAATTTGACAAACTTAGCATGATTTAATGGCTTAGTTAGAGTATCAGCTATTTGATCATCCGTTGAAATCCATTTAATTTGAATATTTCCATCTCTATGTTCTTGACGCACATATAAATACGACAGTCTAACCATATGTTTTAATGTAGAAGAGTCATCTACTTCTGCTAGTCTAATCGCCGGTTTAGAGTCTTCATAGATAATTGGAATTAAATTTAATCCAATCATTGTTGAACACATGGTCCTGATTGAAGCTAAGTCTCGACACGCAGTACTCATAGCTACAAACTCACTTTCAGCTGAAGAAAGAGCAACATGATTTTGACGTTTTGTGCGCCATACTACCGGATTACCAAATAAGTAGATAATATATCCCGTTGTGGAAAAGCCTCTTTCCGCAGATAATCCAAGAGAAGCATCTACATAACATTCAATGTTATTATTCCCTTTATCAGAAAACAAGAGTCCATAATTTCTAGTTCCTCTAAGATAACGCATGATCCGGATTACAGCTTTCCAATCCTTCAAAGTGAAATTTGACTGACGTCTACTTAACATATTTGTGGCATATGAGATATCCGGTCTAGCACCACCTTGCAAGTAAAGTAGAGAGCCTATTGCTTGTCTAAACGGAATGGAACTAAGATCACAAATTTGATTTTTCTCCTCCTTTTCAATCGATTTATCGAATATCATAGGAGTAGAGACAATTTTATCACTATCAGGATCAAATTTCATCAACATGTTGTCAATATGAGATTTCTGAAGTATCCCTATCGTTCCTTCACTCCGGTTTCTAATAATTTCTAAACCCAGGTATTTTCTAGGTTCCCCGAGATCAACTATAGAAAATTCCTTTTCTAAAACGCATTTAACCTGTTTAAGTTTTTGATTACTATTAGTAGCCAGAAGTATATCATCAACATAGAGTAAAAGAATAGCTATTTTGTCTCCTGATTTCCTCATAAACAAACATGGTTGAAATGGGTATGGTTGGAAGTCCATCTCGTTCACAGCTTCTTGAAACCTGATATACCACCTTCTTGGTGATACCTTTAGACCATACAGCGCTCTGTGTACTTCACACACATGTTTAGTCTTAAATTTTTCATCCAGTTGTAAATAATTGTCATAACCATCCGGAATTTCCATATATACCAATTTATCAAGCGAACCATTTAAAAAGGCAGTTTTTACGTCATATTGAACCAAATCCAGGTCATATTTCGCTGCTAAAATTAATAGGAATTTTACATCTGGTAACCTTGCAACAGGAGCATAAATTTCTGATAACTCATAGTTATTATTATCAGCAAATCCTTTGACTACCAGTCTACTACGATACCTTACCGATCCGTCAGCTTCAGATTTCCTCTTATGTACCCACCGGGTTTTCATTACTTTCATTCCTTTGGGCACATCCTTTCTAGAAATGATTTTCCAGGTGTTGCACTTTTCCAGGGCCTGAAATTCTGTATTAATTGCATCTAACCAAAGATCAGCATCAGGTGCTCTTAATGCTTGAGCATAGGTTAAAGGTTCTTCACCAGAATCTTGAAGGAAAAATGTTTTATCTCCTATATCGCCTAAGTCTTCAAAGAATTCACATTCATCATTTTCATGAATAAGCACCGGATTTTGTTTGTTTTCGATGCCCTGTATGGAATCTTCTATCCTAGTTGGTATTTGAATTGAAATGGAATTATCCTCCTGATTAATATTGGTAGTTAGCTCAGAATCCTTGTTACTGGCACCAACATCACTATTAACCTCTACTGTAAATTCCGTTTGACTACCGGGTTCAAGAGCCTTATTTTCATTTTTAGTATAATCACCATAGGTTCGGTTTTCTATAAAATCTACATGTTTTGACCTAACCACCGTTTTATTTTTGTAGTGCAATAGATGGTATCCGGTTTCACCACATTCTAACAAGAATCCTAAGTTTGCTTTGGGTGCAAATTTAGAAGTGGATTGAGTATCCAAGATATAAGCTTCACATCCAAATCGTCTGATATATTTTACCGTAGGGGCATGATTTAATACAAGCTCATAGGGGGTTTTAAAGTTTATCGACCCATTTGGAGTTCTATTATGAATATAGATTACATGTCTCATGGCATAAGGCCAGTAGTGAGTCGGAATACCTGAAGAGATGAGATTGACCCGGATTTTCTCTTCCAATTCTAAATTTTGCCTTTCAGACACGCCGTTTAATTGAGGGGTGTAAGGCTCGCAAGCAGTTAATTTTATATTTTCTCGTTTAAGCAAAGCATTCATTTCACTAGTTTTATATTCTAAACCCCCATCCGTTCTAATTTCTGAAACCTTAGTTTGGGGGCCTTTTAATCTCCTGATTTCTTCTAGACAAGAAAGCAAAGCTAAGTTTACTCTAGTTTTGTTGCCTATTTCGTAAGCAAATACATACCTAGAGGCATCATCCGTAAATGTAACAATATATTTAGCTTGAGACCTATATGCCACCGGTTTTAATGGTCCCAAAAGATCGCTATGCAAACGATGAAATACAATATCTGATCTATGTCTTTTACTAGTGAATGGCTTGCGTTTGGCTTTAGCCATTTTGCAATCAGGACAGTCTAAGATATTAGTATCAAATTTGATTCCTTCCAACTCCGGAATTTGTTTACCCGCTATCTTTAAATATTTTAGAGAAGCATGATTTAGTCTGTAATGCCATCCTAGACCTACATCGTTTCTAAATTGCAAAGTTTCATCCTTTTTAAACTTCTTTGGGTCAGAACTCCCCTCTAAACTGAGCCCCGGTTTCTGAATTTTTCTTTTAATTCCGGTTTTGTTTACATCTTTAGTGATTTTATCTACCGTATTTGTTTTCGCCGGATTTTCATCGCTTTCTGACTTGGTCATCAACGAATTTCCTTGCACCAGACTGAGTATCCTTAATTTTTCATCCTGATTTGCATTTATCATAGGAAGCGAAAAGGACAACCACCAAAAACGTCCATCAAAACTACCGGTTTTTAGAATGTCCCCTGAACTCGGATCTATAATTTCTAATTTATTTTTATCAAATTTCGCACTTAATCCTTTTTGCATTTGTTTCCTAATAGAAAATAGATTTTCTACTAGTTCAGGTGCATACAGCACACCTCTTAAAATCCCAAATTTCTTTAGTTCATCGTTATAATATATTATATCACCTGATTGTCTAATGATTAAGTCCGATTCCTTACTACTATTTGCACACGATATCCTGATTTCATTATGCAAATTTACTAAATTAGAAAATACCTTCTTATCCTTAACTATGTGTTCAGTAGCACCACTATCAGCTATAAACCTTAATTGAGGTAATTTACCATCCAACAATGACATCTCCGAGCCCCAAGAATGCATTGCTGAGGGCGTTTCCCCGGAATTAGGCCTGGGTACAGCAATGGCAGCCATCGTATTTTCGTCATCGTCATTATCATCATCGGATTCTTGTGCTGCATAATGAGCTCCGTCTGAGGTTGTTTTACTCCGGGTTTTTGAAACAACACTCCTCAATCTGGTCTGTGCTGGAGTCCTAGAGCGAGCTTTAGAGGTTAGGATTAACACCGGATTCCGTATTTGAGACCTCGTCAGTGACCATTATTTCATCGCCGTGAGTACGACGCACCGGGTTGGTTAGCGTGGACGCCAAAGCGTTAATCCTTAAAATGGACTCCTCAGAAACCTGCCGTATTTGATCCTTGATTTTATCAAATTTGCTTGCGTATTCCTTTTCAACCTCCCGCCTAACCACTTCACTCCTCTTTTGGATCTCCTCCTCCACGATTCTCCTTATTTCGTCAGAGTTCATTTTTCTCTCCGGAACAGATAATGTTACAGCACCAGATTAAATCTATATTTTGCTCCTTGTTAAATATAGTTCTACCTTAATCCGTAATAAACGAATCTTAAAAGACACCGAACTAAAATGACTCCGTGAGTTTAATACTCGTTGACATATCGTTAAATTACATTCTTACTTGAGCACCGCGCACGCCTTATTCTCTCCGAAATACTATTTTTGTCCCCAGGTCTGGAATTCGCTCACCTTGCGTCCCGAATCGTGATTTTTCGGGTTTTTAGTGTATAAAACACTGAGTGAGGTTGCAGTTACGGGGATGTTCGTTCCGCCCCGCTATCCATGTCTGTATCCGTTCTCATAGAGATACCTTACCAGACATAGACGCGCTGTGCGTCGGTAACAGGGCCTGAACAACTAGCTTACACCTCAGCGACACGCACACACATAAATAAATTATGCTATGACTATCCCGCTGGTAAAACCCAATGTGAAAAATGCACGATTCATTACATGTTTCATCTCAGAGACTAATTCCAACCTATATCTTATTTCAAACTTTATTCGAAAACTCCGGGTTTGTTAAATTTAAATAAATCGGATTTTAGTTTCTTAAATCTCATTATTTATTAGCTTCTGCATTCAGCCGGGTTACTTCTGCTTGCCATCTGCGATACTTTAACTTTCCTGATTCTGCAACATCATACTGTTATTAATTTAAATACTTTACTTCTCTAAATTCACACACCACACTGGGGACGTGAGCAAATTCCGACCTCGTTAGGTCCCTAGGCTTTCATGCAGAATAGTGTCTCGTGTTTGCGACCGGTTTACCAGTAGAAAGAGGCACACCGCATTAATTCCGAACTAATGTCAGCACTCCGGGTTAATACCAAGCTAGATATTTATCGAGTGGGTTTTCTTTTTTTCAACTTATAAATACCGTAACTTAGCACCTTAGTTAATTTAAATGTATCAAGGTAACACTCCCGCCGTATTCAGCCAACAATGTAAACAAAACATTCACCGAACTCACTATTTTGAACAGGAATCAACCGTGATCATCTGTTTTGTCTTCATGACATCCTTGTTACTACCGGTATAATTTTCTTACATGCACGAAATACACCACATATTAAAAGGAAAAGTCAGTAGTTCCACCTTATTGCAAAGAAAAGGTTCAATAATAATTCTAGCTATCAGTGGAAAATCAATTTGTTGTGATAACGAACAACAATCGATAATGCTGATAGAATTACTTTGATACTATAATTTCGATCGATTAATCGATTCTTCGTTGAATATTCGAATCCGGGTTTTATCATGAGCCGTTTTATCCGTATTCCCCACTTCGATAACTGTAACCTACCTTAATATCGATTTACATACATCGATCTTCTCTTTCTACCGACGCTCTAACGCATTTCTTTTTATGCGCCTCCTTACTAATTTTTCTCGAGATGGAATAGTTATCACCCGCACTCTCCGAAATTTAAGAGCGATTTTCATCGATAAAACTGAGTTTTTCATCGTTATATCCTGCTAGACTTACGGACCATCGACTTGACTCGGGAAGCACACTCAGTTAAATATTGCATCATCCTTTTTTTGAAGCAAAATGTCCGCCGCCATTTTCCTCCTGATTTATGAAGCTCTCACCTGCATTTTCTCCGTTGTGCTTCCCGTCCGGATTACAGAGAAGAAAACTAGTATACTTCTCTAACTATTCCATAAAAACTATAACAACGAGCTTCCAGTTGTTATTTCCTGATTCGCACCGGATTCTCGAGAAAAATCACGAGCACTATTTCTCTGCATGGGACGGCTCACCCGTTCGCCGGCCCACCTATGTTAACATTTCAGGACAAAGAAATAAACGGATATCGAAATATACATGTATGAGATTTATTCTACATACCTCCGGGTTCTTGATAGTATCAGAATACACTGAAGTTAATTGAAATATAATCGTAATGAACTTAAGTAGCAGAAGTGAACTTTAGGGAAACTGATCGCAGTCGATGGCAGAGCAGAAGTGAGGTTGAGCCGGAGGTGGCAGCGTACATAGCGCCAACGACGGTTGCGGTGGTTTTAGGAACTAGGTCCACGGCCATCGGTATCCACGGAGTATGTATCACGAGAGAGGACGGATTGATAATCTTGACAAAAATATTTTTCTCTGGTCGATTCCTACGGTTCATTATCGAAGTTAATTAACCAAAAATCGAATACAAATAAAATCAATGCACTTTGCTCACAACCCCACAATGAGCCTAGAAACTTTTCAAACTCTAAGTCAATGGGAAGGGGTTCAAAACCAATTTTTAAAGTTTGAAAAATTCATATCTTGAAAAATTCAAATTGAACGGTGCAGTTTTCAGGTCACATATAAGTGGAGTTTAATTTTTAGAATTTTTTAAGAACATCTGGAGCTTTGCACGACCAGCCGTTGTGCCGTGAATTGCTGCCGCCAGCGCCATCAGTGAGCTTCAGCGGGTCTCGATGGAGCAGAATTATGTCACATGGATCAAGTCGAGTAGACCTGCATCTTTCTACCTTCGCGATCCGAATGCCCCCTCTACCGCTACCGAATTCAGCATTTCTTTTTCCTTTGTTCTCTCGCCAATTCTTCCCGACAACCGTTTGCCGCCTGTCGTTCCCGTTCTTCCTCCAATTTCATAGTTTGTACAAGATAAAAAGTACTTGATTTCACTTCTGAATTCCCTCATTCCCTTGGACGACGAAGTTTTGGTCGAGCCTGCTGCCCGGAAGAATCCGATTTTTCTCTGCTTGACGAATATCGCAGGCCACCACGTGGGATTTACCAGGAGGAAAATTTTCCGCTTGTCTACCTTCCCAATACTCAGCAGTATAAAGAATCTATACTTTAATTTCATAGAGCAAATTTATTTTCTCAGTTTCAAGTTCTGGAAAGAAGTCTCCGGAAATATCCATCTCCCTCCCGGCTCTCGATTCCCCGCTATCTTCTTCCCCCGTTGGCAGAAACCCACATTTCTCCGTATTTGTTGGTAAAAGTTACCAACATATAAGGTACAAGTTGTACTATTTTCTTTTCTTTAAGTTTAAGAGGTACCTCATTTATTTTCGTTCCTGTACATATCTATTTTATTTGTGCCAGGCCAATACCCTGAGAAATATAGGAGTTAAATTTTTATACAGAATTATTAATTTATTTTATTATTCCTGAAAGGTCTTTAAGTTAGTTGGGTTCATCCCCACTCCCTTTCTAAGGAAACCAAAAATCCAGTTTGTAACGATTATTGGCACACCGTTCGTTCAGAATGAGCGCTTAAAGATGGAGCAGATCGTGAATCATTGTGAATCAGTAGCCTATCGGTTCAATGATAATACTAGCGCATCTGATTCAAACAGAACATGGTTTTCAAATATCGAGTTAATTAATAATAATTGATAATTCACACCACTTGATAATAATTTTAATTATTCAACCATTTATAACTCTAGACAGAAGGATGATCTGCACAGAAACGATAATAAACCGTTGTGTTAAGAATTTGCAGAGTTAAATTCTGGGCCAACCTGTAATTCATGGGTCCTACGATTCATGTGTGCTGTGGATCAGCTGGTCTCCAGTGACGTTTTTGAGTGACGGATTTTTATAATTCGATATCCGGTTGTATATTGAAGTTTGAACCAACCAACTTTGAAATGTGGGATATTTATTTTTTTAGTGGATTTCAAAGGATCGTTATTGAAAATCATAAACCGCTAATGTCCTCTTTAAAATCTCATCAGGCCGTCCAAGGATTCGGTTAATTGATACGTCTGTTTAGCCTAAACGGGTATTGATGAACGGGTATTTGAAGGCTAACCGGGAGGGGTACGATAAATCTGCCTAAACCACTGTTGACAAACACGTTGATATACCGGTCCTAAGTACGTCGCATCGAACTTTTGTCAACGAGTACAAACCTAGGTCCCGTTTGCTGAGTATGAGTGTAGTTTCATTCCATTGAGTTCCATTTCAGTTGATCTCTCTACTACGAGTATTATACCAGTCATTGAGTGGTGAGTGATTCGCCATCATCATATTCATCTAAAGAAGAAGCTATAGCTAAACACTTGAACACTTTTCAAAATGGAATAAACACTTTCCAAAATGAATTAACACTATTCAAAATGAATTAAACAATTTTGAGTATGATTTAAACAACGTCTTAAACGAGTTGACCAATTGGGGAGAATAAAGGAAGGAAGACCTCTGTTAAAAGCCTGCAGGACATAGGTTGGAAAGTTTTTGAAGGATATCTCAGTAGCGTGATTTGTATGATACTGGTACACTGACGTCACAGCGTGGACGGTGAAGACGGTAGTAATGAACATGCGTGGAGTGAAAGGAGAGGCGAGAGGTGAGATGGATGACGTCAGAGGGGGCGAAGTGGTAAGTTACAGCAGAGGGTTTTTGCTGGATTTGGATGACGCCATTGGACGATGCGGGGGGTGGAAGTTTTTGTCGAGGTGTGAGGTAGTGTTCTGAGAGGGGTGGTGTTGAATGAGAGCGAGGATCCAATCAGAAAGTAATTAGAGAGTTCCAGGTTACCACAGTGGCTGATAGCTCGGTACCGTGGTGTGCGTTCCAGTAGTGTCAACTGATCAGAAGTGGGCGTTCCAGTAGTGTCAACTGATCCGAAGACGGCCGAAAGTTCACGAATTTTAACGAAGATCATGGGTATGTCGAACAATCGCGGATCGACAACCGCAAGAGCGTCGCTTAATGCGGCCACGCATCTCATACTGTACCGTGGTAATAGCCACCGTGGTAATAGCCAACCTGGAACTCTCTATTGATAAGAGTGAGGGAACGTAAGTACGCCCATAAGGAGAGGGAATGTTGACGTATACAGGACGGGTGCGGGGGAATGACAGAACTGGACGATGCGTGGGTCGGATGTTGTGGAAAAATTAGATGACGTCAGTGACGGTGAGGGGGGAGGCGGCAAGCGGCTGGTTACGTAATGTTCGTTGCAGATTTAAAGGCCAAGGTTGTAAATACCTCGAGGGGCGAGAAACAGGTTATAATGAATTTCGATCATGTAGAAATTAATATGGATATCTGAATATGTAAAATTGGCCTTCAGACAAACAATGACACGTGTCACCCCCTCACCCCTTGCCAAAACTTCCACCTCCCCGCATCATCCAATGACGTCATCCAAATCCAGCAAAAAACCTGACCCCTCCGCACAACCCTCTGCTGTAACTTACCACTCAGCCGTCTCTGACGTCATCCACCTCAACTCCCATCGCAGGCACCGAGTGCTCTTCTCTATTCAAATACACAGAAGCAAAAATACGTCCCGCGGCTGTTTCCTGGCCTGTTCCTGCGTAGTGTGCGACGTGCTGTACCCGCAGTTGGCAATTACTTGGTCGTGGGAAGAAAATCTTGATAGTGGAGATTCGTCTGAAACTGACCTCGGCTGAGGGTTATAAGTGTTGTCTTGTTGGGCGAGTGCCGGTTCAATGACGTAGAGAACCGGAAGGGGGCTGTGGAAGGGGATGGAAAAGCCGTAAGGACAGAGAAAGGTCGGGGGTGTGGAAGTGATAGGCCTAGAGAAGAGAAGAGAGAGAGAAAGGTCGGGGGTGTGGAAGTGATAGGCCTACAGAAGAGAAGAGAGAGAGAGAATGGTCGGGGGTGTGGAAGTGATTGGTGTGCGGGAGAAGGGGCGAAGTGAAAGGAGAGGAATGAGAAAGGGGGTTAGTTGATAAAAGAGCGAACCGACCCGAAATGGGATTCTTTGGGGAGATGGGGGCCCTCGATTGGGGAGTTTGCTAACCGCGCCTCCCTTCCACACCGCCCCCGTGGTAAACCCATCGGACTATCCCGCACCGCCCCCTTCCACACCGCCCCCGTGGAGGGTGCTCTTAGCTAAAAAGCCCTCGGGAAAAGATGAATTAACTCGAGAGAAATTGCCGGGAAAGAGAAAATGAGAACTGAAAAGGTTTAATTAATTCCATCAAAACTACGATATCCCTGCGAGTCACAAAATAACTAAAAGCTTCTTATCTTTTAGCGATTTTTTTTTTGAAAAAAAAAGGAAGCTATTGTTCTCGACCCAACATTTTTGAAACTCGAATTTCGGAATAAAATTGTATTTTCTAACAAAAATCCGTTTTAGACCATCCACAATTCACTGCCAAAAGACAACCTAGAGATACAACAAAAGACACGAGTTTGATTGTCTTTAGCAGTGAATTATGGACGGATATATATTATATATTTATATAAAATTATGTATGTGTCATTCCAGACGAAAAGCTAAGTTCGTTGACGGGCAGATTCAGGCCACTCTAGAGGGGGTTTTGGGGAGTTTCAGGGAGAGAATTTAAACATGTAATCTATTCTGTATAGGTAGTTAGGGGCTGTGGAGTAGACGTCATAGTATATCGTGAACCACTTCATAAGTTCATAAGCCCAGAAACGAGATCTTTGGAGGTGAGCCTCTTATCCAATGTTACACTTTAGTATTTATAGGATGATGTTAGGGTGATGGTCTCACTCTAGTACGTGATTGTGTGGTCGTTTTACTTTCGCTTGGACGTGAGGGTGCTTTTCTTATTTACCAGGGTTTATTTTCATCCGCCATTTGGAACATCACTGGCTGAGCGAGTCAATGGAGGCTTGTAATGTGCTAGTTGTAGTATCAATGGAGATGTCGGATGTTGCCAAAACCAGGGAAAACTGACGAAGATGAAATGGACATTGTTAAGGGGCCTTTAGTCTCGACCCTTTAACACTTCGAGAACTTAGACCATCGGGAATGTGGGCAGAAGATCGACCATTCAAACCCCAAAGTCAGAAGGGCGGGGTGAAATAAGGGCATTTTCAAAAAGCTATATGTCAGAATAGAACCGTACGGAATAGAAGCACTTGAACATTTTTTCCCCTATACATTTGAATTGATTTAGAGTATTTTTCAAGTCGCGAAGGTGGAACCGAAAAGACTTAACTTGATACTACAACACGCATGACCGCTCGGTCGTGCGGATAATCTACTTATACTCAACCCTCCATCCTGACAAAGACTGATTAAATCAGTCTTAAATTTTATCCTCTACTTTCTCATTATAACTTGTTGACATGAATGGCAAATATTCAACTTCTTCATCGAATTTTAACTTTCATCCTGGCTGGGAGAGTGTCGAAAGTGCTCTCAACCAGCAAAAAAAACCTGTAAATATATTAGGACAACAAACGGGTGAATTTTCAACCGATACAGCGAATGCGTCAAAATGTATTTCTTTCAAATTTGTTTTTCTTCGTCGGTTATTAAAATTCACAAGTCGAAATAAGTAGGTAACAGAACCATCTAAGAAAAGTCTGCAAACTCTTTCACACCGGTTTATCATCTTCCTTACAGGAGGGAGGACAGCGCGATACCAACAGGATATTGAGATTTCAAGCAAGTTTCGAGATTTTAAGCGAATAACGTGATATCAAGTGGATAACGTACTGATTGATGTCCACCCCGATTTTGACTTTCGATTTTGAACCGGGGGATGACCTGTTTGGAGGTTGAAATGTGCACTCATCTTCCTGGGGTCCAACGAAATTAATAAACAGCAATAAGTGCGATACTTCACTTCAAAACGGCAAACAATTTTTGGTGGACCTAACGAAACAGCGGGAACGAAGAAAATCCAGAATCCTTGTTGACGAGGAGTTCGACGCCTTCGGGTTGCAGCACTTCCTTCTAAAGGTGGCATTGACGGAGATGAATCAGCTGATTTCTCTGCAGGTGCCACAACGGCCGAATTAGTCGAAGTTTTCATGCTACAAGGAGGGAGGAGGAAGGGGGAGTGAGCAGCGAGGACGGAGAAGGGAGGAGGACGGAGTGATGATGATTAGGGAGGGAGAGTGGCGGGAGGAGGTGAGGGAAGGAGGAAGGAGGGAGTGATGATGAAGAGGGAGGGAGGAAGGAGATGGGGAGGGAGGAGGAGGGAGAAGAAGGAGACTCAAGCCAAACGTACTCTGAATAGAATACACAGAATAAAAGAAAACCAAGTTATCACATCTATATAGATATAGATCTATACTATTCATTCATAGCGTTTCAACGGATGGACAGATTTAAACGCGGATTTTTCATAAACCTTCCCAGATAAATTCTGCGTCAAATGGTACCAGCCGCAACTTTCTACGTTCAGCCGTTCTCAATTGATGATGAGACAAACAGACAGACAGACAGACACAATTTTATTATATAATAAAATTGTGTCTGTCTGTCTGTCTGTTTGTCTCATCATCAATTGAGAACGGCTGAACGTAGAAAGTTGCGGCTGGTACCATTTGACGCAGAATTTATCTGGGAAGGTTTATGAAAAATCCGCGTTTAAATCTGTCCATCCGTTGAAACGCTATGAATGAAATACTACTAAAAAACGTGTTATAATCACTTCTATGAGGACGTTTATTATGCTTATAACTTTTGAACGGTTGAACGTAAATCCGATTGTAAGTAGTCTCTGGATTCAGCTCGACGTTTACTTTCAAGTGGTACTTCAATCAGGATGTTAGTGGGAGGGGGCAGGGTGCAGGTTGTCAGAGGGGGGGGGGGTTTAAAGGCAGTTGTGGCAGGGGGAGGGGGGTATTACCGGGATTTCAAAACTACTTGACCGATCTGAATGAAACTTGAGTGAACATTGGGGAAGGTTTCTGACCAGTTTGGTTTGTTCTACCGTTGTGAAGCGCGGGTACACAGCTAGTTTAGATATAAAATCCTAAACGTTAAATGACATTCGCCTGGATTTTGCACGAGCAAATGTCTTGAGAATGTCTATAAAGTTGATTTTTCTAGCCTCAATCGTGATAGAATATTCAATTTGCGAAAACGTTGCAAATATATTACAACGTATCAATCTAACTAAGTTTTTTTTTCAACTTTTTGTTTATTATATTCGATACCTAATGAACCGTTGGAATGGATCGAAGAAAACAATGGATTAACCCCCTCTCAAATATAATATATTATCGTCGGGAATGACACATACATAAATATATATTATATATTTATGTATGTGTCATTCCCGACGATAACCCACGAAATTCCATAGATGAAACTGATGAGTCAGAATTGCTATATCTTATTCCGCTCTCAAACTGGAGCACTTTGAAGATGAAGAAACGTGGTTGATACTTGAGATGTACTTCATGGACATCATGTTCTTTAATGGAGACGTTTTACATAAAACCAACTATTTCTTCAAAATATGCTCTTATACTCATGTTGCATGACTGGGGATTTTTTTGAGATTCTTTTACTATTTTCTATATTTAGAGTGGTTGTTTCGCCACGTTCGGATTTGCCGGACTCCGCTATATATGAACCATTCAGCCGTAGGGATTGAGAAACCTGAATTTCCCAAATCTGGATTGGTATGCCAGCCTGCATCTGAATCAATCCGTTGAAGCTTCGACATATTCTCCTACGAAATCCAATCTTCGTTTGAAATCCATCAAATAGGAATACACGGAGGCTATTCCATCTCAATCTCTCAGAGGTATTGCCAATTCATGTCATTGCTGACGGGAGGGATACCACAACACCTCTCCCAGTCCATGTGTTAGCCAAATACAAATATTTTCACATTATGAAAACTATTTCACATGTCTGAAAACATTCAAAATATTTGTATTTAACGAATAACATTCAAAGTAAACGAATAACTTTTAAATTTTGAAAGTTATTTGTTTACTTTATAAACGTTTATGACTGATTTTTTAAATGAATGAATATTATTTCTCAATCTAACTTCTCGGAGACGTTGGTGAATTTGGTATTTCTTCTGTTGGATATCAGTACTTGCTTCTTCTCTTTTTGTTTTAATAAATCCACTTGATTTATTCATAACTAGCTGTTGGCCCAGTCGCTGACGGTCAGAACTCGGGAGGGATCCATCTGCCACTCTTACCGATCGCTTTACGGATTGTATCTCTTACATGTCCCTTTGCAAACCCGTATAATCTTAAATACCAAAAATAATATTCATCTGTCTCGATCAAAGTTCGATCCATTGAGCCGTTTTTGGGAATTTAAAATTGTTATAGTTCGGCTTCCCCATAAACCCCCACCCCTATCCATCGGATCCGGATGTGAACCCCCCTATGTCCTTCCCCGATCACGGAAACAATTAAATACGGGAGAAGGGTTCGATCCAATGAGCCGTGTTTGCGTGATTGAAGGACAGACAAAGTGACATACAGCAAACAGACACCAAATTCAAAATCGGCATGGTTTGACTCCATTTCACGCGAAACGAATAACTATAGTGAAATTATTTGAAAATACCCAATTGAATAGGTTTTGACGAATTAGCAGTAATGTTCGTGGGGATCAACAGTGGCGTGACCCCTACACGCTACAGCATAGGAAAAACAAATTTCTTCTTTTACATGATGGAGGAACGAACGATTTGATACAGACGACGGACCGCATGAAGTAATTTTAAAGTGTTGTTAGGTGTAGCCGCTAAGTCCTAGTCATATGCGTGGGAGCAATTCAACCTAAACACCTCCTCATTACATAAGCTTCAGATATCGGGAGAGGGTAACCGCGTTGGTTCTACCACACCATTGTCCAAGTGCTATAGTTTCCCACCGCAACAGACTGTCTAATTTGATTGGAGGTGGATACGAGCAATGATTAGTTAGCCGAGGGATGTAGGACATGTGGATGTATTCCACGTACATGCACTCACAATATTTACCTTGATTCTCTTAACAACGTTGTTATAAAGACGAGCATTGGGGATTTCATTAGGTTTGATTCATTCCGGTGTCTGTTTCATCGGTATGTTTTGGACGGATCACTAGCATGCATGTACACAATTAGTTGTTGTATCCAAGATGGGTGGTTTACTAATTCAATCGCGGGGAGATTATTAGATTAGGATTCATGGAAATTTGAAAGCAATCCGATCAGTTCTATGAACGATAAAATGACATTTTATCGTTCATAGAACTGAACGGATTGCTTTGAACACATTGTGTTCAAATCGTTGTACATACCTCCGAAAGTATTGGACCAATTTTTATGATAACCGATTACGATCACGATTTGAAACTTTCGCCTGCACGTGTTCAACTGAAATAACCTGTAAGCAACTAGATTTACTTACTGTATGATTGATTCGATCGCACTCAAATGCTGAATGGTGGTATTTGAATTCCTTCGTGTTCGGAACATTAATAGCGTCTGTACATGTGCAAATGACAATAATTATTATATTCGATTATGAAGGAATTCATTAAGCAAATACCACCATTCACCGTTTGAGCGCGTTCGAAACAATCATACAGTAGATCTAGTTGTTTACAGGTTATTTCATTTGAACACGTGCAGGTGAAAGTTTCAAATCTTGATCGTAATCTCTGAAAATGGTTATAGTGAAAATTGGTCCAATGCTTTCGGAGATATGTATAGGACACCGATTTGATTAAATTAAATTTACCCTTCTGAAGATAGTTTTTCATAGGCACTCCTTGTTTGATTCGCTCATTGGAACTCTTAGTGGGGGATACGAAAAATTTTAGGTGTGGGTCTTTGAAGGCCCACAAGGTTTTCAAGAGACATGAAAAGGCTTCGTTTCTGTCAATTACAATGGACCCTTCTCCGAGCGAAATATGTCGATGACTTATAAAAACCAGCATATGAGTTTATCTGCTGCTTGAAAATTAAATATGAGATAGCCGCTTTTCAATCTAAAGGCTAATGATATGAGGTGACAGGCGGACGTACATTCACTTCGGCGAGCGCCTCTGGTTATAGGCTGTTGATGTTGGATTCCGCCTGTCAACAACACCCACCTTCTCGGAAAGCAGCTCAAAAGCCGCGAACAGAAAGGCAATCTTGAGCCAAAACTTACTCGACGAGTCGAATCCGCTTCAATTCCTTCGAACGCAGCGACAAGTTTCAGCGACAAGTTTCAGCGACGTGGTGAGAGTTCTCATCTCGAACCATCGCTCGCCTCGGTCTTACCCGTCCTGATCTTTTGTGATGACGAGGTTTAGTCAATCACCGGTCTACTTGCATTCTCTAATTAAATTGCACGGCTCTACGGTGGAAAGCTCGAACCCTTAATTAATACTTCCCGTTCCCCCGGCCCAAAGCTTGTTGATTAAAGTGGGTGTCTCATGCCGCCTTTGTTTCAAGGCTTACGTCGTTTTGTTTCAGCCAAGGGCCTCCAATAATTGTG
This sequence comes from Stenodema calcarata, assembly GCA_963920205.1. Taxonomy (NCBI): domain Eukaryota; kingdom Metazoa; phylum Arthropoda; class Insecta; order Hemiptera; family Miridae; genus Stenodema; species Stenodema calcarata. Next base: position 6,095,776 of record OY986049.1, read on the forward strand.
CATCTGTGAGGAGGTTGCTCAAATTACAAACCATTGCATCATAATCCATCTGTTTTCACTATAATTCTCTTTACTTCATCGTAATCTTTCACAAATCCCCGATATTCTCCATTTGAAGAGCGCCATAGACATACATATACATAGACGAACCTAGAGCCTTTCTTCAATAATTCTTCAAATAATATAGCTCAACAGTATCACGGCTTATAGACATAGATTTATAGACAATTGAGACCGCAGACAACCTAGACTTGGCCGGAGCAATTACATAGTAGTTCAAAACTGAATGATATTGACAAGTGACACTAGTTATAGTAATAAATAACAAGTTTTTTCGACTCACCCTCTAACTTAGCAATGCATTGGGGAGCCACACCCCCCCCCGGGAATTTAGCAACTTCAGTAGTTCTTCCTCCATCATGAACTCCACAGTTTCATGAAGAAACCGTTGGGGCTCTGAGTCTTAGCACCAGAGCTAAATCATTCTAGCTAACGTTTTAGTACTTACGCTTAGCAAAGAGGTTTTAATTGGGGCATCTAAGATTTAGCTACAAATCCATTAAATTTTCGGTTTCTGCTTATGTTTCCGTGCTAAGGGGAATTAGCAAAATCTGCTACTTTATTTTTCCCTGTATGGTGTGTCATTTGAAATGGCTCATTTCAGATGATGACTACCTGGTATCTGGTGACTTCAACCAAAATCCCAAATTTCGCCATAAGTTTAGCACATTATGAAATTTATAATTAATGATATAATTTATCATTTGATGATATAATTTTGAGTTCATCGGAATACCCAACAGATATGTACCAAGGTTTTAGGTGTTCTCAGATCTGAAGAATGTTCTGTATAACTTTTGGCGCTTCGGCGGCGCAATTTCAATCGCAATGGCCTCTCGGTATGCTAATAACAGCTAATATCAAGTCTTAGAACATGATGAATGTTTTAAAGTCTTGTTGTAATTGTACCCTATAAATACACTTGACACTGTTGGCGCCACGATGAAGCCAGTGGAGGCGTCTCATAAAAAGTACGTGTTTGGTATCTAAGTCGATATTTTAACTGAATCAGGAAAGCGCTTCGAAGTCATTGAGATGAATGATGAGGCCTCTTCAAGTGACCAAGTGAACATTATAACGAAGGAGGATTTCTATGGCAACAAGTTCCCTTCTGATGGTTCATCTCCGACGTGAAAAGATTTTATAAACTAAGTGGCGAAAAACAAGCACATTATGGAGCCCGGGGAGTCGTGAAGCTCACTCCCGAGGATCCGATCTAATTACTCTCCGCTCCCTGTCTCTCTCTAAGCCGTCGCCCACAACCTTTTCCATCTCAGTAGCAGCCGACTTTTTAAAATTTACCATAGCGTATTTAAGACGGCGTAATGACTTGCGATGGAAATCCTGCGTTGGAAAATAAAATAATCCGCTCAATATACAAGTGCAAATCCGAACATTCCGAACACTTGCGTAAAGTTTTAAGTAATGTTTCATGAACTCGTGTATTTTCACTTGAATTAATTATATTCTTTCTTCCCCTATAAATTTGTAAGATACTACAGAGTCCTTGCAGTTTTCGCAAAATGTCGATATTTAATTTATTCTTGATTATTACTCGTTAAATTACTTGCTCTGTGTACAAATGAACTTGGTAGGTCCAAACATGTCAATAGTGCTGAAGAATAAAGATCATAGCCAAGTGATTTTTTTGAATTGGTCAGCCAATCAATTTGTTCGAACGACCGTTCCAATCGTCAATTACTTTGAAAACATACTTAACCGAAGATTTTTTTCTTTTTTTTTTTTAAGAATTTTTATTGTATTGTACACTATTAAGTGCGACTACAAGTGGTATACAGTACATCACTTGGAACATGTGTCATTAGGTCCCCCCTTTGTAGGGCTAATGCATTATTTTATACAATATTAAATATTAAATAACAAATTTTATTATTGTAATGTAGAATAATACCTAATTTAGGCTTAATAAATATGGGGGATAATAAATACAAACAGATACAACGACTAGACATGGTGAGGGAATTGCAATAACGAATTAACAATTGTCAAGCAAGGTTGGTAATAATCTTTGGTTATATATAAGTTGTGTTTAGGAGATCGCTGTGCCGTTTCCGTTTGAGCCTGCGTTGGTTTCTTGGTGGTCGAGTCTCTACCAGGATTGAGCTGACGAGCGGGTTCTGGTGGTGGGACATACGGCTGGCAGCGCTGTTGTATGTCTCCGTCAGTACGTCCACCACGAGGGGTGCCAAAGAGCACCCGTTATTATTCGTAAGATGCAATTTTAGAGGGTCTGAATCCTTTTAAATTGCGTGTTTGATGCTGAGCTCCAGATGCCGCAAGCATACTGCCAGACGGGTCGCAGAAGTGAGAGGTAAAGGAGTTGTTTAATGTGTAGAGGTACAACTTGGCTTGCCAGTAGGTATTTTAGTTTTAGGATTTTGCCTCATATACTACCAGCGAACTGATGTGGGGATTTCCAGTGAAGTTGACAGTCTAACGTGACACCCACATACCTGTTTGAATCTTCTCTGCTCACTTGTTTACCGTTGAGAATCAAGCGAGGCACAATGGCATTTCGCTTGTACGTGAAACATACCATCTTCGTCTTTGTAGGGTTGAGCTAAATTATCCATCTAGTTGTCCACTTGGAGAGCCTATTGATATACTCCAGGAGGGTCGTGTGAGCTTGTTCACTGGTGATTTGACGTACCAGGACGGCTTGATCATCAGCAAAGTGAGCAGTGATCACCGGGGAACTACGTGGGCAGTCGTGAGTATAGAATATAATATATTATACATTATATTATACAGTGTATTGTACAGTAGAGGACCCCAGATACTCCCCTGCGGAACCCCTGCAAGAATGTTGTGGGATTTGAAAAGAGCTGATTGATTTTTGGCAGCATAGGTTGTATTGAGCAGGTAGGACTGAACTATTCTGTAGTAGGTGTCTGGAATGATGGGTTTGAGTTTGGCGTGCATTTATACATTTGTAAGATACATTTATAAGGTGAAAACAGAAGAGTCAACTATTCACCAGCAGCAGGTGCACCTAACCTCAATACTACAGCGCATAACGACTATTCTTACAAATATTGGGTTCAGACATACAAATTGTACTTGAATGAATAATTCAATTAGGCGCTTACTTGGTGGTGACAGCAAAAAAGACTTGCCCCTCAGTGTTTTATCCTCTTTAAGAATTTGCAAACTTAACTGTGTCAAACACACTCATTGCTTGAACAGCTCGTCAAAGGTAGAAAATGCATACCCTACCCCAATTACGTACCACGGTACGGTGCTGATTTAATATGTATTATATGCCGACTCGACGTTCTGTAATAACGTTTCTCGTCTGTTATTATGGAGGCAACAAACTGACCACTTCCATCAAACCATCAATTTGATTGATTGTTTCAATAATGTTTGAGCAAATTGAATCCTCATTGAACAAACAAGGGTCTTCGAGCTTCGAATACGGCCCTTTGGGAGGTCCAAGTTGAACAAGACCGCCTAGTGGTTGGCAATGTAGGGCAAACAGCAGGGCAGGATATGAACCATGTTACAACGCTATAAATCGGCACCTCAATCATCTCTCCCCTTCTCAGCTCTACTCGAGCCTTCATTGTGCTATCTCATGGAGCGGGCCTTCCATAAAACTTGGACCTTGTGAAATGTAAGGACGAATATTTATGGTTTGTTATGCAGAGGCATGTGAACGTTGAACGTGTACACATTTTCGCTTCTTCACTACAGAAAGTTCGTATTCAAGCAGCAAGTCGAAAATAATTTCCTCGTTCGAAATCTGTCTACTTCTCGTGATTTTGTAGTCTGGTATAACCAGCACTAAACACTCGAAAAATATTTTACGATAAGGTACTTTTGAAATTTCCGTGATGGCAAAGATATATGGGAGGTTTTGGGAGGAGATATCATCATGGATTAAAATTAGGGCAGAGTACCTGTCTTGTCACAACTATTTAATATAATACAGAATTAGGCTCCCCCCCACCCTTTATTTTCTCTAATTGTCGAAGTAAAAATTCGGACAAACGTAGTAGTGGTTGGAGATGAACGAAAAGGTCAGATCCCTGTGACTGAAGTCTTGAGTGTTTTCGGATGTTGAACTCAGCAGTGGATTCTAAGAGAGGGACAGGAGTGCTTGTGTTTTCATGTAAATCATATTTTTTAATCACTCTACTCGACTTCTTTTGCTTTGTAGGTACCTATCCCCACCAATTGCAATGGTAGCAAACTCAGAACATGACAAAAATGGTTGAATGACCACGGTGTAAGAAAAACGTGATTAAAAAAAAAACTACAATGACTATATTTTTGGCTGTTATTCCGTTAAATTTCACGTGAATCAGCGTTGAAAAACAATGTAGATTCATGTGCCACACGTGGGGTTTACAATAATCCAATTTTGGTGACTTTTTACAAATTTACATAAATTTTCGCGCAGAATCCGAATCTGCAATAAAAATGGGGGTTCCCGTTCGAAAAAAAACAAAGTTGATGCAACGAGCTATATTTTTTGAAAACGACGAAAAAAAAAGTTATGAAAAATGCCGTTTGTCCCAATTTTCTACTCCCACAATTAGATAAAATGTCTACCGTCCTGTGCTCAAAGGACCCCTAAAATTTTAAACATCAATCTGCAATTGAATATACCCATACTCATACAAATCTGCTAGTAATTAGCAATCTGAGGGATTAGTACTTGAAATGATGGAGAAAAAGACTCTTGTTGGTATGATGGCTACTGCAGACATCACACAATTAGGACCTATGTGAAGGTAGAATTGTCAGGAATGTCCGTGGGTTTCAATTTGAAACTTTCAAACGATGAATTGAATAGTCTGCACAAGTTTGATTTCCACAATTTAATAATAGCGTGGCGTGTTAAAATAAAGTTAGCGACAAGATGAAGGATTTTTCAACGTGAAGATGTAAATGAAGGCGCGGAATTCCAGAGGCTTATTAAAACCCGATCACCGAGCCAGCCAGCCCTCTGACGTTATAGGCTCTTACGGCATAGGCTGTGACGTACAAGTTGCCCTCCTGCCAGCCGTCTGACGTCATACGCTCGTGCGTCATAGGCTCTGACGTACTACTTGCCCTCCTGCCAGCCGTCTGACGTCATACGCTCGTGCGTCATAGGCTCTGACGTACTAGTTGGCCTCCGGCCAGCCATCTGACGTCATAGGCTCTTACGGCATAGGCTTTGACGTACTAGTTGGCCTCCTGCCAGCCGTCTGACGTCATACGCTTGTGCGTCATAGGCTCTGACGTAGTGGCCCGCCTGTCGCTTGTGTTCTGACGTGATCTGAGGGAAAGGGTGAATCAAGGAAACAAATTTTTCCCGTTTCAGTTTATGTGCCAATGCAAAGACATGAAAATGTCAAAAGAATGTCAACTCCATCCTGTTGTTGATACAGTCGAGAATTAAATGCTTGCATACGAGTCTGCAACACATTGGGATATTTTATGTCTTTAAAGAAGTGATTCAACAACCTTCGAACAATGCTACATCACCTACCCCAGTAGCGTAGTTGTTATACTTAATAATTAAGTACAATAATTGTACTGTACAATAATTATTATTGTACTTAATTGTAGGGTTCATCATAAATTATGAAGCTTGCATTCGTATAGACAATATAAATTATTGAGAATGATCACCTGTGTGTAAACAATTATTTAAACAATCACGCTCATACCGCAGCTTGTCGGCCACGCACTCCGCAGTGGTTAACGTAATATGGTTAGGTAAATCGAGAGCTATCCAACGAGTGGTGAACGATTTTTGTACGATGATAACTGGCGAAGATAAAGCTCCGTAGCAACGAATCGGTTGTAAGCGAAAATCATCAGAAATTTTCGTGACGATTTCGTGTAACGCTTTTGTGTAACGTTTTTCGAGTTATGTGCCAGAGTAAAGACATAAAATGTCAATAGGGGGGGGGGGGGGGGCTAACTCGTGGACGACCCTGTATATCGTGTACAAGGAGTATTTATTTACTTACATGACTTTGTAAAGTATACAAATTGAAGCACTCATCACTCAACCGTATGTACTGGTTTCTCATTTTACATTATGAATTCGGGTATACCCTGGGAATTCGGGGTTGGGTTAGATGAAAGGGTTAATATACGGTGTTTGAGGTGTTGCACCGGAATGGTAAACGAAGAGGATCAAAAGGTTGGCATCTTCAATCCGATCGAAGTTACACGTGCAGAGCTTATCCCGGTCTTCCTTGAGCCCTTTTCCCGTCTGTCTACGGGGAGAGGATCGAGAAACGGCTTTCCAACTTCAATGACGGGAAAGGTGAGGAGGAACGGTCAATCTGGACGCCATGTATCACGACCTCGTGGATATAATGAAATGTTCAACCGGTTTTCGTCTCGAAAGTAGAAAGGAAGAGACACTTTCTTTCCCTTCGATTACACGAAGAAGATAAAGACACCACCAATCTGTGCTATCTCTACCAAAGAGTGAACAGAATTTGGCTTGAAAAAAACTTGACCATCAAAAACAGCATCAAATAATAGAAATGGATGAGACGTATTAAGAATACTGCCGTTTCAAGGAAAAACCAATCTGCAAAAATTTCGACGTCCAAAAAATGCCTCTAGGCTCCTTCATTGCTCGACTCCAGTTTAGAGTTACGAATCCGTATTGCCGCTCGATATTAACTTTAGGTCCTATCGATCATGCTGATATCGATTAAAGATAGAAAACATCGATTCGCTTCGATTAATCGTAGTTAAGTTGTTTTTCCCCTTCGATAATGTAAGCTCAAGCAATCAGTTTGGAGGCAAAACCACTTGAGCTGTAAATATTAATTGATATGAGGGAATGAAAACAGCACGACTGGAGAGGTGAGACGATGACATATTTAATAAAAGAAAAATAACAATGGCGACTTGATCTACAAATTAAATAAATGCAATTCTAAAATAATAATTTCCTTCTATAGATTCATTAACTTATCTATTTTATTTAATAATTTCATTAATATAAAATTATACTATATTTCCATAACAAAAACCACATTGATTGCGCTTTTTGAACATAATTTGAGTGTTCAGACGGAACTCATGACATACCTAATAATAATTAAGTGTTAAATACGAGTAAAAACGCCTCAAGTCTAATGTTTACGAAAATGAGGTTTTTAAGCCTTACGAGCATGTTGAGGCATTTTACCTAAACAAACCATCCCAAAACGGAAGCTGGAAATTTTAAAATCGCCTTAACTGCATTTAATCGAGTATAAACCGATTAATTTGCGAGTTTTTATAATGATTTGTAGTCAACTTACATCATGGGTTTCAGTGAAAAACTTTGAGGCGACTTTCTGCAATGTTTTGAATTTTGAGTTGAGGCGTTTTACCTTAACAGGGCAGCATGGATGTGAAATTCCAACTGGATCTATTCTAATATTAGACATGTTGTAAGTGTCCGATTCGTCGATAATGTCACTCCTGACTCCTGTGACTCCTTTGAAGTTTTCACGCCAATCGTCCCGGGGCGTCCACCGAAACTAACAATCATCCTGATATTGAAGAATGTAAGCTCGAACATGACTCTTAAACACAAAAAGAAATTAATCTATGCGGAGACGGGATTGTACGACACAAAAGCTGCCTCTTCAAAAGCGTTATTTTCGGGGATAGTAGGTATCTTCCGGTTGCTCAAACGGGTATTTCCCCGAATGCTTTATATTCGTGTGGTAAGAGCATTCTAATATCCTTCCTTTGGAACAGCGGTATAAAGAAGGGAACTATTTCTCCAGTGGTCGAAAGAGAAGGTTCTCTGTGGGTCATATGATCTCAATGAATCACGAGGATTCCTATTCACAAGGGCCCTCCGTGTTACTTCTTGCTGGAGCTAGGCCGATGTGGGATGAGGGGAGGGGGGTTCAATCTTGGGGACGGCGGTTTTCTTAAAGGAAAATACCTTCTTGTAGGAATGGGAGGAGATTTGCTTAGCTCAAAGGGACGACTAAAATTTGCCCTTCACCCAAAGGATTGGCGACAGCTCCCACACAAACTTCCTTCGACACGAAGCAACGTGGCAAGCTGACAAAATTGATGTAACCAATAATCTAAACTAGTGAGCGATAAATAAATTGCTAGCTGCACTCATAGGCGCAGACTACTAGGGGCTCCTGGGGCTTGAGCCCCCCCCCCCCCCTCCTTACATCAATGCACTGTACAATAAATGAGGAACTTACACTACACAAATTTTAATTTTGTTTAAAAATTAGGTAATAAAACTAAGTGTGAAATTTCAACATTTTATTTTTTATTAATATTTTTGTAATTCAAAAATTTCGCCAAAACAACTCGGCGCGATTTTATACGAGGCGGCTTGGCTGTGACGTCATGTCCTCGGATTTTTCGTCTATTCTTTTGTCGTCTATTCTTACTTTTTAATTTTTTCAAAAAATATTGATTTCAATTAAACTTTTCAATTAGGATAGAAAGGTCCTTGTCAACACTGCGTATAAATTTGATTGTTGAAAATTAATTCAAAACTTGTAATAGCCCTCGGTCAATGGGAAAAGTGTCAAAACATATTTGGAAATTTGGAAAGTTACATATCTCGAAAACTTCTGATGAGACGGTATAGTTTTTAGTTCACAATTAAATAGAGTTTATTTTTTAGAATTTTTTAAGACCACCCGCAGCTTTGTCCGACTAGCCGTTCATTCACAAAGTTGGAGCAGATCAAAAGTCGTCAACATGAGGGTGAATCATGCGGCAGCCTATCGGTTCTATGTTCATACAGGCCCAGCTGATTCGAAAAGCACAAGGTTTCAGATATCGAATTAATTAATAATGCCTAATTAATCATTTGTAATAATAATTTACACTAATTGATAATAATTATTAGTAATTAATGATAGTGAAGATGATGCAAAAAGAAGATGATAAACCGTTGAGTCAAGAATTTGGAGTACAAATGCAGTATAAATAGCAGTATAAATTATACTGTCAAGACAATGACAGTATAACTGTAGATATTCCTTTTCAATTCTCTGCAAATATAAGAAGCTTGGCAAATAAAATATGTTTATTTTTACTCGATGTTTCAAACGTTTTAAATAACTCTCTAAAACACGGTGTTTGTTTGTTTTTACACATTGCCAACTCTGCGCTGTATATTTAATAATTTATTATATTAATTTATTTAAATTTGTATGAAAACTATACCTACCGCCCTATTTCGGAGCTATAGTTTTCGAGCTATAGCTTCAACATTTTTGATTATCCTCCTTTATTGAAAATATTGTACACATGGTTCAATCGCATGAGGTAAGAGTAGCTGTTAACTTGTAGCATTAAATGCAAACTATGATGTAAATTGAAATTGAACATTTTTGCTGTTTTAGTTAAAATATTCATTATCATCATAGTTTGTCATACGTTTGTGGAATGTAACAGTGCCCATACTATTTCTGTCTCTACAAATATTAGTCTAATGAGGTCAGGCGGCATGCCTCGGGAGTGCTCCAACTACAGTGCAATTCTGTTTTAATATTGTCCACATCGGTAAACCATATTGTGCCTCCCTGAGAATTCCAGTTTCTCATCAGGTTCAATTTCATGAACTCGTACGGCATTGGTAATACGTCGCTTTGACGTCAAAGCAACAGAACATGAACCGCAGTTCGGCTTTATGAGCTCGTACCGGGAGGATAGAATTAGCCGTAGTTCCCTAGACGCTGGTATCCTTATGATCTATTAAAATTAACCGCTGTGTATTCGTATGTAGAAAGTCAGCGATGTTCATGATGAGGGATATCCAAACACAGATTCTAAATGATAGATGACAACATTTGACAGATTACCTCTCTTTTACAAAAACATGCTTTTGACACTGGTACGGTAAAAGATGATCGTCGGAATCTTTTCTGTTAAGTTTTGAATTGAATAGGCAAAATTGGCACTTGTTAATTGATGATTAAGTATATAACTCTTAGCAATTTCGAATGCAAGTTTGGAGCTCTAATCCTTGATTCTCACGAATAATTATTCTCCCTAATAATTACAATAGTTCTACTCTAACTGTGAGGACTACTGACCTATTAGTACAATATCAAATACCAACCAGATGTATCACGTTGACTTGAAGGTTAACGTACAAGTTATTTTCACGACCACCGTAACAGGATGGATGTGATGCAGTCAATATTAAAGGGAGTGTAGTTGAATATATTTTTGGGCTGATGGAGCTGATTTCTGGGGATGATTGGGATTTTCAGACTGGGATTTGGTCAAATGATATGAGCTAGCAAGCAACACAGGGGGAGAGCCAGTAAAGAGTGGTAAGAAAAAGAACGCACCTTCAGTAGGAATTTTGGGGATAGGTAGGCCTCATTCGTTGGTTACATTTTACAATAAGAAATTATTAGTGGGATTATCCTGCTCAGCGCTATTTCAAAGTAGTTTAAGAACAAATGATCCAATCAATTTTACAGGAGCCTTACCTCGAGGCCTTTCAAAAGTACCTACTCACTCGTGGATGAATTTGTCATCAACCTGAAAATTTCAACCAAAAGAACTACCTACCATTAATCACGGAGGGTGGTAATGATTTTCACTTTTCGCGTCCCCTGAGGTCCATTCATCATCCCCGCCAACCTATCTTCTCTATAAGAAACACTTTTTATTCTTTCATATTACCTGCCATCTCTCAAGGACCTTCTTGAATAGTGGATTAAGAAATATCCACCCTGCCACGCCGACGTTGTATTTTCGAATGTTTCTATTATTCAAAGAACACAGGGATACGACGACAAATAGTGATCCCACTCAGACGTAGTTCAATTAATTAACTTAATACCAACCATTCAAGGGTCCATGTGTTGAGCAATGCGTTAACAAGCACTCTCAAAAATATAATATATTATATCATATATTATAATAATATATAATATATATTATAGTATATTATAATATATTACATTATTATATTATTAAAATATGATATATTATATCAATGTTTTCCAAATTTCATTTTTGCCACCTTCAATCTTATAAAAATCCAGAGTCATGCAGCATGGCATTAAGAGCAAGCTTTCGAATAAACAACTGGTTTTATAAACAATTTTATCTCCTTTTTTGCCGACTAACACCTCAGTTTATATATTTTTCTAGTTTATAAGTCTGGAGAAATCCCCTGTCACCAGGTAGATTTCACCAGACTGGAATCTCTTTTACAGACTGAATTAGATCTAGAAATTAGATTAGAAATTCCAATAATAAACCAAAAGGCCAATCGATCGAGGGTTAAAAAATACATCGCAGTAGCATAAAATTGTGATAAAGTGACTTAGTGGATTTCACTTGTAACGCGACGGAATACATACATGTAGGATGGTACCATGATACTGGCAAAGGTACCTCCTGATTTTTATCAGGTTTTATGTTTCAATTAATGAGATATTGAAGGTAAATGCGTTTGAATTAGAAAAGAACAGAAAAAAGCGGGAGAACGGTAACAATGTACCAGTAGGAGTTTGGGGACATTCAACCAGAAGTAGGGAGCCGTTTGGGGAGCTTGGTCGGCAGAGGAGTGCGTTTGTCGGATAGTAACGCTCGGTTAGTCAAGCACCGCAAATGAACTTGGGATGATGGAGTGATGGGATTTGTAGTGAAAAGGTGTTGTTTAGCTTTCAAACACTCCTTTTTTTCCTATATCCAACGAACCACCCCACTTAATTTACATGGAAAAGTTGTATTGGTTTGTTATATTTCTTGAAACATGGACGTTCGAACCGGACGGCATTGAACAGGATTTTTTGAAGGAATAGTAAGTATTATCATGTTGAAACCAACTAAACGAGAAATAAGAAATAGCGGTAATAACACAGCATTAGCAAAAAAACCAATAATGGAATTAAAATGATCGAAATCATCCCCATTCGCTCGATGTGCTATGCTGAAATGTTGTTAACTACAACTGCCAGATACTTACCAAGGTTTTATTGAGAGAAATCTATTACACTTGGAATTTCAAGTTTACCAAATACAAATGATAGTAGGTATTTTGGAGATGAAACCGGCACCCGTCAACATTTATTGAAAACTACCGGAGTTATCCATGATACAAGGTTTTAACTACAGACAGGCTAAATTTATTCACGAAAGGTCGGAATCATAAAATACTTGTGGATTACGAGATTTCGGGGAACAGTTGTCCTTTTCTCACCCAGTGATTATAGTACTCCCGCCAACTAGGCGACTAAGAAGCAATTTTCACTCTAGCAAACCTCAAAGAAAAGACGTTTCTTCGCCCACGCCGAAGGCAGAGATTCGGTCAATTTGAAGTTCAAAGCTTTCGAAACCATAGACCTTGTGGTTTATCATTCGCAATTATGAACTATTTTGGTTTTGGGTGAAGGCACCAGTTTCAGACACTGGTCCAGTGTCAGACACTTTCAACTTCAAAGCCAGATAATAAGAGTTCTAGACGGTTTTAAGGGCTTTTCCTAGGGGCATTTGGTGCAGAAAGATGTCTCTAGTGAACTGTAGTGAAACTACGAGCTCTAATACTGGTCATTTCGACCAATTGGCATTTTGTGGTTTTTTCGTGTATTTTTAATGTTGAAACTCACGCCTTCAACTTGGATAGCCATCCGAATCACATACCCAGTACCAGACTGGGATGTCTGATACTGGTACTAAAGATGTCGGCTATTCGTCTTTAGTTTAATTCAATTATTTTTTACAAAATCGGGACTGTATTCATGAATTTAGGTGTGATAGTATTGCCTTTTGGTCCGGATGTAGTGCCTCATGGTTTGGGATGTTATGCATTATGAAGTGCCTAGCTATAGGAGCTCCCACGTAGGTGGTAAGAACCAACGTAGGTAATCTGGATTCACCTTTTTTCCAAGATACATTTGCGATCATCATGTGCCCTCATGGAAATTTGGAAGAAACGAAACCACGAAATAACATTTTCCCGAACCAGTTGAAGTAGACTGGTAATTTGCCTCGAGAAACCCACGACTTGACTTGATTTCTTCCTTTTCTATTAGTGTTAACTCCACATTGAAATTTATGTGATATTGATGTGTATTATATTTTTGTACGATTATTAAATTTCTATTTGCAATATCTATAACAAAGACATAATATTATGTTTTTTATCAAGGGCGTTTGAATGAAAAGACTGTGTTTATAAATTATTGAAGTTACCACCTATACATTGGAATTAATGTGATGATGATTTTGTCCACTTTTATACGAAAAGTGTCTACTTACCTACCTAGTCAAATAAAAATGTACCTACTTAATAAAAGAGGTTTTTTGGCGTTTGATTGAAGTGTCTGTTTCTGGACCTGGTGAGCGTCTGATACTGGCGCCATCCCAAATTCTCCGTGTCTGACACTGGTGCAAAAACATGGTTTTGGAAAAATCATATTAAATCCTCAAAAACAAAATCCGTTGGTTTCCAAGTCTTGCTGAGTTGTGAAGAAGTTGGGGGACCTGATACCCCCCCCCCCCCCCCCCCCCGACCGATAACTGTTTGATTAAGTCGCGCCTCGCAGTACAATGAAATCCGAGAAACTTCGCTTATAGTGTCTGATACTGCTGCCTTCACCTTATTTATCTTTCCTATCGAACTATGGTTTTCAAATTGAGAGGAAGTAAAGATACGCTACTTCTCGTTAGGTATCCTAAATCTACAGTTTGAGACGAAAATACCATGTTCTCAATTTCTACCAATTTGGATTTAAGTGAAATTAGCTGATATTTAATATAATTTATGGTATCAAAATCGCTGAAGGCATCTTCGACGAATATTATTTGTTACACTTTTGGAAACAACGAGTGCTACACAGGTCGAACACAAGACTTTGTAGCAACAAGTAGTCCGGTCACGGTGAATGCGTCATTCATGAATACTGAATTATTTGATTGTTCAATAACAATAGAACGTTTGAAGTAGCGCGGAATTGGATTTGTCGGGGAACAAAGGGCAACGAGTAACGGACATGGTCGTCGTACTAACAAGCTCAAATGAATAGGTACTCGAGATGTACAAATATCGTTGAATCGTCGATCAACATTTTGAAAATACTTCTGGCCGTTTCAAATTAATCATTTAAGCGCAAATTTGAAAAATCCACAGTCATGCAGCATGGCTATAAGAGCGAATTTTCGAAGAAACAACAGGGTTTATGTAAAATAATATTATTCCATTTATGTAAAATAATATTATTCCATTTTACTGGTTTTATAATAAATGTTGTCTCGATTTTTGGCCTTAAGGCCTGAGGTCTTGAGGTCCTCAGTTTATAGATTTTTTAACGCTCAACACGGTGGTAAGTCTGAATTGCGATATCTCATTCCGTTATAAGATTACAGCAGAATAACAGTGAAAAGTAACAAAAAGAGTATCAAACATCTCCAGTAACAACCACGTTTCTTTATCTTCAAATTGCTCCAGTTTGAGAACTGGATAAGATATTGCAATTCTGTCTACACTATCGTGTTCAGCGTTAAAAAAACTTTTAAAATGAGGGGTCACTTGTCAGACTGTTTCATTTTGGGAATTTATGGGTCATTTCCCCCCTTAAAACTCCCCCCTCCCCTAGAGTGGTCCGATTCTGCCCATCTACGAATTAAGCCTGTCGATTGCCAAGACAGATTTGTTGTGCAAACTTGAACTTTTTATCTCAATTCCATCGAGAGTTGTCGTCTGGAATGACACATACATAGATAATATCTATATTATAGTAGTTTGCGGGTGAGGATGACCAACACTAGTCGTTGTTATCATTTGGTGTTGGTGTTGGCGTTGGACTAGTGTTGTTCATCCTCACCCCCAAACTACTCTACTGTTTCCTAGTCAACAAAACCTCCACTATTTACATAGATATATATATGTCTATGAGAATTGAACATAGAAAAGAACATAGAAAACTCACGATTTCACACTGATATTTCAAAAATGTTTTAAATTGTCAATATTTGAACTGCAATTGCGGTACTTAGGACTTCGTTTTTTATTACGATTGTGCATTAGGCGTATGTAGAAAATAACGTTGGATCCGAAAATGAGGTCAAAAGTAGAAACAAATAGTTTTAAAGTGAAGCAACGAGGGTTTTTTTTTTTTTTGGAAAAAAACCTTGGGAACGGATTGATATACTCGTAGAAAGGTGCGGTTGGCGGCGTTCTACTCCATTTTCATTCTAGTTTTACCCATTTTTTTCTTTTACACCAAGTAGCAAACACCCTGTATAATATAATATTATACTGTGTATAATATTATTATATATTTACATAAAATAAAATTACATAAATTAAGTATATAGGTACCTAATTATAAAATTAAGTACATATTATGTAATTGTCGGGTCTTTTGGCAGAGAATTCAGGATCCCCCACCCTTCACCTGGTAACCCCCCTCACCACCATAGCTTATTGAGAACATTACAGAACAATCCTCTGTCTCCCACCCTCCCCCTCGACCCTCACCATCCTTACTTACATCCTTAACCCCTCACCCACCAACCTCACCGTCTATTCTTACACCCCCCCTTGACCCTCACCATCCGTTCTAACATTCATACCCCCCTCACACACCAACCTCACCGTATATTCTTACACCCCCCCTTGACCCTCACCATCCGTTCTAACATTCATACCCCCCTCACCCTCCAACCTCACCGTCTGTTCTTACACCCCCCCCCCCCCCGGACCCTCACCATCCTAACTTACATCCTTACCCCCTCTCCCATCAACCTCGCCGTCTGTTCTTACTTCAAAATAAACTGCTTCTATACTCTCAAGTACGCAGGCCTTTGTGAGTCTACGGAGCGCTACTGTACGGTTGTACGGCTTTGTCAAACTGGCAGATGATACAACGCTTTGAGAACACGATACTACAATGCATTACCAATGCGCCGTGCTATATACGCGACGACGCTCTACATCGCGACCTTGAGATTGAAAGCATCGATAAAGCAGCGCGCTAACGCCCCTCTTGAGAACCTGAAAACCATGTTAATGAAGAAGTCGTCGAGATTCACGAAGTACATGAGTTGACGCGGTGGCTGAAGTGTAATAAACCACACGAGCTTGTGTAGGGAGTGAGTTTGTGCAATAAATCAGAAAGACAAAGGACTAAGTTATTTATCTTTAGCCCTAAAATTTAGGGCATTTAATGCCAAGTATTGTAATAAAATTAGGTCAGACGAATATTTTTAATGAGATCTACATATCTTGGAGCAATAATGTTATAATAATAATGATAAAATTAGAAATGAAATTTAACCAGATTGATTATATTAGTGCACACTTATTTGCACGCTTTTTCCAATATGCCTAAGACGCATCGTCCAGTAACTGAGACGGCTATTGCATTTTGAGTATGGGACCCAAGGATGAACGGTCGTTGAATTATTGAAACATCGGGATGAAAGATGTGAATTTGGAATTTCAGCCATTTCGCGAATTTCCTCTCCCCTTCAAACAAGGGACTTGAGTGGAAGATGTAGCGCTCAAGTGAGAACGATGGAACTGGCTTGGAAGTGCTTAGTAACTTACAGTCCCATCGCTGTACGAGGTTTTGCTAACAAATGCTGTCCTTTAATTCACCTTGAAAGTCACCGAGCGGTTTGAACCGCTTGTCCGGTAAAGTTCTAAGCCCTTTGTTTTATTACCGAGCCGCCCTTATGTCAGAAAGAGAACTCGAAGGGAACAGGTAGTTGTCAGGAGTCTTTCAAGTAACAGAATCTACTTGAAGGTGAAATGGTCGTTTATTCGAGGCTTGTTAATAAATTACCAGCTATTCACAAGATACAACCGGAAATAATGAGCACTTAATTTTTCTGTACGTCTGTATATTGAACCCAAACACGATATATCGAGTTATATGCTCATGCAGGATACTCATCAATACGACCAATATTCAACTCGAAAAATAAGAAAAAATGGAAAAAAGATATCATTGGCGAATTTTCGAAGAAAAATAAGCTATTGATCTCGGTCAAAAAGTTTTAAAACTCGTATTCCCGAAACATTTCCATACCAAAATCCGTATCTTCATGTAATTGATACCTATGGATATAAGGCGTGGGGGTCATCTGCGAAAATGTAACACGAAAAGAATGCATCGTTTCTATTTCGGTCCATGTTCACTTACAACCTACCCATCGCGCAGAAATCGTTTGCCACTCGTTGGAAAGCTCTTGATTAACCATAGCTCTTGTACACGAGACCATGGGAAACCATTTCAAAAATACGTTATACGTATGTGCCTCGCGACAACAGACACCCTCGTCATCGGATTTGTCTGTATTGAAACTTTTATTTTTTATTTGTAGTACAAACATGAATTGAGACAATTAAATTTGAGGGTCCAAGCAAAATGCCAAATATCTGGCCTGAACGAGTCTGCTAAGTCATTTAGCATTAGGAGGATTGTTCAGGATGTGCTTAGTAGGGATGGCCATCGATAGTCGATAGTATCGAAATATCGATATTTTCCATCGATATATCGATATTGCGTAGTCCGATAATCCCGGGTACCGATACTTGAGTAACCGATAGTTTCTAACGATATTTTCTTCAATCCGATATATCAAACATTTCCAAAATTCTCCAGTCGAATAGAAAAAAAACCGGGTTTTAGTGTTGTGGGTGAACTAGTGGAGCTTTCTACTAGTTTCATAGACGTTCTAATCTCCATTGATTAAATTTCACTAAATGTGTCCATCATGGCGTTGGCCTGGACAGGAAAATGGAAAGAAAAAGAAGGGGAACCCTTTGTGTGACGATTTTGATGAGGGTGAGTGTAGGCGTCGGCGTCGTAATTCATGTTTAATGTCTGTGTCGTAAACATACTTACGTTTGAATAGGTATGAAAACTATAGTCGAAAACTGATTGCCTGAAAATTGACATTACACTTGGGCTTAGGTGGGTACCTATTTAGTACCTACTTACCTATAGTTTTTTAATTGAATACTTGGTATATATCGATATTTTTGATCGATACTATCGGTTACCAAAAGTATCGATACTTACCTATACGATAAATATCGTCATCGATACCTTACTTACGATACCTAATATCGAATATCGAAATATCGATAAGTTGGCTACCGATGGCGATCCCTAGTGCTTAGCGACAAATCTACTTCAACCCCTCATTTTGACGAAATCGCAACGCTACTTGAGACCTTCAGAATCCCAACTTAATCTTCCAAAGAGCCGTCTAAATATCTTGCTTTGACAAACTCATCAAGCGCATGTGTGTCCTGGCTTAGTGGAAACAAAAGCTTATAAATGTTGAGCGGAGTAGAAAAGATGGGTTCCGAGAAAATCACACTGCTGCCACCTAATCAAGTTAATTTCTAGAATCCCATGAGAGGAGCGTACCGTCTCGTGCGAGGCCCCGGAACGACGATCCTCCCTTGAAATCATTACAGAAATTGAGAAGATTAAGGGGATTGTTATAATAATAAAATAATGAATGCTCCAGTTCTTATCCCCCAATGCCAGACTATGTTAGCTGAAAGCGGAGCGGTGTTGGCCAGGTTCCAGGGATCCTCTCAGTCCCTCGACCCGTCTCTGCCCACCTCTAATTCCTGTTCAGCCCTCTTCTCAATCTACAAAATAAGTAAAAACCACCGGGTCGACGGAAAAGGCAGCGGACCGTGGTTACTTTTTTTTGAGACTACTGCTCTTATAACATCAAATGAGAACTTGTAACCGAAGTGGAAAAAGGATTACAAGATTTTCGTTGTCATCCTTCTAAAACATGGATTTTTCCGTCACAGCCTTGTGTAGCTTGTCGAGTGGGGATTATGAGAATTCCGCTTCTATCAACGTTGTTTCCATATAAGCTTTAGCTGAGGGCCTGACGTCAAGGTACAGCCCACGCTTCCACATTATTTTTCAACATTTATTTAGCTCAAAAAGTGTGTAGGCTCAAATTGTTAGTGAGCGTATCAATCGGATTTCAAAGTCGACCATGAGTGATATTTATTGTCTGAGGAGGTACTTATACCCCAAAGTACATACTTTTTAGGGTTTAACGACAGATAAACAGTTCAACTTGTGAACTATGAAATGATGAGATCTCAACAAGTCGAACTGTTTATCTGTAGTTATACCCCAAAAAGTACTTGGGGTGTGTGTTCAAATTCACAACATCAAGTAGAGGAGACTGTGGTAAATAGAGCCTAGTAACTTTGGAAGCCCACCACGGTTTATTAAATGAACGTAAACCTTCTTTCACCTTTTAAAAGGGAAATAACTCAAATTTCAAATATCATGTCACTCTTCGTTCTAAAGTGTGACTGAACCATTGTGCGCGTTGAAAACCTGAAACCTATATACCCCGGTGCTGGGGTAGATAGATCCATGGGTCGGGGTACTTAGGTCCTACTTTGAAAACCCTTATTTTTGTAGAATAGAAAGACCATTGTTCAGCCTTTCTGATCTTTCGTTCTGCGAGCCAAGTTATTCATGTAATTAAAAACAGTCTTCACCCCTTGTGCACAAAAACAGTTTGTCGGGGTAAATAGAGCCAGTCCGGTTAAATAGTGCTAGCCTCAAAAATGTGGACCTATTTCACCCGGCGATAAATAGAGCCATGGCGCCGGGGGAAATAGGTCCACATTTTTGAGGCTAGCACTATTTAACCGGAATTTACCCCAATTTGACATTTTCGAAAAACTAACGTGGCTCATTAGTTTTTCCATGAAATTTGGAAATTCATTCAAATTTACAAAGCCGATAGATTTCTCTACGAAAAGAAGGTAAACACCAAGGGAAACTTTACTTATAATAATTTTTTGTAGAGCGAAATTTCTTCGAGAAGCTGTCGGAAATTTCGTGAGCTTCGTGACGCGTCCAGATTCTGGACTCCAGAACCGTATGAATCATCACAGCTAATTAAATAATCGACTGGAGTCGTTTGCTCACACAAAATCACTTCTTTTTCACTCTAGGGCTTCAGGGGCTTGAAAACTGGAGAGGCTCCTTATACCCCAGGGACATATTTACCCCAGTCTCGCCTACTAACTATGGTGGAATATGATACAATGTATCATATTCCATATTGTATCATATGTCATATTGATCTTCCAACTATAGTCGGTTACAGGAATGTAGAAGGGCTTCATCTATTCTTTTTCGTGTGTTTAAGAGGCGTCCTGGTTTCTTCCTTCTGCAGAGTTGCCATGCACAATCTAAAGATAGATTGATAGAGTTTCATGAAGCGTAGGACCGGACTTATTCGCTCCTCTCTCCCATTTGGTCTTGTCGGTCGAATCGAAGTAATCCACACCTGCTTGTAGATATATTTCTCCAGATCAATAGGTGAGTTTATAAATTTACATTTTATTCGACACATAATTATTTGAATACCAAAGTTATAGACAAACAGAACCCGCATATTCACGATTGGGTCTCCCAGGAAAATTTGCGAAATAGAAAATGGAGCAAAATGGCACGGAAACTGTTGGATCGGGCGTACCATACATTCAAACCTCAAGTTACCCATGAAAAATAGGAATCCCGCTCTACGGAAGGGACATCGGTCAATCAAAAGCAACTCCCCCCGCGGGTATGTCCGAGCTCTTTTCAACTTTCGCAAGCGGATGTCAACAGTTATCACCTGGATGGACGCTTTATCGGAGCAGAAGGGAATCGGCCGACGGACCAATTGGCCAACAAGCAACTTCACGTTCCAATTGATTCGAACGGTCGAATTTCTTTCCCAATGAGCATAACGTGTTCCATTTCTCGTCAGTCCAATTTTCAGGTGGTTACATTTAACGGCCACTCCTTTCGCTGGTAGGCCAATCGGAATACTCTTTGGGGGACGTGGTTGGACACAGTATACTATACTGTGTCCAACCACGTCCCCCAAAGGGTACGCCTATTAGGCGTATCAATCTGTAACCATGAGAGAAGAGGAACGAAATCCCTTTCAAAGGCCGAATAAAGCCCGTCGGTTGGAATTTTGGCGCTCGTGGTTGAAACTGAGTTGACAAGGAAGGGGCATGGAGTGCCGTCCCGCGAGCCCTCGAGGGTAAAACTGATTTTGACTAGGAAGGCATCATTATTTCATTCGTTATCATTATTTCATTATATTATATTATCATTATTCTATTATTATTTTGTGTTTATGAAGAAGAAATTAATTTAAAAGAAGGATTTTGGTTTACTTTTAAAACTGTTATGTTTAATAAATGCAAAATTGCAGAAGCAAATTTTTTATTGGGTAACAATTTTGTTATTTTGGAAAAAGGAATTTTTAAAAGAGTAAAGAAAGTAGGTAAGTTTTTTTCTTGTACAATTTTCTCATGATGCATACGGTTAAATAAAAATAAAATAAATTGTGTCAGATGAAGAATTTATCTTTACACTTACATAATATTATGTGAAGTATTTTGGGCTGACAGGGCTAAGGCACACCCAATATAATATTATAGCTTTTCCAAGTCAAATTGAGAATTTTCCAAACCAAAGCTATATAACAGGTGCCTTTTTACTTAATTATTCTTCGTTTATAAATTGAATTTTCTGAATATCCGCATACATCTTTTGTACAAACGGTGCATTTTTTCTGGCAAAGTAGTCTTTTCTAATGTATTTTTCCTTCCTGAAATGAATAAAACCATTGCCGAATCGATATGACAATCCGTTCTGAAGATACGGAGTTTTTCCATTTTTTGTCGTTTTGCCCCACTGTGCAACAAGCAACAACCCTAGGTGTTTTACTTCTGACGCTAGGGGGACGCCATTACCGTTCAGGTGGACACCAGATACACAATGTGTTTTGTGAACCCAATAAAGGGGAAGGTAGGAATCGCATGATGTGACACAAGACAGAAAGCTGCCGGGTTTTGTTGTAAGACGTAATTTTACGAAAGCACAAATGCGTAAATTTCACTGCTGAATAATATTAAAATATTCAATATACTTGAACGGCGCCGTTTCAAAAGGTTCAGTTAGCGAATGTGATGAACAAGTCTTGAAAAGGTCATCTGCACTCAACCGTGTGGTGGAGTGAGGGTTATTAGATTGGCAGTAAATGATTGAGGAAGACGAAAGTACTGAAAGAAAGTCGATACATTTGATATATTATATTATACTACCTGTATACGACGCCTGCCATACGCTCCGAATATCAAGTTACCAATGTTTCAAGAAACGAAGAAAACACGTTTGTCTCAAGGGTTGTCGTAATTGATGGGAGCTGATGAAATTCATATAGGGCCATCCGAGGCTTTCACTTTAAATTTCGGCTGATTGAAATATTGTATACACTCTTTGGTCGAGTGTTTTGCCTTTTGGTTGAACCAGTGGCGTTATCTGAATTTGATTTACGTATTAAAATTACGAAACCTAAAATGGTTAATTATACTCACCTACCGAACCTTAAAAAGACGATAAATATCATTATCCCCTTCAATTAATCATTTTGTAACCGATCGTTACACCAATTACTCGTCCTGTAAATTCCTGAAATCGTTTCCAACGGTAGAATTATTTGTGGGGGAAACATTTCGGGAGATAATCAGTGAGTGACAGTACTTTTAAACCGAACTCGAAGTATTGACAAACGAGGAAGAAATCGTGATGCAAACTTCTCAAGCAGACGTCTCATTGGGCTCTAATCTAAAAGTAAACTTGTCCTCTCAAGCAATTTATTAAGTTAAAGGAAGCGATCTCAAAGCCGACAGATTATTGACCCGGTCAATGACAACATTCTGTCAATTCAATTAATCCTGGGTAATGCGACTATCGGATTTCACTTCAAGCAGGCTAGTCGAACACTGTCCGAGATGTTCGATAACGCAGTCTGATTGATTAGAGAGGTCTGAAGGACCAATTATCTCGTTTCCGGTTGTTTCTCTCGCACTCAGTTTCTACGTTTGTTGAATAGTCATTGGATTGTATTAAGTCCAATCTCAATTTTTTTAAAATATTTTATTTGGCATTGCATAACGTATATACCCATACATGTGGTAAATATTTTCAATAATTCATAATCGCCCCAAAAACAACTCCGTTGTAAAAACTGGCCCGCCAAAAAACCTCAGCCGCAAAAAGGAATGATATCCATTTTGCCCGCCAGCCACATATATAGGATGCTCAGTGCTTCGCACCTCGCTGTTGAGTGTGCATATAGAAACCTGATCCTCCTACCCCTAACCTCCACCGTCAATGTTTTCCTGTTCCCTGTCTCCTTCCCACAACCCCCTCTCACCCTTAGTCACCCTCGGTTTCACCTAATATGTTTCCTCTGTTACACCAGCAGGGAGCTTTACGCTTCTTTCAATGCTGTTGGCGGGAGCTTTTTGCCAGATGAACAAGCTAACATAAGTATTACTGGTGGTCACGAGTAATCAGCGGTGGTACAACTGTAATGAAGTAATGCTTCAATTCAGGCTTGTTCATCTGGCAAAAAGCTCCCGCCAACAGCATTGAAAGAAGCGTAAAGCTCCCTGCTGGTGTAACAGAGGAAACATATTAGGTGAAACCGAGGGTGACTAAGGGTGAGAGGGGGTTGTGGGAAGGAGACAGGGAACAGGAAAACATTGACGGTGGAGGTTAGGGGTAGGAGGATCAGGTTTCTATATGCACACTCAACAGCGAGGTGCGAAGCACCGAGCATCCTATATATGTGGCTGGCGGGCAAAATGGATATCATTCCTTTTTGCGGCTGAGGTTTTTTGGCGGGTCAGTTTTTACAACGGAGTTGTTTTTGGGGTTTGTTTTACGTCCTCACGTGCCCCTGGAGAGTTGGTGTACAAAAAATAAACTCTCGAGACACTCAGGGGACCGAGCTATGGTAGGGTGAAAACCCCAACTTGTTCCGTCGCGTAATCAGTGTCTCAGTCGCTTCGGTTTTCAGGGCTTCGGTTTTCTTGGCGGGCGGGACGCTCCCGCGTCCCTAGATATTTAATGTAATATAATAATTATAACTTTACTAGTATATGATAATATTACAATTTGATAAAAACTTATAGAGTTCTTCATAAATTAATATATTTGTGTTTATAGTATGGAATAATAATCGAAACTAAAAGTCGTTTTAGCGAATTTTCGAAGAAAATGTAGCTATTGTTCTCGGTCCAAAATATTTAAAACTCGAATTTTCGAAAAGTTTTCATATCAAAATCCGTTTCGGACCATCGTGAATCCACTACCAAAAGACACCAAAAATTATACAGGGTGTTTGGTGAAAGATGTCAGAAAAGTGGGGAGGTGTTTCTAGACCTCAAACCCAACAACAAAAGCTATATGAACCCATGTCCAAACCATAGTGACCATTTCAAATTATGTGTTTTTCTCAGTGAAACGCGTGTTTCTTGTGAATTGTCGCAGTAAAATCATCATATCTCCAGAACCATTCGAGTTACAAAAAGAATGACAAAACCACTGGAAACCTCATTAAATTTCCTTCAAGAAACATCTCTTTTCAAGTTCGATCGATAATTTGTAGTTGCTTTTATAATGCTTTTATAACCGCTCACAACTTAAAATTGCGCCAAATTTGATTTTTTGGAAGTCAGTATTGCTATATCTTATTCCACTCTCAAACTGGAGGACTTTGAAGATGAAGAAACGTGGTTGATACTTCAGATGTTCTCGTTGGACATCTTGTTCTTAAATGGAGACATTTTACATTAAACCAATTATCTCTTCGAAAATTTGCTCTTATAGCCATGCAGCATGACTGTGTAATGTCTCTTTTTTTAAATACATTTATTAGTTTTGAATGGACATACAGCCTGATGGTACATGTTTATACACTCTTAAGTATTTTACATTATTTGATCATTTTTACGATCACTCGTATATACCTAGGTCATAGTGTAATTTGAGTTCAGATTAGGTCATCATAGAGGAGGCAGTTGATTTCAGAGTTTTCCTCTGCCAGGATGGACTCAAGGTTGAACGGGTTGGTTGTCATCGTTGGTTACTCTCTGGATGATGCGTTCATTTCGCATTCCAAGATGCTGTGGTGCTGTGCTGTGGTGTTTCTTCGGTTTGGAAGAAACAGTAGCCAGTAGCACAGTAGCCATTCCTCAGTCTGCCTACCATCGTGTAGAATTTCCTTGGCTTTTCTTTCGATGAACTATTGAACCAAGGTGTTCTGCGGGGGGAAGAGAATAATTTCTTGTGCCTTTCTTGTGCCTTTCTCGTGCCGGGTATGTCTTAAACTCAGCCCTCCATGCAGTTAGTTGCTCGAGGGCGAGTTGCCTTTTGTAGTCAGAGTAGGGGTATAGCTGGTCTGGTGGTGGTTCAGGAATGGATGTAGCTGTCATTGGACAGTAACCCACAACATGTTTAAAAGAGGGTATTCTTTCCCTCTAGTTATAATAAGATACCTACAAAACTGTAATGTAAAATATACAATAAAGTTATCTGTATTTTCAAAAAAAAAAAAAAAAAAAAGCAGTCTTTACATGGGCATCCACTATAATATTTCCGGGAATACCTACGTGTCCCTTGATCCAGCATATTCTCACTCTTCTTCAGCTGCTTCTTAGAGAAATAATTTGCTTAATTATGTCGGATTCGATAGAAGTGAGCTTAGATGTGATTGAGTATTTTTCAATTTTAGACGTGGCACTTTGCGAGTCTGTGAGGACGATTACACCTGGATACATACGGCTCAAATGACTGGCATACTGTAACGCCTTCAGTATCGCAAAGGATTCAGCACTATAAATTGAGGCATGATTCCATTAAATGGAATCATGCCTCAAATTTTCGTATTCTAGGCATTCCATAATAAGATGTTGTAGTGTATCATTCCAGTTGCCTCATTTGTGACATTCTGGGGAGACTTTTTGTCCAATTTTGTGTAGGTAGGCGTCGCACATCCCATGGTTCACTCTCAGTTGAAATATCGAGCGGCCCACGGATTTACATAATTGTTTCTTTGCAAACCAAGAAGAACGAGGGGGCTGGGATTGTATAGCTTTATATGCTTGTCCGTTGTTTGGCCGAACAAATTGCTCCTTCCATTCTTCGTGGTATATATTTTTCAGGGTGAATACGGATTCATCTATCGTCATAGAAGTGAATAATTCTATTCCTGAAATTGCACCCTCAGAGCCAGAGCGTCTACTCTCTCGTTCGGGATAAGTCCAACGTGAGCTTTCACCCATATGAATGTGATTTCCTGGTGATTAATTTGACACATTTTCAATTATTGAAGTAGCAGATCCTGGAAGAACGTACTGGTCGTACAGCTGCTGTACGACCGGTACGTTCTTTCAGGATTTGCACGAAACTCTGTGGATCTGTGCATAACAAATGTGGTCTGTTTGTGATATTTCGTCTTATAACGAACTCTACTGCTTTCATGACAGCATATATTTTATCATTGAAGGATAGCGATGTCGATGGCGATCTCAATTCTACGTTATAAAGTTGTTATGCTGCAACGAGACTTTTACTGAAGTGTAATCAAGCAACAGTAGAAATTCATCGAATATGTTAATTTATATTAGAGGGTTTTTGGTATGCATTGTATTGAAATGTACTATTATGTTCCAATTGAATATTAACTATTCAATAGGTACATAACAGTCCATTTCAGCTTCAAATCTTGAAGCTTTAGCTGATGGCTTCTTGACGCTGAGTCATAACTGTTTAAGTAAGTACATGGTTTGACAAAAATGTAAATTAACGAGTTATTGATTGATTAATTGTGTTTCGGGTGTTTGAGGGAGTTGGAACGGTTGTAAAAACGCGATTTTCAGTATCATTCGTGTTCAGTAGGACCAGATTGGTTTGCGGCCCATCAAATTTGTCACCATTCGGAAATGTCCCCGCGTCTTTCAATTTGGGACATATCGGAAGCGACGTGGGTGGTCTTGGGAACGAGCAACCCATCATTGTATCACGGTTTGGTCGTAAACTGTCCAACCAATATGCCCCATCAAATTGAGGGTTGACAGTCATCGTTATCACGTTCGAACAAGAAATGAAGCAATTGACGAGTTTCCTGATGACAAGGAGTGGGGCTCCCGGAAACCGTCGTTGATTGATAGTTCCGAATTATGGGCGTCAGGAGATATCGCCAGGGAAGAAAACATTACGATCTCGGGTAAACGCTATTTGTGGAAACGTTGAACCCAAGGAATCTGTCATTTTGCAATAGGTAATAATTTATTTACCAGCTTTCCAGTGCTGATTCATGTTGTTTTCATATTGTAAATCAATAAAATGGACGAGAAACGGACTCATGGTTTGATACCCCACAACAGTTTCATGGCCAGCCATCGAGCCGTTTTTTATCCGTCCTCCCATAAGCACCGACCCGGTCGCATGTTTGAGGTGCTGAGATCACTAGAATTCAAATTGGACTGGCCGATTGAAGACGTGTGATGTGCGAAAGTAGGAATACAGTCAAGCCGACTGAGAGATATTTAGACAAAAGCGTAAATTATATTGATGTTCTAAGGAACGGGAAAGGAACACGGAATTTCGCCGGTAGGTACTGATAAACAGCAACGGGCAATTGTGATAATATCATGGATATTCTTTGATAATATGAGGATAGATTATGGATAAGAAGCAACGGGCAATTTTGATAATATCATGGATATATTATGGATATTCACTCTCTCAATTTACTCTTTCAATCAAAAGTCTGTTGGTATGATTTTATTCATTTAGCATTTCGAACGTCAAGGTAAGTATTTTTTCTCAATTCTAGTGAACGATTATACAATCTTATGACATAATGTAAAGGTGTATACATACAATTACAATTACATGTAAGCGTGTAAAGGTGTTGTTTGGCGATTCGTCTACATACATTTTATATTTATATTACCTACTAAAAGATTGTGTTTTCATCGCACGGTAGTCCATAATACCGCTACGACCACCATTACTAACAGCTGTACATTTTCTGAACAGTCCAAATACAGTTTGACAGTATCAAAGAAGTTAATAAAAGTGTTTATATATACCGCGTGTTCGTGCTATTAAACAGGCAGCCGTAAAGAAAAAATAATAGTAAGAAGGATCCGAAGTATCTACCATAAAAATAGTCTAACAAAGTCTGTAGAAGTTGGGATATTAGCGATGAAATCCTGATACATCTCTTTTTAAAAACTTGGAGGGAATCATAACATCAAAATTATTACGTGACCGCCAATACGGTATAGTCTAGTTTATGGAGCCATTTTAAAAGCTCTTGATTCTCCAAACAGTTTATTTCCATGGGGCCGTAAGTTTCAAAGAGCTTTCGTACACAAGCTTGAGCACCACTTCCGCCTGGCCCAACTGGGAGAGTAAGATGAAACGCCGCAGGGGCCTGGTAGCTAGTCAAATTCCGAATTAGCTCCCCCTTTTATCTCCGTCGTAACTACGAGTAAGACGACCCCGAGTTGAAGAAACTCCGAAATGTTGCTTACTGTAGGGAAACCAAACCGTTTAGCCGGGGAATCATTAAGTTCGAGTTTCACAGAGGAGAACATAAGGGAGGAAATGGAAACGTGTGGTTGTTGTGATCATGGAACGCCCGAGGGAGTTGAAGGCGATTGATTGGATTACCGTTATCACAATTTGAACTTAGAGACGACAAATAATTGAGGATTATACCAGATCTTGATTATTTACAGAACTGAATCACTGTCAATACGGCATCTATGGCACTGTACTGGGTGGTTATCAACTTATCAAAGTTATTGACGATTGGAGCAGTTGACCTGAATACTGTTGAGGGATTAATCAATATACGAGTATGTACGTACAACTTGCCTTACCAAGTCCATATCTGATGCGTCTCATGATTCAGCTCGTTTAGCGTTGCCGAGGGAGCACTTCTTGTCATCCGTTACAGATAAACCAGGTTTCAGGAGATACCGTTGCCAGAAGTACGAGTATAACAAGTTGTTCTGTCGATTGGAGTCTTATATGGACAACAGGCTGTTTTTTGCCTTGACGCAATAAAGGTTTACTATTATTACTATTAATATTACTAAAGTGAAGATGAAGAAACGTGGTTAATACTTGAGATGTTCTTCATGGACATCATGTTCTTTAATGGACACGTTTTACATAAAACCAATTATTTCCCCAAACATTCGCTGTGGTATTACGGTATTAGGGTATTGGGGTATCAGGGCATTAGGGTATTCTTTTATGGACAAAATTATTACTGTCGTAGGTAGGTGGAATTGAAACCCCAGAATTATATCGGTACATTTTATTTGTAATTAATTAATCATCTCTATCATTCAGTTTCTGCACATAGAAGATAATAAACCGGTGTGTCAAGAATTTGCAGAGTTTTTATTTTAATGAGCCACAAATTTTATCTTGTTTGTGATGATCAAGGATTTTGCGGAAAATGTTTCAAATTACGACGAATCAAGACCAACATTAAACCATAAGGGGCAGTTTCGCAATTTTGTCAGATTGATATTTCACACCAACTATCATTCTAGCGTAATAAACTAACGAATCAGAAATAACGATGGATGAAACAATAGACAAATAATGATGTATTTATCTGCCAACAGTAGTTTTTTAAAAATTGCAATCCAAAATCACAGAAACTAAAACATAGGTATTCACATAAAATAGGTAATTAAGCAGAAGTTTCTCCATCAGAGTGGGTCACTTTCGTTCATATTGGGTTCTGGGAGAAATTCCCTGACATTTGAGGAGTCAGGTCGACTTCCTGAGAAACTATGATACACTTTTGGAATTGACAGCTCTTCAAAGAGTTTTGAAAGGTCTTTCTTCTTCGCCGAACTGATAGGAAATTTGTTTTTGTTGGCATTCACTATCTTCAACTTGGATGGACGGCCCCGTTTCTTCTCGACTGGTTTGTAATTTTCTGGGACTCCCTCATACTGCAAGTACACTTGGACAAGGTCGAGAGTTGTTTAACTATAATTGAAGCTAACATTTTTCCGAAAAGGCAATGATTTTGTTTGTTCTGGAACGTAAATGTGGACACCTTCTGTTAAAATCTATGAAATCTCCATGCTTAAGCGAATCGACACCATAAGGAGCAAGTTTTCTTCTCGAATTCCTTATTTGCTGAGTCCACTCATCAGGAGTGTAAACGAGAAGTGACTTGGCTGTTTTGAATATCTTTTGGTGGATCGAATCACATTCCATGTGGCTAAGCCCTGGCCCAAAAAATATGTAGTCAATTTGATCGAGGCTAGGGTGATATTTTATTGTTTCAAGACACATTCTCACAATATTGCCTTTCTTTCATTGTTCTCAGCAACTATCAGATAACATTATTACTTTTTTTAATTGAGGGAATTTCATGATTTGTGTATGCCGGTTGAAATGTCGATGCTCCCTCTCTTTTCCTCCGTTTCATCCTACACAAAACACTCCACAAATGCATCCCCTAAATTATACTCTATTAAGTTGTAAACTGCTAAATTCCTAACATAGAAAAACTCTGCAAATTCTTGACAACGGTTCCTTCTGTCTAGATCACTAGGTCTAAATGTCTAGATCCTAAATGTTAGATTAATTATTATTATCAATTTTATCAAGTTTAATATTAATTAATATTAATATTTATATTAATAAATATATTAATTAATATATTTATATTAATATATTTATATTAATATATTTATATTAATAATAAATACGAATTATTAATACCTAACAATAAATTATAATAATTTTCACTAGGTACTTGATAAAATTGATAATAATAATTAATCTAACATTTAGGATCTAGACATTTAGACCTAGTGATCTAGACAGAAGGGTGATCTGTACAAAGAAGATAATGAACCGTTGTGTAAAGAAATTTGCAGAGTTTTTAATTCGATTTTCTGAATCTACGTATCTTGAAACGTAAACCAACAAATTTTGAGGGGGGGGTTAAAATTTTTTTTCTTTGGGCGATTCCAATGGTTCATTATCGAAGATAATAAACCAAAATGAAGTAGGAGGTACGCGGTGTGGGTGTGGGAGGGGGCGCAGAGACATAAAAGGTCTCGTCGTATGATGCACTAGTAGGCCTCCTACCAGCCGTCTTACGTCATACGCTCGTGCGTCATAGGCTCTGACGTACTTGTT
This sequence comes from Stenodema calcarata, assembly GCA_963920205.1. NCBI lineage: Eukaryota > Metazoa > Arthropoda > Insecta > Hemiptera > Miridae > Stenodema > Stenodema calcarata. The sequence continues at coordinate 6,126,879 of OY986049.1, forward strand.
GGTCTCCTGCCAGCCGTCTTACGTCATACGCTCGTGCGTCATAGGCTCTGACGCACTTGTTGTCCTCCTGCCAGCCGTCTTACGTCATATGCTCGTGCGTCATAGGCTCTGACGTACTTGTTGGCCTCCTGCCAGCCGTCTTACGTCATACGCTCGTGCGTCATAGCCTCTGACGTACTTGTTGGCCTCCTGTCAGCCGTCTTACGTCATACGCTCGTGCGTCATAGGCTCCGACGTACTAGTTGGCCTTCTGCCAGCCGTCTTACGTCATACGCTCGTGCGTCATAGGCTCTGACGTAATGGCCCGCCGGTCGCTTGTGTTCTGACGTGATCTGAGGGAAAGGGTGAATCAAGGGAACAAATTTTTCCCGTTTCAGTTTATGTGCCAAAGCAAAGACATGAAAATGTCAAAAAACTATGTAAATACGTACCTAAAACCAACTGTAATGTCAATTTTCTGACAATGAGTTTTCGACTATAGTTTTCATACCTTTTTACTTAAGTACTTATTGCAATTTGAGACTGATAATGAGCTGTTTGCAAATGAAAAGTCTGATAACTACTTTATTACATCTTATTAATCTATTTTCAAGTTCCGATTCACAGTTGAATGTATTTTATTTAGATGTCGTAAAATTCAAAAACGATGGAATGACGAAACCTGTCGACTACTGATTCAAGTGATACTGTCGACTTCTAATACATGTAGGTCGACTACTAGTGCAAAACCATGTCGACTACTGAAGAAAATGTTGGTCACCGGTAAAGGACTACTATCTAGAGCATTGGGATTTTTTACAAAACTTGTTTTTCCCTTTCCAAACCATGTTGAATAATATTTCCCGCTGCCAGGTCTTTTAGGGAAGGATCTTGGGTACACAATGAACAGGTTTGCAATGAGAAAAAAACCGAGTGAATATTGAAAAGTCATCCATTTCTGACCTATATTTAAAATTTCAAGTATCTAGCTCATCATCAAAATTTAATTTGTTTAAACAAATAGGTATTATTTAAACAATTTTACAGACAAGAAACCGAGTGAATATTGCATTTTGATCCAGTTCTGACCTATTTTTAAAATTTCAAGTCAATAGCTCAGCATCAAAATTTAATTTGTATTATTACAAAAAGGTATTATTTAAACAATTTTACAGATGAGAAACCGAGTGAATGTGGTCTATCCCCGACTGACGGTTAAAATTTCTAGACTGTAGTTTACCTGGAAGATGAAAAAAGGCAGTTTTATTCTGGGCGGCTACCCGGGACCCACCTAACGGCCGTTTACGACGCGAAGTTTAGTGTTTTTCCTAAACCTTTGCGCGCTCACTGTGAACGAACGGCTGGTCGCACAAAAATCCAATTGGTCTTAAAAGATTCGTAATTTTTTACGAGTCAAAAGTGAACTAAAAATTACACCGTTTCTTGAGAATTTTTAGAGATATTTCATTGTCGAAATTTCAAAGTTCTTTTTGAACCCCTTCCCCTTGACCTAGGGTTATGAAAAGTTTCGAGGATCATTGTGGGGCTGGTCCAAACCCAGAAACCAAATTTCGTAATTTTAGCTCAGCGGACGGCGGACGGGGGACGGCGTACGGGGGACGGCGTACGGCGGACGGACGGATTTTTTTTTATTCGATTTTCTGAATCTACGTGTCTTGAAACGTAAACCAACAAATTTTGAGGGGGGGACAATTTTTTTCTTTGGGCGATTCCAATGGTTCATTATCGAAGATAATAAACCAAAAGGACCTTGCGGTCCTTTTGGAGTACCTACTCAAGGCAGCCTGTAGGTCAAACTCAAATGCCAGGACTTCTGGATGCTGTTTTGCTTCCTGTATCACCACATTTTTCAATCGTCTTGCTAATGCTTTCCTTTGTAAATGGTCGTCAAAGATTTTCTTTTCTTTTTCGGTCAACTCAGCCTTATTAGTCTTCTCTTCCTACTTGGAACAAGTTTTGTACCAATCCTTCATGAAAAATTGATTTGTACCTCTCGTACATTTTGGTAACGTTTAATCCAGATTCCCAGTATCTACATTCTCTCTTCTCTCTACTGTAATGTGTGGAGTCACACTTGGAAAGGATAAAATGTATTCTCGAATGAACTGTTTATCAGCCTCATGTAATTTATGTTTTGGATCACGTTTTCCCCTCATATCGGGCAAATACGCGGAATGAACGTATCGGCTGATTCTTTAGTTTGTCAGAGTGAACATAGTAGTAAAGTAAAGTAAAGTAAGCAACCATTTCAGGTTGAATTTTCGTCCAACTGCCGTTTTTTGGCGTCGCGGACGTCATCGGCTGTCCCCCTAGATGGATCAGAATTAAGTGAACATAGTAGTTGCCACAGTAAGGAACTAAAGTGCAGATACTCTAGTTTACCAAAGTGGGAATTCCGCTAAATGCAGATAGGTGAATTAAAAAACAGCTGCAGGAAGATACCTAAGGGAACTATGGCCATGAAATTTTCACATAGTGTAGAGATCAATTACCTCAACCTTTTGAAGGTATAAGTCGTCGATTTTCGCTGATTTTGCAGTTTCACGAGTTTGTGGGAGGAAAAAAAATTACGCTAGTCTGCAGAGAGGGGACGATATGTACGTTGCATACATAATATGCATATAATCATACGTAATATGTATGATTAATCAGCTTGATCTAATGAAACTGGAGCGTGGTGTTAATAGCTTCATTCCATTGATTAACCTCATTCTGAATTTATGCCGAAGTTGTGGCTCGGCACCCTCGCCTACAGAAAATCGAAGACATTTGTACTGGTGTCGATGAAATATAAATCAACAAGCAGTTTCCCTATTGCTGGTTGTTATTCAGAATCATGAGCACCGTCGTTCACCGTTCCTCTCCCTCATAAACTTGTTCTTCCTTTGTTGTTATTCATTCGAATTCTCGAATCCATAGCGGAGCCCCACACCGTTGAATGGAGCGACAAAAGCGGTCGAACAGCAGGAAAAGCCAATCGTTGATTTCCTGACCTGCTTCTTCTTAGAGAACATTTCATTTCTTCCTTCCTATATCGGGATATTGTTCTATTCCGGATCCCCATCGCCCATTTCAACTTTGAACGTTCCAATACGTTAAGCTTTATTTTTTGGTGCAACCATATTCGTGTAGGTCTGTTCGATATTATCCGTTCTTTATCCGGAACTTGCCCTTTATTTTCTTTGGAAGGGTTTTTTTTAGAGTTGACGCTGGTCATAAAAAATAATATTGTATCTATCAAAATATTATGCTATGTCTTGAACAATTCTCGAACCTTATTAATAATTTAAATCTTCAGAAAAAAAGAACATCCTTCTCAAGGTATCTAATTGATATCAGATAATCCAAAACCAGACTTGCTCGTGAATAAACTTATGTACCGAATTTATTGGTACATGCCGTAAAAGAACAAGTAAAACACTCAGCGGGTACAATCTTTATTCCCCAAACAATCTCCCTCCAAATTATAATAGCATTCTCACATTCCTCAATCTTATTGTTATTTCTAAGCCTTTTCTTCCTCCCATTTCAACCCATATCAGATTCCAGCTCTGCCTGAGATTTATGAAGAAGTGTCAACGGCTACCCATAAATCACCTTAGCGTCACATGACTTCTTCAGCTGACTCCATCACGCTGACAAATGGGCTTACCGAAGCTCGACATATTTATTTGTATTATATGTCACGATAATTTATATACTATGCCGTATATTTAACGCTCTATTGGCACAGTGGTAGGAAAAGTGATAAATTATTTTCAACGAATACCTAATTTTTTTTTACAAATTCTCACACAGGGAAAAAATTGATAAGGTCGTATTGTTTCGTACATTCGGATTCAGTGAAAAAGATTTATAGGGGAAGATAGTTTGACCTCTTACACTTGAGGTTGTGATGGTTTGCTGATCGTCTGTTCCCGATACTTTTGTTCGACCGCTTTGGGGATAGACGGCTGTGGAAACACAGACCGCAATTCCCCTCTGGGTGGGCATATTGCCTGAGGGGGTAACAGGGGAACTTAGCAAATCATACAGAGCAGAGCATAACAATTATTGGTAGGTATGTGCTGCTTTGGCTCGGTACCTCCTCCACTACTTTTTTGAAATTTTTGATAGAGATTTCCCAGAATTTGCGTATAAGCATTTATATTGGCATTGTTCAATTTCTTTCTCTCCTCCATTCGTCTACATACTAATAATTAGAATGTAATTATTAGGAATTATTTCTATGTTTCTACATATCATTGGGTAAGTATACTTCTATTTTCAAATTTCTATTTCTATATTTCTATGACTCCCCTGCCAATATCCATGTTTGTAGGAGCATAGTTCTCTACAAGTAGTACCATTCCGATGGAGGTTAACCATACCTTGTAGTTTTCCAGTTGTTCTTCCAGGATTGGGCCTCCATACTACTTTCAGTCCCCCTTTTCTATCAACAACAGCCTGGCATACCGGGTGTTGTTTGAACGTGGGAGTGTGATGGTTTGCTGATCCTCTGTTCCTGATACTTTTGTTCGACCGCTCTGGGAATAGACGACTGTGGAGACATATTGCCAACACCCCCGAGAACAGGGCCACTCAGCAAACCATACATTACAAGGTAGCGTATTATATTAACAAATACTTTCAGTGTGTGCAGGAAAGGAAACTGGATATTGTGTAAGGAGTAGAAACAACTCACAACTCTCCTAGAACGGGCGGTAAAGTTCAAACATCCATCAGAAGATCTGGATAATGAAACTCACTTCATAGTACGACTTTATTGTATAAGAGAAGAGAGAGATCCTGACAAAGATGCTATTCAATACTTACAGTCACTTTTTGTTGATTGTCTCGTCAAAAGGCAGACACATACCTAGTTGGAAACTTGGTAGTAATTGCCAACATACTCAACTTTTAAACGTGAATATTCCTAAACGAAACTCCGTGTCAAGTCGCCGGACTTCCTAAATTGCAAGCTTTTAAACTCTTGGATATTATCAACTTGTAAAATGCTAATTCTATTGAGATAAGCCGAACGGTGCTGCCGACCAAAGGAAGGATCGTTGTAAGTTCTTTATTAAGACTTCTCACGCAAGATTATTCGCGAAGATAGAAGAAAAATATTTCGTTTAGAACTCCCTGAAAATTCAGAAAAGAAATGGGTCCTTTTCGCTTGAGTACATTTTAACTTTCGTGGGTGTCACAATATTTCAAGGGGAGTAATTAATCCAATGGTTTGTTTGAACTAAGCACGCAATATTTCCAGCCATGAATTATAATTGTGCCTCAAAATACTGAACTGAAGGAGAAATCGTAATGTACGACTCTTTCTGGTTCCTATCTACAGAAGACAGGGAAGGTTATTGCGTGCCACAGGTATTTCCATACTCTGTAGGTCGTGTGAATGGGAAATTTGCGTTTCAGACGTCATAGAAATAGGTTTTGGGGTTTAAAATCAAACTGAACTGGGATTGGCTCTTAGCTTTGGTTCAGTTATGTTGGACTAAAAGGCATTTGATAATGGTTCAAGTTCTTCCAAATGCGGTTCATTGTCATCGTGTAGGTATAACTTCTTTCTTGTTCACTGTTCGGACATAGTCGATTGGCATTATTGTTTCTTGGGCAATGTGTGTAAGAGTAAGTCTGTTCCCATTATCGTTCAAACGCCCATAACTACACGAAACTATAATCCCTTAAGGTTCCATACCTCGAGTTGGATCCTACAAGTTTCGTCTTCGCTCATGCAAGCTTGAATGTGTCAGAAACTTGAATTCAACGCTCAAATGCGTCAGGAACTAGGGAACTAGCTCAGCGGTTGTACCTATATGTTTCTAGAATGCGTATTTGCATTGTAAATATATTTTCAACTTAATTCCAGATCGAGTCAAATATAACCTAATGGGTTACACTACTTCACCACATCACAACTTCATCATCTTGGTAGATATTAAATACCACGTTCCTACGGGCGGCTACGAATTCCGTCCCGGAACCTCATTAAAATATTAAGCCGGCTTAAAAAACCTTGGGATTCCGTCCCTACCTTTAGCGTGGGGCTCACTGGCACCTTGGGATTCCGTCCCAACAACTTGGGCCCAGCCTACTGAAAACTTGGAACTCCGTTCTGAGGAAAGTAAAAAAAAACTACAGACATTGTGAAACATATCATCGTATACTATACACTAATAATATAATATACACGCAAGGCCAGTTGTGACAGTACCCTATATGGTACTAATCAGTTGATTAGGGGATGTTTTTATTCCGCAACCCCGTCCACTTGATCTATATGGTACTAATCAGTTGATTAGGGGATGTTTTTATTCCGCAACCCCGTCCACTTGATCTATATGTCCAACTAATCTATATGGTACTAATCACTTGATTAGGGGATGTTTTTATTCCGCAACCCCGTCCACTTGATCTATATGTCCAACTAATCTATATGGTATTAATCAGTTGATTGGGGGAGGTTTATCGGAGGAACCACTAGCCATTCCTGATCTTCACTTAAAACCGTGAAACGTTTTTTAAGTAACGTGTTTATGTTGGCTGTTCACAAAGACTTCTAATCAACGCTGAGAGAGGGCGGGACGGAAATCCAAGGTTCGCCCGAGCCGAGGGATTAACCGTGCGTGGGTTTTACCTGCTCCCGGGACGGAATCCCAAGGCACCCGTTCCTACATCGTCCAAAAATAGAATGGTCTTATTTCTGCTGATAAGCAAAATATTTAATTCTGAACAGGAATGTCCTTGGGCGGCGGACTATCGGTTTTTTATTTTGTTCATCGACTTTTGGGTCCTAAGTAATCCAGTACCTAAAGAATTTCGAAGGGGTGAACATTGTTTATCTCAGCCGATTAAGTGATATAAATCTGAAAGTGAAATTTCTCTTGAAAGTCAGAATAATAATGTAAGGTTTGAACTTGTTGAAAAACGACTTTCTTAAGAGCGATTCTGGGAGACTGAATCACTTGAATGAAACAAAATACCAAGTTGTCATTAAAATGAAACATTGTTATCGTGCACTCAAGGTGGGGATAGAACAGTAGAATTGAATGATTTATTTCCAGTAAATTTCACTTCAGGAGACAACAACTTTTACAAGTCTACTTTGATTTACGGTTATTGGGCTAACAACTCGCCCCATATTATGAAACAACAGATTCAAACTATTTTCTCGAAGTTTTCTAACCCACTCAATTCTGAACCCTGTGGAACTTATTACCGTCTTAAGTTCTCATTAACGCTCCCACAGAATATTTGAGGTTGGATTCCCTGACTAATAACGATGAACCGTGTCAATTTTCATTCTCGCACTAATTTGATGAGAAATGAGGTTACAAGTTTTTGGGGAAAGCTGGAAGCATTCCGTCATTACACGGCTGTATGAAAACGTAAGTAATGGGACGAGAGCAAAACCCTCTTGGCAAAGTTTCGCGAAAGGAAAGGGCGAAGTTTTCTTTCAAGTTTGTGCAGAAATGGTAATGCGATTGGGATGAAAAACTGCGGACGTTTGAGAGTTTTAGACAATAAGACAGGGACCATGAACCCAGCACCCCTAGATATCGATCAACTGAGTCGTTCTATTTGCCTTTCCGTAATTGTGTTCCAAGAAGCTACCATATGACTTCCTCCAATATTCTTATGTTTATGAGAAACATCATGTACTGCTCTAAAACCAAATACCTTGTAAAACTCTCAATTTTTTTGTATGTTCCATTTTGACTGGATATTAGAAATAAGTACCTGCTATATACGGTTTCCAGCTGGCGTTTAGTGGGCCTTAATTAATGAATCGCTCAATCGAATAATGAATTTGATAAAGACGACCCAAAAGGTTGAAATAGGGATTAATAAATGTAATTACATTATGAAGTGGTGGAGTTTAAGGGACATTTTGAAAAGTGGCACAGTGTCGTGGCGAAATTGGTAGGGTTCAAGATTATTATAAAGTTTTGTACATCATTACAACTTTACGCTCCAATACAATCATTGTTCAAGGTATATGAAAAGTTCGCTGATATTTAAAAAAAAAGGATGAGGATCTAAAGTAACTAGACAAGGTACGAAAATATTTTAATTTTTTCGTGAAGTCAGCAATTAAGAAAGTTTGAAACTTTCATAGCATAAAATGTTTTCAAACTTAAATCGTAGGGAAAGACACGATGCCTGTGGGCTGAGTGACTCGTATTATTTCGGATAAAATACGTCATCCGTATATTTATAATATAATATAAAATTCAGTTTATATTATTATAATAATTTAGACGTCGAATCGTTTTCATGTTTTCCTGGAATTGCCTAGATTGAATACCTACATGAGTATACATTGATGTAGGTACATACTTATGAAAATATTTAAATTCCTTGTCAAGAGTTACCAACTCAGAACATTAATTAAAAATTTTTTCTTTATGTTCCTGGTATTGTTGAGTCTTGCATAATAGTTTACATTTTCCAATCACATGTCGAGGGTCTCACGGCAACTTCCCACATCGTCATTTCGGCAACTTTTCAGCAGAGCCAAAAAACCATCTGCCAATGTCTATGTTTACTGAGTAATTCAGTAAAATAAATCGTGAGATTTAGTAGTACCTAACTTATACTTAGGTCGATCCGCCAGGAGAAGACGCTTCGAATGGTATGCATAACTCATTTTGGCCTAAAATGACGATGTAGGAAGTTGCCGTGAGACCCTCGATGTAATAAGTAGGTCTCATATGTGGTTGCACTATGTATAAAATAATTTATAGAATTGAATTATCTCGGAAATGTTTCCTTAGGTTGTTTTTAATTTGTTCACAGGCCGTAATAATAAGTGAATTAACTCTGACGTTGAAGGGAGCCAATGGTATTAGAAAACGTTTTCTCCCGATGTGGGATAAACGAATTACCTCAAACCGTCAAACTTCCCCAACGAGGGTTCCTACAAGGAGATCGCTTCATATTCGATTATATTCATCAGTCTGAAAACCCATTTGACCAACATTAATTAAAATGTAACACTGGACTCCATCCGTAAAGTTGTAGCAATGTCACAAAGGACCTTCGCAATTAGAGGCCCCATTTAGAGCGGCTGGGATGAAATGATCGAGCTTATAAAGTGTTTGTATGACAGGGAGTTGGGGGAAACAGAATAAAAAAGTGGAGCAGCCGCAGGAGCTCTCTCAATAATTGTGAAAGGGATGCTGGGACGGTACCATTTCGGTAATTGTACAATTAAGGACTGAAATTATGCAACGTTCAAAAATTATATTTTCGTGGCGTGATGATAAGAGAACTCTTGTTAATCATCGAGGGAAATTAGAACACAATTTTGTAATTGACTGAATTATACTCGAGGTTTATCAATTAGTGAATGGGGTGTTGAAATGATTCAATGATGTTACTTGAGAACGATATTGAACTTTGCGTCTCATTACGAAAGTTTGCAACACTTCTTATCTACCTCTGTGGTAGTGATGAAATGTTAGGATTGACCTTGAGTTATGTCCATAGAATATTTTGTGAGCAGGCGAAACCCTCAAATTCAACAAGAGTAGGCGGACTTGACGAGCAAAAATGCCGACGGGACGGTTTAATTAGCGTCCTGTCGGGGTTAAATATAATCAACGTTACAGTAGTGGTATCTAGTTGCACGGTTTAGAGGTTATTCATAAAACCTTATATAATCGGAAGTTATAACGTTATCAGTGTGGCGGAGGCGTTATTAATATTTGCAAGTAAGGCAGATTTTAGATTGAAAATGTAACGTAATAGAGCTTCTTTTACCGGTTAAAAAGCTCTACTGTGAAGGTATAAAGTCGCGGAGCTGCTATCGAAGGGAGTCAACTGGTCTCCGCTCCTTCAGATCTCGAGCATCACTTGGCGCTAAACCTGAAACCACTTGAAGAGCCGGTAGATTCATGTGGATTTCCACGGCACTATGATGGCTGGAGGAGCTCGAGTTTGAATAAATGTGATCGAGAAAGGAATCAAGAATTTCAATACTACGAATCGAGTGGATTTTATTTAATTATCCACGTCTACGACTTAACCTAAGACGGACGAAAAACTATAATAATATACAGGGTGTCTACAGAAATTATAGAACGAACTCAAGGAATCAATTCTACAGGTAGTTTGCAACAAAAAGTGCCTCGATGAGTTTTTTCAATACTCAACTAAAAAACCGACTTTTTTCACTTTTAAGAATTTTTTCGTGTTTTCGACGTTGTCTCAGTAAAACGGCTTTAAGTCCCTTAAAGTAAAGTTGAGGATGCTATTGGAAAGACCGTTGAATTTGCTATCACCCTAATATAAAATCCGATTTTTTAAGACAGTCCTGCAACCTTGATGAAAAAACCGTTGAATTTGCTATCACCCTAATATAAAATCCGATTTTTTAAGACAGTCCTGCAACCTTGATGAAAAAACTTGCTAATGCCCAAAATTTGAAGATTTCTTAAAAATCACCGTTTGTTCTTTCGTATTTTGTCTATCAGTACGGGAATGTTTCGGCGTTCACTCCTCAAAGAAAACTTGCCCAGAATCTCAGCTTCTAAAGGTATAAAAAAAACTTTTTTTGCAGAGAAATTTGGAGGAGAAAATGACGTTTGAGCCCTGAAAAATGTGGGTTTTTAGGTGAAAATAAACGTTTTCACCAAAAGCCATCTTGCTTCATGGAAATTAGTTCGGTATCGCAGTTTAGGCATTTTTTGACTCTGAATCGAACGGTGACACTTCCATTACTCCCTGATGAGGAAGAAAATGAGAAAAATTCTTAAAAGTGAAAAAGTGGGTTTTTTAGTTGAGTAATGAAAAAACTCCAAGAGGCGCTTTTGGTTGCAAATCATCTTGATTTAGTTACAATAAAAAAGTTGTGGCAATGTTTTCAAGAGATAAGGATTAGCGTTTATTCATACATTGGAATTACCTAGGGAATAGCGTTCATTCAGTGGCATTTCTTACAGCTGCATAAAAGTAGTTTCGTGTTATGAAATGAATCACTGGTTGAGTATTGGAAAATGGTGGCATATATGTTTAGTATGTAGCTCAATCAGGTAGCCTAATTGTACCTCTGCTTCTAACAATACATGCTGTGGTCTGAAGGCCAATAAGTATCTTATTTTGGTAGTTATTACACAGGGAAACTAGAGTGAATAATCATGCTAATAACGATTACTTTGGTCCAATAATTCATTATTATAGTGTTCGCGAAGTAATTTATATTGTTCTTGAGCATTTGTTTGAAGGCAAAGCCTTCAATCGAAGAAGTGATTGATTGATGAACTTCATTTCACTATTAAATTAACTAAAATTTAGAGATGCTGGTTTGAAAAGCTGTGTAGAACACGGGCGGTTGTAATTTATTCGTAATCGATCCGACATGACGGCTGAACAAGGAGCTTAGAGATGAAGACATTGTGTTGATTAGTCTGAATCCATGAACGATGTAAACACCTTTTCCTCGATTGCTTGAATCGTTCACATAATTTTCAGTTCTGAAACCGCACCAGAGTCACGACAAGTTGTATGATTGGGATATTGAACGAACTTCCCTTAGAGACGTTCAACCTTAACAGTTATAACAAATAAGGTTGAACGTCTCTAAGGGAAGTTCGTTATATAAGTTACTTATATTTGTTTATTATCCTCGGTAATAAACAATTGCAACCGACCAGGAAAATGTTTTTTAACCCTTCCTCAAAATTAGTTGGTTTGCTGGATACGTAGATTCAGAAAATCGATTCAAAAACAGCCCGTCACTTTTTTGCCTCGTTAGGGTTGTGGGCTCGGATCAGCCCGAGGATGAACCCCAATTAAATAGGAGAGGATCAAAATGAATTATCAGATTTTCAAAACGGCATATCGTGATCAATAGAATAAAACTGGAACCCAAATCTTTGTACGGCCAGCCGTTCGTTCACGATGACGGCTCAAAGGTAGAATCGGTAAAAGGGTTTGAATCATGTGGGTGAATCAAATGGTGGCTTGTAGGGCCAATTCCCTTAATGGGAAACAGGTGATTCAAACAAATGGTTTTGTGATATCGAGTTTCTTGTTCTGAGATACTTTTCGTGTGTACGAAACGAAGGTAATTTCGAACATTTATTTTGGGAGGTACTTCTTGTGATAAACTATCGCCGACGTTGGTAGGTGGAAGTGAAAAACCCAGAACTACAATATGATTTTAAGTAAATTGAAGTAAATTATATATAATTTACTGTCACCTTTTCGCACTATATTTTAGCCCATTCCTCCATTTATATCATATAGTTAAGGGACTTTTTGTTATTATCTCATGAACAAAATGATCTCATATTCCTTACGCGCGTATTCCTACACAATGTGAGGTCAAATATTTCGTGAAAGATGAGAGAAATGAGTTTACGTCGTTTATAATTGTGAAGCTCATGATTTCATGACCGGAAAATGTACCAAATGCCTCATCACTCGTCGCCAAATACCTTAAGTACTCGACAGGACGTCACAGAATTTGCAACATTTTAAATTTGAATTTCTAGTTCTACGTAACTGGAAACGATTTATTGAAAATAGTTAAAATAAACCAAAACAGCCAGTTGCCAAAAGTGCTGTTCCATTCAAATTTTCCGTATGAGCATCAATTAAACCCGCGACAAATCTAATCTAGGCTTAGCGTGATTCACAGTGCCTCGTTACAGGCTGCATTCCGCGTCACTAGGCATTTCCTGTTAATGATCATCTTGCGACAGGACCTTTATAGAGTCAAACAACCCCAAAAGGTCGGCTTTTCATTTTTCACGCTTCCTCTGTTATTCTCGTTTTGTTATTTTGGAGGTCTTTTGTTTCAGATCCCTCCTCACCCCGCGTTGTTTTTGAATTTAATTAATAACAAACCTTTTCTTCCTCTCCTCCTCCCCTCCACTCCTAGATCATTCGTTTGACATGAGACGAAATATATGAAGACCTTTTCCCATATATTTTGTTTCAGCCTATCCAGCAATTCCCTTGAGAAATTTGAAGCATTTCTTTTTCTTCATTTGGCATTTGTCGGCAGCCATAGCCATTACTTCACATTACGAGTAAGGCGAAAAAATAATTAAATTAAATTTTGATTCCTACTTCTTAGATAAATAAACAAATTTTTGAACAGTCCTTTGAACACTGTAAAAATCCATGAATGCACCATTTCGGGGAAGTTCAGTGGGTTGACCAAATGGCGGACGCTCGTATCCAGCATTCGACGTCTTGCAAGATCGAATCTCCGGCAAATCATGACTCTGGAACGTCGACCCTTCCGATTCGGTGCAAGTACACACCACATAAATCGTGGTTAGAACGTATACGGGCTATCGTCCTTATCTCCGGTCTACTCAGCTCAAACAGGGAAAACCGAGGTTTTATCCCAATTCGAGGGTTGTGCCTGCGGTATCTCATGGCTTCATCATAAAGTTGTTGCTATTTGACCTTCAGTTCTTCGTGGAGCTTCACGTAGATGTCGGTACATGGAATTCGAAGATCCAGATCCACCCCGTTTTGTCTAGCCGCATTGGACAAAGAATCGGCGATTTCGTTTCCGCGAACACCAACATGCGATCTCGTCCATACAAAATTTACTCGTGGACCGTCCCTTTTCATGTTTAAAACAATCTCCGGTATTTCCAAATTTGAAGGGTTTTGTAAATGGCCGTAACATTGAAAATGTGGAGTGCTTTAGGCAACCCAACCGCCGCGGCGTTGTACAGATGCCAATACTCTCACCATTCGTGTTGATTACTGTTTCTATGAAATTACGTGGAATGGTTTTCTGCAATTTCACAGTATTTGTGAAATGGCGTTGTTCGTGTGAAATCTCATCATTGAATGTCATCGAGGCCAATACGCCTGAGTCTCTATTCCGATCACCGGGATATGTCAGGTCGAGAATTCGGTAGAAATGAGCAATACAACGCTATAAATTATTATTTCGCCTGAGACTGCCGATAGGATGGTTGTCATTTACAGGCGATAGCTGACATTTGATCTCGACAATAGGGCGGTTTATGTATTCATCAGTGTCAGGCGGGAGATAACCTGGGATAAGAGACAAGAGAAGGAATTAGGCAAAGGACGGAGTCCCGGGAGAGAAGGGCTGACAGGATGATGGGTGACCCGGGGATCCCCAGGATCAGCCAAGTTCAACCCTCCGAAATGAGGTAGCTGCTCTAGTCAGTGGTTATTACTCATCACGTTTTCCCGAAAAAGCAAACGTTGTCCGAAGATAAGGCTAGAATCGGAAATCGCGTCTGTAATTGGTGGTTGGATTATGGAAATCGGTTTGGAACAAAACTCGACAGTCCTCCACTCAACCTGGTCGCCGTTGATGCTCAACTTGAATTAGGGCCGATAACATCTGAAAATGGAGGTTTTAAATGAAGGGGTAAACAAAGGCAGTTAATTGAAAGATTGAGCCTGAATGCTGCTGGCAACTTATTTAAGCAACTCAATAACTAAAATATTTTCACTAATCGATAATGAACTATTCAAGGAACCATTGAAAGTCTGAGCAGTGTACTGATTTAATTGCAAGCTAATTTTATAGAAACATTTTTGGATAGAACGAGAGTACCACTGCTCCATCAGAATGGCTCAAATCCGTATTGTCACTGAAAGGGTCAACAATATTGATCAAGTTTTGCCATTTATAAAGATATCATAAATACGCAGATACCCCAGTTAAACTGTTCAGAATGTAAGTCATATGTAACCATCCAACCCTCAATGTCCTCATAACATGAGCTCATTTGGCTTTTTCTTTCGTTAAGATAAGGTTTCTCATCGCCAGTGGCCCTTACTACTGTGCACTGAACCATTTTGATGAATGGTTTGCTGAGTTTCCCCTGTAACCCGGGGAGGTTAGGCAATTACACCCCACCCAGAGGAATAGCCTGGTCTGCTTTCACAGAGTCGGCCACGCCCTCAGCGGTGGAATCAAAAACACGGGAAGGAAACAACTTAGCAGACCATTACACGGTAGGAAACTCAGAACATCCCGTGATTGATTATTATAACTTGAACCAACTCGGAACTGGTCATGGGTGACGATTGAATCCATAACCAACCGAGTGCCCTCTCGACTGTCGAGTGAATCAATCAATTCGCAAACGCCTTGGGACAAGTTGGTACAGTTCTCGAATATCACATTTCCATGGCATCTCAAACGTTTGCGAAATGATGAGAGAAGTGAGATTATGGCGAATGTTTCAAAGTTCATTTCAGTTCCAGGGCGTAAAAATGGTAGCGAAATACTCTACAGCGGTTCAATACGAACCTCGCTCTCATTATCCATTTACACGTGTTGATTTAGTTGATTAAACCTAATACACTAGGAACGAAAGCGTGGGGCAAATGACTTCTTAACATTTACGTAGCACGTTCCATGGCTTAGTTTTTATTTGACTAAAACATTTATTCGAACAGAACACAAATTCGTATTGCAACACCATTGTTGAATTCCATGGAGAATTAGTAATTTCCAGACAGTTGTGTGTGGGAATGTTGCTTTACATACCGTCTTTGTCACTATGTTGGTAATGCAATAGTATGATCTCCTCAGGTACCAAACCTAAATACCAAAATACCTAGTTCATTAATATATTATTCCTTTTACAAGTAAATAAATTCTCCCATAACGGCAAAATTCAGCTTTCCCCTGAAAATCATGCCGTCAAAGATGACTACGTGACCTATAAAACCAAAACTACTGTTATTGCCACAAAAATTCGACGCCTTTTGGGATAGAATGCCGCCTAAAATACAGTAAAAAAATAAGTGAAGAAGCTCGACAACATTTATTTTCTAGCTTTTGTAGTTTGGCTGATCTTCAGCGCCAAAGAGCAGCTCACACCGACACAAATTATACCAAAATATCGGTAGATCCTTGATGTCCGCGTGAGAGTTTGCAAAACATTCTTCACGGCAACCCTTCTTTTAATGAAAAGACTGAAAAGTGCCAAATGTCTCATTTTAACATTTACTTACGTATTATGATAGAACACAGAATTGAAATTACTCACGCTTTGATTGATGTTTCTGGGATTGTCAAGCACAATTTCTTAAAGAAACTGTTATACCTCTACTACTTTCGACAATTGTGATTTTTATACCTCATTTCATGTGGAGGATTATTTTTTATTTTTGCAATAAACGAATTTTTCATGTTAGACACTTGTTGTTATAACTATTTTTTTTATCCAAAATTCAAAAAAGATTGTCAACACAAAATAAAGTGCTGCAGTGGTGATCAGAGCATCTCTTTCATCAAGAGTGGCATATCTCAAAATATTTTCAGCGAAACAATCACAACTCAAAATATTATAGAGACTGATGCCAGGATGAGTCATGAACACAGTTGTAACTCGGAAAGTGACCATTTGTTTACGATCACAAACTGTTTTACAGTGCGAGACACCATAAAAAGAGCTCAAACCTGAATTTTAGAGCCTGTCTGATACTATGGGAATAAAATCGAGCTCAAAATAACAAGATTTCAAGGCGTGACAAGTTTTTCGCGTTTCCTGAAAAAGGGTGAATTCTGAGTTGTAACACTATTCTTGCAAGGGTGCGATATTATTATCTAAAACTCATAGACGGAGCTGTACAAAAGTAGGTACTTTTTGATGGCCCTCATTCTCCCTGCTATATCCGTCAACAGTCACACACTGTTAACCGTTCTTGATGACAGTAATCATCCTGCTTCGGAGCCTGTTTTGTGCAAAGTAGACCATCCTATAATATACTTAGCCTGTATAGGTGCCTCGTCGAATCGTTAACGGGAGGTTCAGGCGTGGCGTCGGGAGGGTGGAAGGCAGTGTGGTAAGGGGCTTAATCCACTCAGGCTCGGGCAATGATAATTATTGTAAAGTTGTTTGTCGACGAGGCAAAAGGCTTCCAAGCGGTCGTCACCTTGGCAACGCAACACCCAATCTTTTATTCACTTGGTCTTGTGGGTTTCAATGTTCTTTGAGGGGCTCCTGCCGCCTCCAAGATGTTTTGCATCTTTTGTAGTCGAACAAGGATTCAAGGACCAGATTGTACTACATATCTGTAATGTACCACAATTTCAAGGATACTTTTATATTATAAGGTACACCCAATCTCACCAGCGGTCAGCCACTTTCCTTTTCCAAATTCCTTTTTTACAATTTTGTTGTATCTTTCTGAGTTTTTTCTTATGCACAGAAATTACTTCAATGATTTCACTTGTAATGGTTAGCTGAGTTTGCTTCCGTCCCAAAGTTTTGGTTCGACCACTCTGGAGATAGCTAGGTCTGTGAAAGCAGACCAGGACATTCCTCTGGGTGGGCGTAATTGCCTAACCTCCCCGGGTTACAGCGATAACTCAGCAAACCATTCGATAAGCTAAAGGATACTTTCAGCAATTAGAAGATACACATATATTTAATTAAGCACAATTCACATAACTCAGCTGTATATAAGGGCGAATCTTGTATGAATCGAGATCTCAGATGTCTTATCGAGGTGTATTTTATTCGCCACGTAAACAATAACACCGCAGGCCTTGTTGATGGTCGTTGAAGTCACAAACAGAGAGTAGCCTGACAGCGCAAAAATCGTTGCGTAATCGCAACTGGTTGAGACATTGTTTTCACATTCAATAGGCTGGATCTCAAGAGTTTGCTCATCATCATCGAATAACGATCTAATCATATTCCAAAATCGGTTCTATTCCTAATGCCAGTGAGCGCATTCAAGTAGGTATGTAGGACACGTTTTGTCCCTGACATCATGTTCGAGCGAGAGGTTACATTTCTTGCAGTTGGCTCACCATGCTTGTGTTCTGTTTAAAGGCCTGTTTTCCTAGCGACAGGTTTTTTGCGCCGCTGACAACGTGATACGCCAGGCGTATAACGTCGACCACTGGATCTCTTGAATTTAGTTAGGGTGTTTTCCTAGAGAGCGCATCACGTCGGCGCAGAACGTGTTGCGTTGACGCGGTCTGCCCGACTGGTCAAGAATGAGTCTACTGCGTAGTGCGCTGGCGTGATTGATTTGGATTCCAGTGTTTGTGTTGCTCCAATTTTCGATTTCCGAGGTTTTCAAGATGTCCCAAAGCGGTAAAGTGCTCAAATGTTCAGTAAATCGCACATCTAACTTTGACCTACTTTTCAGGAGAGCATTAAAACCAAAATGTTCAACAGTTATAGAGATTTTAATATCTTCCTTTTTCATTTTATCTCGATTTATTCTTTGCTAATATGAGGTTGCATACAGTTGGACAATAAACCTCAGTGGTCAATAAATCTTGTAGATGTGCTATGCTGTTGAAATTTTCCCTCCCACTTGTGCTATGATGTAACTCATCATTCTCTGTTGTGCCATGATGACATATCGCTCTTGGTATATGTGCTATGTATATGTGCTCTTGGTATATGTTGGTATATGTGCTACTTGGTATGATGCAGGTACTGAAAATGAACGAAACTTAAATGAACGAAAAAGTAAGGTGCATGTAAGGATGATGCATCTTAAGCGACGAAATGTTCAAAATGAAGAAAAACCTTTTTCTGGTCAGTCTAAAGTATCTTTGGAATTTCTCTTCATCGCCAAGAAGATGATTCTTGATTAAACTGCTGAACATTCCTTCATTTCTGCGGTTTGAGAATATATCACTCACACGTTTCCTTACTTTCGCATATTTTGTTAACCCTCTCTCTTCTTCTTCGTCACCATCTATTACTTCTATAATTATAATTAAAGAAGTATCATTATCAATGCAGCAATTACATTTCTCTTTCTCATCGCGTTCTCCATTTCAGCAGTAGGTACCTAAATGTTACCACACACGTGCTACCTTCAACACAATTCAACGCCAACTGAACAGATAATAAAACGGTGCTAGGAAAACACTTTTACGCAGCGCACTGGATCTCTTGAATTTAGTTTAGGGTGTTTTCCTAGAGAGCGCATCACGTCGGCGCAGAACGTGTTGCGTTGACGCGGTCTGCCCGACTGGTCAAGAATGAGTCTACTGCGTAGTGCGCTGGCGTGATTGATTTGGATTCCAGTGTTTGTGTTGCTCCAATTTCCAATTTCCGAGGTTTTCAAGATGTCCAAAAGCGGTAAAGTGCTCAAATGTTCAGTAAATCGCACATCTAACTTTGACCTACTTTTCAGGAGAGCATTAAAACCAAAATGTTCAACAGTTATAGAGATTTTAATATCTTCCTTTTTCATTTTATCTCGATTTATTCTTTGCTAATATGAGGTTGCATACAGTTGGACAATAAACCTCAGTGGTCAATAAATCTTGTAGATGTGCTATGCTGTTGAAATTTTCCCTCCCACTTGTGCTATGATGTAACTCATCATTCTCTGTTGTGCCATGATGACATATCGCTCTTGGTATATGTGCTATGATGCAGGTACTGAAAATGAACGAAACTTATCCTTTAAAAAAAAAAAGTAAGGTGCATGTAAGGATGATGCATCTTAAGCGACGAAATGTTCAAAATGAAGAAAAACCTTTTTCTGGTCAGTCTAAAGTATCTTTGGAATTTCTCTTCATCGCCAAGGAGATGATTCTTGATTAAACTGCTGAACATTCCTTCATTTCTGCGGTTTGAGAATATATCACTCACACGTTCCCTTACTTTCGCATATTTTGTTAACCCTCTCTCTTCTTCTTCGTCACCATCTATTACTTCTATAATTATAATTAAAGAAGTATCATTATCAATGCAGCAATTACATTTCTCTTTCTCATCGCGTTCTCCATTTCAGCAGTAGGTACCTAAATGTTACCACATACGTGCTACCTTCAACACAATTCAACGCCAACTGAACAGATAATAAAACGGTGCTAGGAAAACACTTTTACGCAGCGCAATATATTTCACGCTCCTGCCGACGTTTTTCAGGCAAATTCGGTTCCTGCTGCGCAAAAAACCTGTCGCTAGGAAAACAGGCCCCTCATATTCCTCATATTCCAAAATCGGTTCTATTCCTAATGCCAGTGAGCGCATTCAAGTAGGTATGTAGGACACGTTTTGTCCCTGACATCATGTTCGAGCGAGAGGTTACATTTCTTGCAGTTGGCTCACCATGCTTGTGTTCTCGTTTAGTGCACGAGTTGAAATCACGCCCCACTTCCGCACAATGACCGCAAACCTGAGTTGTGGCCTTGCACGTCTTGCTCACGTAGTGGAATCCGCGGTATTGTAGCATCTTGAAATATGCCGGTAATTCTTGACATGGCATGAAGTCCAAAAGATGTATACTCTCTCCTCACTCAATACCTTCCTCCTCAGCTCCGGCGAAACGACTATTATAATAACTCTATGCACCGTCGTACGGTCTTTACGTCCAAATTTGAGAGCACACTTCAAAATTTTTCAAGTAAGTCCTCTTCAAGTTCGTTTTGACCTCCTAAGGCACTGATAAATTGGTCATCGCCTAGATTTTGTGGCACATTATAATCTGCAAATCTAGGCATTTTTTTTTATAAGATAGGGATACTTTTATTCCAGAGTGGATCTGATTGATCAGTTTTTGATCAATGGATACTAGTGATTTGGATAAAGCCCTGGCGTGTGTTAGGGGTGAAATACCAAAACCCAATGTTCGAGTGTTCAATACTGTACGTCGACTCCGAAATCCTGCACGCTGTAAGTTCACGCTGAAATATACAACGCTCAGTTAGCACTTTCGCTAGGATCCAGAAAATCCTTGTTCGTACATCAACAGCTTTTTTCCGGTCTCCCTTTTCTCCATCATTCCTTCCCGACTCCTCCCCTAACGGTCTCCGTATCATCAGCCGTTCCCTTGCCAACACGATCCAGACGTCAACATAATCCAGACGTCAACATAATATGTTACAAATATTATTTGTTTGGTCGTATTCTTTCCAAAACACTGAATCGCCCCTTTTTTCTGTGAAGGGGGAAACGAAAAGAAAGTTCTCATCAGTGAAGATAACAAAACAGCTTTTGGATGTTGTCGTTTTTAATTTTGAACTTCGAAGAGCCACTTCTTCAGTCAATAATATTATTTTTCGACCTTAAGATCTGAATGAGAACAGTCCAAAAAACTACAATATCCAAGGTCGACATCGACTATCTGGTCCTGTGCTATACTTCTCGTGTCTATGGAAAGTAGGCCTACTTTGATAGTTGTAGGTCGGTACTTCATGATATAAATTATTTCTTATACAGTGAAACTTGTCTATTAGAGTGGAATCTCAAGGGACCAGAAATGCTTTCCATATTGAAAAACAGTTTTTTCAAATTGCCCAGATTCCAAGATACGAATAATCGAATGGGGGAAGGTTGACAATGCAATGAAAAAGATGAATGATATTCACACATATTATTTATGTATTTAACAAATTGTGTACATTATTTACGTACCTACACGGGTTCATAAATTCATCAAATCCTGAAAAATGATTCATTTCAATTAAAATTTTCGTTTTATGTATCAGTTGAGCACCGAATTTACCAGATTTACCGAATTACCAGATTCATATTCCTCCTTCAATTCCCGTTTCCTCTTCAGTACATTATAAACTGCGGACTTCCCACACTTGAACAAATCTATCCAGTACTTCACACTTGTCGCCTTTTCCTCCACAAGTTCAATAATTTTGATTTTATCAGCTAACTTGAGGTCCTTTTTCGGTGCCACCGTAAACAAAAGTAAGCGTCTGTTCAACTGGTGAGTAATGACGCGTTGGATTGTACCGTCACTGTAGTTCTAACATAGCATAATATGCTTACACTCTGGTGAACATGTGCAAAAAGTAGATGTTCATTCAATCCATTGAGTTGTTTATATCACTGGCTTCATATATTCCAACCCGATCCAAAGAAACTGTGCGTTTGTCAGTATAATGTGGAAAACCCGTCATGGTCCTAATCTTTCCATTTCCGCGGTAGACAGGTTTTTCACATTAGACGTACAAATGCACAGGTTTTCTGAAGGGATCAGAGATATTTTCCACATTAGGCAGGTTTTCCGCTTTACACAGAGTCCACTTCAGACAGGTTTCACTGTAATAATATTGACATAAGTTACTATTGATTTAACCATCGGTTGATATTGATTTAACAGTTAGTTACTATTAATAACCCGTGAATTGTACAGGTTGGTCCAGAATTTATTCGGAATATCGATGAGACTGTCTGCGATCTAGTTGCAGACTACTTCCCACACCCGTAATTTCGTAAAGCTACGGGGCTTGAGGGCTTCATTTTTAGGGGCTTCATTATAGATGGTTTATAGAGACTTAACTTTATTAAACTTCAACAACTGAGAATTGAATTTTCGAACTCATTGAAATCTGTTATGATTCCGATCTGAGTTGAATCAATCCATGCTACAGGAAGTGAGCGTGATGTTCACCAGCGGTACACAGCCAACCCGCGGAGCTGTCCTCATATTGCGGGCTCGACTGTTGTTGACGTCTCGGCAATAAACTCAGGCTTATTGGACGAAAGGAGCAAGCTCTATGCCGAGGTCGCAGAAGATCTGACGAGTAACATCTGAATTACCACTCCGTCCCTTTAACGGCTTTTCAGAAAACTCAATTTCTCCGGTTTTTTATTACTCTCTTCAGAGAGTGGAACGCCACTTGGAAGTTCTTAATGCTTCCATGGAACCCGCCGTTTTCGCTCCATTTTACTCAATCTCCGGATGATGCGTTCCCGTAAAGGCTCTCAAAAATACTTGGGGTTATATAGATTTAAATCCTACCAGGTTTGATGAGAGAAGCTGCAAATTCTACCACAACGGTTCATTACTTTCCGTATAAATCACCTAGTCTAGATCACTGGTCATAACTTAATAAAGTGTTATATTGTTTGTTTGTTCGAGTAAGTGACCAGATGGTCCTCAACGACTAGGTGGTTGACGGTAACTTGCTCATTGACGCTCTCGCCGATATTACAACTAAATCCTCGACCGATCCATTCAAATTCATTCCCACCCACCAAGTACCTACCCATCCACAAATATCCGCAGTCAGAGAACAATCGTACTATTGAATGATTAACTAATTACCTAGATATTTATAGTTAACTGTGTTTGACCAACCGTAGAGCCAAAATCGTCAGGAATTACGTCAAAAGCGTGTTAAAAGAACAATTATTGGGGACTAAATTAAATTTCGTTAAAGTTCTATCGTTGAGCCAGACCGCTCTAGTTAATCCACTGGTCCATGGTGGTGAATATAAGAGTCCACAATAGAAATGTACCTGATCATTATTAAAATTGAATTTACTTCACCCCTTACACAGTATCACATTTATGTTTATAACATGTAACGAACTACTGATATGTAGTTACCATGAACATACTTTTTTTGATACACTTACATAAAAATGCTGAGCCCTTAACGCCGTTCAGCTCAGTGAATAAACGTGACTTTTAATGTGACGTAACGACGTGTGAGGCTGAGACGTCAACAGCCGAGAAAAACTTCACCTACGGGAAGAGCACGGGAAATTTATGTCCCCGGCAATTCGTTCACGTCTTCTTTTTTCACCAACCTACTTCCACATTCAACACGCAAACACACACCAGGTGGCTGTGTCATGACCCGAATCATGAAGAACGCTGCAAGTAATTATTCAACGATTCTTTTCTTCTTCACCGGTGAGTGTCTACCTTTATGCGAATTCAAATTGCCCTCTTCAACGACAATATTATTATATTACCGATATAATATTATTATGACAATGTACACGTTGCAGATAGCACAGAGAAAAGTTAAATCTTTGGATAATATGCAAGTATCGACCAACGTTTTAAAGTTAGAGAAATCGCGCTTAGATTAAGATTTTATTGTTGATGTTATACAACCTAACATTATTCAGTTACGCATAACGGTAATCTCCAAGCAGAAATGGTGCTGCAGAATGAACACTTGATATTAGCGAGTGCTGTCCGTATTAATTTATTCGAAATTATAATTTTATTGCTGTTTACGAGGGAGATCTTTTAGAACTATGTTAGGGTCATTCTCATATAATATGACCATTTGGCTTTTCTGGACCCTGCAAGTTGGGGAAAAAAATAAAACAACTTTTTGAATAGAATTTGATCTGGAATGTAACTATACCTGTTCAGAGTAACACATTTAAGTATCAGTTGTCAGTTTTTCCAGTATTAATTTCTTTTTATCAATTTTGAACGTTTGAACTCAAAAGGAAGTTTTGTCACAAATGTTACCGTAAAAAAAGGCTGAATGGAGCAAAATGCTGCTTGGTACACGTCTTCGAGTTCAGAAAAACCATTCAGCAAACTATGAATTTCTAAGCTAAATTTAAAATAACAAGAGAAGCTGTCGCAAGCATACTGCCATATTGGTCGAATTAACATAATGTAGAGCAACCATTTAGGTTGGAGTGGCAGAGCAGATTGGAGGCTCGTGAGAAACTTTAGTTGGTGAATTCTTTTTCGACATCTGTTAACCAAACTTTTAACAAATTGCGGCCAGGTAAGCTTCGAGTCAAGAATGAGCCCTGGATATCTCACTCGATTTAAGAAAAAGCTGTTTTCAGTGTTGAAAAGCATTTCAACGTTCATTGTGATTTTGAGAATGAAATCCAAGCCTGATTTTGAATGGAGCAGTTGAAGAAGTACGTTATTGTACTTATATAATATATATTTATATTATAAAGTTAGTAATTAATAAAACAAGTAGCTTTGTCAATAGTTCCAGCATTTGACTTTGAGGAGAAATTCAAGGTCAGAACTACCCGTACGGATGAGTGGACGGGTTATGTTCACAGATGGCTCCAGATGGCTCAGAGCCTATTAGGAGGTCAGTGGTATGAAACCTCGCTCAGAGTAGGGGTGGGGAATATGTAACGTCACCGCTTCAAATAACCTAATACTGTCCAGTAACGTAATACCAGATAACCTATTATCAGACGGTCGCTGTTATTCCGATAACCTATTACCAAGAAATAACCGTATTTGCCATGTCTGTAATTAGCCCGTAATAATTATCTGAAGGTAATTGCATCCTCTTTCGCGGTTTACACCCGTATGAATTCTTCTTGGTGATGATGATTCCTTTACTAGAATTGAAGGAGCTAACACTATTAAGCAACGCCACCCTCCCACCCGACGCCACCCTCTACATTCGACGCCACCCTCTAAATTCGACGTAACCCTCTACATTCGACGCCACCCTCTACATTCGACGCCACCCTCTCACCCGACGCCACCCTCTCACCCGACGCCACTCTCTGCCGACGCCACTCTATCACCCCCCCCCCCTCACCTGACGTCACCCTCTACATTTGACGGCACCTTCTCTCCCGACGCCACCCTCTCTGCCGACTCCACTCTATCACCCGACACCACTCTCTCACCCGTCGCCAGCCTCTCACACGACGCAATCCTCCCCCCCCCCCCCACCACCCAAGTTCTTCCATGCCCAATACGATGTTCCTTCTCGATAATTAAGCTAAGCTGTGTATTACAGAGGCAAGTGAATTAAAGCAAGTGATGCACTAATGATTGAATCACGATTGAAGCAAGGGATTCCCCACTAATGAGTAGGAATAGGTATCTAAACTCGATGTTTTAAAAAATTCGATGTTTTCATTTAAAAATCGATGTTTTTGACATCGATGTTTTCCTTCCGATGTTTTTTCCGTTCTCCCAAAATACTCATAATTACAAACCTATTCTCATGATTATACTCATAATTACAAACCTATTGCAATTACACACGTTTAGTATGTAATTGCAATATTTCTGTACCTTTTATTGTTCAAGCAGCTGCAATGTTTAGGTTGCATATTTTTCATGTCAATCTTGGGTGACTCGAGATAGAAGGGCCGTCAGGCCGATATTGTATAAGCCTCAATCACTCTGTACAAACTTTGTATGGTTTATTTCTGCAATAAAATTATTCTTGATTCTCATTAAACAATCTTGTATAGGGGGATCATCAGTCTGTGGAGAGAGTGGACTGGACCGAGAGCCTATAGGTTGGCCTACAGGGCACCGCTCTGCACAATAAATCCAGGTTTCAGTACGGCTGGTGGGGAAAGGACCCCTGTCTATAATCTAATCTGTCAATGTGCACTCAGGATGCTCATACCAGAGTATAACACTCTGAAAAGAAAAAAAAAAGCATTCTGTCGCTTCATTATACTCGCAAAGCCGTTTATTCAGCACCTTTGAAGGGGAAGTGAAAGTGAGTCAAGGACGGAGTACAATTTCAATCTCGTAGGGAGAGTTTCGAATTTTCAGATAATTAATTTTCGTCGCGTTAAAACGGCTCCGCCGAAAACAACTTCATCGTGACTTGAGAAAGCCCCTTTACTCCGTTAAGTGAGCTGACTCGAAAGCTGTCGCTTAATGAGTTTATTGAAATGAAGCAACAGATTTCAACAAAATCTTCGTGCCCATATGTCTGTTTTTCAACAGTACGTTGCAACACCAGAAAAATATATATTTGGTATCGCATATTAGAAACTTGGAACAATGAATCGATTTTCGAATTGGCGACAGTAATTAAATGCTTGGTGGTTATTGTTCTTCATGCAACCATGGCGTTTAATATTAGGTATTATTTATTAAATGAATAAAATTTATTCATTTATGATATTTAAAATATCATTTAATGATATTCATATTATTGATTCTTTCATCTTTGGACTTATTCGTATTAGTCGTTTTATTCTTCCAATTCGTCGAATTATTCATTAAACCACTTAGATCAGGATACTTGATGCTGCAGAGGCCTAAGGGACGTTAAATATCTCATTTTCCTGTTTGAATTTCTGGGCCTAACGAACGGCGGCCCCAGCAAAGCAATTAACCCAAATTTTCGAGCTGATAAGATGAGCTGCTCTCAGCTTTATTGGGAGTTCACACGTGATAGCTCAGGGGACTGTCGAACCCCTCAATACCTACGAATTTCATCCCTTGCATTCCGATAATGAAGGATCAGATATTCTACTACGCCAGCAAAGGCTACTAAAGAAAAAGTATATGATTCAGCACTTTGACAACGAACGGTTTTTAAAAATCATATCTAGACAATACTTTAGGAAGTGTTCAGTACCGATATCAATACATAATCGTATATCAAACTTAAACTCCTTAATTTTTTCTCTCACAATTTGGAAAGTGTATCACCGCACCCTTTGCTGCAATTCTCCTACTCTTTTGGATCTGATTTCAGGTTTATTGTAAATAAATTTATGTCTAATGGCGGGAACCATCAAACAGTTGCATGACGCTATCAACCAAATCCGATTGGTTTTATATTTCTTAAATATTTTTCTATGACATGGTGATAGGTTCAATTATAGGCCGACTCCCACTACAAAATTGAAACTGTGGCTGTGTGGGGGAGGCGGTAGAGTTAGAGGCAGAGATGGGCAGATTCATATTCGTAAACCCGAATCCGATTCACAGCACCTTAACTGTCAATCCGAATACGAATACATTTGTATTCACAATTGTGAACTCGAATAGATTCATATTTGCAAGTGTGAATCCGAATCCGAAATTTGGATTCACACCCGTGAATCCGAATCCAAAATTTGTATTCACACCTGTGAATCCGAATCCGAATAGATTCGTATTCACACCTGTGAATCCGAATCTATTCGGATTCACATCTCTGAATACGAATCCGTTTGGATTCACACTTGGATTCACTGAATATTCAATTCAAAAGAACAGTATAAATAAATAAATGTCTTTCTGTACCTCGCTAGAGGTCGAGTTTTGGGTGTTAGCGAATTTTCGGATGTATATTTATTGGCAAAGCGGGTGTCCGTCGTGTGAACTTGCTATAACCCTCCTCACTATTACCACAAGTTTGAATTCAGAAAAACAGTAGGCATCTACAAAAATACGAGTACCTACCAGAAAATTAACAAACGGATTCTCATTTTTTTTTGGGTTTGCCGTTGTAGTGATGCGATTCAGATTGATAATTTTAAGGATATAAGGGACAAATGAAATCCTGGTTGTAAGTCTGAGGACGTTTTAATGAATTTCAGTACAAAAAAATAAGGAGGTTATAGAGAGGAGGGTTATAGTAACTTCACACGACGGACACCCGCTTTGCCAATAAATATACATCCGAAAATTCGCTAACACCCAAAACTCGACCTGTAGCGAGGTACACACATTTATTTATTTATACTGGCCTTTTGAATTGAATTTTTCAGTTAATCCAAGTGTAAAACCAAACGGATTCGTATTCAGAGATGTGGATCCGAAATGATTTGGATTGACAGGTGTGATTCCAAATTTTGGATTCGGATTCACACTTGCAAATATGAATCTATTCGAATTCACAATTCGAATAGATTCAATGTATTCATACATTTAATGTATTCGTATTCGGATTGACACGTTAAGGTGCTGTGAATCGGATTCGGATTTACGAATACGAATCTGCCCATCTCTGGTTAGAGGAGACAGCGGGAGGACGGTGAGGGGGGAGCACAGACGGAGCAGGTTCTTGGCAATGGGGTAGGGGATATTAGTAGAGAGTTCCAGGCTAACACGGTGGCTGCTAGCACGGTACCGTGGTGGGCGTTCCAGTAGAGTCAACTGATCCGAAGTGGGCGATCCAGTAGTGTCAACTGATCCGAAGTGGGCGATCCAGTAGAGGTAAAAGCCACCGTGGTAACCTGAAACTCTCTATTGTGTTATCATTCATTGGTCGACCCTCCACTACAAAATTGAAATTGTGGCTGTGAGGGGGAGGTGGTAGAGTTAGAGGAGACAGTGGGAGGTGGTAGAGTTAGAGGAGACAGAGGGAGGACAGTGAGCGGGGGAGTGGTAGAGTTAGAGGAGACAGTGGGAGGACGGTGAGTGGGGAGAGCACAGATGGAGGAGGTTCATTGTAATGGGGCGGGGGATATAAATGTGTTATCATTCATTGGCCGACTCCCACTACAAAATTGAAATTGTGGCTGTGAGGGGGAGGTGGTAGAGTTAGAGGAGACAGTGGGAGGTGGTGGAGATAGAGGAGACAGAGGGAGGACAGTGAAAGGGGGAGACTCCCTTTCATAGATGGATGAGGTTCGTGGTAATATGGCGGGGGGAGACTAGGTACTGTTTTTTCCACTCGATCACAGTACAAATCTTTCGTTATATACTTTTTTGAGTCTAATTCAAGTTTTCTCTAATGAAGTTCATGGTTTTCCATTGCCAAATCAAGGCTTTCTAGGTACACGGTTCGCCAGTGTTTTGTGTGTTGAAACCTATTGAAAAGGGTCCGAATCGTAAAACAAGGTTAACTCTGCTCCTCTTCTTCAAATGTCCACGTCAACAACTTTAGATTATAATCGTAAAATTTAAAACCCCCTAAAATTGCGTGATTTTCACACTTCAACTTCTTTGATCTTTACAATTACTGCAAATCGCAGTTATGATCGTCGGTCACCGTTACAGGATTTATGACATTAGTAACTTGCTTGCACTCTACAACAGGCTTTTCCATCAACATAGAGAGTTGCATACACAACGTACTGCCTCAGGCTCCTCAGCTATCCCGGCAATTTACTGCTCCGTGGATTTATTGCTAATTTCTCCCTTGAACCGCGCATTCATCTCTTGTCGGGCAGAATTATTGTCAAACCTGGTACGTCCGTTGGTGTGTTTTTGATTATTAACATGCTTCAGAATAGTTGAAATTAGAATACACGCTGAAAATGGAAACTCAACCGCCTTGCACCGTAATAATTCATCAATTACCCTAAGGGCCGGTTTCACCAACGTAAACGAAGGAGTTGATCTCGGTTCAAATCGCGATTCAACTCGTGAACGGTGATTGCCCGTCAGGTTGGGTTTCACTACGGGCGTTCAACCCTGAACTCAGATCAAGGGAGTTCAGGATTGAGCGCTCGATTTCGGCCGGTCAACAGGAATAAACTCGGTTCAACTTCACTTTTCCCTCCCGCTTATCCATTCAACAATGTCTCGGGCACAAGACAATGCAGCGAGGCAACAGCTAATTGATACTTACGTTGGTCGAATGACCAATCAATAAATTTATGTAATTGATTCAAATATAAGGGGTTTTTTCTTCATTTTCATAATGTTCTAATTCAATCAATAATAGTCTGCAAAATTGCAATACGATTCATTAGAAAACCAAACTTCAGCCTTTTTTCAAGACCTCGCAAATTATATTATTTTATTATTCTATCTTTTTCTCTGGTTAACCTCCCCCATGAATTGAGAATCCACTGCTGCCATCAAACGGCTTTGAATGGTTGTTCATGCGCTATTATAGAGAGAGTAAACTCCGCTCGTTATTTGGGTATTGCATTTGACGAGAACCTGCGATGGGATTTGCACATTACATACCTAACGAGATGCTTGGTCAAGTTCAACCACATCTTCTATAATCTACGAAAGTGTGTTAAACTCAAGTTCCTTGTCGTTCTGTATAAGTCCTTAGTACAGTGTGTTATTTCCTCAAGAGTTCAAACCGCGGATGAGAGCTGCTCGAACTTGGTTTTCATTGATCTTAGTTCAATGTGAACGCCGATCCTAGAACCTCGTTTAACTTGGTGAAACCCAAAACTTTTCGAACTGAGATCAATCCACCGGTTACGTTGAACAAGGTATCCAATAAACCGAGTTCATGGTTTATTGGTGAAACCGGCCCTAAATAATATTATTAAAAGCTACCATTATTATGATATCTGATTTTATTCCTCTGACATTTTTGAACGATCATTTAATCATTTCTGTGTGATCTCGTAATGAGAAAAAAAGTATCCTCATGCGGTATGAATTCTTGAGCGAACGTACTTATTCAATTGACCCTTCAATACATATCAACATGATGAATCATTTTCTATGTTTTTTTATCTACGAAAAATATAAATTCAACAATTAGTAGCCCTGTAAACGTTTTTGTTATAATACTATTCCGATTTGGAGCGATTGCAAGTCAACCTGCCTCGTAGTATTCTATAATCATTGAAGACCGATTCAGCATTCCATAACGCACAGAATGTTATCAAACACGAATCACTGGCACCATAATCATTTCGACGTATGCTGGTTTCGAAATTTTAACATCCCCAATTCCACAAAGAGTCGTATTTCCTGTCAAGCGCCACTTTAAGAGTAAAGGTGTTTTTCAGAGTGAAATATGAGTGGGCCCTCGAAATATCAAATCTCCAGATCCATTTGTTCAGACATTTACTGTGAAGTCAGCAATCAAATTTTCTTTATTTGATTATCAAAAATTTCCATCTACTGTCATCTGTCCTAGTATACCAAAAATTATGGACGCATTAGGGATTTTTAGTGTTTTGGAAGATTGAAAAAGGCGTAATTGTACGTTGAAGGTGTGTGAAATTATCAAGTTTAGTTCATCATTAAATGATGATCAAATTTTGATGACGACTTCTCTTGCCCAAGGGAATGTCCTGTTTATGTTTGACGTAAAGCCACAATTTCCCTGTCCAATTGATTCGCTCGAGTAGAAGATTGTGGCAATCGTTCGAGCGGCGATCGACTGTGAAAACGGACCGATAAGCGAACCTGACTATTATTGTGTTTATAGAGGCGGACGGTGGACAATATGCCGGCCACTTGGGAATATCTGGCTAATTGGAAAGGAACCAATTTAACTCCAGGAAAAGGATTGAAAGCTCCCAGAGGGTGAAACGAAGCTGGTTTCGGTAAGAGAGACGGAAATTGACGGGGGAGGCGTCAAGGGACTTTTGTCCGCGTATTTAAACGGATTTCTTCTTTCGGCGTCCGGATTTTTACGCGTTCTGTATCGATACGAATTTAGGGAGCTCACATTTATCGTAATATTGGTGTATTCTACCTACCAGATGTTATTGCAAGGCCCCTTTGGGTGCCTCTTTGATGTTTAGCGATAGGATGTTTTTTTTCCTTTCCAGAAAATTAAATTTTGTTGTTGTAGAAATAATGATCTTCTCACCAAGTTGACAGGTTGTTTGAAATTTCAAAGGTCCTCCATCTGGAAAAGAAGAATACATTAACTTATTTGGTAGTATTTTGGACGACAACATAATCAAAGTCTGATGATTCCAAATCGAGGGTCTCACGGCAACTTCCCACATCGTCACAATTTATTTTACTGAATTAGGCAGTAAAAATGGTCATTGGCAGATGGTTTTCTGGATCTGCTAAAGTCCTCAAAATGACACTATGGGAAGTTGCCGTGAGATCCTCGAAATATTACGAGTATCTATAATCATGTTGAGAAATGTACCTACTCCAGAGTGAGTGTCAGTGGACAGGGGGAAGTGGAAGTCAAGTCTCCATAATAAATCGAGGTATCCCACCACGGACTAAATCTCCCAAATTCCATTAATAATTCACTCCTTTCGGGCATTTTGTCAAGAAATATGAAGAAATCATGCCCTTCGAGGAGTTGGTAATAATGTATGAAGGTGTTATTCATAAATCGCAAGGAGCAAACTGTGTGGCTGTCAAAGTCCTTAAACCAGCTGCTAAGCAACATTCCCATAACACGACGCCTGAGAGTTCCGCCAGCAAAACATTGTCTGAATTTCCCTCAGCAAAAACGTTTTCTGAATCTAAGAACTTGCTCTTCGACCTTACCTTGGTTCTTTCATCTGAGTAATTTCCATTTCCACTCTAATTAATTTTCGGTCGTCACGAATACTAAACTCTCACATAAATCAACACAACATCAGCTTGACATGTGGGAGACTTCGCAGGGTTTCCATTGCACGTTTACTCTTGGTCGATTAAAATGTGCCAATAAACCAAATGAAAAACTTCGCCACTTCTTGACACAGCGGTTTATTAGCTTTTTTGTACAGATCTAAAAACTAAAAACTATACCGTTCCATTTGACTTTTTTGAAATATGAATTTTTCAAAATTCGTTTTGAACCCCTTTCCATTGACCTAGCGTTATGAAAAGTTTGGAGGATCATTATGGGGTTGGTCAGAACCCGTAAACCACATTTCGTAATTTTAGCACAGCTAGGGCGAAGGGCGGACGGACGGATTTTTTTTAAACTCAATTTTCGGAATCTACGTATCTTGAAACGTAAACCAGCAAATTATCTGCCCTGTTAACTAAAAGCATCAACCCCCTATTTTGGACATGGCCTTTTCGATGGTGAAGACCAAATTTCCAAATTCAAACCGGAAGTGGGGAAAATTCTGACCATAAACTTACGAAAATTGGTCAATGTTAGGGTAAAACGCCTCAACGGCACGCTGTTGAGATAAAACGCCTCAACTCTTGGATGAAAATGCCTCACAACGTATTTATTTTCGCGCTAGTGTTAAGGTAAAACGCCTCAACTCACCGAAATGTTGAGTAGAGGCGTTTTACGTACAAACATTTACAACATTCTCCTAACAAAACATTCGTTTGATTGAGTTGTTTCCGTTAAGGTGACTGTCTCATGAGCATGTTGAGGTATTTTACCTAATCAAACAATCCCAAAACGGAAGCTTTAAGTTTTAACTGCAATTAATCGATTATAAATCGATTAATTTGCGAGTTTTTTCGAGTGTTTTTAATGATTTGCAGTCAACTTACATCAAACGTTTCAGTGAAAAACTTTGAGGCGAATTTCTGCAATGTTTTGAATTTTTACCTCAACAGGACAGTTTTGAAGGGGTATTTTTTTCTTGGGCGATTCCAAAGGTTTATTATTTAAAGAGACGGTAATGAGGACATCAAACTTGGTAAGCATTTCGGCTTAGCTGGATATAAAGTGGGCATCAGGGCATGCAATGCTGCGTCATTTAGAATCTGGACCATTTCAAGTACAAAAAAAGGACAATATTTATTCTAGAGTTAGGTCGGTATTTCCATACCTGCCGGCTCCTCTCTGTTGTTTACATTACGCTAAGGATCCCGCTGGATAGGGGACTACTCACTTTGTCCCGTATTATCTCCCATTCCACCCACAATTCTCTCCTTCACTTTATTTTTCTATTTTCCCCAAGTGGAACATTAAGGGGTTCCCTCCTGAACGACTTTTTTGCTCCCGCTTTCAACGATCCAATTGCATTCCGAGTGATAGTATAGGTCACAATTACACTGTATATCCCCCCCCCCCCCACCACCACCACAGGATCTTCATCTCCGGATGGTCCATCGGTTTTAATCAATTGGCGGCTTTCTGGTCCTTTCCCTTCCGCTCCTCGAGGGCAACTGAGGGGATAAACTTCGACAACTTCTGCCCGTCCACAGGTCAAAACCGACAGAACTACTTAACTAATGAATTTCATTCCCAGATTCATGATTATAATGCACATTTGCGGTTCGGTGGAAAGGCTGACAGTCATAAATCCGTCGGCTACAAACAACCTTCGACATTGTTTACATCCACCTTCAATAAACTTGCCGACTATTATTTTACGTTGAATGGGATCGAAGTAATCTCCTTTAAATCGTCTCGTGTCATTCGCCCACACTACTTCAATGCAAAGCTGAAATTCATAGTTAGGTAGGTAAAATAGTATTTAAACGTTACTAATTTCGTCATTTTATTGAGTTTTTGGCGGAGTCCAAGTTTACCTGAATGGGCTTCAATCGATTTATTTTTAGCGATACTGGGGCAGACAACATTAATAAATAGTTTCAATAGAAATAGTTGCAAACTCCTAATCACTTTGAGGACGTGAATCCCGTTACAAAAAATCTTTTGAAAAGATTGTCTCCAAAGTGATTGCAGGGATCATTATAGAAGATGGGGGACCCGTGCTTACATAAGTTTAGTTACAGTTCGTATCTTTTGGTTTATTATCTTCGATAATGAACCACTGGAATCGCCCAAAGAAAAAATTTTTTTAACCCCATCTCATAATTTGTTGGTTTACGTTTCAAGATACGTAGATTCAGAAAATCGAATTAAAAAAAATCCGTCCGTTCCCCGTACGCCGTCCGCGCCGTTTACCCCAATTAGCGTTGAGCTAAAATTTCGAAATTTGGTTTTCGGGTTCCGATCAACCCCACAATGATCCAAACTTTTCATAACCCTCAATGGGAAGGGGTTCAAAACAAACTTTGAAATTTCGACTATGTCATATTTCGAAAAATTTAACTGAACGGTGTAATTTTTAGTTCACTTTTGACTGACCTGAAAAATTACAAATTTTTCAAGACCAATTATTGGAGTTTTGTACGACCAGCCGTTCGTTCACAGTGAGCGCGCAAATGTTTAGGAGAAACACTAAACTTATTGTCTAAAACGGCCGTTAGGTCGGTCAGCCCCCAGACGCCCAACATAAAACTATATTTTTTCCCTCTTCCCGGTGAACTAGAGACTGGAAATTCTAACTGTGAGTCGGGGGTTGACCACATTGCAATATTCAATCGGTTTCTCATCTGTAAAATTGTTTAAATAACACCTTTTCGTAAAAATACAAATTAAATTTTGATGATGAGCTATTGACTTGAAATTATAAATATAGGTCAGAACTGGATGACAATGCATACTGTACTGTACTATAACAAATCGTACTTACAACAATGTACCATCCCATACTCAGACCATGTCATACAAACCGTACATTGTTGTAAGTAAGATTTGTTATAGTACAGTATGGTATGCTATGAAAGAAATTCGTATGGTATTCTGCATTTAATTTTCTAATTTGATTTTCTACGTAGAACGTACTCCTTAAATTAACTGAGTCTATCTTGAAACGTAAATCCTCAAATTTTGAGAGGGGGGTTTAAAAATTGTTTTCTTTGATCGATTCCAACAGTTCATTAGGTATCGAAGATAATAAACCAAAAATTGAAAAGAATTTAGTTAGATTGACACGTTGTAATATATATTTGAGTCACAATTGAGTCTAGAAAATTATACTTTGGAGACATTCTCAAGACATTCGCCTGGATTTTGTACGAGCAAATGTCTTGAGAATGTCTCCAAAGTATAATTTTCTAGCCTCAATTGTGATAGAATATTCAATTTTCGAAAACGTTGCAAATATATATTACCTACAACGTATCAATCTAACTAAATTCTATTCAATTTTTTGTTTATTATATTCGATACCTAATGAACTGTTGGAATCGATCAAAGAAAACAATTTTTTAACCCCCCTCTATTTTATCTAAATGTGATAACGTGGTTTTCTTTTATTCTGTGTATTCTATGCAGAGTACGTTTGACTTGAGTCTCCTTCCTCCCTTACCCACATCCTCCCACCCCCACCTCCTCCCTCCTCATTCCTGCTCCCTCTTCCCTCCTTCCTTCCTCCTCCACCACTCCCTCCCACTTCATCTTCACTCCGTCCTCCTCCCTCCATCCTTCTCCCTCCTCGCTCCTTCCTACTCTCTCCTCCCTCGTCGTTACTCCCACCTCTCTCCTCCCTCGTCGTTACTCCCTCCTTCTTCCTCCTCCCTCGTCGTTACTCCCTCCTCTCTCCTCCCTGCTCGCTCCTCCCTCCGCCTTCCTCCTCCCTCCTTGTAGCATGAAAACTTCGGCTAATTCAGCCGTTGTGGCACCTGCAGAGAAATCAGCTGATTCATCTCCGTCAATGCCACCTTAAGAAGGAAGTGCTGCAACCCGACGGCGTCGAACTCCTCATCAATACGTTGTGATTAATAAGGATTCTGGATTTTCTTCGTTCCCGCCGTTTCGTTCAGTCCACCAAAAATTGTTTGCCGTTTTGAAGTGAAGTACCGCACTTATTGCTGTTTATTAATTGCGTTGGACCCCAGGAAGGCGAGTATACATTTCAACCTCCAAACAGGTCATCCCCCGGTTCAAAATACATTGATTTTTCAAATCCCCTCGTCAACAGCTTTTTGAGAGAGGGAAGGGCCCTCTCTGACCCCTCTTGTGACGAAATTCAAAATCGGGGTGGACATCAATCAATACGTTATCCACTTGATATCACGTTATTCGCTTGAAATCTCGTAATTTGCTTGATATCTCAATACCCTGTTGATATCGCGTTGTCCTCCCTGCTGTAAGGAAGATGATAAACCGGTGTGAAAGAGTTTGCAGAGTTTTTCCGATGTGGAGCTGACAAGTGGGCGAATTACCGGAAATTACTACATAATCAGTGGTACCTAATCCCTAATCTTTAATTATTAAATCATTAAATCGCAACGATGCATTTCTGTACGGGGTAAGTGTGGATAAAATTGAATTTTCGGACTGTCGAAATCAGAATGAATCCTCACATTTCTAGGCTCAAAATGTGAGGTCAATCTTGATAATTTAAAACGACATGGCAAAAGAGTTTTGCACAAGCGCAGACCACACAACTGACGATTTAATTAACTAAACTCTATAAATATATGAACCACTGACTACCAACTCACTGTTAGGTTTTGATAGAGACATAAATAGATGTCCTGTATTATTATTGAATAAATGGAATAAAAAGGATACGGATAAAGACCACTTATTCCTTACAGAGATGCAAAGAGAAATATTTAGGTAAATATGATGGTATATTGTACATGGAGCTTAAAATGGCCACTTAAGAACAATGTTAACATTTTCATCTTGTCTCCCCCAGGTATTCTGTAATGTTTCTAAGCGTTTGGGAAGAAATATAAAATTCAACTGAAAGATGTGTTCTGATCCCACTGGGCCACCATTGAAAGCTTGTTGCTGAGTACATAGAAGTTGTCACAAAAAATAGATGAGGAAATCGAAGACTAAACAAGAAACTCGATCTTCAACTTTTCGAACGTACAAACAAAGTCGGTAAATTGAATAAAGAAAAGAGCTTCTGAAGTTGCAGGTTTCTTTCCCATTTTCCGAGGACTTTCCTCGCTAAAAATACCCTTCCACTTCTTTTTCTTTTTTTTTGTTCATCACTGGTGGGCGTTTGCCAATACATACAATCATTGATGGCTGAAGGCAAGCTTGCTGTGGATTTAATTAAAGGCCAACCGAACCAACAAATTCTTAACCTCCTACAAGCCATCACGTCGGCGACGCTAGAATGCAATCGGACTGGACTGGCTGCTCACTTCACTTTTTTCTACTGCTTCAATTTAATCTTAACCTACGATTTCACCACTAATTTCATTCTCGATTAAGGGGTTTCAATTCCAATTTGAAGTTGAAAATATCAGCACTAGAATAGAGGAGCTCTTGGATTCCATAATTTCCATATTATTACGGTAAGCATCGTTCATTACACAATAAACATGCCAGCTGAATCATTTTTGTCGTTGTACCCAGTGGAGAATCAAATCACATAATGGGATACATATGAAGGGTATTGGAGACGTAATTCTAAATTATAATTATAAAAACGATCAAGTTCAAGCCATCTGACTGAAGATGGTCAGCGTTGTTGGTTCAATATAAATCACAGCTCGGATTATTACATTTGTTCAATTCTGATTATTTTTCGTTTAGGAATATTTAATGGTTGGAATAGTACACGAGGGAAACATTTTCGTAATGTTGAAAAAATACTAACGATCTGAAGCAAAAAACCGAACCCGGGACGTTTTTGGCTGTATTGAACTGAGGACATTCCGCTTGAATACGAAAGGCCACCGGGGGGATGAATGATGAAACGTGTTATTGGATGATAAATCGAAACCTCCGTTGGCATATAAAAGAATTGAGTTTTTAGGGGGAGGCAGGGAAATAAAATAAATATAAGGCCGTTGGTTCCATGAGACGTCACGGAATGGAATTAGAGGGATGAGAGTTGTGTGTTTGAGTAGGGTGAGGATCAGGATGGTTGGAGGTGCCGTGAATCTCTACGACCGTCGAGGGAAAACGTTTCGGGTGGAACGACAAGGGAATATGTACCTGATTCCGAGCAGAAAAAGGTGATCGTACATCAGCGATAATTTTGGCTCAGGAGGATTGCAGATATGATAATTCACTGTTTGTTTGCATAGTGTAGAAACAAAGATACATCACGAAAAAAAACTGTCGAATCCGAATAGTTTTGATTAACGTGGACACATTGTATTTGACAAGAGTTCGTTAACTCCGTCTAACTCCTGGGGTAATGGGAATTCAGTACTGCGAACGTCGGAATGAAGTGGTCAGTCCAGGACTCCACGGATCAGTGTCACGAGCATATCCAGTCATCACTATTTGGGTACTAGCTGAAGTAGACATATCTGGCAGGGGTTTCACGTCCCACTGGCTTTCTGAAAAGTTGTGACGAGAAGCGCCTGGGATTCGAATCAATGAACTCAGCCGCTATCCCAATCTGAGCTCCAACTCGGTCGCCCCTGGCTGGCTATATTTTTTTTAATTAAAGGCGACATAAATGATGTCACATCAACCGAACAAAAAGTCTCTACACTTCTCACAATGAAAATATCGTGAAACGCGGAACAAAATGCCTTCCTTGATTTCTGAGAAATATATCATCATTCCGGTTCAAGTATTGACCGATTTTGTTTGGTTACAATAAGCGCCCTTCAGTCATATTGCTCAAGATGGTGGTAGGCGATTGTAAGCTGAGCCCAAATCCGAGGTAGCCGATGTAAACTGAGCTCAATCCTTACTACTGGCCCAACCCCTTGATGTGTAAACTGAGCCCAGGATGCACTCATACTCGAAATCTCCTCAACTCGCTCCCTGTAAACTGAGCCCAAGGAACCAGTTAAAAGCAGCCGTTCATTCCACCAAATTTTATTAAGAGTATGTTTTTATTCCTTGATTTATGTGTCCAACTAATCTATAAGGTACCTACTAATCAGTTGATTGGGGGATGTTTTTATTCCGCAACTCCGTCCACTTAATGTATATGTCCAACTAAATTTTATCATATCCACTTCGATTTGAACGAAACCACGCTGGGTCATAATAACCTTCGCACATGACATACTCGTAGTTTGGGTACCCGTTTACTTGGAGAAGCTGATAGACTCCTGGGGCTGGGCTGAGATTACAACTCGCATCGATGAGCGATTCGAGGGCTGGGCTGAGTTTACATTTAGATAAGACAGACTGACCTCGGTCTACTGCGCTTGGGCCAAGATTACACCCGCCCGTCAGGCCCTCTAAATGGCCAATGATAACGATTCCACGCAGAATAGACAGATTGGTGGAGAGCGACTTGTATTTTTAAGGCCCTAACAGATTGGATACAGTTACCTCATTCAGATACATAGCTCTGTTACCTGAAGGATAGACATCAGCATAATAAACGACAATAAATAGCACAGTCCTCATGTCTGCTGTTGGCTCAATCCTTATGCAGCTTATACTGCTGAGTTGTGGAGCAGGTCAAGATGAAACTATTTGTGAAAATCCCATTGTATCCCACTAAACATTCCGAATTACAAGCTATATCTCCGGTGGTTGGTCGAAATTCATTATTGGGGCTGAATCTTCTACCGTTTCTTCCAATCTACAATAGATAAAGAACTTATCGAATTGCTACGAATCTAGATGTTTAGCTCAGCTCTTGGGTGCTCACTAGGGGTCGGTAATTGAACCCGTGAAGGGCGACAATGTGTGTGAATTGGCGAGTTGATTAGCGTTCCATGTTTGAACTTATTACAAAATTCAATAGACAAGCTTAACAAATTAAGTAGAAAGAACAGAATCAGAAGAATTAATTACAGTACATCTTACAACCGGTACTTACTATAGTTTATACATGAAGTTCAATGAAATAATCACGTCAATTCATACAACAAACGGATGGATGAATCCGTACGAGCATAATACCAAAATTCCTTGAGTCTATGGTGTAATTTCCTGTGCCAAAGTGTTGTATAAAGGTACTGTATAAAGATGAAAGCATTACCACGTAGCAAGCGTAGATATCATTTCTATATAAAGTGAGGGGTAATCAGTTCTCAGCTATAACGGTTGGTGGGATATTTCTGATATTGTTGTTCATTGCACGTCCAGCAGTTATATGTTTACCGCACGGCCACTACACAGTTGAAGATGTTCAGATAGAACTGGGAGGGGAAAGCCTAAGCTTTTATGTGTTGTGCGCCTCTTCTAGACTGGGCTTTAACGGAACAAGGTCTTTCACAACATTCACTGTCACTAATCCCGCCGTGCCATTGAGTGGGATTGCTTTCAGTAATAATGGAGTGACGAGCTCAGAGGAACCGAGTACATGACAATAGGAAATAGCGAACTATAGCAAAGCCAGTGAAATGTAATAGACCACAAATAAATCAATTCTAGTTTAGCTTGAGGGAGGCTGAGCTTCTCGTACCTGAACAATAAATACTGACTTAAAACTGTTCTCACTCTCCCATCAAAACCAATGGCTTCATTTCAGTTGGCTTGACTTCATCCTTTTATGGCGCAGACGCTCATTGTGGTGTTAGTGACGTTGAGGATGCTTCAGAAGATCCACCTAAAATCTACTTCAGCCGTTTGGCGTCCATTTTTTCGTTTAATAGAGATTGCCTCACCTCCGTAAAGTTTGTGACTATTGTTATCTAAGGAGGTTGGTGGATTGGAACCGAGTTTTGATGATAAATGCATGGAGTGTGCTACGGTATGCAAACATGATCATCATAAACCTTTGTTCGGCCGTAACCTCACACCGCGAAAACAAATAATAAAATAACAAAAATAAAATACGCTTCCTCATAAAATTCCCTTTCACTCCCAGTTCAACCACCTTGAGGTTGTTGAACGTCACGTCCCGTTGGCATACCTGGGTAGTCCCTACACCTGGTTAGTTATCCCTACATCTGTGTACTTATACCATTAACCCCCTGTGGCAACGACCTAAGGTCATTGTATCATAACTGACTTCGCTCTTCCATTCCATCCCTCCAAGTTACCCCCTCTCGCGGTTTATTGTGTTTTCACAAGAGTTCCAAAACGTCTGCTCCCCTCTACCTAGGTTATAAAATCCCTGAGCACTGCCAAATGCGTACAGTCCACCGTACAGTCCACCGTTCAACCATCGTTCAGTCTACAAACTTCGATCAGTCAACGCGGTTGAGTCAACCAACGCGGTTGACTCAACCAACGCGGTTGAGTCAACCAACGCGGTTGAGTCAACCAACGCGATTCAGTCAACCAACGATCTGTCAACCAACACATTCACTCGCATCACATTCAAACGCATCACTTTCGATCTAACTGATAACTGTTCGTACCCGACCTACTCTGTTTCAAGTGACTCAAGTCTCCTCAGTGTAGTAACCCCTCGTGTGTTCAAGTGCATTCACTCTACGTAAACCTGTATTTTTCTACAATCGTTCATCTATTCATTAACCTGTACACATCGACATTTCATAACGCGCACGATCATATGTAAATATATATCATCAATCGAAGTTAAAAGGACTGCCTTGTCATTTCATCCCTGATCTTCCCGTTGGTAGAGCAAACAGCCCTACATTTTGGTGCCGAAACCCGGGAATGAATCAGGCAAGGGTTGACAGTGAAATCCAAGTCAACTCTTGATGCAACTTATCCAACATCATCCGTCATCATCCAACTGCTCTCCCACATCGAAACAAAATGTCAACGAAACAAAATGTCTATTCGTCATGGTGCTCCAACTACCAAACCATCAGCACGGAAGTCCGACCCCTCACCAAGGACTTACTGAAAATCGTCGAAGTCATCACGGGCCGTCTACACAAACACCTCACTGCCTGGAAAAAGCTCCTCAACGAACGCGCCGCCTCTCTGCCCCCACCGTCGCGTACTGTAAGTACAAACAGTTCTCAGTCAGATTTTAGTTCGAATACTTATAGTGATTTGAAAACACTGGCAGTGCTCATCACAACCATCCCCGTTTTTTGACTTTTCACAATTTTAAAGACCAACGCTTCGATGATCATATCGCTCTCAATGCTTGATAACTAGACTGGACGGAGCCCTCATTATCGAATAATCTTTCCTTTAATAAAACTCAAACTAATCAAACTCTCTCATTAATAAAATCGTTCCCTGAAAACTCCGTACTTCCCACAGCGTGTTGTACTTTATCGAACTCTCTCATTAATCCCTGAAAATTCCGTACTTCCCACAGCGTGTTGTACTTTATCGAACTCTCTCATTAATCCCTGAAAATTCCGTACTTCCCACAGCGTGTTGTACTTTATCGAACTCTCGCATTAATCCCTGAAAGTTCCGTACTTCCCACAGCGTGTTGTATTCTATCGAACTCCCATTAATCCCTGAAAGTTCCGTACTTCCCACAGCGTGTTGTACTTTATCGAACTCTCTCATTAGTCCCTGAAAATTCCGTACTTCCCACAGCGTGTTGTACTTTATCGAACTCTCTCCAATAATCGCAAAAACCGAAGGGATCCTAAATTCTAGGCCTCTCTCTCCTCATCCCCAGCCGTCCTACAAATTCTTACTCCCGGTCACTTCCTCATACAGCGTCCACTGAATCCCCTCGCCGTTGGGGAGGTCGTCCTCATCATGGACGACGACCTACCACATTTTCGATGGCCCTTAGGCCGCATTACCATACCCCTTGTGACTTCCGTTATCCTTCGCTGGCCCCCGAACCATGTTCGGCCGTAACCTCACACCGCGAAAACAAATAATAAAATAACAAAAATAAAATACGCTTCCTCATAAAATTCCCTTTCACTCCCAGTTCAACCACCTTGAGGTTGTTGAACGTCACGTCCCGTTGGCATACCTGGGTAGTCCCTACACCTGGTTAGTTATCCCTACATCTGTGTACTTATACCATTAACCCCCTGTGGCAACGACCTAAGGTCATTGTATCATAACTGACTTCGCTCTTCCATTCCATCCCTCCAAGTTACCCCCTCTCGCGGTTTATTGTGTTTTCACAAGAGTTCCAAAACGTCTGCTCCCCTCTACCTAGGTTATAAAATCCCTGAGCACTGCCAAATGCGTACAGTCCACCGTACAGTCCACCGTTCAACCATCGTTCAGTCTACAAACTTCGATCAGTCAACGCGGTTGAGTCAACCAACGCGGTTGACTCAACCAACGCGGTTGAGTCAACCAACGCGGTTGAGTCAACCAACGCGATTCAGTCAACCAACGATCTGTCAACCAACACATTCACTCGCATCACATTCAAACGCATCACTTTCGATCTAACTGATAACTGTTCGTACCCGACCTACTCTGTTTCAAGTGACTCAAGTCTCCTCAGTGTAGTAACCCCTCGTGTGTTCAAGTGCATTCACTCTACGTAAACCTGTATTTTTCTACAATCGTTCATCTATTCATTAACCTGTACACATCGACATTTCATAACGCGCACGATCATATGTAAATATATATCATCAATCGAAGTTAAAAGGACTGCCTTGTCATTTCATCCCTGATCTTCCCGTTGGTAGAGCAAACAGCCCTACAACCTTCTTGTTGCTGCTCAACGGGGAAAATGCTCAAGTTACAGTTTGCTCGTGTATTGTCTACAGTAATGAGACTCCATTTTTGCCACGCGTTCAAGAACATCTCGTAGATCAACCACTTTTGCTTCGTACCTATTTTTCTGCAGGTATTTCTTCTGTTCCTTCGTCTGAGTCAGGATTTTTCAATAACGAACTGAAATTTATGAGAGAAAACTCAAGGATAACTATAATTTTTTAAGGAACAAAATTTTTTATCCAATTGAACTGACAAATAAAAGTATTTACTTACCTACCTTTTTTGGAGGGACCTCGAAATCGCAATGCTGACGCACAAACTTACGGATTTTACTGTAATAACGTAAAACTTTGCAAACCTGAATACTGACCATGCAGATTTGTTCCCTGAATACTTATTGTTTGGGCTGATATAAATGGACAGCTATATTTTCGCAGAAATCATTAGCAAATATTGCAGCAATATTTCACTGACATGCCTCGTGCCAACTCAGGCAGTGTGATTGACAATCAGCCAGTAATACATGTAAATGATCAGTCACTGATA
This sequence comes from Stenodema calcarata, assembly GCA_963920205.1. NCBI lineage: Eukaryota > Metazoa > Arthropoda > Insecta > Hemiptera > Miridae > Stenodema > Stenodema calcarata. The sequence continues at coordinate 6,171,658 of OY986049.1, forward strand.
ACTTCAGTAATTCAGCAGTGATTCTTACCAATGATGCATCACTGATCGTCGAGTGATTTAGTGATTAGCAGTGATTAACACTAGTAATTGATCACTGGACACTCCAGTGATCGTATGATAAAATACTAGTGATTACACCAGCCAATTACTGGAAATCACTACATAATCAGTGGCAATCACTAATTTTCACAGATTAAATCATTGAACCGCCAATGATGCATTTCTGTAAGGGATTATTATTTTCATCCAACATATGTACCGATTTGCCTTCGTAAGTTCAGTAATTATCTCAACGTCGAACAGAGCAAGAACATTCACACAAAAACTGTGAAGTCTTCTTTCTGAACGGAACATCGCTTGAGGGAAAACAAAGGACCTGAAATAGACCGGAGTTTATGGGCTCCAGAATAATAAGTAGGGAGTTTTTCGTGTTACTTCATTTTTTGTAGTCACTGTATTTTCCTCGGGGATTTCAGCATAAGCAGGTCGCTTATTAAAGTGCGGGTGGTAACTTCGGGTCACATTTGCATTTAAACCTTGAATAAAAAGAAGAGATGCCTTGGAAATGACGGTTGATATTAATTTTATATTTGAATTGGCGGTCGCCCTTGTTGGATTCTCCATGAACAACAAGACAACTATGAGCGCATGGGCGTTAAACTAAGTTTCATAATTGTTGCAGCGAATGAAAGTCCATATTATAAAATGGGCAGAATTCATACCGGTAGGAAGCACCATGATCATGTAGTCATTTAGGCATGTGCATTTTATTAATCCAATACCTGTTAATTTTGCAAAATTATGCTAAGTTTCGAAACTAAACAGAAGCGGGAACGGAAGTCTTCTACCAAACAATAAAGTGGAACATGGAACCTTTTAGAAACCGGTTTCCTCATTGTACTTAGCTGGCAAAGTTCGCCAGTTACTTCGCAAATACAATAATTCGAAATTTCGTCGGAGTGACGGTAAGGACAGGATAGATGGCGAGGGGGTTTCGGGTTCATTACTTTGTCCCCCTAAGCCGTTTCATTTAGGAGAGGAGCGTAAAACCAGTTTGTGGCTCAGTAATAGAAAGTTAAAGTCGAGCCTAGCGTCCCTTTTACGATAAGATATTAAATTTATGTTACTCCTTCCTAAGCAACGGGTGGACGATTAGGGCCATCTCAGGAACATAATTATAATGAGAAAAAATTTATTTCATTTTTGCATTTTTGGTCTTAAGATTTCGTTCATCTGCAATTTCGTACGGGTCTTCAGCCGTTTTATCTTTCCGGAAGTACACCATAATATTCCGACGTTTCCTCTAATAATCTAATTTTACGAATAGATATCCAAATGATGTATAGTGGTTCCAGTCGCTGCTATTGGTTTATGTGCGTATGTATCATTAATCTCCGCGGTTTGCCTTGAATGGGCGTCATCATGTTTGATTTTCACCTTTGTATAGATTCAAATCTTTTGTGCGTAACACAATGGCAATAATCGATACGCCCCCGAATAGAAGTACAAAGATGATATACAGTACAGATGAGTAGATATACAAAAGAGCTTGGAAAGTATGAAACATTGGGTAAAATATTTCAACCCGCTTCAGGGTTAAAATGTCAAGTTGAGAGCTATTCATGCACGCAAGCCGATAAGAACGTTAGGAGATTTCAGGGACAGTGGAGTAGGTACAGATTATTTGAGCGTATGGCAGCTGGGTTGCAGGAGATAAGAGCAAGCCGAGCGTCCTACCTGTACGTTGACACTCGGGAAATGTCTACCATTTCTGTAGCAAAGGTGTACTGATAACATCTTTTCTACTTTAGTAGTTTTATAGACAACACATCTCAACAACATGAAACTTTTCAGCAGTTCAAATATTATTTGAACTAGAATATATTATATTCTACTATACAGCTAAATTCTTAAATGCATTTCCCTTAAACCGAAACGGGAAGAAACCCTTGAAAAAATTGGGAAATTTAGAAAACAGCGTCATGTATGTACATACATATGTATTTCGCGTCAGTCAACAGAATTTGGTCAATTAAACATAACACTAAACATTTAAAATTATTTTTATATTAAACAATTCAATACATCATCGTACATCGTACATACATCGTACATAGTTACTCGGAAAACCCACTTTGATGGAAGCCATTCATCACAGTTTTGCAGCTAATTTCCCGCCAACTGTCCACACAAACCGACCTATTGCGATTAAATGATCTTCTACACTTATGAACTTACTCCTATTTAGGTGCTCAAGAAGTACGTATGCGGTCTATACAGCCGCAGAAGATGTACCTACTAGATATATTACGAGTAGTAGATAGTATTTCTTACAAAACCGAAGTCCACTTTGCAAAACAATGGATATAACTTACAGTTTTTTCATACTCACTACGATATATTTACATAAGATACAAATATACCGTCCGACATGCACTGGTACGAGAGCTTAATTGATTATTTTAATTAACATTGAACATGTTTTAGCCTTCATATAACTAGCTGAAGCAGAGCGTCTGTTACGACGTTAGCGACTGTTGGTGGTGGTGAAATTTAGGAGTTACACTTTAAGCAGCATAGGGCTGGGATCAGCTAAGTGGCTCTTAAAGCTAATTTGTATGCTATTCACACTATGAAGCTGTAATTTGGTATGTGGCCTCCTTAGGACCTACACGTTAAGCAGCAAATGTACAAGATCAGCTGAGTGGCTCCTACAGCTAATTTCTGTGCTATTCACCATATGAAGCTTTAATTTGGTATGGAACCTCCTTAGGACTTACACTTTGAACAGAATAGGCCCAGGATCAGCTGAGGGGCTCTTAAAGCTAATTTCTATGCTATTCACACTATGAAGCTGTAATTTGGTATGTGGCCTCCTTAGGACTTACACTTTAAGCAGCAAATGCACAGGATCAGCTTAGTGGCTCCTACAGCTAATTTCTGTGCTATTCACCATATGAAGCTTTACTTTGGTGTGGAACCTCCTTAGGACTTACACTTTGAACAGAATAGGCCCAGGATCAGCTGAGGGGCTCCCAAACCTAACAGACATACCCATGATCAGATGTTTTCCCCTGTAAGGGAAAAATTAAGTAACATTTTTGGAATGATTGATTGGGTTCCTGTTGTCCATGAAAAATTCATTTAAAATCCATTTTTCTAGGTAGGGTTTGTTAGAGCTACTGCTATAAATTATTAAATTTGGAACATTTGGCTTGACATTTGGGTTGAATATTATTTTGCATATGTTGAAATGAAAATAGACAGAGTCGTTTTGCAATTCAATCGTGTAACAATTATTGATTTTAAAGAGCAAGGTTTTTACAGGTTATGGGCCCCAGCATGCTTAAATGACTTTTTTTTGTGAACTGTGATTTGGTTTGAATTGAACTAAGAATGGACCTTGCGAAAGTGAAAGTAGGGAACCTTTGTGGAAAGTCGAATTGGGCGGTTTGGAAATTCAAGGTGTCCATGCTCCTCAAAGGACTTCCAAATGCGTGGGAAGTAGTTGATGGAACCTTGACTGAACCTGTTGCACAAACCCCACCTCCACAAAGTGTTGCCGACCCAAAACCTGCTGCCGTCGTTGATTATGATGTGAAACAACGATATGCCACTGCAAACAGCGCTGCAATGATCGTGATTTTGAACAACCTAGCTGATGAAGACATTCAGAAGATCATGAGGTTTCCTAGAGCTCGAGATGCTTGGCAGGAGCTGCACCGACTCTTCGATGGAACTGCTGAAGATAAGTCTTTCGATTTATGCTCACAATTTTTCAGTTATAAGCGTGATGAGAATGATGACTTGGCCACGCATTTGTCTAAACTCAAAAATTTGTGGAATCAGCTTAAAGAAGAGGTAAAAATTGGGGAAAATTGCACTTGCGCTCTCCCTGACGTTTTTCTCATGTGCAAAATACTTGAAACGTTACCCAACGAGTATTTCTCGTTCAAGTCAAGTTGGTTGTTGATGGCCAAAACAGACAGAACGATTGACAATTTGACCTCCCAACTGTGCGCTCATGAACGGGCATTGAATTTGAAAGTCGGAAAGAGTGATCTCGACGTAATGGCCACAAAAGCGAACGATGAAAATTCGCAGAAGAAAATTGCTTGCAATTATTGTGGAAGATCTAATCATAAGATTAATGTTTGCAGATATTGGCTTGCTGACGGTAGACCACCGAAACCCGCAAAATGGAGTGGGAAACTGTCTACATCCAGCCAGTCAAAACCGTCAAATCCGAAATCCTTGAAGACTTGTGCTTCGAATCCGAAGACTTGTGCTTCGAACGTAAATGACATGACGCTAAACGCGGAAACAGAGGTATTTTCCAGCTCAAGTGAGTTAGATTCCTGGTATGTGGACAATGGTGCAACGAAACACATAACACATAGAAAAGACCTGTTTATATCTTTTGAGAATTTCGCAGATGGGCACTGTGTGCGAACAGCTAATGGAAATGCTGTACAGGCTGTGGGAAAAGGTAATGTGGTAATTAAAGCTACAGCGAATGGCATCACTAGGAAACTCACGTTGTCTGACGTCTGGTTTGTTCCGGATATTAAGAAAAATCTGTTTTCCACTCTGTCTGCGCAAGACAAAGTTAATGATAGTAAATTCATCTCGTATGCTGAAACGTGTGAATTCTTAGTAGGAAATGAAACTATTTTGACTGGAAATAGGACTCGGAATGGGGGTCTATATAAACTGGATGCAAGAAATGTTGTGCCTGAAAATTCATTGAATGTATGTTACACTAACAGGATGAACTTGCTGCAAATCTACCATGAGAGACTGGCACACCAGAACATGAAACACGTGGCTAAAGTGGTGAAAGCTGAACTTGGGATCGAGCTCAAAGTAGATGGTCGCATTTGCGAAGCGTGCGTGTATGGCAAAGCTCACAGGCGTAAGTTTGGAACTCGACCAAAAGCAACCACTCCAGGTGAGATTGTTTCATGCGACGTAGTTGGACCATTTCTGAGGTCAGTTGGCTCTAATAGATATTATGTATGCTTCAAAGACAACTATACGAAATATCGTAGCATTTATTTCATGAAACAAAAATCTCAAGTGGTTGAGATGTTGGAGCGTTTCATTGCTGAAACGAATGTGTTAGGCCACCAAATCAAAGAACTTTTGAGTGATAATGGCGGGGAATTTGATTGTGAAGTCGTGAGAAAGTTGTTGCACAAAAATGGCATAAAACAACGATTAACAATGCCATACACTCCTGAACAAAATGGCTGCTGTGAGCGCGACCACAGAACTATTGTAGAAGCCGGTAGAACCCTGATGCACGCTCGTGAAAATATTCCACAAGGGCTTTGGGCTGAAATGATTAATACTGCTTCGTACATAATCAATAGAACTGGTATTTCGTCTGTTGAAGGAAAATCTCCTTTCGAACTGTGGGTTGGGAAAAAGCCAGACATCAAAAACCTACGAATAATAGGCTGTACATGTTATGCTCATATTCCGAAACAGTTTCGAGGGAAAATGAGTAAGAAAGCCGTGAAAGGTATTTTGATTGGTTATGATGAAAATGACGGTTACAGAATTTGGTCCCCTGAGAGACTAAAACTGATAAGGTCTAGGGATGTAACATTTGATGAACAACCTTTAAAACAAGTAGAAAATTTGGATAACAGTGATCAAGATGGATCAGATGAATCAATTGTGAATTTCCGTCATATTTTAGAACTGAAGGAAAAAAGTAATGGAAATGACGTAAATCCTGCTACGCCAACAGCCGTGGATCAAGACGACGACCAAGAAGGCCGAGGTGACTCGACTGATGAACGCTGGTCAGATGCTGAAGGTAATGCAGAGAATGAATGCCCTAATCGAGTACTGAGGGACCGTTCGGCTCTCAGGGAACCAGAAAGGTATGGATTTGATGCTCTGGTTATGTTTGGGGAAGATGAAATTATGAAACTTGATGAACCCAAAAACTATAGGGAAGCGATGAACAGCAATAACAAAGAAAATTGGGAAAAAGCTATGCGGTGTGAAATTGACTCGTTACATGCAAATAATACCTGGACGCTTGCTGAGTTGCCCGCCGGGAAAAGAGCAATACCTACCAAATGGGTGTTCAAAGTCAAAATGAACCCGGATGGTACGGTTGAGCGGTTCAAGGCAAGGCTGGTGGTCCAAGGATTTTCGCAAAAACAAGGCGTGGATTATGAACAAACTTTTTCGCCTGTTGCTAAAGCAAGTACTGTTCGAACACTACTTAGTGTTGCTGCAAGTCAGAACATGCACTTGTTACAATTTGACATATCAACTGCTTTTCTGTATGGCTATTTGCAAGAAGAGATTTATATAAAACAACCCGAAGGGTATAATGATGGTTCGAATCGAGTTTGTAGGCTAAATCGAAGTTTGTATGGCCTAAAACAGGCTCCTCGCTGTTGGAACCAACGGTTCGCTGCATACTTGTTTCGAATTGGATTCAAGCAAAGCGACGCGGACACTTGCTTATTTTTCAAGAAAACAGAAACCACAAAAATCATGCTTGCGTTGTACGTAGATGATGGGTTGGTTGCTGCAAGCCGGGAGGAAGACTTGCAGAGTTTTGTCGCAGATTTGGTAAAAGAATTCAAAATTACAACTAAACCAGCATCGTACTACCTAGGATTTGAAATTTCCAAAGGTCAGGGTGTGATCACCCTCAATCAAAAAGCCTACTTGAGTAGATTGCTCGAAAGGTTTGGGATGGAAGGTTGCCGGACTGCTCCAACTCCAATGGTAAAGGATGGGGAGGAAGTTCCGACAAGGGAGGATGATCCCAAAGATGATCCCGAGGAACACAGCGGAAATCGTTTTCCTTATCGACAAGCTGTAGGTGCACTAATGTACCTAATGGTAGGGACTCGCCCGGACATTTCCTTTGCTGTAGGTGTCGCCTCAAGAACCCTAGAAAATCCGACGTGGAAAAACTGGGTCCAAGTGAAGCGAATTTTCCGTTACCTCAAAGGTACACAGGGATTAGGATTAAAGTACGCTGTAGGAAATAAATCCTTGGTCTGTTACAGTGACGCGGATCATGCGGGTGACGTCACAACGCGCCGCTCAACAACTGGGGTGGTTGCGCTGCTGTCACACGCTGCTATCTCGTGGCTGAGTCAGCGTCAATGCTCGGTGATGATTTCGACAACCGGTGCTGAAATCGTTGCTGCCAGTGAGGGGGCGAAAGAAGTCGTCTGGCTGAAACGCCTCTTGGGTGACATGGATCACTTGGAAGGCCGACCGGTGCTGCGCGTGGACAACGAGTCTGCTATCAAGCTCGCGCAGAATCCTCAGTTTCATCGCCGCACCAAGCATATCCACATCCGTCACTTCTTCGTTCGAGAGCAGGTGACGTCTGGAGAACTCGACATCGAGAAGGTTGACTCCGAGGACCAACTAGCCGACCTGTTGACTAAGCCTCTTGGGAAGTCAAGGTTCTGCAGCCTTCGAGAGAAGCTGGGACTCGTCGACGTTGGGAATCAAAGTTAATCTGAATTCAAAATTGGTTCAAAATTTGCATAATTTGGGAGGATGTTAGAGCTACTGCTATAAATTATTAAATTTGGAACATTTGGCTTGACATTTGGGTTGAATATTATTTTGCATATGTTGAAATGAAAATAGACAGAGTCGTTTTGCAATTCAATCGTGTAACAATTATTGATTTTAAAGAGCAAGGTTTTTACAGGGTTTGATAGAGAAAAGCCTTCAATCTACTAGGAGAATGAAACGATTTGCGCATTTCTTGAGGTTCGACAGGACTTTTCAGGAATAGTGGTATATAATTTTGAAAGCTTTGATTCCTGATTGACAATAAATGAACGGTTTAAGTCAGACACGTGTTACAGTTTTCATCCTGAGATATGTGAGTAACATGGGTGCGAATGACTCGAGATTTATTAATGATTTCATCCAGTGGAATCACTTACTACAAAGGTAACCGAGGCAGTGCCTGATTCAAGGGGGATCACTATAAAGCTATAGTTTGGTATGTAGCCTCCTAACTTGACGCTGCCCAGGCCCCGGATCAGCTGAGTGGTTCCTAAAGCTAATTTCTTTGCTTAACTTGGCTAAAACATGTTCCATACTTATAGAAATTTAGCCGTAAGGCTCAAAACGAAAGAAGAATGGGCGGGGGGGGGGGGGGGGGCTCATGGTGAGGACCGCAGGACCGAGTTTTAATTTATTATTTGTTTAAATCTCTCAATACAAAGTTTCTTATTGATTTCTTGGTTTTCATGTGTGTATTTCGTGCTGTAACTTCGTTATTTCATTATGTTTGTGAGCGTTGTTTGTTCTTGCTACGTAATATTGCTAATTTGAGTTTCTTTTACTTTGAAATAAATGATGCAGTAATTAAATTATTATGTTTGTATTATTTTCAGCAAGGAATCAAGTGTTTTTCAACCCCTCCTAAAACGTTTCTGGTTTACGTTCCAAGGTACGCAGAATCCGAATATCTAATAAAAATATATTTCATTCAGTTTTGATTCTTTCGATATATTGATCTCTTTGACTCAATGTTGCCAGAGGCGCGTATGCTCTGCTGCAATTTTCTTGTAATACTTTATTGTTGTGCGTTATGACCTGGAAAATAATCCGAACCTGAGCTAAACGTTGGGGTCTTTTCATCGACTTCTCAGGGAGAGGTGGTGGAAATGGATAGAAAAACCGAAGGGAGAAACGAAGCCGAGCGAGGAAGGTAGAAAAATTGCGGAGGAAAAGAATGAAATATGGAATGTGCAACTATCGTACGGTGTTCCTACGGTAAAACATCGGAGCGAACTTTTTACATGAATTATCAAACCACCGGAGTGAATGCAAGAAAACCGAAGGGGTGGGCATGAGGCCCTCCTTTCAAACTCTTTACAGGAAGCTGGTACAGGAACCTGAATACGAGAGGGCTTGCAAAGTTCTGGACGGCCTCCAATGAACGAGCCAGGCGTTCATAAATAGCTGAAATTAGGCTTCATCAAAGTCTACGAAAGCTCCAAGTGAATCTCAAAGGAAGTTAATTCAATTATACAAGTGATATTTTTAAAGCAATCCATACTTAAGTTCCCAAAACCCAACCCTGGAACATTACTAACTCGCACTAAAAAAATCGTTTTAAAAATGCTGCTCGTACATAGTTGCATATTGCACATCGTGCATTTCTCACTGTTTTTCAAACTTCCTTGGTCTACATCCAATTTGAAGTTATTTTTTTAATGTGCATACCTACATCTCATTCTCCAAAGTATTTCGACGTTAGAGAAAGCTGAGCGTGCTCATCAATATTCGACAAATGTACAGGATTGTAGTTTTTTGACAATATGTGTACTAGATCAGGTTATTGACAGTAGGAATGCAAATCAATTATCGATTAATCGGATAATCGATTATTTTAACCCGACTAATCGATGTATAGCTACCGATTATTTTGTAATAATCGATGATTGTTACCGATTGATCCTGATACATCAGGATTTTGAAATACCATAAGCATGGAAGTAGGAATCCATGAAGGTAGTAACAATAACAACGACGATTTGTCTTCAACTATGTCTTTGTCTTCTTGTCCTCTACTTTCATACTTGATACTTTTATCGGTTCTAATAAAAAACGGAGGTATAGAGTGAGAGAGTCTATTTCCACGAAAATAATGAGTACAATTGTTAAATCGATTTCGACGATTAGGTCATCATGTTTGTGAACTTTCATGTTTGTTACTGATGATGACCTAATCGTCGAAATCGATTTAACAATTGTACTCATTATTTTCGTGGAAATAGACTCTCTCACTCTATACCTCCGTTTTTTATTGAAATGGGTTTCCACAACCTCGTCGCGAGTGATCTAATTTTTATCGGTTCTATTTAGGTATACCTTCAATTTAAAATAATATTTCCCTCTCAATAGTGAAAACCCATGATCATGAATAGGTCGGTTAGATGAACGAGCCCCTCAGCTGATCCTGTGTATATTAGGCGTAAGTCCTAAGGAGGCCACATGCCAAACTTCCAGTTCCTACCACCACGGAAATCGCTCCAATACACGTCACTTTTTTTTTTCTATCACGCCAATCTTGGAACAAACCCCAGCCATAAGACATATCCAAGTCTAAACTATTTTATACTAGGTATTTTATCCATTATGGCATTCCTCATCTTCAATAGCCTTAAAATTTAACAATAAGTCGTAACCTACAGAAGAAGAAAACCATCCGATTTTTAGAGAATGAGAAAGCAAATAATTATGCGTTTAAAATGAGTACTAATATAACAATCGATTATTTGCTTTCGATTTATCATTTGATGTTAATCGATTATTTGGTTCCGATTTTGCATCCCTTGAGAGTCCATAATTGATCAGAATTATTAGTTGTGATGTTGCTATGACAGTTTCGTATTCAATTGCTCCAAATAATACCGATGATGATCGCCTGTCTCAGTCACTTCAAACTTTTTCAGGTGAATGTTCTCGTTTTCGTTTCTATACGTGTAATTCTACATTTATTCTTAAATTAAGTTGAAAATGAATTAAATTGGCTTCATGGAAATGAGAAAAGCATACCCTCAGCAGAATGAAAGTGAGATGGCCGACAACAGAAAACAATTCTACAAAGAAGCTCTCCTTAATGAAAACCTTCCTTCAAAACCCAATTTCATGAAATGAAAAATCATGTTCCATGAGTTGATTTCACGTAAAATTTGCAATCACAGGATCATTTATTTGGACAGGAAAAATAAACTTAAATCCTTACGGTAGTGGAATCGGTTGAGCAATAATTTATGCATAATTTTGAACCCAAGTGAGCAAAAGTTTGTTTATTAGGGATTCAAAGAAACCTTCAGAATGATAGTTGAAGAATATCTTTTCTTCGAGGGAATATAACTCTCTATAATTTGTTCTACTCTGTAAAATGGAAAATTGTGGTTTTGAATTAATGGAAAAGAAGCTGGAGAAAGATGGTTGAAGATTATTATTTCAGGGGTAAGGATTACCGTTGAAAAGAAACGGCGATCCCTGAAAACTAAAAGGCAAGCTGTGCCCATTATCTCTCCGAGACCCGTTTCAACCTTTGGCTCTGTCAGCTGTACGCTTACTCAACATTTTTGAATTTCATTTTCCTTTTTTTTCTCTTTATCAAGAATTATTATTCAACCAGTATTTTTGAGCAAAAACGGATGTTATATGAAACTGAGGCATTCCAATCAAACGGTATTACAAAACCAAGGTTTACCGAGACAGCTGTGTTAGGATTTACTGCTGGTTGAGCAATTCGTTATGCACTGCCAGTTCAGAATACCTGCCTAACAGCCAGCCAGTACAATTGTTTGAATTTTATATTTAATTGTTCTTTTGTTTAATAACATGCTCCTTCCATCTTAATTTGGCATCAAGAGTCTTCCCTAAATACTTTTTAGTATTCGAGTAGGGAATATTTTGTTAATTCATGATGACTGGTATCGTTCTTATTCATGATGACTGGTTTCGTTCATCGTCGACAGAATGCTGTAGTTTCCTTGTCGCTTCCTCTACTGAGTCACCAATCACTTGTATGCCACTATCATCTGCAAAAGGTTGCAATAGTCGTGTTCTCGTTGTATGGCACGTCACATGTATACAGAAGGTATAGTAAGGACCCGAGCACTCTACCTTGGGGGGCACCTGCCCTTATTGAGACTGGAATACTCTCCTTCGTATTTTACTCTGAAATATCTATTAGTAAGATATGATTTCAAGATTTGAAAAAATGGCTTTGGTAAATCTCTCAAATTGGAACCCCTGCCAGACTTTTTCAAATGCCTAGGAAACATCCAGGAAAACACCTCCATAAACCTGTTTATTTTCTAGACAAAGATCGTATTATTTCAGTTATGCGATGCACTTGTTCTATGGTACAGTGTTTTTCTCTAAACCCAAACTGGTGGTAGGGGATTAGCTCTTTCTCATGAAAGGTGCATCCATATGAAGGCATACATTTATCTTCAACCTCCGATTACTATTCACATTTTCGCAAGATGAATTAGACTAGTAATTATCACACGATTTAGTAGGTGGGAGGAACCTGGACGGCCTTGAAATCTGTGGCTGATTCCACACTTGTTTCATTATACTTCACTTACTTATACCTACATGCGCATTAGGAGTATAACTATTCAAATATGATAACAATGAAGAAATAAATGGAATGAACGCGTTTTAATTTGTTGTCAAAGTATCTTTGATCAATTTCACACTGACCAAGTACAAAAGCAGTGGGAAACAAATTATTTCAGGAACTTCGCATCCGATTGCCTCTCATTATCGCGCGTGTATTCAATTTGAATTAGCATCACATTATAACGACATTTAATAACAATCGTTCGTTATGAAACTCGATATTCCCGGTCAGCTTAAATGAGCAGATTTCAATTATTTTACCGGGTATTTACGATTTAATCGTAATTGCAATAGAATTTTGAGTTGTGAATCAATTATAATTTCTATACTAGTCGATAATTACAGATTTCGATCACCATCTAATACCAGTTGGATATAACTGATTGGAACTCAATCATCAGACTATCACAGAAACTTGATAACCAATGCATGAATAAGATAGATTGTGATCAGATTCTTGATTCAAATTCAAGTTGACATTTTATGTCTTTACTATGGCACAACTCAAAAACTGTGACATTACGGTGTGACGAAGAAAGCGTTATGAAAAATTTCTAATGATTTTCACGTACAACCGATTCGTTGCTACGGAACTTTAACTTCGCCAATTATCATCGTACAAAAATCGTTCACCACTCGTTGGATAGCTCTCAATTTACCTAACCATATTAGGTTAACCACTGCGGAGTGCGTGGCCGACAAGCTGCGGTATGAGCGTGATTGTTTAAATAATTGTTTACACACAGGTGATCATTCTCGATAATTTATATAACAATTTTTAAATTAAAAAAAAAAAAAAAAAAGTACGAGGTACCTGGTACGTGGTGTGGGTGTGGGAGGGGGCGCAGCGACATAAAATGTCCCTCGTGGTTGCGTACTTGTACGAAAGCTGTACATTTTATGTACAGTTTCTTCGAAAATTCGCTCTTATAGTCATGCTGCATGACTGGGGACTTTTTATCTCAGTTTGATAACCCCGAAACAGAAACACTGTACCGAGAGTGAGAGTTACACCGATAACCCGCACACAGATGGATGCCAATGCATAAGGGATCAACTAACATTTTCTTGTTTACTCATCTTTATGTTGCTTATGTATCCCAACCGTTGTATAACGCTATTAAATTTTAAATTATAACGCTATAAATTTTACTGAAGTGTTTTTCTCAATAAAAGCTTTATTAGATGTCGATGGGCAGACTGACCAATTTGGGTGGACAAAAATCTGAAACTCGGCGATCCTTTAGGAAATTTCACGGTGATCACGAAAGTAGTGAGGAAGAAATGGAGGTTTCAGATATCTGCCTCCCTCTGACCCCTCTGACGTCAACACCACCTCCCTTCGCTACCACTCGATCGCCTATCCAGCCAGCCCTCTGACGTCATAGGCTCTTTCGGCATAGGCTTTGACGTAATAGTTGGCCTCCTGCCAGCCGTCTGACGTCATACGCTCTTGCGTCATACGCTTTGACCTACTAGTTGGCATCTTGCCAGCCGTCTGACGTCATAGGCTTTTACGACATCGGCTTTGACGTACTAGTTGGCCTCCTGCCAGCCTTTTGACGTCATACGCTCGTACGTCATAGGCTCTGACGTAGTGGGCCGCCGTTCGCTTGTGTTCTGACGTGATCTGAGGGAAAGGGTGAATCAAGGGAACAAATTATTCCCGTTGGTGTCTGGACTCGGTCCTGTTTCTATTTGGCTTACTGGTGTTAGCAGCACTGTGGCTCGACACCCGTAAGCCAAATAGAAACAGGACCGAGTCCAGACACCAACGGGAATAATTTATTTATCAAACATATTATGTTTGATACTATTAAATAGTATACAAATTTTGTATTACGTGCATGATGATTTTGTATTTTGTGACTCAGGAACACCAAGCAGTGAAACAATAATCATATCACTATATAGTACAGTTCCACGTGGAACCTCGATTTTTTTTTTTTTTTTTTAATAAGACAGGAGTTTTTTGGTTGGATTTATGTTTTGATTACAGGAACGTAATGATAAATTATTTTCTAGCAAAAAGTATAATGAAATTTACACTCAAAATAGGCCTAGTTAACCTATTAAAACATAAACAGTTTATGCATTACTAATTTATGCATTTCAGCCTCTTTTGGTTTATTATCTTCGATAATGAACCATTGGAATAGCCCAAAGAAAAAAAAATTTTAACCCCCCCTCAAAATTTGTTGGTTTACGTTTCAAGATACGTAGATTCAGAAAATCGAATAAAAAAAAATCCGTCCGTCCGCCGTACGCCGGCCGCCGTACGCCGTCCGCCGTCCGCGCCACTTTGTCCAGTTAACGTTGAGCTAAAATTACGAAATTTGGTTTCTGGGTTTGGACCCCACAATGATCCTCGAAACTTTTCATAACCCTAGGTCAAGGGGAAGGGGTTCAAAACGAATTTTGAAAATTTGAAAATCTCATATCTCGAAAAATTCATATAGAACGGTATGTTTTTTATTTCATATTTAGATAGAGTTTGTTCCGTAGAATTTTTTAAGACCATCCGCAGCTTTGTACGACCAGTCGTTCGTTCACAATGACGGCTCAAAGATTGTGCCTCACAACACGATCGTGACTCAAACTGTTGAAATACAGGTCCATTTTCATACTAACAAGCTCTTTGGAACATCATATGGCTTAAGAGATGTCGAGTTTGTTGTTCTGAGGTCCGTTTCGTGCTACGGAAATGAAGGTAATTTCGAATGTTTGTTGGTAGGTACTTCTTTTATAGAAAACTTATTACCGACGTAGTATTAAAAACCCCAGAATTATATCGTATTTATTAATCATAATTAATAATAATAATAAATACGAATTATTAATACCTAACAATAAATTATAATAATTTTCACTAGGTACTTGATAAAATTGTTAATAATAATTATTAACAATTTTATCAAGTACCTAGTGAAAATTAATTATTAGTGATAATTTATTATAATAATTAATCTAACATTTAGGATCTAGACATTTAGACCTAGTGATCTAGACAGAAGGGTGATCTGTACAAAGAAGATAATGAACCTTTGTGTCAAGAATTTGCAGAGTTTTTTCATTAGCAGCTTAACCGTGATATCTCATATCCGTGGTAATATTACTATATTATTATTATTCGAAATCGTGCGAAAACCTCTTGTTGGGAACGAGGGAAACAAGGTTTTCGTGCGAGAGTCTCAACGTACGAAGGAAGTTAGTCGCGTGCTCCCGCAACACTCAGAGAGTAAATATGGTTAGCACGCTCTGTATACGTAATCCAGTCGTGTCAATAAGGCAACGCTATCTCTTGATAAATGTGTCAAACAAGGCGTCATCGTTACTTCGTTCCGCAAACTTGGTGAAAGTTTGACAGCGTTAATTAGGGCATTATGAATAGAGTTGCAACAAGACAGGCAATTTCCTCAGCCAAACTGGTTAAGTAAATAATTCGTCCATTGGTAAATTTATTAAATAACTTATTGACAGTTTAATTTACAACTGATGTCTCTCGTCCTGTATTGGCGTAATTCCCACTCATCATTTCAAATATTTCCCCTAAGCATTCAAGTATTTTTAAGCAATTTACAATTCTTCATTATTTAAATGTTTAAACATTACAACTGGTCGGAGATTTATGTAATAAAAAACAGATGGGAAAACCCCCATCTCTATTAGGAGTGCAACTCATACATCAGCACCTCTGTTCTCCTCTGATTGTCCTCTCAACGAATATTAAAAACTTGAAAGTGAATCTTGAGGGCGTTTCCTTTTCAACCTCCCATTCGCCATAATTACCGAATAAATGTTGCTCATGGATTGATGCACGGCGGCGACGTTTATAATCAACTGGAGATTCACTCAACGTCATTTAAATTAGACTCAATGGCATCCAATCAATTGCAGTTCCGAAACTATAGTGAATGGACGGTTAGTTATTGGAATTTCCAATGGAGTATCGGTGGAATGTTCATTTAGCTGAGTGTCTTCGAATCCCTGGCCCATTGGAATTTCCCAGTTCACAGTTACATGGCCGTTAATTCCGCGTGGCCAGCAACGATTTCCGTAC
Source organism: Stenodema calcarata (assembly GCA_963920205.1). Classification (NCBI taxonomy): domain Eukaryota; kingdom Metazoa; phylum Arthropoda; class Insecta; order Hemiptera; family Miridae; genus Stenodema; species Stenodema calcarata. Next base: position 6,187,886 of record OY986049.1, read on the forward strand.
ATACAATAAATGGTTTTCCATACACTGGGTTTTTATTTTTTGTTTTTACAGTAAATGATTAAAAAAAAAAAACTTGATACATACTTCTTCACATTACATAATATTACATAATTCATCACGTAATTCTTCTACGTAATTCTTTTGTGAGTAGGGATGAAGGATTTAAATAGCAAAATGTGGGTGGAAGATAAGATTTTTACTTGTGTCTTATGTAATACAAGGAAAGAGGAAAGTATTATCAATTTCTTGGCCACGTGTCCTACTCTGAACGATTATAGGAAGACTTATCTGGGATCTAGATTTTTATTGGAGGGTATTATACTATAATATAATAGCCATTGAATACTTGAATGGAAAAAAATTGGCAAAAGTCGGAATGGTACCTACCATATGAATGCGATGAGATATAGACGAGGATTAATTGAAGAATTCAAATAATCATGACAGACAAGGGTGCCTATTTACTACAGAACATTCCCAGATAGGTCGGCGATACTTCGATTAGGTAAACTATAAATAACTCTATACTGTGTAATGGTTTGCTGAGTGTCCTTGGTTGTGGAGACACAGACCGCATACACCTCTGGGTGGGCATACTGCCCAAACCCTAGAGAACAGGGGGACTCAGCAAACCATACATTACAACTGTCTACGTAAGTATAACTATGAGCATAAACAACAAATAAAAATCTACTCATAACAGGCTATGATAACAAATCATAAATTTATAAATGCCTATCGATTGATTTATTGATGAATTACTTATAATTACCATGTTTTGTTGTGTTAGCCTGTTATGAATAAATTTATATTTGTTTTTATAAACATAGTTCCCCTGTTCTCTAGGGGTCTGTCTCCCTCTCCTGACATCTTTGGGTTATATACCAAGTTGGGAGTAAAGTGGTAGGGGCCAATTCGTTGACTCCGGGCCTGCAACCAGTCTGGCTTCTGGGGACAGAGGAGAACACAGCACCCAGGATTAGAGATGGGCGATCTGACTCATCTCAATGATCGGATCAGGATCGATCGATCATCAAAATGATTAGGTAGCTCTTTTACATAACTCATCGCTCATCCCTCCCCCCCCCCCCCCCCTTTGTAAAGTAAGTCGTCATTTTCCGGTTAAATAAAGGATGCCAAGCAACAATTAAACCTTGTATTTACAATTATTGTATTTACAAGTATCTATTATAGATGAGAATTATGGTCCACCTGCATGGCGGGGGGGGGGGGATAGAACAGAAAAGAACCGAAAAAATGAGGAGCGAAATTTCGAATACCGAGAAAATAGAGCTATATCTAGCCAAATCTAGCAACACTGAGAGAACTGAGAGATCGATTGCTAATTTGATCTATCGAACGAGATACCTCGCCAAGTTGCTACCTCTGATCTGATGTCTGAACGATCCCAGCGATCCCGCTCACCGCTCAGATCGTTGATCACTTGGAGATAACTTAGGAGCTGGAACCCCTGGCGCCCGATGCAACGCTTACGCAAAGCATCACCCGCCAGCCCCCCAGTTGAGGTAGGATTCGTGGTGGTCGTTGGTTGACGCAAACCCCGGTCCCTAGACTTGTTCAAGGGATGCGTTAAAAAGGGGGAGAGGTGGCAACACTAGGGAACGTGTTCACTGGTTATGCTATTAACTCGGGGACCAACATCCATAGTTGGTAGAACCAGCTAGAGCTAACCGAAACCTGCGGTGCTTAGGATATCAGGTACCAGTAAGGCGACGAGTCCTTCGCCTGTCTGGCTCGTGAGTGGCGAGTAGTTCCCCATCCTAGGCTCAATTAGTGGGATGTGTATCTCCCCCCCCCCCTGCTTGTAGGTTGGAGGAGAAGCGTAATCCAGTGCGGATCGGCTCCTTAAAATGCTACTCTTCCATCTCGGAAGAAGAGCCTGGACCTCATTGTTCTCTAGGGGTTAGGCAATATGCCACCCAGACGGATATGCGGTCTGTATTTCCACAACCAAGGACACTCAGCAAACCATCAGACGTGCGAGTTATTTACCTAATCGAAGTATCGTTGGCCTATCAGGGAATGTTTGACCATTAAAATAGATTATTTTGTTGCCATAATATGGCAGTAAGGCAATCTAAGTATATTATACTCATACATTTATACATAGGAACCGCGACCCCGGCATATAGCAATAATGCTCAAGCCGCGTAAGGTTTTGTATATACATAATATGTATATACAACACCTTACGCGGCTTGAGCCTTATTGAGCATTTTGTATATTATACAAAACATTACACGGCTTGAGCATTATATGAAGAATTAGAATCTTCTGTTACAGGGGTCGGTAGCAATCTCAAGTTGAGAGACAAAAATTAACGACTTGAATAAGATAATATCTGTTACAGAAAACTCAAAAATGAAATCGATTAAACAATCAGTGGCGGGGGTCTGTCGACAGAATGAGGGAATACCACATTTATGTGCGCTGACTAGGATGAATTATTCAACATTTGCTTTCGACTGATTGCATTTGTGAGGGGGGGGGGTGACATGATTGACAATTATGTTTCTATCACATTATGTTGGTGTGTTGTTGATTGAAACAGGCATTCGACTCTCGATAATAATAATTTGTTTTCGATTGCTTTGCTACCAAAACATCCTACTCGTGTTGAATTCAGTACCTAGTTCAATAATATGATAATTCATAATATGATTATGAACTAACTGTTCAATTTTAATTCATAATATTATTATGAATTTGAATAATTTTTATGGTCATTGAAGGAAAGTCGATAGATTGAAGTGGTGTATCCGTTCCCGTTTCGAAGCTCTATCTTACGGTGCAATTATTCGGTTCAATTCTAACGAATCGGATCCAATGGAAATAAGGAAATAAATGACATTATTACCCCTAATAAATAACTTTTCATGATGACCGTAATGAAAGACAACTCAAACTATTTGAGTCATTTCGTAGAGGGGACTTTACGAAAAATAATATAGTTATCCATACACGTTATTGTAGTGAACAGGACAGTATTAATATGCAGCGTGTTTGTCTCGCAAACATTTCCTTATTGTATACCGATCCTTGAAAAAACCAAGCGGCGTAACAACCTAAACGGTGGACGACCTCTCGCTCCAACAGTTACTGTTCTCGTAGGTGTTTGCACTTAGTTTCCATCTTGATGACTAATCCGAAACGACCTTTTCAGACCCTTCTCGAGGGCCGTCCTAATCTCGAGGGACGGTCATTGAGCAAGTGCCTTCGGAGTTAAATGGTGCCCGTTCTAACGACGTCGTAAACGAATGAAATGTCTAGACGTTCCAGAGTTGACTTTCCGAATAATCATACTCCTTCATTATTTTTAATTCTCTTTCGAATGGCGCTCACCGTTCACTTTACGTCATCCCCAAGATCCATTCCGATTTACATCGATCTATTTACGAGTAATTAGACGTAATAATTCAGATTTCCTTTTATTATTTCAATACAAGACAAAACTTCTAATTATTGCTATTTAATGATTTTCATTTTAATTTTATGTACCCTGCCAACTGGTTCTTTAAACAGGATATTTGCCCCTTGTGATGTACCTAGACACTGAATAACTAAACAAAGACCTAACCCCTATATTTGACGGTTCACGTTCTGTGCTCCTTCATTAGCGAAGACCAAAAAAACTTGTATTCTAGAAGGGGGGGGGCATCACTATGCTCTTCTATTCGAATTTCCTGCAAAAAAGGAACAAATTTTGTTATGGGTTCGTTAAACTACGCCAATTACGCCGATTTCGTTGAGGAGAAAATAATCAATTATTACTTTGTGTAGTTATGTTATCGCAAATATAGATTAGAAAAACTCTGCAAATTCTTGTCACAACGGTTTATTATCTTCTTTGTACAGATCACCCTTCTATCTACATTACTGAATGCTAGATTAATTATTATTATGAATTATTATTAATTATTAATGTTTTCACAAAAATACACAGACAAATATATTTGGAAAACAATTAAAAAATATATTGAATTAATTTTCTTATTGCATTTCGTAGGTACGTATTTACATGTTTTTCTTTACGTATTTATTTTAATTTATTTACTTTTGTTTACGTATTTACTACGAATTTGCTTGTTAACATAATACATTTACATAAAAGCTCAATTATACATGAAAACACCCCGAAATACCGTCTTCAACCTTCTCCAATTCGGAATGTTCCCGGAAGTTTTCCAAGGGGGCCAGTCTTCATCGGCAACACGAAAAACTGTTGCCGAAGTGGATTCATCGCCCGGAAATGTTGCTCCACTTGCGGCAACTATTGCCGGCAATACCGGGCAACACTCGGCAATATCGCCGAAACGAGAATAGTGGCCCGTCAATATGGAGCAAGACATATTGCCGAGAGAAATATTGCTAGTGAAAAGGGACCTAGTTTAATTGTATTAAGTATACAATTGTATTAAGTTTAATTGTATTAGTTTAATGCACCTACTTACCAACTGCTTTCTTCTCAGCAATGCTTTTTTCTTCATAATCCCTCATGATAATTTTAGCGACATTCTCCCATGCTGCATCTTTCTTCCCTCTATTCTTACTATACTCATCTACCCCTATGTTCCATAACTCAGGATATTTTTTCACCTCATCGATAAACAACTTACTTCATTACAAGTAATGAAGTTTCATGCGTCCTTTCTAAGCATAAGGACGGGCGTTTTCCCCGAAGCCTTCAAGGAAGCTAAGGTCGTTCCCCTATTTAAGGGAGGTGATCGTTCGGATGCCTCCAACTACCAGCCAATAATCTTTGCTTTGTTCCCTTTCCAAAATATTGGAGAAATGGATTAAACTTAATCTGTCGGCATAGCTGGAATCAAATGGATTGCTAAGTTCATGCCAGTGTGGGTTTCGCCCAGGTCGCAATGTTGACGATGCACTCTTTCCCCTCATTACCGCAGTTCGTGAGATTCGTGAAAAGAACTCGAAGGGAATAGTGGCCTTTCTAGATCTGGCTAAAGCTTTTGACCGTGATGAGCTCTTGAGACGTATGGAGGCTTTGGGCATTTTGCACAGAGCTTCATTTAACCTTGAGACAGAGCCTTATAAAAGATTTAACCCATTATCTCATCCCAAAAACGTTTTAGAAACAAAAAACAGAAACTTTAGGCAAATTCTGTCCACTTTGACGAGTCTACAGCCTGGGTAAAAGGACCGATCGACTTGAGTTTTTTCACATACCTTCTTTATAGCATGGCTCAGTGCCATTTGAACGATATAACCCATTATCTCAACCCCAAAAAAAATTAGGAACAAAAAACTGAAATTTAGGTTAATTTAGGCTAATTTTGGCCATATCTCGGCTCCTAGTTGACCGATCAACTTGAAATTTGCTGTGGATCTTCTTGGTGTGGATAATAGAAAGCCGTGAAAGCTTCAAGGCGCTAGGTCTAAAGGGAGCCGAGTTATATACCTTCCAAAACCAATTACCATGTTTTTCTACTTTTTTCAGTCGGTCAAGGCTAAAGCCTCTCCACCTGTTAAAATACTTAGGTTAAAACAGGTCAAGTTGATGTTAGGGCGGCCACGTAAGTAGGGGAAATGAGGGACATTGGGCATTTAGTAATAATTTGCGCCTCGGTCCGAGGCAACTAGTGCGCGACTTTACCGTGCGTGCGGGACTTTTTGACTGAAAATGAGAGACTTACGGCCATTTTAGTGGGTTAAGGTCGAAAACACGAAAAAAATATTGCAAGTGAAAAAATACGGATTTCAACCGGTACAAAAAAAAACTTACCTATGGGACACTTTTCATCAGAAATTAGTTGTTGAATTGATCCCTGGCCGGTGGTACGACCTTAACCCTGACACCCTGTATAGCAATATAGTGAACAAAAAACAGTTTTTGGAGGTGAAAAAAATATGGCTTGTTTCGCTTACAGAAGCTAATTTATTCGTTAACATTGATGACTTGCCTGTTAAAAGAGGTTTTCGTGTGAGTAAAAACGAGTTTAAAAAAAATCTGCCGTATATTTGATCGTCCTATTTTTCGTCATAACTTCATGTACACTATTTTAGTTGGCTCTAGCACCCAAGCCAGAGGGGGGTGTTTGTATCATATACCTACATAGTTATCGCAAGTGGTGACGGTGACGAGCCGAAAGGGATCTGACGATAGATAGGCCACGTCAAGTTCTTTATCAGACGACCTCTTTCATCTATCTAATATCGACCCGATGAAAATAGGATGGTACAAATAAACCAATCAAATCGAATCACCTGTTCAGCTCGATCAAACCAGCTTTCAGAAACTAGGGTGCAAAAGAGAGGCCTTTGCCCCGAATTCCGACCTTCTTGCTCTCACCATTCTCTCTTGTTTGAAATCGTATTGTGCAGGGTTTCCTTTTGTATTCTCTAATAATCTGTCCAATCATCATTTAATTTGAATAGGATTAAATTTTACTATTCAAATCCTTTCAGGGAATCCGTTAAATAATCCAAGCTCAGTCGTTCAGTAATTCAGTTGTTGATCTCCGTCAAACGCCCTGCGGTTCACTGGGAATGCACCTGAGTATTCATCTCTTATATAGTTGGGCTGACTTTGGTTTGCACGGGACGACAGAAGTCGGGGAGCAAAAATTTCTGTCTGTTATTGAGTCAAGTTTGACCCCGAAGTTTGTACGGTCGAGAAAACCGCCAAGAATACCGTAAGCCGAGAATATATTCTGTTCATATATGTTCATTACTTTATAGAAACTCGTAAAGGTGACTTGTAAGTTTTCTTTGAACGGTAAAACATTCATACGTGTGTACTTATTTGAGACTTTCTGTGTGACGGTAGTTACAGACCCTACAGAGGACATGTACACAGGATGTGTAGGCTGTCCGTGGCGAGGTGAAAGAAGGATTCTGTCTTCCATTAAACTAAGTGTTGCTGTTGTCACGATGAAAACCACTAGAGTGAAACTGTGGGAGTCTCCGAAAACCAACCCGAAGATGACGAAGAGAAGTTGGACAAAAGTTGTTTCCCCTCCAAATGTCACTTTGTTCAGAATGTTCAGTCTCACTTGGAATACGAGCCCGCAATCAATTCGACAAATGCCACAAGGGGAATAATAAATAAAATAAAAAACCCACTGGAATTCGACGTTTGTGTACTTTTTCTCACTCGTACCGTAGATTTTGAAAGGATGGAACGATCAATATCTTTTATTCGTTTAAGGAAACTTTTTGATGAACGGGACGTGAAGGCTCTACTGCCAAAAAAAAGCACGCGGAAAACATTTGATGGTATAAATGGATTTATCGGTCAATAACTTGACCGCTGCGGTTGTTGACAAAGTAAACCTAATACATTTCAACCTGGAATACTTTCCAGCGGAATGGGGAAACGGTTACCCGGTGAAAATAGAGTCGCTCTGAAAAACTTTTATGCTGCCAAGATCCTCCTCCAATATACGATTTCCATTCCTCTTGGAAAAAGACGGTATCTAAAAAACCGGGAAAACGGTCGGGCCGTTAGGGGTGGTTATGATATATTTATGAGTATAGCCATAGTCTCAACTGGTGTGAACGCTGACCGAAACAAAATGACTGTTGGTACAGTCCTGTCAGGAGCAGGCCGCTCTCCATGCATAGTCCTTCTCGCCTTTCCCAGCAATATCCTCTTTCTCGCATCCCCGAGGGAGACATTGAAAGCACCGTACCCTTTTCCCGTTATTTGCATTAAAACGTCTTCTAAGGCTTCTAAAGCTTCTTTTCTTTTTCAGACGCCTCGAGGAAGGTAGTACAGGGAGAAAAGAGCTTCGGTAATAGAATGAGAGCAGTGGACGACGAGCTGGGGTTGGGGTAATGGGTGACAGGGGGAAACCAACAGTGATAAAACCCTTTTTGCACGGTCCACATGCTCTGCTGATGATATCGGCTCTGTCTTAAGGTCAATTGACTTATAGCGGCTGAGAGTCACTGCCTTGTCGTGATTCTTGTTTAATGTCATCCTTTCCCATCGTGCTACCTACAATGTTGGCATAAGAATGCCTTTCCTTAGGGGGCCGACATGTTTTTGGTAGGTATCACACTCTATGAGTCGAGAAAGTTCCAGTCATGCAGCGTAACCTAAAATGAGCGAATTTTCGATGAATCCTCCAAACAAGTGGATCAGCCGACCATTACCGACCGAACATCCGTTATATAGAAATTTCATTTTCCAAGTTCGTTTTCGTATTCTTGATATTTTGAAACACAAACCCTACAAATTTTGATTATTATTATTCTATCTGTTGGAAATTTTGCGCTGATTCTGAATATACCCCATTTTCCTATTACGGGTGGGGAATATTTAACGTAACCGCTTCAAATAACCTAATACTGTCCAGTAACCTAATAACAGATAACCTATTACCAGAAAAACTCTATTACTGGAATAACTGTTTTGAGAACTTGGGGGAAAGGCCTTTGAGGGCCTCTTTGCCGTCGACCGAATGTCTTCCCCGGTCCATAGGGATGCCTTCATTATGGGATTCCGTGATAACCACTAACTACCTGGCAATAGGTTGGCTGGGACCTAATACCAGGTAATATGTTACGGAAAACGAATGCGTGAAAGGTGTGCAATCATACCTATCGACAAGTTATTTGATTGAGTATTGAGTATTAAGTTAGTTACCAACATACAAAAAGGTACCTTATTTTTTCGGTGCGATTTCATTATGTATTTTTCAAGCTTATTTTTGACATTTTTTGTCTTTACTCTGGCACATAACTCGAAAAGCGTTACACGAAATCGTTACGAAAATTTCTGATAATTTTCGCTTACAACCGATTCGGTGCTACGGAACTTTATCTTCGCCAGTTATCATCGTACAAAAATCGTTCACCACTCGTTGGATAGCTCTCGATTTACCTAACCATATTACGTTAACCACTGTGGAGTGTGTGGCCGACAAGCTGCGGTATGAGCGTGATTGTTTAAATAATTGTTTACACACAGGTGATCATTCTCAATAATTTATAATATAATAATATTATTAATACTATTGTCTATACGAATGCAAGCTTCATAATTTATTATGAACCCTACAATTAAGTATAACAACTACGCTACTGGGGTAGGTGATGTAGCATTGTTCGAAGGTTCTTGAATCACTTCTTTAAAGACATAAAATGTCCCAACGTGTTGCAGACTCGTATGCAAGCATTTAATTCTCGACTGCATCAACAACAGGATGGAGTTGACATTCTTTTGACATTTTCATGTCTTTGCTTTGGCACATAAACTGAAACGGGAAAAATTTGTTTCCTTGATTCACCCTTTCCCTCAGATCACGTCAGAACACAAGCGACAGGCGGGCCACTACGTCAGAGCCTATGACGCACGAGCGTATGACGTCAGACGGCTGGCCGGAGGCCAATTAGTACGTCACAGCCTATGCCGTAAGAGCCTATGACGTCAGAGGGCTGACTGGCTAGGTGATCGGGTTTTAATAAGCCTCTGGAATTCCGCGCCTTCATTTTGCATTCATTTACATCTTCACGTTGAAAAATCCTTCATCTTGTTGCTTTTTTAAATTATTGAAAATAACAGCGTTTTGTTGATGTACTGCTGGTATTTATCCGTTGGAATGAAAATGAAACAGATATAGGTACATACCTTAAGAGATAAATCACTTTGTATGTTACAAGTTTCATATTTTGTGTAGGTACCTATGTTTTCACTGTTGCACTTATTTCAATCGGAGCGTCAAGAAACATGCATCAGTATGTAGGAATTATAACAACATAAAGTGCACCATGACCATGGTCATAGGAGCTAATGATGAGAATTAAAAATGAATCAAGATCGGTTGTGATCCTGGAAATCCAATGGAAATCCAGTCCGCGTTGGGCGCTGGAAAGGTTCCTGAATTGCTGGTAACCTATTACCAAAATAACATAATATCATATTATTACGCCTATTACCAGACGGTCGCTGTTACTCGATAACCTATTACCAAGAAATATCCGTATTAGCCGTGCCTAGTTCCCATACCTAAAATACTTGTTAGCTGCCTAATCGTCTAAAACTCGAAACTTCATGCGTTGTAGACAATAAAATTCTACATTGAATGAACCTAAAGCATGCGAAATTTGATGGAAAGTGAGGAAGTTATGGTATGCGATTATTTTGAAAATACACAACAAATAATTTTGATCTAGATCCAAGGGAATGAGTTGACCAAAAAAGGTATTCAAATATTAGAGTAACTTTTCAAAATTACCTGCTTGTGAAGAAAATTTGATTGTCCAAGTAAAACATCGCAGTCGAGAAAAGAGAAATAATCTGTTACAACTGAAAAATTGCAATTATAATTATTATAATTGCAATTTTGGTTTATTATCTTCGATAATGAACCATTGGAATCGCCCAAAGAAAAAATTTTTTTAACCCCCCTCAAAATTTGTTGGTTTACGTTTCAAGATACGTAGATTCAGAAAATCGAATAAAAAAACTCTGCAAATTCTTGACACAACGGTTCATTATCTTCTTTGTACAGATCACCCTTCTGTCTAGATCACTAGGTCTAAATGTCTAGATCCTAAATGTTAGATTAATTATTATTATCAATTATCACTAATTATTAACAATTTTATCAAGTACCTAGTGAAAATTATTATAATTTATTGTTAGGTATTAATAATTCGTATTTACTATTAATAATAATAATTATTAATTATGATTAATTAATACGATATAATTCTGGGGTTCTTAATACTACGTCGGTAATAATTGTTCTATAAAAGAAGTACCTACCAACAAACATTCGAAATTACCTTCATTTCCGTAGCACGAAACGCACCTCAGAACAACAAACTCGACATCACTTAAGCCATATGATGTTCCAAAGAGCTTGTTAGTATGAAAATGGACCTGTATTTCAACAGTTTGATTCACGATCCTGTAGTGAGGCACAATCTTTGAGCCTTCATTGTGAACGAACGGCTGGTCGTACAAAGCTGCGGATGGTCTTAAAAAATTCTACGGAACAAACTCTATCTAAATATGAAATAAAAAACATACCGTTCTATATGAATTTTTCGAGATATGAAATTTTCAAAATTTCAAAATTCGTTTTGAACCCCTTCCCCTTGACCTAGGGTTATGAAAAGTTTCGAGGACCATTGTGGGGTTGGTCGAAACCCATAAAAAAAATTTCGTAATTTTAACTCAACGCTAACTGGGCAAAGTGGCGCGGACGGCGGACGGCGTACGGCGTACGGCGGACGGCGTACGGCGTACGGCGTACGGCGTACGGCGTACGGCGGACGGACGGATTTTTTTTTATTCGATTTTCTGAATCTACGTATCTTGAAACGTAAACCAACAAATTTTGAGGGGGGGTTAAAAATTTTTTTTCTTTGGGCGATTCCAATGGTTCATTATCGAAGATAATAAACCAAAAAATCCGTCCGTCCGCCGTCCGCCGTCCGCGCCACTTTGCCCAGTTAGCGTTGAGCTAAAATTACGAAATTTGGTTTCTGGGTTTGGACCAGCCCCACAATGATCCTCGAAACTTTTCATAACCCTAGGTCAAGGGGAAGGGGTTCAAAACGAATTTTGAAATTTTGAAAATTCCATATCTCGAAAAATTCATATAGAACGATATGTTTTTTATTTCATATTTAGATAGAGCTTGTTCCGTAGAATTTTTTAAGACCATCCGCAGCTTTGTACGACCAGCCGTTCGTTCACAATGACGGCTCAAAGATTGTGCCTCACAACACGATCGTGACTCAAACTGTTGAAATACAGGTCCATTTTCATACTAACAAGCTCTTTGAAACATCATATGTCGAGTTTGTTGTTCTGAGGTGCGTTTCGTGCTACTGAAATGAAGGTAATTTCGAATGTTTGTTGGTAGGTACTTCTTTTATAGAAAAATTATTACCGACGTAGTATTAAAAACCCCAGAATTATATCGTATTAATTAATAATAATTAATAATAATTATTATAAATAATAAATACAAATTATTAATACCCAACAATGAATTATAATAATTTTCACTAGGTACTTGATAAAATTGTTAATAATTAGTGATAATTGATAATAATAATTAATCTAAAATTTAGGATCTAGACATTTAGACCTAGTGATCTAGACAGAAGGGTGATCTGTACAAAGAAGATAATGAACCGTTGTGTCAAGAATTTGCAGAGTTTTCAGTTGTAACATTTTTAGATGGTTCCAATGGGTTATATGATGAAGAACAGATCAAAAACATGAATTCTCGAGATTTTCTGGTTTATTATTTTTGGAATGAACTTTTGGAATCGCCCAAAAACCCCCCAATATTCGAAATTGGCTGGTTTACGTTTCAAGACAGAAAAAATCCGTCCGTCCGCCGTACGCGGCTCTTGGCCCAGTGAGCGTCGTGTTTTAAAATGACGAAATTTGATTCACGGGTTTGGATAAGCCTCACGATGATTGTTTGAATATTGTGGAAATTGTTTAAAAAAATTACATCTGAATGATGAGCAAGCGACTTGAAAGGTTATACATGTGTCAAGGCTGGATGGCAATACAATATTCTCTCGATTCCTTGTCTGTCAAATTGTTTAACAATACCGGTTTGATTAAACAAATTAAATTTGGATGATGAGCAAAAGTCTTGAAATTTTATACATGGGTCGAGGATGAATGACAATGCGATATTCACTCGGTTTATTGTCAGTTCATAAATCATAATAATAATTAATCTATCATTTAGTTATCTAGACAGCAGCTTGATCTGTACAAAGAAGACAATAAACTGTTGCATCAAGAATTTGCAGAGTTTTTATGGTTAGGCAGCTGACAAGAATTTTAGGTATAGGAAACTGGCGGAGGTTCGGTTCAATGCGAGCTTGATCAAAACGGGATAATAATATTATTCTTACGACAGTATCCAATTTAATTCCGATACTATTCATGCAAACTTGGATTGTGAGGTTTTATAATTCCACGGAAGACAATGAATGTAAGGTCGTCGCTGTAATTAACATAACTTAGTTACTTATCTACTTTTTGCACATTTTAAGCAGAGTGTAAAAACTGATTCATCTAATCCAAACCAGCAATTTCTTTGAACCCATTTCCAATAAAACCTTGACAACGACGATGTATTATACTAAGCTGCTAACTACCCAAATTCTCGTTTCCCGTATGTTTATTGAGGTAGGAATCCTTGCCGGGTCGTTTATCTGAGACAAAGATAAGAACGAACTTGGCCCCGAACTGTTACATTGAACGAGGTGAAGTTGAAGCGATTCATAAATTTGAATAAATCGAGAAGCTTGGTCATCCTTTCGGCGTGCTCTTTATAAAACGTTTGCGGCGACGCCAGAACCATTGTCGTCCCTTGTTCGCGCTACTATGGATCCTTACAAGGTATGTATTCTTAGGCTTCACCCTCCTCAATACTTGGCTCTACTCTCGATATAATCAGTAGTCACCTTATACAGAATTAGAAAAGGCAGTGAAACTTGAAAAAATAAAGTTTCAACTGTTGGTAACCTCTTCAGTACTATTGGGCGATATGGATCAATCCGCCTACAGTAGTTAGATGTTTCTTATAACGTCCTCATTCCACTTATATCCTAAATATTTTATGCTAGGCTTAAAAATAGTTATTATATCCCACGATATGTTTTTAAACCAATTTCCAGACATTTTTTGTTTTTAAACTGCAACAAAAGCCTACACCTGTTTTGTACTACAAATCATAAAACATTAGTAACCTCACAAATAGTTTGGCCTTATCAAAATCTCGTTGTTGATCTGACCATTCCTACCCTCCGCTTGTTAACACCTATTCATACTATACCTACTTGAGGTATATTATACTAATTACTCGTAGAATTATACCTACTAATTAAAAACTTGATAATTATTATGATTCATTATTATCATTCAATATAATTTTCCTTTCCAGATAAAATCATTATTTGCGATCGTAGCTGTTCTGAGCATAGTGTACGGTGAGTGAACGAAACATTTAGCGCATGACCAAAAACTCCTTTCACTGTCAAATACAATTGAATACTATGAAATGTATGTTTCGATTGCTTCAGGAGTTTCCTCTTTCCAGACCTTCAACGATTTAAGAGGTCAGTATGATAACACACTATTATATTAAAGGCTTTCTCTTACATTCATAAATTCACTATTATTCATAAATTAACTTGGCATAATTAACCAAGGGATTTCTGAGCCTATTGAGAAGTTGATGTGATGGCCAAATTTCATCGGAGACCCCCTTCCAATATTTCGAAGGAAATCGTAGTTTTGAAATTTCATATCCCGAAAGTCTCGAGAACGGTCACACAACCACGTTTTCCCTACATTCGTATAGAGACGTATCAATCAATCTAATATTTCAGACTAACGTTCATACTGGCGAACAGCTGATTCAAACCACAAAATTTGTGGTATCTTAAAAGGTATCTTAAACGTATCTTGAAAGTTAGTAAAACGTGGCACTGTAATAAAACCATTTAGTGGTTTTGTGGCAGTGCCTCGTTTTCAGATACCTTTTATATCTAAAAAAGAAGGTATTTTCGAATACTTGTTAGTTCTTCTTGATATATAGCATTGCCTTGGGTAGGTAAAAATAAAAACCCTTAAATGATATAAATTTATATCAATAAATTATACAAATAAATTATGAAAAGTAGGGTTTTTACGTATGAAGCATTTTCAGTTCCGGTTTCTTCCAATAATTATTGGAATTATAATTTGTTATATTCACGCTCTATCGAAGCTCCCCTCTAAGGGTACATAATTATGTCGGTAATATTATTACCGACATAATTATGTACCCTTAGAGGGGAGCTTCGATAGAGCGTGATTATAACAAATTATTGGAAGATATTATCTCAATTCTCTTTATCTCATCAGCAAGGTTCTCACCTAACCCGACTCAAGGCTTCTACGAGCTTCCCTGGAACACCAGCAGCCCCCTCATAAGTAATTATGTTGAGGTACCAGCCAACTTAGGCCTTCCTCTAACCCTGTACTGCTACCCTAACGATCCAAGGGTCTGCCTGATGTTTGACTTCAAAGGTAATATCGCTGGAATTCAAATTTCGGTGAGTACACAACAATATAATTTACCTAAGGTGACTACGAGTATAACTAACTTCGTCGATTATATTCTTGTTGTTGACGTAATTGGACAAATAGGATAACTTCTCTCCAAATCGATAGACTACGTACTTAGCTACCACGTAATTCCTTGAGAAATTAATCATTTTGCAGATTGGTTTCTAACGCTTTCAATTCAAGTTGAATTATTTATTAGGTACCTATTCGCAATAATATGATGCTACGCAATATTTTTGATTGCAGTTCTTATACCAAGATGTCATGGCCTTTCAAAGCTACTACAATTATGGGTCAGTTGGATCATTCATTGAAAATATGTTGTTCAATACACCAGTCTACAGCATGAGAGCGTATTTCACTAATCCCAGTGAGTATTATAATATTATACTAGTATTAGAGTACAATTTATATTCTGCTGCCTCAAAAATGTTTCTTGTCTATTCACGATATTTTTATACAATTGAGTAATTATAGCCAATCTGTCTGGTCAAGGAACTATCTATCTGTTTATCGAATCAGGGATCAATTCTACAACTAATTTGCAACGAAAAGTGGCTCCTAGTCTTTTTGTTTTAATCCAACTTTTTCCAAATGTTTTTTCACTTTCAAGATTTTTCTTGATTGGGTTTTAGGCGTACAAAACGAGACCAAAGTGCAAACTTTGATATTTTCCGAAAATTGGACGTTTTTCTATCGGTTGTCTCTCTTTCAGTAATTCTTTCGCTGGGTCATCTATGAGTATAATTTCCTTGAAATTTAGCCTTTCCAACGGTGTACTGAAAATAAATTATTAACAGGGTTTGAGGGAGAAAATGACGTTTTAACGCAAAAAAAAGGAAGATTTTTCAGCAAAATCTATTGTTGCCATTAGGATAGCATTTTGTTCTGATAGGATTGGCATGGTTGATAGCATTAAATTTTCAAAAATCGACTAAAGGGTTTTCAAACCAAAGACATTCGATGAGTCATGGGAAATTCAACGTCCTTTCCGACGGTATAATTACATTTGAACTTATTTGGAGGATTAAGGAAGTTATAAGGAACCACGAAACAATCTTGAAAGTTGAAAAATTGGCATTTAGTAGGGATTTAAAAAAAAGTCTTAACAGAAACTTTTTGTTGCAAATTAGTTGAAGAATTGATTGCTTAAGCACTTCAGATTTTCTCGTATATTTGTATATTTATGCATGTGTCATTCCAGTTCGTAGATGGGCAGAATCGGGCCACTCTAAGGGAACGTTTTGGGGAGTTTCATGGTGGGGGGGGGGGGAATTACCCAAAAATTCCAAAAATGAACCAGTCTGACAAGTGACACCTCATTGTAAAGGCTTTTTTTCGGCGGAACACGATGGTGAAGTCACAACTGCGATATCTTATTCCATTCTCAAACTGGATCACGTTGAAGATGAAGAAACGAGGTTGATACTTGAGATGTTCTTCATGGGTCATTTGCTCAATCTGATAATGGAATGAGATATCGCAATTCTTATTTCACCATCGTGTTCAACGATGAAAAATCTATAAACTGAGGTGTTTCAAGTTTTCAATTCATTATATCAAGAAAAAACTAGGTGTGCAAATACTTTTTTGAAGACATTTTACATAAAACCTATTTCTTCTGAAATTCGCTCTTATTGCCATGTTTTTGTTTACTCTCTGTCCTTTCTTCTCCTTCGTTTCCCCTCCATTCCCTTTTTTCTTATTTTAGCGTAAAATCTTAAAGTGCGTGTAAATCTTAGATAATGAACCCTGGTAATGAACCCCCGTAAACGTCAAAAACGTCAACTTTTCAAATTGAGGAAAAGTTAACAAGTAGTTAACTCTAAACGATTACGAATGCAGGAATTAGTTTTCTTGAGGTTCGGTCTGGTGAATAAAAGACGATTTCTTAGGCCGACGTTTCGTTGTATTTGTACAACATCTTCAGGGCTATTTAACAAAACAAGAAGAATCCACTGTGAATGATGATAAATAAACTAAACTAAATGATCAATAATGAAAATAAACAGCTAAGTGGAATGGTGGCTGTCACAATATAAAAGTTAACATACCTTAAGTTCTATTGGCCATGTGCTAATCTCAGTTCATGATGGTGGTAGGTGCTAGGTGGTATGGACAATGGTATGGACAGGTGGTATGGCATTAAACACTGTTACAGTACCATGTCAATGATAATGCCATAGTGACAAAGTTTAATGCCATACCACCTGTCAATACCATTGTCCATACCACCTAGCACCTACCACCATCATGAACTGAGATTAGCACATGGCCAATAGAACTTAAGGTATGTTAACTTTTATATTGTGACAGCCACCATTCCACTTAGCTGTTTATTTTCATTATTGATCATTTAGTTTAGTTTATTTATCATCATTCACAGTGGATTCTTCTTGTTTTGTTAAATAGCCCTGAAGATGTTGTACAAATACAACGAAACGTCGGCCTAAGAAATCGTCTTTTATTCACCAGACCGAACCTCAAGAAAACTAATTCCTGCATTCGTTATAAACAACGGTCAAGATACTCCTAACCTCCTCTAAACGATTACTTTAATTGAAAGAAATTATAGGATGAAGTTGTTGAGCAGCGACGGCTGATACCAAAAAGCAGCAAAGGGTCAAATTTTGATCGAATTACTCATGAAACTTCCGAAATTTCTTACGTAAGGTAGCCAGCCTCGCATCTGAAATGACTGGTTGCTTTACTTTACTGTGTATAGATATTATATATTCATCTACCTACGACAGAAAAGTTTCAATTACACTAATATAACGTGAAACCTACTGTAAAACGTGATACAATTTTGCACTCTTGATTTTCGCAGCTACGTTGACCGCCGCGGGACGGCAAGATACCTCACAAACAGTTGAAGGTCTGTGGGTTGTGCTGAACAACACACTGTACGACATCCAAGTGAATGAACCGTCTCCAGCTCAAAACTCCATCGGCCCCTTCTTCAGACAAAACTGTTACCCGGGAATGGGCCAACACTATTTCTTCCAAGTCAACAAATTCGCTCAGTGTAGTCAAATGACGCCGTTCTATCCAATTTACGCAAGAGGAGTCCTGGCAGGCTTCGGTATCGCTGACTTTGGCCGCGGTTCGGTAGCACCAGGAGGGCGAGCCTGGTATGAGAATCCCCCTCGGCCTGCTGTCGACGTAAGTCAGAATATTTAAGGGGTATTCATGGTCTGATTCGACCGTCGAATCGTCGTAAATCGAAGACGTGGGGTTCATGAGGCTCCCAACCGTTTCCACGTCGAATCGTCGAAAATTGAAATGCGCTAGCGCTCCTTGCAAAACCATCAGTTTTTATCCTTATCGGTGTCCACTGTTATCAATCCGCGGTTGTTTATGACAGTAAATATCACTCTTCTACCAAGTCATGACGAAAAAAAGTCAGAAGGCGAAATGCATCGACTGGATTTATTTATTTACTAGGTGTCGGACCCCCACCCCTATGCATCGGATCCGGAAGTGAACCCCCATATGTCCTTCCCTGATCACGGAAACATTTAAATACGGGAGAAGGGTTCGATCCATTGAGCCGTTTTTGCGTGATTGAAGGACAGACAAACAGACAGACACCAAATTCGAAATCGGCATGGTTCGACTCCATTTCACGCGAAGCGAATAACTGTAGTGTAATTTGTCGAAAATACACAAGGAACACGAAAATCGTCTCTAAATTTAGTTATATAGATTTTGGAAATACGGGGCGAGCCCAACTAGAAGAGGGAAACAGGTTTTATTGAAATCAGGAAACTGGATTGTCAATTCTTTGATTACGTATTAGCGGAGGATTCGGACGAGGAAGAAGAAATTCTTGAATCGTGTTTCGAGGACCCACCACAGCATCTTCCTCTCACTTATCGACACTTGACATTTCGAACTTGATGTAATTAAGTAATGAATGAATGAACGAACGAATGAATGATAGAAAGAATTCAAATTCATTTAAATGTTGAAGTAAACCGCAGAGAATTTCGAGTTCTTATACAGTAACACTGGAAAGCTGCCGCAATGATCGCTGCTGCATTTCGATTATTCGACTTTAGCCGGCGTAAATCGATACGCCGAATTAGACGAAGCGCATGCGCATTGGTTCCCGTCGAAACTCAAGTTTCGAAGATTCGACGTCGAATTCGGCGGACCATGAAGACCCCTAATATCCAAGAAGCGGAATTATGATTAGTATTTTCTGGTTTGATAATATATTAATAATATAGTGATTCACTTAAAGTCTGCACAAACCCGATGTTGTAAGTGTTACACTCATATCGTACGTTCCAGAAATATCGTATAAGTTACCGATTATAATAATTATTGTATTTGATTACAGCAAATCCTGATCAACCGACCTCCCTGCCTGGACCAATACGTGGACGCCTTTGGGATCTACTCGTTGCACGTCTACTTTATAGACCACCCATGGAAAATATCGTGTCCCGCATAAATATCGTCGTCACACTCTTGTGTATGTGACAGGTGTACTCAGTTATTAGGAGTTATGTATACATTAAAAGTGATTAAAATAATTATTTTAGTAATAACTTACAAAATATCGTGTTCCTATAATATAGAGACACGTATTTTAATATATTATATTCAAATACATAGTATTAATAAATCATCACCATTAAAGGTTTTATCGTGAACATGTACCACACTTCATTCCTGTAGAGTCTACAGTGTAGACTAAAAGATTGCTTAATCAGTGTCATAAGCGGTATAGTCCAAAGTACCTATATTTTTGGAAGATGTATGAACAGTCTTGACAAATGAAACCTCATTTTAAAGGTTTTTCACGCTTAGCACAATGGTGCAATCGGAATTGCGATACCTTATCCCCTTTTCAAACTGGAGCACTTTGAAGATGAAGAAACGTGGTTGTCACTTGAGATGTTCTTCACGGTTCATCTGCTCTGATCTGATAACGGAATGGGATATCGCAATTCTGACTTCATCTTCGTGTTCAGCGTTGAAAATCTATAAATTGAGGTGTTATTCGGCAAAAAAAGGAAACGAAATTTGTTATCAAACCAGTTGTTTCTTAAAAAATTCGCTCTTATAGCCACGCTGCATGAGTCTGGATTTTTATTGGTTTAAAATTCATATCTCAGTTCTGGAGTGCGAGGATTCCAAATTTGCTCTTTAAAAAACAACAGAGTTACATTTCGAGGGTCTCACGGCAACTTCCCACATCCTCATCCCGGCAACTTTTCAGCAGAGCCAAAAAACCATCTGCCAATGACTATGTTTACTGAGTAATTCAGTAAAATAAATCTTTGTCTATTTGGAGGGTTGTAGGAGGTTGTAAAGAAAAGGAGAAGTTTTTCCGAGCTTTCAGCTTTAATAAGCCATCTTCAGGGCTGTAACATATAATGACAGTCTGCTATAGGCTTGACCGTTGTCGGTATCACCAACTTGCAATTCTAAATAATTTAGAAGTCATTAGCAGATTGTCATTATATGTTACAGCCCTGAAGATGGCTTATTAAAGCTGAAAGCTCGGAAAAACTTCTCCTTTTCTTTACAACCTCCTACAACCCTCCAAATAGACAAAGGTTTTTCAACCAAGGAGGAAATGGACCAAACAACAAAGTAAAATAAATCGTGAGATTTAGTGTTACCTAACTTAGGTACCTGACTTAAACTTAGTTAGGTCGATCCGCCGGGAGAAGACGCTTCGAATGGTATGCATAGGTAGGTAACTCATTTTGGCCAAAAATGACGATGTGGGAAGTTGCCGTGAGACCCTCGATTTTCTGTAAGGTGCGTACTTTTCGAGTTATTCGCGAAAAATTGAAAGAAGTGCGAAAATATCGCGGTCTTTTGGGTCCCTACAGAGCAGTGAATATTGGCGAGATAGTGGGATTCCTAGAGGCCAATGAATGGTCGGAAGGTGGTAGTAGTAATGTATCATATTATTTATTGTCCGTCATTCATGAGCTGACCATCAATACATTAATGTCAATCGCCGGTGGTGAGGATTGGGAGGGAGGAATGATAGTGGGAGGAGGGGGATGGGAAAAATAGTGGGAGGGGGGAATTATAGTGGGAGGTAAGACTGATAGTGGGAGGGGGGACTGATATTGGTAGGAGCGACTGATAGTGGGAGGACGCGGGTAGTTGGTGGCGACGCGTCGCGACGGGTGGGAATGGGGCGGGGGTTGTCCATGACCCAAATGGAGCGGCGTGGGGCGAAGTCAGCTGGGAGTGGAGCAACGAAAAATGGAGTCATTGACGATCACTCCACACTAATCCAATCCACTCCACTCCACTCCATTGTTGCCAGTGCTGTTCCGACGTCGAATATCTCCTTCTGGCGACCGCTGTATGCTTGTATGCCAAAGATAGAAAACGCAAACGAAAGAGGGTGAAGCATTTGATAACCCAACAGAAGACAACACACACATTTGGACTTGTTCACTTGTTTCTTTTGTTAAGTTCATTGCGAAATAAACCTCTCGCAGCGACTTGAAATTTTAAATATAAGTTAGAACTGTGATGAATGGTTTGCTGAGTTTCCCTGGAACCCGGGGAGGTTAGGCAATTACGCCCTACCCAGAACCATTACAGAACTGGATGACTTTGCAATTTGAAAAATACTCTTGTTTTTCTCAAAATGGGTTTCCACGATTTCGTCGCGAGTGATTTAGTTCGTGACAATGCAATATTCACTCGGTTTCTTGTCTGTTTTGTTTAAAATATAAAAATGTAAAAAATACCTATATCTATGTATATAATAAAATCGTGTCTGTCTGTTTGTCTCATCATCAATTGAGAACGGCTGAACGTAGAAAGTTGCGGCTGGTACCATTTGACGCAGAATTTATCTGGAAAGGTTTATGAAAAATCCGCGTTTAAATCTGTCCATCCGTTGAAACGCTATAAATGAAATACTACTAAAAAACGTGTTATAATCACTTCTATGAGGACGTTTATGCTTATAACTTTTAAACGGTTGAACGTAAATCCGATTGTAAGTAGTCTCTGGATTCAGCTCGACGAGTACTTTCAAGTGGTACTTCAATCAGGAGGTTAGTGGGAGGGAGGGGGGGGGGGGTGCAGGCTGTGATTGGCGGGAGGGGGGGGTCAACAGGCATTCAAAACTACTTGTCCAGTTGGAGTGCAACTTTGGGAATTTGTTGTGTGAACATTGAGGAATGTTTCTAAACAGGTAGGGTGGGTCAATAGTATTGGGGGGGGGGGGGGTTAAAGGCAGTTATGGTAGGGGGAGGGGGGTATTACCGACATTTCAAAACTACTTGACCGATCTTAATGAAACTTAGGGAAAATGTTGATAACCAATTATTACTCAAACCATGATTTTCATTTGGGACGCACCCTTGAATCGTGGCTTAAGGTAGCAAACAACCACTCTTCGTCAATCCTGAGGTAGTATCTGTTATGAGTGGGGCCCGTCCTAAAGGGGTTGTCGGTTCTACCGTTGCGAAGCGCGGGTACACAGCTAGTAGTTTAATATTTATTTAACCAGATCAAATGTGGATGATGAGAACATGGTTCGGCAATGGATAGCAATGCACATTCACTCGCTTTAAGGTTGTTTAAAAAATTAGATTTGCTTGATGAGCGGTTTTTCGAAGAAAAGGAAGTTATTGTTCCAGGTCCAAAAATGTTAGAACTTCAATTTCGAAAAGTTTTTATACCAAAATCCTTTCTAGACCATCCTGAATTCACTGCCAAGAGACATTAAAATCATACATCTTCCATTACGGAACAATAGTTTGGCCAATACCATCTTCCGTTCAGGCAAATAGTTTAGATCGAATGAGTAAGGGAGTAGTTAAACCCCTGTTTGATGAGATCAGCCTCAAACAGCACAATACGTATAAAAGACGCCAATTGTACAACGAGGTGTGCGTGCCATACTTATATAAATTTTACACTGTCGTGTTAATGTACATGTTCCATGAATTGCTCTGGCGAAGGCGTTTGCCAAAATATCTGTATCAAATTGTGAGTTTTTCCTTGTGCATGTTTAACTTTCATAGCCGCTCTGTGCCTCAAGAATATTAAGTTCCTCTGGAACCACGTTTCCGCCATTTAAATGTATAAATTTTTACCTACATATGGTTTTCGGTATCTTTTGGCAGTGAATTCAGGATGGTCCAAGACGGATTTTGGTATACAAATTTTTCGGAAAATCGAGTGCAACAGTCTTTGGACCGACCACAATAGCTTTCTTTTCTTCAAAAATTCACTGAAAAGCCAAAAGATCTTGATTTGAGTTTAAACTGTGTTGATTACATACATATAATATATGTAGATATTATCTACTTTTACGTGAAAAAATTCTGGAAAGTGAAAAGACGAAGTTTCCTGCCTTAGCTGAAATTTGGCGCCACGACCTTTTTTTGTGTAAAATTCATATCTCAGCACTGGAGTGAGCGGATTTCAAATATCAAAAGGCAACTGATTAGAATTGAAATTCCTACAACTTCGGGTCCATTACATTTTTCAATCGGAGCAGTCATTTCCAACCTACAGGCGTTAGAAGTTTAGGGCAGACAACTTTTTAGCGAATTCGGTAAAAATCGTTTACCTTTGACGGTCGATTGCGGCTGAAATCTGGATCGATTTGAAAGGCCATTTGACGGGGAATTTAATGCTCTTTAAAAAAGAATTGAGTGACATGTTTTGTAGAATGCGTAATTTCCGAGTTATAAGCGAAAACTTAAAAAAGCTGTTTTTAGACTCTCAAATCTGAAGTACAACCTGGAAACCGTCGCAAACTCATATACCCGTTATTCAGGACCCCCGAGGGATCAAAACGATTTTCAGTTATTGAGCAAATGTTTGAAGCTAGAGCACTAATTTGCCCGGGCTAACAAGTGTTGGCTTCATATTGCCCAGATTGGCTATGTTTTGATTGTGACTTTTATATGACGTTTACTGCTGTTTTAACAAATCCAATTTCACGTCCGTCTATTCAAGGAATCATTCGAACAGCAGCCCGCTTTACAGGTCGTCATAATGGAATCGGTGATTCATCCATTCAGAGCATTGTATTGACATCGACTTCCCCTCTAAATTTCCGTCGATTAAGAATTACGTAAATATTTTTTAAATCAATCGTATAATAATTGAATTATTGACTCGTTGTAGTGAAGGAATTACGATATTAAGGGCCTTGAGAGCATTGAATAAGCAAATCACGATACACAAACAAAGTGTCTCATATTCAAATCGCGGGAAATCCCCACAGTCTATTTGAATACATTAGGCAAATATACAATCGACCCACTCTAATGGTAGAGTGAGCTGGAGGGCTCTCTGAGATCAAGATGTAGTAGAGGGGAACGCCAAGATTCAACGATAAGACGACGTTTACACTGGAGCTTTTGGAGGAACTTGAATTGTTATATTACTGATTATAAAGATTTCTATACAAAATAACACCTTGAGATTTGATCCCGATTACTAGTAAAACGTTATGTATGTGTTAGGCCTCTAATGATAATAATTATTGCGTGTCGTGTGCAAGGACTTGATATTGATTACAACCTGTTGTCCATTGAGGGCGTCACTTGCCAGGATAGCCCGTGGATCAATCCCTACATACACACCAGTAATTCTACACTATAACCGGCCAATCAAACCTGAAATTAAACTTGAAAATCCCCAGCTTTATGGCGTTTACGTAGCAAAACTCGTGGATACCAAACTTGGGAAATATCACCTGCCACCTAAGCAGTAGATGTGGGGAAACGTGTGACTGCCCATCTATTACTCAAGTCAAGGAAACCTAGGAGTTCAAATCGATCGGGTACTTGGCTGGCACTCTCGCATTAAAGTTCTGAATACAAAACTTAGAAGGCTGATTCCACTCTATTGAATTGTCAGAAGCTTTATGACGCTCAAATTTACAAAACAGTTTTACTATGCTCTTGTACAATCCATTTTAAATTACCATTCACCCATCTGGGGATCGACTTATAAAAGTAAGTTACAATCGGTAATGGTGACGCAAAAAACCTTAATCGAAATTCTTCTAAGAAAAAAGGCAAGATATCCCACCGACAAACTGTTCGAGGACTTCGGTGTACAGGATCTACCACGGCTGGCAGAACCACTAACAATAATATAATTATATTATACATACAAAAGGTTTCTGGAGGGGAAAATTGACAGATTCAGTAGTGGGACGAGGAGGAGAGATGGGATTACGCTAAAGACTATAGCGGTTAAAACTACTGCGGTAGTATCAGAGGTTGTATCTTTGTAACGGGGTCACTCCATTCAACAACTTACCGAAAGAACTGGCAACTTCAAGCATGTCGTTGAACGCGTGCAAGAAGAAATTAAAAGCTTATTTTCTTTCGCAAATAAAATGGAGTAGCTGAACATGGACCATGTATCATTAGTAATGAGTACGTGAATTCCTGAATTTGTTGATCATAATTTCACTACGAATTTATGTTCCTAAAAACTAAAGAGAGGATGTTATTTTGTTTACCTTACCTACATAAGGTGTTCTTAGAGGGGACCGTGGTATTTGGCAACATTAATTTGGAACATTATATGATTGTAAATTTTTACGTATATACGCTACTGTTTAGGAAATGGGGTTTACGAAAGATTGGAAAAACGCTGCTGAACAACCTGTTGACCAATTCTGTTATATTCTCGTTGTTTCTTTTCTTGACATAATGAGGAGTAAATAGTTTATTTATACAATTTGCACATTATACAGATATATTCACAAGTAAAATTATGAACACAACGTTCTTTTCTTTATTATCTGAGCCTAAGGTCAGGCTAGTGGTCCAGGCTCGTTTCTTCTCAGCTCAGCTTGCGTGTGCGTTCCTTCGGTAATGCATTTTAGTTTATAATTCTTACATATTACTTCTTAAATATATTTAAGTAGGATATACCTATCCAACTTTTAACAAACGAAATCTGGTATACTTAAAACCTAAGTCTAATATACCTAATGTCTAACGAAGGTCGTTGTGGTAGTACATTTCTCTTATTCAATATTTACATCCAGGGATGTTGGAATTTTGGAGGGTCAATTGTTATAATACATCATGAGAGTGCATTTATGTTATATTCAAAATTTAAATTTAAGGATGGTGGATTTTGCATTTATTTGAAATGTTAGGGTTTTGAATACCTACCCCTACAGAATTAGTTGTTTTAATTGCTAATGGCAAATTTTCGAAAAACCAAGGCAACTGTTCAGTGTAGAAGTCATTGTCTGGTCGTGCAATTGATAAAATACTTTGTGCATTCAACCTGGCAGGTCTTACATCACTTCCCTTCTTGAATACGCCGAGGGACTTATGCACATAATATGTTTATATTATAAAGCCAATCTATTATAGATTCACAACTTTAGGTTATCAATACTACTCGCGTACGCACCCTCCCAAATGGGTATACCATAGATCAATATGTTATCAACATAAGCGTAGAAAACCATACGTAGGGTTTTACGGCTAAGCCAGCCTCTCAGTAAGATGAAGAGGTGGAATGATTTCCTAAACCTTGCAACTAGACTTTGTATAATATACAAAGTCTATTATGTTCCTTAACAAAACATATGCAAGATATTGTGTTCCTTCCACTTTATGTGCTGATCATGCAACAGCCCTAAATATCTGATGGAGTTTACTTTTTCTAGTCTTTGACAAGTACTAAGCGTAGCATGTTCAGAGCCGCTATTTCCCTGTTGTATTTCTATTTTTGAATCTACTGGTTAAATGAAGTAGAGAATTTTAAAAGCACAAATTCAAACAAGTCGAGAAATTAAAAGTGAACGAATATCCCCTATGAATAAAGAAGAAGCTCTCATAGAACCTACTTACATAAAGTGGGTGAACACGGTATTATACGGACACAACCGGTCACAATTATGAAATGCGAGGGTGGCGAAATTCAATAGGCAGTACTTCTCTCTGTTTACGCTCTTATGGTCTCAACATCAAGAGAAGCATTTCGAATACGTGTAGCTCTCCCATTTCACCCTGAACAACGCTGCATTATGCGTCTCAAAAACATATCCTCAACAGACGACTATCCACTCCGGCGTGAAATCCCTCGAAATAACTTGTTGCTTTCACATAAGTTAATTCCTGCGGTCTTATTATACACGCATGGCACCCTTTTTGCCACCACAACAATCCTACGATTGCAACATATGGTGTAGGCCAGAATATCATTCTCCTTTCAGTATCAGCCTCCATTTCCGAACAAAATCCGACGAGATATGTATTTTACCATCGTGTTATCGGCGTTGTTGGAGAGCTCAATTTTGATCTCAATCCATAATAATAATATGGACTTCTGATATTTTTATGCAAGCAGTATCTGCCCGACAGTCCGATCGTTAGGTAACCAGCTGGAAATTTGCCCAATGTGTGCCACAGTGGGTGTGCCCATGTTCACAGTGGGTGCACAGTGATTGTGACCGCGGTCACCCTGGGGGTACTTATGTTCACACTAGCTGTGCCTGTGGGAACACTAGTGCACAATGACTGTGATGACAGTCACGGAACAGCGTGTGCACAGCGTGTACACTCACTGAGCCCAGTCACCTATAATATTATAGAGTGACAGTGTACAATCTGACAGTGCAAACGACAGTGTGCAAATGTGCCAGTGCAAATGACAGTGTGCAAATGTGATCTTGCACATGTGACGGTGCAAAAAGTTAAAGTGATTTTTCAATCTTCATTTTCCTTGCTGTTCGTTTAAACAGTACATGCCTTATTATTAAGGAAAAATATTGATGGAGAATTGTACAGAAGTATTCGTAAAGAGGAGACTATGACCGAAGAAAACTTTACGGTGATACTAAACGCTATTTTTTCTCGATGTTTGCATTCTGTAAACACTATCTAAGAATAATTCCGTACTGTATTACAATTATGTGTCCATGGTTCAGTTGGGGAATATGTATTGCATGTTATATGTTCTTGTCTTGTTGACTCAAACCATATGTTCTTATGTAATTTGTTTTGAGCTCAAAGGGCAGTGAATGTGAACGTGTGAACACATCCCCATGGCCACATTTCCGTGGTCACATGACCACAGCGATATGACCATGGTCATGTGAACACGTGGTCACCTCAATTGTGACCGTGGGCACAATCAATTATTTTGTGACAATGGACTCATTTCCAGTAGGGTAATAGCGGGAGTAACATAGTTTTGTCACTTTGTCCAAGATTATTAAGTATAAGTGAGGAGGTATT
The DNA here is from genome assembly GCA_963920205.1 of Stenodema calcarata. NCBI lineage: Eukaryota > Metazoa > Arthropoda > Insecta > Hemiptera > Miridae > Stenodema > Stenodema calcarata. Next base: position 6,216,206 of record OY986049.1, read on the forward strand.
CATGAAACTGGCCAAATTGCTTTCTTGTTTCCAAAAATTAAGTGAAATCCCAATTGCTTAGCATATTTTCAGTTGTCTATTACGACTACTTTTTTGTGTATTTCACATCGAACTTTGGGCAACTTGGCTGTGAGATGAACAAAATAAATTAAGTACCTAATGCCACAAATAGCTCTGCTGCCGTTTTATACAACATGAAACTCCTCTAAAACTTCACTGAATGTGGAAGTTGATCGTCAATGTCACTTTCTTGAACCCGCAACTGTAGGGTTAGTTACTTATGCGGCTTAAGGGACAAGGGATATTGACTGATATTGACTGATTGGCTTAGGGACACTGACTGATATACTGAGACAAAAGAATTGCGACACCGGATGAAAAGAGCGATTAATTTCACCTACTCGCACTTGGGTGGTGTGGTCCTTGTCAAGGGTTGTTCTAAACTGGACGTTGAAATCCCGCGTTGGAATAACCAACAGCGCCTTTGTCCAATTGTATCACTGTCTGGGAAACGGTTTGTGAGAGAGCGAAGCTGCGAATTCGCCTCGTCGTAGTACACGGCAGAGTACGTCGTAGGAGGGACCAGGAGGCTGCCTGAAGCGAGTCTTCATAAATCTTGCGGAGAACCGTATGGGATTTCGGGCCGGACACGGTGTCACTATTTAAATCCACGGAGACGAACTAATTCACAAAGTTCCAAATCGGCGAGCAGAAATGGAGGTGAACAGTTCCTGGTCATAGTCTGATACAGAAAGCCTCGGAATTGACTTGAACCTCCAAGGGATCCAGAAAGCGAATGGGTTGCAAATGTACCCTAATGAATAAATTGATGGAGATCGTCATACTCTCCCAAAACATGAGAAGAGAGCGGGAACTCTAGGCCCTATAAGCCCTCCTTTCCATGCCCTACGGTCCCAGAGGAGCCAAACAAAGTCCATTATGCCTCTATCAGGTGTATTTTGCAGATACTTTCGTCGTTATATTCAGCTTATCTGACGAACATGGAACCAACATTTAGGCAATCAAATAGAATCGAAAGCACTAGTATAGTATCTTCATCATACAATTGGTGACATGTTGGTTCCTGTTGCGTATTTATGAATGTACTTATATAATATTAACAACACTGTTATGCGACTGAATGCCCCAGATAATGATACACCCGCGAGACATAAATAAATTAAACTGTTAAATTGCATGTGCACGTCGTAGTAATCCATTAATATATTTCCCCGATGAGTGATTGTACTGCATGCAAGTGGTATTGCAACGTCTAAAATGCTGTTTCAAATACTGTTTCAAATTCAAATACTTCTCTCTTTTCATGAAGAAAACATGACTAAAAAAATCCAAAGCCATGCAGCATGGCTATAAGAGCGAATTTTCGAAGAAATACCAGTTTTGCAACACTCTTCGCACAGAGTAAGAATGCTGACCTGCTACACCCTGTTTGGTATATATATCTTAATTAAACCGTAGATGGAACTACTCATTATCTTTCGAATTCACCCTCACCATTCAAAGACACATTAGGCGTAATATTTATTGTTCGCCAGACACATAATATGTTATGACATCGTCAGTAGTATAGAAAAGCCGATCCTGGCGCACCTACTTAAATCTCTGATAAAACTTTTTACCACAAAAACATCAGAACATATTTTTTATCACAAAAACATCAGAACCAGTGACTTTTTCCATTAAGCGACTTAAATCCCTGTTAAAACTTTTTTTATCACAAAACATCATAACCTTTTCACGGTAGTCGGCGACTTTTTTAAAAATATTTTTTCATCAGAAACTCTAGTGAACTCTAAAAATTAGGGGCCGATATTTTTGAAATTTAGCTCCCTCTGATGTTTTCACTAGAAAAAAAGAAAGGGGCTAGTTAAAAGGATGGGGAACAGGATAAATAGTATCCATAAGAATAAGTGGGTGGATAATATAAAAAATGAGGGGGTAGTTAAAAGAATAACTTTTATAATAAAATGACAACGCTTGAAATATATAAGAACGCCGTTAAATCAAACTACTCATCTTTCAAGGATATTGAGAAAGGGACTTATACCATCTTGGAAAATTTTATAAAAGACACTGAATATGGAGAAACAGTGGTAGTAAAAATTGCTTATGACGACGACGAGATATGCTTGTTTTTGCCTAAAAGAATATCAGGGCGACTTGTTAAACATGTCAGAAACAACCCAGAAAACCATCCTGAAAAACTTATTTATAAAGGAACTGATAAAAAGACAAATGCTTTTCTTATTGATTTTGCGTAAATATTATAATTGTTTTTCATAGCGTTTTAAGGGAAAATTTTCCCTTAAAACAATAATTTATACTAAGTTGTTTTCCAAGACAAAAAAATGAGGGGTTAGTTAAAAGAAAGAAAATAATAATAAAATATAAGATGAAAAACAAAATAGTATTACCAACTGAAATTTACATGGAAATCCGAGATAGAATAACCCATCCGGTTGATCATATCAACTTTTGTCAAGCAATGAACATTTCAGTAAATATAGATTTTCTTTCTGGTACTACTTCGTGGTACTCAAAAGTAACTGAAGAGACATTAAGAGATTATGAAAACATTATCCGTTGGGATATAATTTCTTATAACAGAAAACTCTCTGAAAATTTTATTGAAGAGTTTCAAGATAAAGTACATTGGAGCCTGATCTCCAGGTATCAAAATCTTACTGAAAATTTCATTCGAGAGTTTAAAGATAAAGTTAATTGGGAATTTATTTCACTTAGCCAAACACTATCTGAAGACTTCATCAGAGAATTACAAAACGAAGTTGATTGGGAGCGTATTTCAATTACCCAAACACTATCTGAAGACTTCATCAGAGAATTTCAAAACGAAGTTGATTGGGATTCAATTTCTTATAAGAGAGAACTCTCTGAAAATTTCATTCGAGAGTTTCAAGATAAAGTTAATTGGGAACACATTTCACTTAGCCAAACACTATCTGAAGACTTCATCAGAGAATTTCAAAACGAAGTTGATTGGGTACGTATTTCATCTAACCAAAAACTATCTGAGAATTTCATTCGTGAATTCAAGGATAAAGTTAATTGGGGATATATTTCATCTCACCAAAAACTATCTGAAGAATTCATTCGAGAGTTCCAGAATGAAATAGACTGGAATTATATTTACAATTACCAAAATTTAAGTGATGCATTCATTTGCGCAATCTGTCGGACTGTTGAACTAATTCTGTCATGAACCAGTTGCGTAACTCATCATCGATAGGACTCAAGGATAACAGAGACGATCTGCGGATTTTATCAGTTATCTTTTAGGAGCGGTCTGCTCTGCACACAACGTTTCAACCTAAATATTTGTGGTTAGCTATTGTTGAAGATTCAGGCTTTTATTTGGAACTTCAGAGTTACAAAACGTACCATAGTGAGTGTAACAGTTCTATGAGTGGAATCCATGTTACTGGAATAGTAGAGATCGTACAAAAACTCTAATCAAAGTGTTTTGCGGCTCACATGTGAGCCGCAAAATTTCGTATGAAATAAAAGCCGGTAACAATGGAGATGTAGAAAAGAGGATATCAGGAACTTATATCTGTAAAGAACTAATACTCGATATGGCTTCCTGGATAAGTCCCTCATTCTATTTAAAGTGTAATGACATTGTTCTCATACATTTCGAACGAGAGTAATCAGAAGGTCGTGTTCTCCCACCCCCAAGCGCTCTTTCAGGAACGGCTTATCTGAATACGAAATCGGGACGATGTGACGTGAACGGTTGTTTATCTGTCAGCAAAAAGCGGTCTCCCCCACCCAAAGCGTTCTTGTAGGAGCGGTCCTAGTTCTTACTCATTAGACGTAAATGGATACTCAGTGTCATGAAGGTTGTGTGAAGGTTGAAGCTCACGCGTGAGCTCCAACCTTGAGTTCACCTTCAAAGAACATTGCAATATTATTTCTGTTTTTATTGAGATATTCCCAATAAAAATAATTATAAGATTTTGTTTTATTTCCCCTTTTCTTATCAAGGTACGTTTTTATAGGAAAAACTAGAGTTATTATAATTATAATATCGATACACAATGAAAGGTTCAAACAGAACATATTTAAAATTTCGTGAGTTGTAATTCCTCAGGATAAAAAGTTCCTAGGATTTCCTCTCCACTTAAATCTTTTATTTTATAAGTAACTGGACTCGTTTCTAAAATCTCACTTATTTCAAAAATCTCTTTCGTCCAATTTGTTTTGTATTTGTTTGCAAAAGTTTTCTTTGATATCGTAATTCTCACACGATTTCCAATTTTAAATTTCTTTTTTACATTTTTTCCACTCTTTTTAAATAAATATCTCAGAATTTCATTTTCGTTTCTCGCATCGACTTGAGCAGGTGTCATTCCAATGGATCGATGAACGTCTTGTTTGTTGTACTCATTAACTAATTCCTGTAAAATATCGATCCATTTTTTATTTCCATTCACCTCGAATCGAATTTTCATTTTCTGATTCAAAGTTCTGTTGAATCTTTCGATGATTGCAGATTTTTCTAAATTTTCCGTGTGATACATTTTAATTTTATACTCGTCTAAAAGTTCTTTGAAAAGTCTATTTTCAAATTCTAAACCTTTGTCCGTGTGAAGGAGTTTAGGAGTAGAATGATTATGAGATTTTACATTTTCCAAAACTCCTTTGAAAGCTTTTGAAACTACCATTCCGTTTTTCTTTTTCAATGGAACTGACCAAACGTACTTTGAAAAAGTATCAATGATATTCAACATGTAACCGAACCCCTTGTTTTCATTCTCGTATTGTTTCATTATAATCAAGTCCGCGGCCCAAAGATCATCTTTTCCATGAGTAACAATTTTCCTTTTCTGAAATTTCTTTCTAACGGGTTTATGTAATTCCTTCGCAAATTCCAACTTTTCGTTTTCAGATAAATTTATAACTTCAGTTTCAGGAACTACGTTAGTTTCCTCATTCGGATTTTTTATGAATTTACTTTTATTAGTTTTACATTTCACACATTTAGCAGCAATTCTCCACCTTCCGTTCACGGTTTGTACAATTTCCGCGTTTATATTTTTTGTTTGTTTTTTGCATTTATGGCAATAAATTTCATCCTCCATGTTTTATTTAAGGAAACTTTTTTTTTAATGGAGTAAACTCCATTAAAAATATACATTCTTACTTTAGTTGTAAATATGGAGCCCGTCAGTTTACAATTCCTTAAAGGTGGGGCCGATTCGTGCTCCACCTTTAACGTCCAAGTCGAATACAAGTCGAGAACATTTAAAAATTTCTTTTAAAACTCTTAAAGTGGGGGGGGGGTAACGATTTGTTACCCCCCTCTTTAACGTTAAAGACAATACGGGGTTTTAAGCAAGTTCTTGTGTTATCGTATTTTTGACTGGATTGTAAACGAAGCTCGAACCACTAACTAAAACAACGTAGCACGTTGTTCCTTCTGAACCACCTGAAGGTGCTGCTACCGCTTTATTGAATTCTACGTGTAAAATGATGTTGCTTTTACCACCGGAAATACTTTTAGGTTGATCCGTTAAATCTATACTGAAAATCGGATAATCTCTGTTGAAAAATTCGGGTTCATGATACGGTAAATTGTCTTGAGAGTTTGTTATTAACTTTTTGTAATCTAAATACGCGGAATAAGCAAACCAAAAGTCATTTTCGTCGAAATCCAAATTGTAATTTTCCTCGGGATATCTTTTTCCACCGACTTCCAACCAGTAATTCCTAACATCTTTATGAGCAAATTTAGCATTATCTTTCGTCTGATCATTGAGTACATCGGTTTGAAAAACTATGAAACACCAGAGAGGATTATAAACGTTTCTATAAACGTTAGTTACATCGAACATCAACGTTTTTCCGGAAACGTTTTTATGTTCTATGCATTGCCATCTTTTAAATCGAAGTTGGTACGGGATGTTTTTCAAATCTGTAATCAAATTTACTTTAGATTCGTTATCGTATTCAATTACTGGAACTCTCAAAACGAAAGAAGTTATTTCTATTTTTCCATCATGTGGAAGCGGAGTTGCTGTATCTTTTTTATATCGAAATATCACGTTATTATCACTATTTCGAGTAAAAGTAATTTCAAATCCCCCCTTGTAAATAGGAACTGTTAAATCTTTGAAAAATCCTAATCCTAAATCTCCCAAATAGCCAACAGCACTAAAATTCCCTCCTCCGATAGCTTTTGAATTGAACCCCGAAATGATTACGTTTCCATTATAATTTTTCGGACCCGAATGACATACATAACCCTGAACCGTGCTAGCAATCCCCGGGTTTTCAATTTCATCGACTACGACATTATGTTTTTTCACTTCTATGTTGGAAAATAAGTTTGCAACGAAATTATCAACAAGTCTTACATCCATGTTTTCACTTTTATATGGTTTTGTAGAATCGATTGAAACACATTTACCAGAAATGTGATATTCTACATCTTTGCAAATAAATTCGTCATAGAGTTCTATTTTGAAAGTAGTCTTTTTGTTTTCAGCATTTAAATTCAAAGTCGATGAAGGATTGAAATATTTGAATTGTTTTCGTACAATACCATCTTCATATTTATCAAAAACCTTTTTACATTGATGCATTCTTTTATTATAGTAAACATAATTTTTTTTTATATTTAGGTACTATGAAAAAAAAATTTTTTTTTATTTAGGTACTATGAAAAATTTTTTTATGAGATTTTCTCATAAAAAATACAACTCACTATAATAACTAAATTTAAACATTTTTTCTAATCGCGCTTATAATTTCCGCTTTCCCCAATTCTTTTCCCTTTTCTAAAAGTTTTGCTTTTTCCGTATCATTATTTTTATAACCGTTCAAAATGTTGGTTTTCATCTCGTTGTAATTTTTAATTTCTTGTTCAATATTGGAAAATTCCTCATCTGAAATTTTCCCATCTTTCAAAGCATTCGTGAATTTTTCCTCTATAGAATTTAATTTTGTTTTCGACAAAAGTTCGATATCCGAATGTTTTTTAATTTTGTTTCCTACATAACCGGCTGAAGTTCTCAGGATTGCGGAAAATGCTGTTAATCCTGCTGAAATTGGAACTCCAAAAGGAATTGCTACAGGGAGAGTGATGCAAACACCAATCATCCCCAGTTCGGTTAATGTAAAGAAACACTCTATTCCGAAAAATGTTTTCGATAATTTGCAGTATTTTTTCTTCAAATTTCCCCGGGTTTTCATTTCGTTTTCTAAAAATTCGTATTGTTTCATAATGCGATTTATTCTATAATCGTTGGAATTAAATTCCGGAGCCGGAATCTGAGGATAAATGTTTTTGTAAAACGTAGTATATTGTATATCGTTTTCAACTGCAGGAGCAGACGGATTTTCATCAATGTTGTTCATCTTATTTATTATATAAAAAAAAATTAATTACTTTTCAGCAACAAGTAAGCTTTAATATCGTTGAATTGAATCGGTTTGTTATTTCCCATGGTTGTTGATAATTTTATCATTTTTATTTCTTTCAGTCCTTTTCTTAGTGGAATGAAAACTATATTATTTGGTTTTTCCGCGTAAATAGTATTAGGTGGTAGTGAGTTTTCTAGGAAAGAAACATGTAGTAACTCATGTTCAACGTGCAAATGTGGGTGTTCCTCGTGATTAGTAAAGCTGCATTCCGTAATGTTACAATGCCATTCGATTATTTTGTCCGAAAATACGAGTTGAGTAGGATTGATATCCGACACGTAGTTGGTGTTCTTTTTGAATAAAATATCGGAACCTGAACAAGCTTTCAATTGGAATAAGTCACAAAAGTTACCTTCATTTATAATCCACATATCCATGGGAAAGTTAGCAGTAATTCTGTACGTACCGTCGGTTAGGCGCTCGAGATAGAATTTTAAGCTACTCGGAATAATTTTTCGTATTTCTCGTTGTATTTCATTCACCTGGTTCTCGGGATACTTTTTCAAAGTGTCTGAAAAATCTTTCGATAATAAAATGTTATGGAAACTAGTCAAATGACTAATCAACATGGCTTTGAACGAACCTATTGTGAATTCACCATCAAGTTCACACTGATGATTTTGCAGCTTATCGGGTAAAGGAAATACGAATGACAACTTGAAGTTTTTTATCTCAAACGTTTTCCTAGTTGTAAACAACAATGCCGACACACCCAACTGATACTCTTTATTAGGATCGAGTTGAATTGGTCTTTCAAACCTTAGTGTATCTCCAGAAATTTTTATAAACATTATTTATTATATAATAAATAAATAAAAAAAAATGAATCCAAAATATAACAAAAGCTATATCATAAAACCTACACCGTTTGACCCGATTAGCAAGAGAGATGGTTTACTGCCACTTCCAATTAGGTGTTTAATAATTGGTACGAGTGGATGTGGAAAAACTACATTGTTGTACAACCTCATTACAGAACCATGGGGTATTCCCTTTGAAAACTTTTATGTTTTTTCTAAATCATTAGAACAAAAAGTTTATAAAGGCTTGAGAAAAGCTTACGAAAAACTAACTGATAAAATTGGAAAGGAAATTGCTCATTTCTATAGTAGCTGTGATGAATTAATCGGTCTAGATGAATGCCAACCGAACAGTTTGATAGTTTTCGATGATTGTGTGAATGAACAACAACAGCAAATTATAAAGGATTACTATGTAAGAGGTAGGCATAAAAACATTTCGTGCATTTATTTGACTCAATCCTATACTAAAGTTGATAAACAGTTGATTAGAAATAACGTGAATTTTCTTTGTATTTTTAAACAGAGCAATGCTTACATTAAAATAATTTATGATGAGTATGTAGGATCGGATTTTACTTTTGAACGGTTCAAAGAAATTTGTGGTGAATGTTGGAAGGATACATTTGGTTTTCTAACGATAGACGCAACACTAAAAAAAGAGAGTGGACGATACGGAAAGAATTTCCAGCTAGAAATAACTAAATAAGCATTAACCAAATGTGTATATAATGATCTTGATCTATTATATTTTTTATGTACGTTCGGTGAATCGTCAAAATTAACGCTCAACGCTCAACGCCTAACGCCTACCGTTCAACGCCTACCGTTCAACGCCTACCGTTCAACGCCTACCGTTCAACGCCTACCGTTCAACGCCTACCGTTCAACGTACGTTCGGTGTATCGTTAAAAAAATATATTCTATAATAAATGATTGATGAAACATTAAAAAAATTAGATGCAAAATATAAAAATGCTTCAAAAGGCAAACCAAAAGATAAAAACCAAAAACTTCAAGAAACTGTTGAGAGTAAATCTGAAAAGATAGTTCGAAATACTTTTAGGAAACCTAAAGAAATGACTGTCAATGAAGCTAATAAAATTCGAGAAAAAGAACAAGAGTTGAGACGTGCTTTCCGAGAAGCAAGAGTAGATAAATTTAACGATAGAGAAACTCAGGAAAAGACGTTCGCACCCATCACTGAAAAATTAGTTGAATTGAAAAATGCAGTGAAACAAACTGATGAAGATATAAAGAAGTTGGAAATCGTACCATACACGCAACAGCCAATGACAAGTAGTTCTCCTAGAAAGAAAGTTGTAACTTTTGGACCAACTAACACATTCGAAATAAATCCTACTGAAACCTACGATATTGCTGGCGAAACTATGACTGAACCAGCTAGTAACGTTCTCTCTTCAATAGTAGACATGGTAGATCTAAATGAGTATCCATCCAGTAGTGTAGGGCCAAAAGGAATTGGTTCAATTGCGAGACTTTACATCAGACAGGGTGATAAACAATTTGGCATCTGGGGAAAAGAGGACAAAATTTACATCGGAGACAAACAAATTCGAGTAAATGAAGACGATCTCATAATTCAAAATGTAAAATATAGAGGAACTCACGGATTATGGTGTTTGTTAACTGATCCTCTAGGACCTGATCCTGATAAATACACTCAAGAGGATTTGAAAACTTACAAGAAAATTCTCATTCAAACGAATTCTCTATACCAAAAGAACGATCCAACTACGGGATTACCAAAGTCAAGTAAGGGGAAAAAGTACAGAGAGTTGATTGCTCCTATTTGGAAGGAATTGAAGGCAGGTAAATCAGGATCTGGATTGATCGAGTATACGGAAAATCCTGTGGAATATAAATACATCGATAATTTACAACAGTTGCAACAGCGTTTGTACTATTTGTACGCACAAGAACGAGCCGGTAATAACAATTTTCACAATGAAAAATTAGGAATTGTAAAGTTTATAAACGATCAGTTGGAAAAAAACTTAGATAATTCCAAAGGAATAGAATATCTGTTGAAAGTTGTCAACAGTTTACCGAAAGGAATCATCAAGAACGGATCTGGAGTTTTAAATACATTGTTGAACAAACTTGATGGTTTTACACCCGAAATGCATTTACCTGGATACAACTACTGCGGTCCATTTACAAAACTAGATAAACGATTGAAAAGAGGAGATCCGGGAATTAATAAATTGGACGAAGGCTGTAAGCAACACGATATATCTTACAGAGATCATACAGACACCAAAGAAAGACATGTGGCAGATAAAGCACTAGAGGAAGTAGCAAAAGAAAGAATGCACTCGAGTGATGCGAGTTGGAAAGAAAAAACCGATGCAACTGCAGTGAGAGTTGCAATGAGGAGTAAACGATTCTTTGGTATGGGAGTTCGTTATTAAAAAAAAAAATTTTTGTTACTATAATAAATAACTATGATCATGAAAAAGGTAGATTTAACCGAAAATCAAATAGCCAAAATACAAGCCGCTTACAAAAAGCGTAGAAGTGTTACAATTCTTTTTACAGCGAAACAAATTTCGGGAAACGGAAAACATAAAATCAGTCTGTGGGAAACTCAATCGAAAGCATTTGAAAAAGCTAAAGAAAAAAAGAAAGGAATTACGTTAACTTTGGATTACGAACAACTACATTTGAATCACACGGGTGGATTCCTACCACTGATATTTGCAGGTATGGGAGCACTTGGAGCGTTAATAGGAGGAGGTGCAGCAGTAGCATCTTCAGTAATAGATTCGAAACATAAAGCCGCTGAAGAAGCGGAAATAAAACGTCATAATCTCGAGATGGAAAAACTAGCTAAAAATGCAAAAAGCCTAAGTATTGGGGCTGGTTTAAAAAAAAGAAAAAAACGGAAAACTACCAACCCTTGAGTAATTTAGATTTAACTCGTTTCGTGAAAATTTTTAAAATAAAACATTTCCGAGGTGTTTTCATGAAGGATGAACTCCCCGATCGACCTAAAACTGTTGAATGTGGAATTATTAATTTGGAAAATTCTTATCAAAATGGTAGTCACTGGACTTGTTACTTTAAAAAATCTGAAAAAGAAAAGTATTATTTCGATTCCTATGGAAACGCATCACCCCCTAAGGAGTTGGTAAAATACTTGGAAAATAAAAAAATTCGTTACAATTCCGAACAAATTCAAAAGTATAACGATCCTCCAATTTGCGGTCATCTGTCTTTGATAGTGTTAAAAGAACTTTCAAACGGAAAAGACTATGAAACTGTTTTAAAAACATGCAAAGGGATATTGAATTCTGAAAAAACTTGGTCTTAGTATAATATTGTTATTTTAATGGAAAATTTCCATTAAAACGTTTTTATGAGGGGTAAGTTAAAAGGAACTCTCCAATAATAGGCAAAAGAAAAAGGTGGCGCCACTTTAAGAATTCAAAAAAATGAGGGGTTAGTTAAAATAATATATTCTATAATAAAATGTACGATAGAAGACATTGTAAAAAGTGCGACGTTAGCATTACTTATAAAAACTGGGCTAGACATTTAAAGTCAAAGAGCCATGGAAAAAACGACCCGGACCGGACAATGGATATCAGAAAACCTAAAAATGCGAAACCAGTATTTGTAAATCCGAGGAAATTGCACAAAGTATTTAATTTTTGGGAAAACGTATTTGAAAAAAGCAAAGAACCTAGAAAAGCGAAATCAGTATTTGTAATACCGAGAAAATTGCACAAAGTATTTAATTTCAGTGAAAAAGTATTTGAAAAAAACAAAGAACCGAAAACGGAAGTTGAAAAAAAGAAATCTGCATTTAAATCTAGATTGGTGACTTACGATATTAAAAATACGAAAGGATTTAAAGATGCTTCCAAATTTCTGAACAGTATTGAAAGGACCGTAACAGGTTTACTCAAATGGAAACTTAGAGAAATGAAACTAAAAGTTAATGTAGTTTTAATCGCAGAATTTAAAAAAGGAACTAACAAAAATAACATGGAGTATCAGGAACTCAATTTCAAAACTAAAAACGTAATAATATTACAGTCGGCAGAAGTACCAAATTGTTACGATGAAATGAAACAGAAAATTCTAAATGAAATGGAATCGTTCGAAATTAAAGGATCTCAATGGCAACTTCACAAAATCAAACATTTGGAACTGAACGTTAACAAGTACATTCCTTTGAGAGGATCGTCTTACATTAAACTCCCTGATTTTCTACAAAGTAGAAAAGCAATTATAAATGTACAAAATAAAGATAATAAATGTTTCCTATGGGCTGTTCTTTCGGCTTTACATCCTGCAGACCGCGATTCTGATAGAATAGGAAAGTACATAACATGGGAACATGAGTTTGACGAAGCGTTGAAAGATATCAGTTTTCCTATGAAACTTATCGATGTGAAAAAGTTTGAGAAAAGAACTGGGATTTCCATTAATGTTTACTGTCTGAATGAAGGAAATACTATAGTACCCTTGGAAATAACGAAAGATGAAAAGGAAAGGCACATTGACTTGTTGTACTTGAAAAACAAGGAAACTGAACATTATTGTTGGATCAAGAATCTTTGGAAACTGGTTGGCTATAGTCAAATGTCAAAAAATAGTCACAAACGATTTTTATGTAAAATGTGTTTGAATAGCTTTGGAACTCAGGTTAAATTAAACGAACATAAAGAATATTGCGGACTTCATAAAGCTGTTAAAGTAGATCTACCAAAACCTTATGATAACATTTTACAATTTGAAAATTATAGACACTCTTTAAAAGTACCTTTTACAATTTATGCAGATTTTGAATGTACGTTACAAAAGATTGATACCTGCAAACCAAATCCCGATGAATGTTATACAAATGCCATTCAAAAACATGAACCGTACAGTTTTGTTTACTACATGAAAAATTCCGAAGATGATAGTAGGAAAAACTATGTAGACGATTATAAACTTGTACAATATTCTGGGCAGGATGTGGTAAAAGTATTTTATGAAAAAATAAAAAAGGATGCCATAATGGTGGCGAAACAATACTATGACATTAATATTCCCATGACAAATTTAACCGAAGAACAACAAAGAGAATACGATAGTGCTGAGAGTTGCCATATTTGTGAAAGAAAATTTAATGAACTTCCACCTATAATTGAAAATAGACATGATGTACTGAGAAAAACAATTAAACACTTTATCGATAAAAAAAATGATGATAAAGCAGATGAATATATTGAACAATTAGAAGTTTCGAAGGAAAATATACCTGATAATTGTATAAAAGTAAGGGATCACTCGCATTTGACTGGAATGTACAGAGGAGCGGCTCATTCGATTTGTAATTTAGAATATACAAATCCAAAGTTTATTCCAGTATTTTTCCATAATCTTTCTGGCTACGATGCACATCTATTTATTAAAGAATTTGAAAAAGATAATTACGATATTAAACTTTTACCACAAAGTGAAGAGAAGTACATTTCCTTTTCTAAAATGGTAGCTTATGAAAGTAATGAACTCGATAAAAATGGCAACAAAAAGAAAAAGACTATAGAATTGAGATTCATAGATTCTTTTAAGTTTCTTTCTGCTTCTTTAGATTCTTTAGCTAAAAGTTTAACTAAAAATCAATTTAGGGAAATAAGAAAGTATTTCCCAAAAGAACATCTCGAACTAATTACTAGAAAATTAGCTTATCCATATGAGTATATGGATTCTGTTGAAAAATATCGAGAAACTATCCTTCCACCTATAGAGAAATTCTACAGTGAACTCACTGGAGAAAATGTTAAAGAAAATGATTATAAAAATGCTCTAGAAATTTGGTCTACATTCAACATTAAAAATTTGGGGGAATTTACAGAACTTTACAATAAAATTGATGTTCTTTTGTTGGCGGATATCATGGAAAACTTTAGAAAAATATCTTTAGAAAAATATAAATTAGATCCCGCTTGGTACTATACAACACCAGGTTTCGCTTGGGATTGCATGTTGAGAATGACCAAACAAAAGATTGAATTGTTAACGGATTATGATAAGATTTTACTCATAGAAAATGGAATAAGAGGTGGAATTTCTCAATGTTCAAAACGATACGCGAAAGCCAATAATAAATATATGGGAGATCAATTCAACAAAGAAAAAGAATCTGTTTTCATTGAATACTTGGATGCAAATAATCTTTACGGTTGGGCGATGAGTAAATTTTTACCTTATGGAAATTTTGAATGGAAAACGGATCTAGATAATTTCGATATACAATCCATTCCTGATGATTCGCCCAAGGGCTATATTTTAGAAGTTGATTTAAAATATCCTCAAGAACTCCACGATTTACACTCTGATTTTCCTTTAGCCCCTGAAAATAACTATGAAAATGAAAAACTACCAAAACTTTTAAACACGTTGTATGATAAGAAAAAATACGTTATCCATTACATTACGTTAAAACAGTATTTACAACTAGGAATGAAATTAGAAAAAATTCATAAGGTTTTAGAATTTGACCAAAGTGCTTGGTTAAAAAGCTATATTGATTACAATACAAATCTTAGAGCAAAAGCCGAAACACCATTCGAAAAAGACTTTTTTAAACTTATGAACAATAGTGTATTTGGGAGGACAATGATGAATGTGCGTAAACATGTGGATATTAGGCTTTGTTCTGATGGATTGAAATTGGAAAAACTAATTTCAAAACCAAACTTTAAAGGTAGAACTATTTTTTCCGAAAACTTAGCGGCTGTACACATGGAAAAAGTAAATATCACATTTAAACAACCAATTTTCATTGGTATGAGTATTCTAGACATTTCCAAAACTTGTATGTATGATTTTTATTACAACACGGTTAAAAAACAATATAAAAGTGATGTAAATTTATTATACGGAGATACAGATAGTTTAATGATGGAAATAAAAACGGATGATTTTTATAATGATATGAAAAATATGTTGGATCATTTCGATACTTCCGACTACCCAAAAAATAATGTTTACAACGTTCCACAAGTTAATAAAAAAGTGTTGGGGAAATTTAAAGATGAGGTAGAAGGTAAGATTATAGATGAGTTTATTGGACTTCGTCCAAAGTGCTACGCTTTTAAAATATTCGAAACTAATGATGTGAAGAAAAAATCTAAAGGAGTAAAGAAAAATGTCGTTGATAAAGGTTTAAGTTTTGAGGATTATAAAAGATGTTTATTCTTTAAAGAATCAAACTATCAGAAACAGATATTATTCCAATCGAAAAAACACGATGTGTCCACAGTACAACAGAATAAGAAAGCTCTTTCCGCTCATGATGATAAAAGATTTATATTGGAAAATGGCATAGATACTTTGGCTTGGGGGCACTATGAAATAAACATAAGTAGAGACAAGTTTAAAACACACCTTGAAGAAATAATAAAAGAAAATGGAAAATGAAATAGAGGGGTTAGTTAAAAGAATATATTCTATAATAAATAAAGAGATATGGTTTTAAGCGACGAAGCATTAAGTTTATGTGAAGAACATGGTAGTTTCTGGAAGTTGGTAAAGACACCTAAATTTCGATTTTATGATAGAAACTGTGACGCACTAGACGAGATTCAACGTGCATTGAGGGAGTATATATTTTCTAAAGGGTTGTTAAAAGAACTTTTATTGGGTGTCAATGGTAAACCACCAATCCATACAAAGGAGCATGTAAAGGTATGGCTTAAAGAAGCAAAGATTAAGGTTCCTAAAAATGCTACTGAATATCAACTTAGAAAATTGATTTATAATGAGGATAAAGCCAAACTGAAGCAGGATTTTGAGTTTCAGTTACGACACTGTTGCTAAAAGCTCAGGACGTTTGGTATGTGAAGGAGATTTTATTTTCAATGTATTTTAATGAGGATTCCTCATTAAAACGAACAATTAGATCAAGGTAATTTTATATTGACAATATTACCATCGTCCACAATTATATTTTTAGTAGGGATCATGTTTAAAAACATCTTTACGTTCAACTCTTGTAGAAATTTCTTATCTCGTTTATTACGAATGACATAATTCTCCAACATTGTTTCGTCGATTTTCCTTTTACTTTTCCTTTTACATTTCACGTCTTTATTGGGAGATACTGGTATTGTTTTCTTAACAGTGTTTACGAACTTTTCAGCTCCCTCGGTTTTAAGCAACGATTTAAAACTTAGTATTTTATTGTTGGGAATTTCTCCGTATAACAGTTGTTCTATAAACCTGTACACTTTCATATCTGTATCTCTATTTATACACTCGAAACATACAATGAATTCGATATGCTTAAGTGAAAATTGTAAATATGGATGAGACATTTTTATTTTATTGGAGAGATCCTTTTAACTAACCCCTCATTTTTTTGTCTTGGAAAACAACTTAGTATAAATTATTGTTTTAAGGGAAAATTTTCCCTTAAAACGCTATGAAAAACAATTATAATATTCACGCAAAGTCAATTAGAAAAGCGTTTGACTTTTTGTCAGTTCCTTTATAAATTAGTTTTTCAGGATGGTTTTCTGGGTTGTTTCTGACATGTTTAACAAGTCGCCCTGATATTCTTTTAGGCAAAAACAAGCATATCTCGTCGTCGTCATAAGCAATTTTTACTACCACTGTTTCTCCATATTCAGTGTCTTTTATAAAATTTTCCAAGATGGTATAAGTCCCTTTCTCAATATCCTTGAAAGATGAGTAGTTTGATTTAACGGCGTTCTTATATATTTCAAGCGTTGTCATTTTATTATAAAAGTTATTCTTTTAACTACCCCCTCATTTTTTATATTATCCACCCACTTATTCTTATGGATACTATTTATCCTGTTCCCCATCCTTTTAACTAGCCCCTTTCTTTTTTTCTAGTGAAAACATCAGAGGGAGCTAAATTTTGAAAATATCGACCCCTAATTTTTAGAGTTCACTAGAGTTTCTGATGAAAAAATATTTTTAAAAAAATCGCCGACTACCGTGAAAAGGTTATGATGTTTTGTGATAAAAAAAGTTTTAACAGGGATTTAAGTCGCTTAATGGAAAAAGTCACTGGTTCTGATGTTTTTGTGTTAAAAAATATGTTCTGATGTTTTTGTGGTAAAAAGTTTTATCAGAGATTTAAGTAGGTGCGCCAGGATCGGCTTTTCTATACTACTATCGTCATAATATGACGATGTGTATTCCGATTTTCACGCCTGCGCTAGCTCCTGAAATTAGTCTTGCTCTTGATTCTGTACAATTCGTTTGGACTATAATTCGAATACAAAAATATTGTCACTTACCAGTGTGGGCAGTGTTATATTTCAACTATCAAGTCTTCAAGCTTTGCTAGGAAACCATCTCTCGTTGAAAGCTTTGAGCTGGCGTATGGTTAGTATGAGCTGTTCAGTGTGGACATGGCTTATACGGTTATTTCTTGGTAATAGGTTATCGAGTATCAGCGACCGTCTGGTAATACCCAGTGTGGAAACCCAGTCCGCGTTGGGCGCTGGCAAGGAATAGGTTTGGTAGGTAACCTATAATCTATAACCTATAAACTAAATAACCTAATACCACAACATAATATTATTACTAGACGGTCACTGTTACTCGAAACTAACTCGATACTCACTCAAATAAATTCTCGACAGTTATGATCGCACACCTTTCACGGATTCGTTTTCCGTAACCTATTACCTGTAATAGCCCCAGCCAACCTACTAGGTTATTTGAAGCGGTTACGTTAAAACACGGAATCCCGAATGGCCGGCGACAAAGAGGCCTTCAAATAACCTAATACTATCCAGATAACCAGGTAACCTAGTGCCAGAAAACCCGTCTTACTGGAATAACTGTTGAGGGCCTTTGATGGCCTGCAAGTAATAGGTTGTGGTATTAGGGTTTCCAGTTCGCGTTGGGCGCTGGAAAGGTTCCTGAATCGCCGGTAACCTATTACCGCAACCTATTAGGTACCAGACGGTGACTCGCTGTCACTCGATAACCTATTGCCATGAAATGACCGTATTAGCCATGCCTAGCCCTCAAAAGCCTCTCCCCCAAGTTCTCAAAACAGTTATTCCAGTAATAGGGTTTTTTCTGATAATAGGTTATCTGGTATTGGTTTACTGGACAGTATTAGGTGATATGAAGCGGTTATGTTAAATATTCTCCACCTCTTCCGTTAAATATTCCGCACCCCACCCCGTCCTTCAAAGGACAATCAAAATAGTGACAGTTAATAATCTGAAGTTAGTCGGGTTTCTTGGGTGCTTCGGCGAGGCTCGTGCAGTCTGCTAAGTTTTGTCTCAACTGTTTTGCCTGCATAGAAAATACTGAATGGATGGTGAACACGATGGTTATTTTAATTGCCTAATTAGGTTTCTAGTTGTGAAAAGCCTTGCGATGTGAACCTAGAATTTATCTCACACCAGATAAGGTGAAGCTGGACTCGAAAGAAGTCTTCGGAAATCCCTTAATGGAGTTTATACTTGGTCTTCCAGCTTCACCAGTAGTCTCCAGAGAAACAGGATAACCGAAGGGGACCTATCCCAACCTTTACGCCCTCCACCTCCTCCCATCGTCACCGTTTGGGTCAATATCACCAGCCATGCGGTACAACTCGACACCGACCTCTTGTACTCAGTTCAGTTTAATGGCAGGACGATTAGGAAAAGGGCGGCGAGAATTTTTTTCTTCTCTTTATCCCCTCAAAGTAGCTGAGCTTACCTGGGGGTTGATCTTCCTTCTCTCGCCCGTAGAGGCGGAAGTAAAGATGTGAGAGAAAAGAGAGAAAAAGCAAATTCACATGAGATTAGTGAGCGAAACTTTGGCTCAGCATTTGAACTTCGAGATCTCAAAGGAAGCGAGACTTTGTAGCATCTTCGTGTAAATAAAAGATCCGAATGAGCGATTCATGTCCTTCAACGCCGCACAAATAATCATCTACCGTGTCAACAGGTTGAGAATAGTAATCTCGTAATCATGAAATACAATCTCATAAAAACGACAATTTCGTCCACAAATGAAACCAGTTGGAACACGTGGGACCAGGAGAATTGGAGAATGGAACGCCCCAGACAGTTCAAACCACAAGTGCTTGAGTGATATCAAGTTTCTTGTTCTGAGATGCCTTCCGTATCAACGGATTCTATCTGTACAACTTTTTTTCTTCGTTAATTTCAAAGGTATTTTGAATTAAAAATATTGAACAAAATGTGATTGATTCCCGAGTGCATTCTCTTCCTCACTAATGTCTACGAATTATCCGTCTATTACAGAGTTTGAGACTTGTGTTGTGCTGATAATATTACTCCCTATTCTACGAGTGTAATGTATTCGTACTTTCAGAGTGTAATCATATACAATTATTCCTTCAGCTAACATCATGAGGGAAGGCGGAAATACGGTTACTTGTTCGTCTTCCGTCGAATTCTGAAATAAGCATCTCCTCTCGATGAGACGGGTGAAGTTGGCAAGAGTTTTCATTTCCCCGGTTATTGGTTCGTTATTCACAAACGAACTGCCTGTTGATTGCTCCACTTGTGCCAAATGCGGGCTATTCAACGTATCGTGAAGGATTGATCAAAACATTGGATTTCTCAAATAGGGGTCTGAGAAATGAGATAGAGAAAGATAGGAAAATGGAAAACATGGTGAAAAGACCCTCACAGAAATTGAATGTAGAGTATTTTCTGGAGAAAAATACAATTAATTCATTTATTTACCTTTCTGTTTTGTACTACTGTCTCCATTTCGTGACAAATGTACCTCAAAACACCTAGAATCCGAACTTCGTATGCAAATCCTGGCATGTGATGTGGGTTGAGGCTGATCCTTGAAACTATTCCACACCTTCATTATTGGGAGGTTCAAATGTTCGGAAAAAGGAGATCACAGGATTTTATGGGTATGGCCAGTGAATGGCCGGTATGATCAGTGATCCATGCAGAACACAATGACCTGTTATGGAAAAATTGGCAGCATTTGTTTTTGTATATACTTATTTGTTATTTTGATTGGTACAACCTTTCATTCGAATAGCACAACGTTTCATTTGATTGGTTCAACGTTTTATTCGAGTAGCACAAGGTTTCATTTAATTGGATATCCAAGATGCGTTTGAGAAAGTGTGGCACGATGGGCTGCTGCTGAAGCTTAAAGAATTCTTGACCAATCCTCTTTTCCTACTCATCCAGTCATTCCTTTGTAACCGCACCTTTAGGGTTAAATTCGGGCAAGAGATTTCCTCATTCGAGGCAGTGCATGCCGGAGTACCTCAAGGCTCACCATTATCCCCTCTTCTGTACAGTCTTTACTGCCATGACTTTCCCCTTCCCCAGCGACGATTACCGCACAGGTTGCGGCCGACACGTGTATTCTGGCAGTAGGTAGAACAATAATTATCGCAGAAGGGGAACAGTGCCTACAAGAACATCTTGATGTAGTCTACCACTGATGCCAAAAATGAAAGGTGAAGGGGGGGGGAGGGACCATAATCAGGCGAAATCATACCCCACAAGCCAGAAAGGCGGTATTCGGGACTGATTTTGGACCGCCGACTTACATGGAGACCACACATAAACCGCGTAGTGATCGAGATGAAGCGGCGTGTATACCAGCTTTGGCCAATGCTGAACCCCAAATCAAAGCTGGATCTGGCAAACAAGAAGCAGCTATACATGTCACTTATCGAATCGGTTTTGGCGTATGGATGTGATCTCTGGGGCTCGGCATGTGCCACCTCAGTAAACAAAATTCAAATCCAGCAAAACAAGATATACCTACGTCTAATTTGTGGCACCCCTCGGTTTGTAAGGAACGATGTGCTCCACAACGACTTGGGAGTTTGGACGGCGCAGGAGATGATCATGAAGTGCTATGGAGTCCTGCAGACAAGAGCCACTGACTATCCAACCCAGAAATTGCGCTCATTGCTGGGCCAGCGTTGGGAAGAAGCGTCCAGAGGAACAACGCACCAACTCTGCTGGACTAGGACTTCATCCCCCAAAGTACCCTGAACAAGCCAAAGCGCCCCATGAAAAAACAGCTGCTATTATACTTCACGATGATCCCCACAACCCGCCCTGAGGTACAAATTGTGGAATAAATAATAATAATTTGATTGGTACAAGGCTTCATTCGAGTAGCACAGTGTTTCATTTGATGGTACAAGGTTTAATTCGAGTAGTACAAGGTATCATTTGATTGGTACAAGGTGTAATTTGGTTGGCACAATGTTTCATTTGACCGAAAAATGCCATTACACCATACTACCCCAATACTAGAACACAGCATTCATGTGTATTGGTGTGGAAATGTGGAAACGAAAAATTTAGTTGTACAATTCTTTTGGAACTTTCAGAATATCTGTAACTACTTACCATCTTTCTTTCCTCATAGAAAGTCGATAGCAACAGTTTTTATTTCACAAAACCTTAGTGGTACTGGTTGGATTTTCCTGAGAGGAACAATAGTCTCATTCATTTCAACAGGAAACACTTGGAGAACCTTAGCCGAACAGTACATTCTTTCTAATGAATTATGGAGACAAATGAGAAGAAACATGAGGATAATAGGGCCAGTTACAAGAGCTGTACCAAGACGGAGGAACGGACTCTAAGAACAAAAGATGGCTGCTGTGCAAGAAGCAACAAAGATAAATGATTCTCTATTTTTCGTTACTTACTTTAATTCCGCTTCCAACAAAAGCACCACACTTAAGAGTAATCAAGGGCTTTCAACTTTATCTAATTTTATTCGGAGACAAGAATATTATGTACCTAATGCTCTTGCTACAGAAAACTTAATTTTATGAAGTAAGTTGATATAATATCGTTTATCTTAATTATCAAATTAAAATTGAACTATTTAAAAACATCGAGTATAAAATACGTAGGATAAAAAGCTCAGTTCTCGTGGTATTCATAAAATCTCTCATCAAGAGAACTGAGATACGGTTGAAATTATTATTATTTCGATTGTTTAACATGCAAACCTTCTCAGAAGGTGATGTATGGACCATGTTGAGGAGTTGAGGATGTGTTCTGACGTTGTATCCCCCATGTCATGTGATCTCTCTTGACCACGACCGTCCGTGGCTCCAAGGAGCGATAAATATGCGACAGATGCCCGGCCATCCATTACAAACTGTCCAATGATGAACGCATCTCACACGAGATTTCCACCTCTGATTTCCCGAGGGTAAGTTCAAGATGTAATTATATTCGGTCAATAAATTCATTACGTCCCTCGCTATCTCCGACTCGCCCTCAGAGAAATTTTCCAAGCAACCGAATAATTTAACCGACTGAGTCGCCTTCATTTCAGGAGTCGCTTATTGAAAATGAAATACCTCGAATATTGAGCTCTGAGAAAAGGAACAGTAATCAAGTCCCCTCAAGATTGGTAAGCTCGAGTATTAACGAATATTCGTTCCGACTGTAATGAATGAAATTAATATCTTTTTTCATAAGACCTTCTGCAATATTTGCTTGGCATCCCAGCGGCGTTTAATTTCGATGAAACGTAAGGGTCCGTTGTTTCTCTACTGGAAGCAGAACCTCAATGTTTTCGTATCATCAAGAAATGTTTTCTTGAATAATGTGTACACAACTTTTATGAAATCAACGTCTCTACTACTGAACATACTCACGTAAGTTTATATATATATAAATATATATTTATCATGATCTAACACTCACGCTCCCGAACGACCCAATGAAACTTGTATATTACAGCACGTAACAATCAGTAGGAACTACAGTACGGCCTATAGCCTGGGAAATAAACTACATGTACATCAAAAAATCACTATTACGACCAAGAATAACAGCATAATGATCTATTTGATACTGCAAAGAGGTTTACTCTAAGGCTCTCGTACGTCTACTACTTCAATACCACCCGTACCGATACTTGACGCTCACCGAACACCAGCGTACATGACTTAGCTGCAGGAAACGTCGACTATTTACACTATTACGTATTCCTAACAACGAATGTCCAAAATAACCCTTTCCGTGGACACGAAAAGTATCTACCTCAAGAAAATAGAATAATATTTGGTTTGAATCAGGTGTTCCCCAGTATAAATAAACCGAAATCGAACTGAGGATTCACGCTCATGTTGATAATATATATTAAGGTCTTTGTGATGAACGGTTTGTCGTAAAACGCTCCGAGTAGTCTAGAAAAACTCTCTGAATTAAAATGTATTAAAGTTTTCATGAAAAACTATAACATTTAATTTAAAATGCCTCAAATATGACGTTTTTGCACCCCTTCTCATTGACCTAGGGCTATGGAAAGTTTCAAGGAGCACCCTCGGTCTCATTGGGTCTCGTATGTCGAGTATTCTCGGATCATTTCAAGTTCTCGGATCATTTCAAAAGGGCAAAGTGAAGTACTTATGCGGAGTAGGGTAGAGGGATTTTTTACATTTTTTATTTGCAGTAATGAACCATTAGAATCCACCAAGAATAACCCTATTTTCAAGGTTATTTCAAATATTTGTTGACTGGTACTTCTTGATAGAAATCGATAATGCAGAGAGACATAATTACAGGTCGGGCTGGGATTTCGGTTGACAATTGAGCTAGTTATCGACTACACGCTCATTCAGGAAGGACCATCTGGTCACTTCATCGGACGATCACATAATATTGTATCTTTTTCATCCAATTATTTTTGTAGTCATGGGACAAGCAAGGGTATTTTATTCCTCAGAGACCAAACAGAAGAGCGATCTATTCACAAAATAACGATCCTCGTGGAATCATATGCACCGTTTTCAAATTCTCCCTTTTTCGGATTCTCCTTATACATATTCAAGATATAACTTGAAATGTAAACGGACAAATTTCAAGTTGAAGGGGTGTTCAAGTTGCTTTTTCTTTGCGAGTTCTTGTGATTTGTTATTGAACACTTGTAACACAGAAATCTGCGTGACAGTTATATACAAACTTGTATCTATACTTGAACTTATTATTCTATCCAAATCCCACATCAGAGCTTAACAAACAGAAAACCAACCAAATTATAGTAAGATGCCTGCTACTATCTGGTATTTTAATCATTATTGAGAAACATTATAAATGTAAAAATATCAGAAGATACGTCGATGTGCTGGACAACAGAATTCATGAAGACTTTCTTTCAAATCATCAAATCACAGAAAACTTTGACAGAGCGTTCAACGCCTAAAAATCCTATAACTAAGCAAAATAACGGTACCCTTTCTTCTAATAATTATTAGAATTTATTGATACATTTGAAAATATATTATCGATCTGGTATGTGTGTCTGGGGGTATGTGTGACTTCCAATTCCATTCAATTGGTTATTATGTCAAGTACAAGTCCTACTATCTAACGTGCAAGTTGGAGATAACTTTTGGGGGTTACTAAGAGAAAACGAAGACTTCAACGTACGGTGGGTTCAGAAATAAAATACGAATTTCAAAAACGAAAAGGTCCATTTCCACAAAAATAGATAATACACTGTGGACCGGTTTCGGCTGTTACACCATCATCAGTACAACACAGAATGATGATAGAACTAATGTGAAAAGTGAAACAGTCAGTTATAGTGGTTCTGTGTTGTACTGATGATGGTGTAACAAACGAATCCGGTCAACAGTGTATAATAATGAACTTTTTCGTTTTTGAAACACCGTATATTAATTCCAATAACTCTTATTTAAGATATTTCTCTATCATTTGTTGTACATTTATATATATTTTGTATAGGGTACTTCTTATATAAATTATGTACTATAACTACAGGGTATCTTAGGTATTACTTACGAAATTAGTACATTTCCGATAAGTTGAAACGACCTATAAAACCTACGAAGGTTTGAACGTCATGAACAACTACCTGCTGAATTTCCCCTTAAATGTACAAAAGGGGATGTTGTTGTTATTATTATTATTGGTTCTAGTTTTTTGTTCTTATAAGTACTGCGTATTAGCCTATCGGCACGTCAGATTGTCATGTTGTGGAACTGTGACCCATTTATTGACAATATAATTTCGGTGGGCTTGGTAGGCAGGGAAGAGTGCTCAGAAGTGACGGCGATATCCGCCGAAAGATAAGATAAGCTCAAATAAATATAATCGCCCAGCATTTATCGTTAATTTCACCTCCGCCACGCGACGGAGTATCAACATGTCCGAAGGATCCACAGAGTAATTTGATCGAGTCAATGAAATCTCATCAACGTTGATGGACTTGATCCACTTGAAAATGCCAGATGCGCTTTATAAACCTAATTAAAATAACGTTCAATGCATTTGAGGTTCCCGATTGGCTCACAATTTATCATTATTCTGTTTCTACCCGAAAAAATTTCTAAAGGTGCCGAGCATTAGGACATAAATAGTCCCACAACAATTTCATTAAGACATATAAATATACTCGTATCTACGAGTATAATATACTATAGCTATGTATCTACGAGTATATACTAATAGCTTTCATCTGCTTATGCACAGTAATCGTGCTTCTCTTGGAGAAACCTCACCGACTAAACTAAAAAACGGCGGCTTTTCCTCGCGAAAGCGAGGTTTTCTCTACAACGATAAAGTGGGCAAACTCGAAGGGTTTCTCTATAAAAACGATGGAGTACGGTGAGGCCGCTTTTCTACTTTAAATACCGACGAAACGGAGGGTTTCTAGCAGTAACGCCAAAAAAAAAAAAAAAAAAAAAAAGCTGGTAAGCGTGTTTACCCCTATAATATCGACAAACCTCACAATGACCGGACTTCCTCTTGAAGAACGATAACAATCATAAAGCTGAGTTTTTCTCTTTAAGAATCAATGTGATATAGAAATCACTGGATAAGAAATATGAAACTTGTAACATACAAAGTGATTTATCTCTTAAGGTATGTACCTATATCTGTTTCATTTTCATTACAACGGATAAATACCAGCAGTACATCAACAAAACGCTGTTATTTTCAATAATTTAAAAAAAGCAACAAGATGAAGGATTTTTCAACGTGAAGATGTAAATGAATGCAAACTAGTTGGCCTTCTGCCAGCCGTCTGACGAAATACGCTCGTGCATCATGGGCTCTGACGTACTAGTTGGCCTCCGGCCAGCCGTCTGACGTCATACGCTCGTGCGTCATAGGCTCTGACGTAATGGCCCGCCGGTCGCTTGTGTTCTGACGTGATCTGAGGGAAAGGGTGAATCAAGGAAACAAATTTTTCCCGTTTCAGTTTATGTCCCAAAGCAAAGACATGAAAATGTCAAAAGAATGTCAACTCCATCCTGTTGTTGATGCAGTCGAGAATTAAATGCTTGCATACGAGTCTGCAACACATTGGACCATTTTATGTCTTTAAAGAAGTGATTCAAGAACCTTCGAACAATGCTACATCACCTACCCCAGTAGCGTAGTTGTTATACATACTTAATTGTAGGGTTCATCATAAATTATGAAGCTTGCATGCGTATAGACAATATAAATTATTGAGAATGATCACCTGTGTGTAAACAATTATTTAAACAATCACGCTCATACCGCAGCTTGTCGGCCACACACTCCGCAGTGGTTAACGTAATATGGTTAGGTAAATCGAGAGCTATCCAACGAGTGGTGAACGATTTTTGTACGATGATAACTGGCGAATATAAAGTTCCTTAGCACCGAATCGGTTGTAAGCGAAAATCATCAGAAATTTTCGTAACGATTTCGTGTAACGCTTTTCGAGTTATGTGCCAGAGTAACGACATAAAATGTCAAAAAGGTTCAATCACCCGTCAAAATTGGTGGGTTTACGAT
The DNA here is from genome assembly GCA_963920205.1 of Stenodema calcarata. Lineage (NCBI taxonomy): Eukaryota > Metazoa > Arthropoda > Insecta > Hemiptera > Miridae > Stenodema > Stenodema calcarata. The sequence continues at coordinate 6,243,255 of OY986049.1, forward strand.
TCAAGATAATTGGAATCCGAAAATGGAATTGAAAAACGCTCCAAATTTGCCCACAATGGTTTATTATTTTTTCTCCAGATCACGATTCTGTTTACTATACATAGTAAAGTTTATAGTTTACTATATATACATGACTATACTCTTGTTTCAAAAATGTTACACCCTATTAGCGTTAAGACAAGTTTTTAGGGTCACTTTCGGAGCCCGCATACTGTTGTCTGTTTATTTCTAATGGTCAATGTACGGCTGCGGTGGTTACCAGAACGTACAATAATATTGGAAATAATATTGGAACATTAATGATAATATAACGTGAAATAGTCATGGAACATATTATGTTCCATGAGGCGATTGTTGTTCAATACTTACAATTTTGGTTAGGTATGGATATTTACTATTACAATACCTACCAATTTACTAATTCCAGTTCTTTAACTTTAATTCTTCGTTTTATTTTTGACATTTTCATGTCTTTCATATGGCACATAACAAAAAAATCGTCACGAAATTTGCTCACGAAAATTGTCCCAAGTCGCCACAATGATGATTATGACCATCAGAAGTGAAGTTGGAATTAGGTAGGTACTTTACAGTTTGTTATGTCTTTGCTATGGCACACAAACAAAAAAATCGTCACGAAATTTGCTCTCGAAAATTGTCCCAAGTCGCCACAATGATGATTATGACCATCAGAAGTGAAGTTGTTCGTTATTGGAATTCAATGTATTTTTTTCCATCTTAATTTAGCATCAAGAATCATTCTTAAGTATTTAGCGGTGTTAGGTAGGATTTAACTATACCTAGATATCTATTGTTTGTTCGTTCAGAATTGTTGGAAATACTTGTCCCCCTCCCTAATTTATTCAGACTTCCCTATTTTTGGTGGTGATGATGAGGTAGCAATAGTTTGTAGGTCACTTGAAAAATTCGCTGATTAGGTCGTGCCTCACTTTTTCCAAACTCAACGTCCGTGTTCCCTTCCATCACTCTGCTAGTCGCCTCTAATTAGAAACCAGTTTCCGGTATGAGGGAGCCACAGTGCATCTGAGTGCCGCGGGGAAATGTGTACAAGTAGATAAGGTCGCTATACGAGGGCAAGCACGTTTTTGGCCCAGACCGGATTCATATTTCACTCCCGTCATCCGTGAGCTGGGGTGTGTGTCTGTGTGGTTTATCCTCGTCCTTCTCACACATCGCATCCCCTTTCTATCCTTCCCGCTCCGTTTCCTAATCAAGGTGAATGATTAACAGCGACCCGATCTCCGACGATATCTGCGGCCCGCAGACACTTCAACTCTTGTACGTATCACGGGTTATCTGTTACCACGTCGAGCGTGCGTATCATAACGTATCGTATCCCATTTAGATATCAGACGAGGGTCTCATATGATGGCACTGCGATAATTGGATCGCTGGTATCGAAGTCATTACGGAAGTTTAGAACTTCGATTTCGTCTCGGTCTGTCGATTCCAAAGAGAGAGTTTGTAGTAAACGAATCGTAGGAATTACCTGTGATCTGAGTTGAGGTTACACATTGCTGATTATACATGGGCGAAGACAGACAAATCCTGGTAGGTATAATAAATCACACAACGAGCGAATCAGAGGTGCATTTCTCAAATGGTGCAGCTGAACTAGAAAATATACAATAGGCAGGTTGTTCATAAGTAAAATGATTAGAATGTACGATTTCCTTTGTTTTGGCAGCACCTTGCTCAACTCATAGTCGTCTCTCAAGAGTTTTTTTTTCCGTGATTTATTTATTGCAACTGAATAATTGTGATACATTTCATCTGGCAATTTCATCTTACAATAATTAATCTCTGTGCAGGGTAGGATTTTCAGCAAAACCTAGCCCATGTTTGCAGCGAGGTCACTTCAGTCACTGTGTTTCATTTGCACTACAGAACTATTTGCGCAGCACAATCAAGCCCAGTTGTTTAAAACGTTGAGCACCACCAGGTTCTCATGTTTGTGGTGGCGATGTTCGTGCTTCCGCACCTACTTGACAATTGTTACATTGACTGACTTGACCCTCAAATCTCAGTGTAAATCATCATTTCGCATGTACCATGGGGCACCTACTATACTTCTCTATACTATACTTTTGCACAGCCCCAGAGTTGAATCCCTCATTCTGAACGAACGGCTGGTCGTACTAAGCTCCAAATGGCCTTTAAAATTCTCTGAACTAAACTCTATCCAAATTCGCAAAGAAAACTAAACCGCTCATTTGAAAATTTGCGAGATATGAGGTTGTCAAATCAGGTTGTTACTTCACGGTTCATCTGCTCCAATCTGCTCTAATTCTGACTTCACCATCGTGTTCAGTTTGAAAAATCTGTAAACTGAGGTATTGGTTGGCAAAGAATAGTGACAAAGACCCAGTAATTTTTTAAGGATTTATGAATGGTTCAAGGAAGGAGATGGTTCCCAGTTAATTCGATCGGGAGATCAGCAGCATCAGCGAGCATGCAACATGAAATCGTGTAAGCCTTCTGGAATACAGATCGCGCTCAAATTCTCTTGGAATACTTTGCAATAACTCTAAATTATCTTCCCGCTATTTGCATATTAAATTATTAAATTCAACAACTAATTGTATAGTCCTTGGTTTGGCGTGTGAGGAAGCACTCCAATTACGTTCACTGAAATAATGACTTTAATAATTACTCCCTTACTTAGCTTTTTTTAAACGCCTACATGCATAATGTAGGCATTATGCCTATGCCCTATAAATTCAAGTAATGTACCTGTTACGAGTATATTCCGATAACTAAATCCGGTCAATTCAAGATCTAAGACCAAAAATATGTTATTGACATACTGTGAATCTATTGCTGCCATGCTATTAGGCAAATTGTGAGGGTTCATCCCTCAAAACGTATTTTCGGAGGACCCATTCGGACGTCTTTCATGGGACCCCGCGATTTATTCGCGATTTATCAAATATGAAAATACCACATTCAAGTTTTCATAAAATATTATTTCTATCTGAAGGGAGAGGAGCTGAAACATGAAACCTAAATTGAAACCTGAAAACAACAAGAATCTAATAATCCATCGACGTTGTTAATCCACCCTTAACCCTCCGCCCACCACGTGGGGATTTAGGACACCGGGTAAGGTTCTGACAGACCCCATCATGTTCATTTCGTAATACTTGAACTTCAGAGAAATATGGGAAATAGCTTTAAAAAAAAAAAAACTCACAATGAACTTAGTAATAAAAAAAACTCACAATAAAACTTTAATAATAACTTTTATGAATCTTTAATAATGAAACGAATATCAAACTTTGAAATCTTCAATCTCCGCGGACCCTAGCCGTACTGTTTTCTTTCGGCACATGCTCTATCTCGGAGGTTGAGCTGATTACCTTGAATACCTTCTTTTCCAGTTGATCTCCAGCAGTTGGCAAGCTAAGATAATGGAAAATAGCGGATGAAAACGTTTCCAATCGTGCAGTTTTGTTCTTACCCATCAGGTGGGGTCTTGATGGACCCTTAAACATGCTCTTCAAAAAACTCGAGACAAAGGAAGTACTACGTACCTCATAGACAGACGCTCTTTTGGCAACTGCTGAAGAACAACTGGATCACAAGATACGAGTAACAAGCTCAAGGTAACTAGCTCAATCTCCGAGATGGCGCATGCGCAGAAAGAAAACAGTACGGCTGGGGTCCGCTTGGTCCCCACATGGTGGACAGAGAGTTAAGAGAATGAAGTTAAATGGAAATCTGACTTTTCTTGAAAATCATTACTTAACAACCAAAGAGTAAGATCAAAGACAAGAGATTCCAGAGCGGGTGAAAAATTATACTCTAGTTTCAAGCTTCAAAAATAATTAGAAGTCACCGCAATAATAAGAGTGGCATTTTTGCCTCGTTACTTCAGGTATAAAAGTACATTCTTATGCTTTCAAATATTGAATACATCTTGAAATATTGCATGAAATTTCTGTAAAATTGTGAGGGAGTGGTAGATAATGTGTGTCTTTGTACTCTAAAATAGTTGCAATAATGTTGTTATTGAGGACTTATTGTAGTTGTGTGACTGCTGATTTAATAGATCAACTGTTAAATGTCTTGCTTTCGAAGGTTAAACGTACAAACGACCCAAAAATGTGTGACGATCCACGATTTTGCACATGTTTTTATTATTTCCTCATCTTTAAATCTTTAATAATTTATCGTGGGAAAACAAACCCGTGCTTCTCTCACGCGCCATCGGACGCGGCTTTGCATTAATATGACGGCTCCGCGCTAGGGAAATGGCGAATTAAATTAAATAACATCCCCGTCATCCGGGAGTTTTCGCTCTCGTTCAAAAAATACAACAAATTTAATTTGTCGAAAATCGAAACACTCGCGAGCCACGTGCGGCACTTCATCGATGATCAACGGACACATTTCGATCTTCTATGTGTCGGCAATACTTCAAGCTCTACTTGAGACCGAATAATCGAACGTTTTCATTTCGGTAGCAGTGAACGAACGCATTTTCCTGTCATTCCTGATTTATTTGTTCCAAGAAGAACTCGTATAGGGCTTTTGTTACGGCACTTCACACTCATGTTTCTACCAAATTCGGTTATTACTAGTGAGTATCTTTGTTCTGACAACTAATTAATGATTTCGTATCTAATCATCATCATTTACATTTTCATTTAATTAAATTTGATTTAATTAATCATTTGGTGCTATACGCAGCATGCGGTTACGTTTCTTGCCTGAAACCCATGAAAATTTTGATTTTGATTCAAACATTATTCAAGATTACTCAGTATTTAAATTGGTTATTGTTAGTTCATCCCGGCATTCGGTTGGAAAACTTACGATACCGATACTTATTGAGCTAGTTACTGGCTACCACTACGAATAGGTAAGACCTCGAAGAGGGACAAGGCACCTACTCAGCTGTGTGGTGTCGAAAATCACCGAAAATGATTAGAATTAGTGAAAAGGGGTTAGAAAAATTAGTTAGCTTATATTCACTATGCAAGTGAAGAACATCAATTTTTGAGCGCTCCAAACAAAGCGCATCTTAAAATTGCGCATACATTGTTGAAAATTGCTCATGGTCATAGTTTTCTGATAAAATTGGGTTTCTATTACATAGGTATTTCTCGATAATGATCCCCTTTATATAACGGTATTTGAACATAACAGGTTTTAGACAACAATTATTTTTGAAATATCGGTAATTTCAGAATATAAATTGGATACTTTTGAGAAATACAGGTACATTTTGAAATATCGAACTCACCTAGGTGATTATTGGAAAGATTCAAAAAGGAGAACAGCGTTAGGAACATTGTTTGGACACAGGAATGTGTATCAAATACCAACACTCTGTACCCCTCAGTGACCAGTGAAAAATCGTATGAAAACTTCTCAATCAACTGCTGATCAAAACCCATAATGTCTGTAATCGCACTACCAAACAAATCGTCCTCGTAATTACAAAAGTCTTTCCGCATGTGTAATCCTTCTAATGTCTGGTCTTCTGTGACAAGGACCTTCTTAAGCACTTCATAAAACGTCATTGCATCCATTCAGTGTAATAATGGAAATGAATGATCTTATTGAAAACCTTATAAGCTCGAAGTGTGGATCATTTGAAACATTTGAGACGGTTCTTAGGGAACGGGTTTTGTAAATGTTTGTATGCAATTAAAAAGTGCGTGAGAACTGGAAAAAAACTTCTAGAAATAAAACTACACTGTTATGTTTGTTTTTTTAGATTTGTATTTACTACGAGAGATCATTCACCCCGTTCTAGGCGGCGATGTACCCATTGTTTTGCCACAACGTCGGAGTTCGACCGATTTCGTCTCTAATACAAACAGGTTCAGTGTTATACAGGAAACGAGGGTATTTTCAGACTTACTTGTTCCTTGCGGCTATTTTGAAGAAGCCAAAACCTTCAGGCCGGGCCAACAACCAAAAGGAGGATGAGGAGGTCCTGTGTCACCGACTGAAGGAGCACAATACACTGAAAGGGGAACACCGGCCGTCGTGGGTTATAAAGCGCCGCCCCTCTACTGCCGCCCCCGACCGCCCCCCACTTCTTCCAGTTTTCCCTTGGAAAACGCCGCCTCTCCTGCAACTCGTCTCCTACCGCTCTTTTCCATCCTTCTCTCCATTTTCCAGCCGTTCGTCCCACCTATGGAAAGGACTTTACGGAATCAGGGGGGAAAGTAGCATGAATTGGTGAGCGAATTTTAGAAGCGATGCACCTTCTTAATTGACTCTTCAACTACCAAAAAGAGTTTTGCCTTACATTTCAATGCAGAATCGATCTTCTAACTCCATAGAATATGCCTCAGTACAAATTTTGTTTCCGGTTTTTGCCAACTAACACCTCAGTTTACAGATTTTTCATTGCCGAAGACGATGGTGAAGTCAGAATAATTCTGACTTCACCATCGTCTTCGGCAATTATTGCGATATCACATCCCGTTATCAGATTAGAGCAGATGAACATCTCAAGTAACAACCACGTTTGTTCTTCTATTAGGTTTGAGAACGGAATGAGATATCGCAATTCTGACGTCACCGTCAGGATGCTTATCTTCATCCCCATCCCTTCGCCTTGCGGCTCTTATGGGGGGGGGGAGGGTGCTTTGTGCATCAGTTGCACTTTTTCTCCTGACGGTTCTGCCATTACTCCTCCCAAGCTATTAGTCACCCTGCCTTGGCACGTCACCATTGTCACCATTCTGACGTCACCATTGTGTTCGGCGTAAAAAACATGAGGTGTCATAAGATAACAATAAGATGTCACTGATCAGACTATTTCATTTACCTAACGGGTAATCCCCCAAAAATAGAAATTCCGACAGTTTCATTTTGGGAATTTATGACCCCCCCCCCCTCCCTTAGAAAACTTAGCCTTTTGATAGCCAAGAAAGATTTTTCGTGCAAATTCGAACTTCTATCTCGATTTTATGGAGGAATATCGTCTGGAATGACACAAACATACATACAGGGTGTCTAGAATATTTATAAATATGCCAGTTTTAAGAACATTTTAAATTCTAATTTGAAAGAAAGTTTGTAGTGTCTGATTTTTGTCACTTTTCATCTCTCTGCTTGTTTTTAATCATTTTGTTTGGCTTTCTGGACCTTATTAGACTATAATATAGTCCAAACATATGGTATTATCCGTTCTCTTTTTCTTCACCGCTTATTTGTTGTTTGGCTGTGGCTTACTTTGCGACTCCTCCGGAGAGCTTAATTCCGTTTGGGACTATTTTCCAGTTGGCATCAAATTTACAAAATATTTTTCATTTGTACACTCATGTTGAACCCATCGTGGGTGGTGTTGTCACCTCACTCCAATACCCACACCTGTAGTCAACCTGGTTGACTACAGGTGTTCCCTGTTTTTGTTTACGCACAATTACTGAAAATATAGTTGAGACTTGAATCTTGTTCGGAAACCACATTATCGAGTTATTAAATTGGCGACGAGGATGGGATTTTTACTTAATGTTTCTTTTTACTTTTTTTCCTTTTGTATAATTTTATTGATGCCAAATAAATATAACCTCATAGAATCGATATTTGGATTCGGGTGTTTTGGCAAAATTGCATTGATTTCTTATTGTATTATGAGGTGTATTCCATCTGTCGACCAATACCACAAAGACATTTTGTCATTGGGTTTGGCGATAACTTAAGTTACCTTCCGGAATATACTTGTATATAACGCAGCTAACAATCATCATCCGAGAACTCAGTCAATCATCCGTCGGATGGTTTCATTTTCCCTTCTTCAAAGGTGTAAGTTTCAACCTTGTAATAAACTCATTTAACGGAATCAGGTTCATTGGTGATCATGTTAGGGTTAGTTTAGGGACTGAAATTCGTTTAATGAAATGGACACATGAGCAAATTCCAGGTGGAGAATTATAACGAATTACACTGCACCACATGTTTTGAAATACATTTTTCCAAGCCAATATCAAAGAATTGACAGGCGCTAGGATACACTTAACACTCAAGACCTAACAGTCATGCGCGTAGCATTCAAATCACTCAAACGGAACCTCCCCCTAAAAGTAGTTCTATCGGGAAGATACTTACATAATTATAACTATGTAAGTACGATTTTCTATTAAATGATCGTCTACTTGAAATAGATTTTCTATTGAAGTAGGTACATCTTTATGTAAGTCGGTGTGTAGCCAGTGTGTAGAAACCGTGTAAGATGGACTCATATTTTAATAGAGAATCAAATATTTCGCTATAAGATCATTTAAGCATGATCTGGGAGATTGCGAAAAATATTCCTACATTTTGCTGTAATTAAAGTGTATTAAAGGTACCTACTTAATGTTGAAGTAACAAATTGTGCAATTTGTGCCTGATTATTGTACAATGAGAAACGTAATAAGGAAAGATTGAAAAAATTGAGGGAGAAAAATTTCTGAAGTAGGAACCAACAGGGAAAGACAAGATGTGTTAAGAATGAAAGGTTGAAAATATTATAATATTATTGAATGTCATTATAATGTAATTGTATTTATTATAAAAGTTTGAGTCAATTTATGAAATATTTCCCGTTTTATTCTTTCTATATCATTACAAGCCATTGTATAGAACGTATATACGATAAAAGCTGAGGAAATCTCGAACCAGAGAAACGTAAGTGAAACTTTGAGCCGATCAAGCCTGTTAGACTCCCTGAGATGGAGGGAGAAATTAAAGCGTTGAAAACAAGAAAGGCACATGGATTTGACCTCATTACAGGGCTCGTAGTGAAGCACCTACCAGAGCAGGATAAGAAGAAGCTATTGTAAGTGCGTACCTAATCAATGCAACTTTCAGGCTCCGCTATGTTCCATGTTTCCGGAAGGTCTCCGAAGTCATAATGATATTGAAACCAGGGAAGGATCCTATTGATAAGACGTCCTACAGACCAATATTTCTGTTACCAGTAATATCTAAACTGAAGGAAAATTATTGCAGAAAAGGCTGAAGATCGTCATGGAAGAGCGAAATCTGATCCCAGATCACCCATTTGGGTTTCGTGAACAACATTCAACCAATGATCAGATCCAACAGATTACCAACGCAATAGAAAAATCTTTAGAAATCCAGAAAGTATACGCCCGTGTATTCGTCGATGTTTCACAAGCGTTTGATAAGGTCAGGCATGATGGCTTGATGTGCAATTTGCAATGTGATTTGCCTACCAGATAATTTGAAATACTTGAATACTACATCAGTAGCAGACATTTCAGAGTAAGGTATGAAAAAAAGTATTCTGGGCTCAAGAATGTCTGCGCTGGAGCTCCCTTGTGCCTGTGCTACACATCACGTACACAAAGGATTTGCCATCTGCTGAAAGTGGAGTTACAGCCACTTTCGTTGATGATACAGCATTCAAGGCTGAAGGGGATACAGCAGAAGAAGCCGCTCACAAACTCAAAATCGCCTTGATGAAGCCATCAAATGGTTCTAACAATGGAGAATCAAACTCAACGAAGGCAAATCTGCATACGTGAGTATAGGAAAGATAAACCGTGGCTAATTATGATCAACTCTCAACTCATACCCGGAGCAAACGCAGCTAAATAGCTAGGGTTGACGCCCAAACTAAAATGGAAACCACATAAAAATTAAAAAACCGAGCTCATCATCAAATATAGGAAGTCGTATACTGGTTACTGGGGAGGCACTCAGAACTAGACGTTCACAACAAGTTGAAATGAAATGAAATGTTTTATTTGTAAAAGCCTTCCGGCGTTACAAGATTGGCATGAAATACAAAGCAGGTAGACAAACTAAAAATAACAACTATTTGGTGAAAACAGAGAGACATAGAGAAAGGATAGAAAGTAAAAAATAAGAAGTGCACCTAGTGTAAAAAACATTCGTTCAAAAAGAAGACTCTTGTGCGAATACAGTTGCTCAAGAAGAAACAAACTTTTTTGCTGAGTTCGTGTCCTGAAGGGCCAGTATGGAAGATAAGTCGTGGAGGGAAATTTGAGCAAAAGATTCACAACAAGTTACTGCTGTACAAGCAAAATTTGCTTGTACAGCAGTAACTTTACATCCAGCCCCAAATGGGTATGCTTTACATCCAGACTGGTTTTAAAATTAAATTCAAATTAGAATTAGAAACAAATTTTGTCCAGTCTGGACAAATTTGGGGCTGCTCTAAAAAATCCAACATTAAACACATTCAAACTTTCCAAAACAAAGTACTCAATAAGATAGTCAATGCCTCGAGGTACATAAGGAATGACGACTTTCATCATGACCTTATTGGATACTAATTGGATGCACGATTATTTGGCATACGAAAAAGTGTTTAATTTTCAATAAATAGTTGTTGAGTAGGTACCTATGTACAATAATTCCAAATTTCGCTTATTAGGTCTTGCTGCATGATCGGAACGTTTGCAGGATCCGGTAAAGTAGGATTTTCGTCTCGAACATATTCAACTAGTCGTTTATATTGCATACCGATACCATACTGGGGAAAAATGCCCAATTTTGTTGTTCAATGCGGAATTTCCACTTTCATAAGGTCCGCGGAGGCAGATTGGTAAGGGAGGGGATGATGCCGAGGGCTGCCAAACATTCCAGTTGACGGCCACTAAATAGAGAATATTCGCTTGGACGGGCGAAGCGCGAAGTTTTACGAGATGCCTGAAACAGAAATAATGGAAGCTTAAGAAATAAGTTTCTTTGCCTACAAAAGAGTATAAGCACACACAAAAAATCGGACGTGAACTAAACGATTGATTTTTTTTCTTCTTGGTGCGTAGCCTAGCAACCTTATTTTTTGTATACTACTCTGCTAACGACCTGCCAAAGTTTGGTCATTATCCATTATGTATAACTTTCAAAATATCCGAAACTTCCAACACCAGAAGATCGGCAAACGAAACAGCCTCCAGCCGCTGGTATCGATTTCGAATAAACTTGAGACTTATGAAATACTGCGTCCTTTTTCGAGGGGAGATCGAGTAATTTATATCGCTGAGCCGTGTATATAACATCACGACAGATTTGAAGATTTGTTTGTAACCTTGTATAGTGATGATAAAGGGGAAAGGGAACCAAGGTCAAGGCCTGTTCGAGGGGAAACTTGGTGAGGTCAACACCCTTCACCAACAATTCACTGTAGTGCCGTTGTGTTACTATTTGCACTGGTGTTCTCGAACCATTTACATCGAATTTTTGTATACACTAATAACAACATGGCATGCTAAGTAGAACTTGGATTCGAATAGCTGAACCGTAATAGAAAAAAAATGAGTAGACAAGTTATCTTGTTTAACAAAAATGAATCGGAAAAAATTAAATGTTTTCACAAAATTGTTTGAAAAAATCATAAGGTTTTTGGAATATAATATATATTATGAAGATTTCTCATATTATGAAGATTTCTCGTGTCTTTTGGGAAATAACGTCAGGTGGAAAATGTTCAAGAACCAGGTAGCTTACATTGAGACAAAGTCGTGTCGGGCGAAGCTACAATCTAATATAAATACCTAATATAAATTCATACATAAATGATTTGGTCATTGATTTAGATTCGTTTTTGTATGCTCGCTAATGGCCAAGTTATGAACACATTGACCTTGAACACATGGTATATCCTCTCAAGTTACAGTACCATCAGTGGTGGCTCCTGCCCTGAAACTCAGGGGGAGCACATAGACCGAGAGAGGCTTTCGCAAAGGGGACGGGAGAGGTGCTTTTCTCAGCCAAATACAAATTTCAACATTGCAATGGGATAAATCTTGTGATTTAAAAAGCATCAAATTTCATCTTCAAATTATAAACGCGACTAAATACATACTCGTACAATAGACAAGAAAAATAGTCTCTAATAGAAAATGAAATTCTGAAATAATCATTAAAATAGAAAACCCAAGCAATGTATGTTATTGTTAATGCTGAAATGTATATCTGCCCAGCAAGAACCAACGTGGAGGTGAAAGCAACTCTTGCCAGGGAGGGGAAGGAAAGAGGATGGGAGAGGGAGGTTTATGGGGAAAGGGAGAGGTTAATCATCATTAAGGTAAATAATGGGGAATACAAAAATAAAATAAAATAAAATAATCGTGTATAAATGGGCGATAACACAACAGGAAGAAAAACACCGCGAATAGGGTGTCTACCCTAGGAACAAAGATATGTATGTAACACCAACACCATGGGTGTCAACCCCAGGAACGAAGATTTCACTAATCGGGTGTCTACGCTAGGAACGAAAAAATCTCTAATTGGGTGACTACCCTAGGAACGAAAATATTACCAACTCTAGGAATAAAATTGTCATCTGTCGCAAAATGGTAACTTTAATGAATGATAAATAATACTGAATTGTGAATTGTAAATCAAATTAGCACGCCTCTCCTTCCTACTTGCTTAAACATCATTAAGTTTCTCATTAAAATCTTCAATGGATCTCACCAAATCTTTCCCAATTTACAGCATTGAAAGCGCCACCAATCTACAGTGGAATTGTGTAATACAGTTTTGATTCTCTTCGAAGATGAAAACATTCTATCATTTCCTGATGTTATCGTCGGTATAGTAATCTGGAGCTTTAAAACTTTTGTCACCAGAAAAAAACGGACCATAAATTATTCTAAATGAAAAGTTGAAGTAAAGGAAACCCCCCCCCCCCTCACCATTTACTTCCAAAATCTGTCCTTGAATACAGAAGTTGAAGGTCAGTTTTAAGTTTTTCTTCCTCAAAAAAGGGAATGTCTCACAACACCGATCAAAGTGTCCTGAGGAAAACATTTATTTTAAGCTGAAAATTTTGTCATGTCTAATAAATTTGAAGCTGAGAGGTGGCCAACCAACTGGAACCTCTCACGAACCTGTAAAATAATCGTGTCACAAACTTCCTTGGGAGCGACTTGCTTTAATGAAAAAGTATCCTCTTGGAACCGCTTGCTGCTCGCAATCACTTCAAAGTTCGGAGATACAGCCATCGCATCAACGTTTTCTCTCACGGTCTGAATGCTAATTTCTAATTGCTAAAACACAATTTCAAATTCAATGCTAATTTTTTTTTTTTTTTTTTTTTTGAAAGATTTTATTGCTCCAAGTAATAACTTATTAACAATATTATTTTGAAACTAGGGCACATACTATTCAAAGCTTAGATACATCACTGAGTTTTGTTCATTTTTATGATGATATTGCATTCACTATACTGCTTCACCCGTGAGCAAGCTCGAGCGGTTTGGTACGCTTCAATCGTCTGGTGATATCACTCGTGTCGAGGAGTCGGACAGCTTCCTCGTTGACGTGAGACCTTAGCCGTTGAAGATGACGTACGGCTTGCCGCTTGATGGCTTCGTTTATGGTTTCGATTTGAAGTTCATGGTGGAGTCGTTCATTTCGAAAGTACCATGGTGCATTGACAACATTTCTTAGCACATTGTTCTGGAATCTTTGGATTATTTCCCGGTTTGAATGAGCCGTGCAGCCCCACAGCTGAGCTCCGTAAGTCCAGACTGGTTTAAGGACTTGGTTATACAGCGTAAGCTTGTTCTGGATTGACAGTTTTGACCGCCTCCCCATTAGCCAGTACATTTTTCTGAATTTGAGAAGAAGTTCCTCCTTCTTTTTCTTGACGTGGGCTTTCCACCGAAGCCTGGCATCAAGCGTCATACCGAGGTATTTGGCTTCATTGGCATGAGGAATCACTTTGCCATTGAGATAAGCCGGTATATAGTCGATCCTTTTATTGGTGAAATCGACATGTACCGACTTAGTTTCATTCATTTTGATTCTCCATTTCGCTGTCCATTGTTGTATGCTAGATATTGACCGCTTTAACTTGGTCATTGACTCAATGTTGCTGTCTCCAACTGCCAATATCGCTGTATCGTCTGCGAAAGTGGCTGTGGTGTTCATTTCAATTTCTGGGAGATCGCTGGTATACAGGACGTACAGGAGTGGGCCAAGTACACTCCCTTGCGGGACTCCTGCACATATCGGTTTTGGTTCTGAAAATGCATCATCTTGCTTTATCCTGAAGTAACGATTAGTGAGGTACGATTGAAGCAACTCAGCATACTTTATTGGCAGGGCCTTACGCAGCTTGTAGTTGAGTCCTTCATGCCAGACCTTGTCAAACGCCTGAGTGACGTCAAGGAAAATGGCAGAGCATACTCTATTTTTCTCAAATGCTTCTTCGATGATGTGTGTTATCCGATGGACTTGGTCGATTGTTGAGTGTTTCTGCCTAAATCCAAACTGATGTCGTGGGATCAGCTTTCGTTCTTCAATAATTGGTATTAGTCTTCTGTGTATCAATTTTTCGAACAGTTTAGATAACACTGGTAGAAGTGAAATTGGTCTGTATGAACTTGGTTGCCCTGGTGGCTTGCCTGGTTTGGGAATCATAATGACTTCTGCTATCTTCCACAGCTGAGGGACGCTTCGAAGTTTGATTACCGCATTGATGATCATGACTATTTTTGCGATAGCTTTACGCGGTAGGTGCTGGAGGATTTGTCCAGTGATAAGGTCATAGCCTGGTGCCTTTTTTGGGTTGATATCCTTGCTGATCACCTGTTTTATCTCTTTGATGGTAACTAATGGGATATCAATGTCCTGATCAAGTGGAGGTGTTTCCTCTAGCGGCGGTTCATCCGCCATTGCGAGATTCGGAGTGAATATATTCGCAAGATGGTCTGCAAAAGTATTGGCTTTGTCTTGGTTGCTCTTTGCCCATTTCTCGTTTCCACTCGCAATAGGTGCAGCATGAGTAACAGGCCTCTTGAGATATTGTGTAGCCTTCCAAAGTGAGTAATCGGTATCACGATGACTCGTTAGCTCTGTGATGAAGTGTTCATGAGTTTCTTCATTGATCTCCTCCATCAGCGACTTCAGTTCACTTTGTGTTTTGTACCATTCAGACTTGTGATGTGGTGCTCTGGTAGCTTGCCATCGTTTTCTGGCCTTTCGTTTTTTCTTGATTGCAGAGACTATTTCTCGTGGATAATTGATACCTTTGAGCCTTCTTGAGATTGCAGGTGTGTTGTCCCATGCAACTATCTGAATGCTGCAAACGAGATGTTCGAGCTCACTTTCCACATCATCTGGCGTGTGTATAGGCTTGCTCAAATCAATATACCTGCAAATGTCTTGTTTGAAACGTTCCCAATTTGTCTTATGATTGACCAAGTACGGTTTGTGTGGCTTCTGTATGATTCGATCACTAAGCGTCAGAGCAATTGGGGAATGATCTGAACTCAAGTCATGGTTTTCCTCTACAAGAAGGTAGTTTGCTGAGATATTCTTTACAACGAAGAAGTCGATCAGGTCTGGAGTTTTGTTTGGGTCAGTGGGCCAGTAGGTTGGTTTCCCAGTAGAATGTGCCTCACAGTTGTCATCAATAATTGCTTGATGGAGTCTGCGTCCCTTTTCGGTGGTTAATCTCGATCCCCAGTCAGTGTTTTTTGCATTGAAGTCGCCTCCGAGAATGAAACGATTTCCAAGTTGGGCCAAGATGTTCTTGTATTCTTCATATTTAGTTTTGTACTTAGGTGGACAGTATATGCTTGCGACAGTAATCAGAAATGAATTAGTTTTTATCTCAAGAGCACACATCTGGACTGCTTCATTTTCAATTTTGATATACTCCTGATGGGCCAGGTTTTCTTTGATGATCACTGCACTTCCACCACGGGCATTGTTGCTCGGATGAATGGCATGGTAGCATTTGTACCCCTTGAGTCTGCAGAAAGATTCTTTGGTGAAGTGCGTCTCAGATATGAGACAGATATCAACATGATTGTAGTCTAGTGCCAACTGAAGCTCATTTTTCCGTGACGCGAGGCCATTGGCATTCCAGCAAAGTATTTTGACACTTTTCATGATGATTTTTTCGAGCCCTTGCGTTCAATTTTGCCAACACGCTCATTCAGGTTGTTAACACTCTGAGTGAGATTTGTGACAATTTCGAAAATTTGATTTATTTTAACTTGCATTTCATTATGGCTGGGATCGATAGATTGTCTCCTGCTTGACCGCTGTGCTAGCAATTGCTGGTTCTGCAAAACGTTTGCATAAGACATCAGATTTGAATTTGAAGTTTTTCCATCTCTCCCCTGAACTGACTTTTCGTGACATATTATTGGCTTTTTTGGCACAAACTTCCCTTGATTGGGTTTCTGCGGTGCTGCCTTAGCCTTTGTAGCTTGCTCTGGTAAGCTCTTGTGCCTATGCATAGCCTCTATGGCTACTGGACAGCCACGGTAGTTAGCCGTGTGATCTCCGTTGCAATTGGCACATTTTGCAGGGGTCTCTTTGGGCTTCCGACATTCCTCAGTGAGATGGCCTTTAGCACATTTAACACATCGAGGCGGCCTTGCACAGTAGTTTCTGGTATGGTTGAACTCCTGGCACCTTTTACACTGAGATGGATGTTTTGATAATTTGATAGGATGCACAGTGACGCGCCCCTTTAGGATTTGACTAATTTCGTAAATTTTGCTGATATCCAAATCTTTTTGAAAATCTACAATGCACATATCTAGAGGATTTTTTGTCTTCCACTCCATTTTTCTAACTACTTGAAGGATACTGCTGGGACCAAATTGGTCTCTTAAGTCTTCAAGGACCTCTTCATTCGTCCAAGATTTATGGATTCCCTTGATCATCACTTTGATAGGCCTCTCCTGTTTGTTCTGGTATGTATAGTGCGGAATTTTCTGATCCGCAAAACACTTCGTGATAGCACGAAAGCCATCAGAGTCCTCAGTGTTTATTTTTACTACGTCATTGGACATGGTGGTAAAACTCACATTAGTGGTTTGATCCTCAACCATTTTTTTCAGGGCTGGGAAGGACGTTACCCTCTCAATGTAAACTGGTGGTGGTTTGGGCATTTTTTTAGGTTTTGAGCTTACCATGGAATGTTTTCTTTGAGAAGGTAAATTGGCCTTTTTCCTTTTATGACCCTTCTGGATCACATTCTCCCACTCGCCTGTCTCTTCGGCTAGGATTTCCTCATCAGTATGATATTCCTCTTCTGGGGGGAAAGTTACTTCAGGAGGATTTTTTCTCAGTATTTTCAATTTTGTTTGCTCTAACTCAGTTTCCAGCTGGGAAACCCGTTTTGCTTCTCTGATCCCATCGTCATTGATATCTGTTAAAGTATTACATAGGTGATCAATAATATCAATTAACTCACCGACTAAACCTTTGACGTTTTGTTTCTGGAATTCCGCTGATTGACTCACAAGCGCTCGCTGATGCGACAGTTTGACTCGAACTTGCGTAACAAATTCGGGAATTGTGACCTCCATTTCGCGCGGCCGCGACCGAGTAAACACCCGCGGAACGTTAACTGTTTTATCTGAGATGTTACCTCTTCGGCAGCTCGGACAAGACTATTCAATGCTAATGTCACATGCTAATATCACTCATTGCTTTCAAGGGATCGACTGAAAGTTTAGGTCGTTGATTGGAGAGAATATAAACATGGGGCATCCACAAGGGGAACAGGAGAGAATTCAGCTGTATCGCTCACGAAGCTGATTTTACGTCCCCTCAACGACTCCCCCGTGGTCTCATGAGGCTGTGTACAAAATTTCAGCGCTCTAAAATGAACAGGAGAGAAGTTAGAACCGACATGATGTTCAGAACCTTGGTCAACTTTGATGGTTGACAGTGGTTCGCTTCAGGGATTCTTGTAGATAGGTAGACGCATATTCATAATTACTACTACTTACGTCGGAATGCTTGACAACGCAGAGAAGTTATCTGTATCGTCACAAAGAAAAGCCTCGTTCACGATCTAGGAAGTGGTTGAGTGAAATCTAATATCGACAGTAACCATCCCTGCGACTTGCTGATCACAATAGAGCAATGCCAGTCAAAATCGGTTCAGCGGCTTGGCTTTCTATAGAGCACAAACAAACAAACAGACAAACGTTGAGTTTCACATACATAACAGATTTCTATCCAAAAACGAGAGTCCATTGGTTCACATGTAAGGACACGTTTGAATACTCTTAACTTCAACCTTTTCAAAGCACTCAATCAGGGTGTCCAAATGTTCATGCACAACTTGAACTGTACGAGAATGGAGGTTCGGGGAGTTTTAGGCGGGGGAATTACCCACAGCTACAAATGAAACAGTCTGACAAGTGACACCTTAATTCAAATATTTTTTAACGCTGAACACGATGGTGAAGTCAGAATTGCGATATCTTATTCCGTTCTCAAACTGGAGCACATTGACGATGGAGAAACATGGTTGATACTTGAGATGCTCTTATCTGCTCTAATCTGATGAAAAAATGATATCGCAATTCTGACTTCACCATCGTGTTCAGCGTTAAAAAATCTATAAACTGAGGTGCTACCCGGCAAAAAAAGGGAACACAATTTCTTATGAAACCAGTAAATTGGAGACATTTTGAACTAGTTATTTCTTCGAAAATTTGCTCTTATAGCCATGCTGCATGACTGTGTATTTCTTTTGCTCGTTTTCGCCTAGTAACACCTCAGTTTATAGATATTCGTAGGTTTCGTAGGTCGTTCACAATGAGGGCTCAAAGGTGGAGCAGATCGAAAGTCGTCGACATGAGGGTGAATCATGCGACAGTTCATGCGACGGTTCTATGTTCATACTGGCCCGACCGATTCGAACAGCACTGGGTTTTCGGATACGTATTTCATCATTCGATTCATAAGTTATCCGTCTGAAAGAGCTTGGTGCTTGGCGCATCAATGTTTGACGAATAAGTACCTATACGATGAATATAGTTTTATGTCAACACCGTTTTTGTTGAAGAGGCAGCGATAAATTGTATATCAAAAACATTTCTCTACCACTGCTTTTTATCGTCGGAAAAAACCTGCTACGGTTTATTCATATTGTTGTCGCTGGTTTTCCTCTAATCATTTCTGTCGGTAAAAATAACGGTACGGCTTAATGAAACATTGAGATTTCTCCAACACAGAAAAGCAGTAGGTACTGTACATCTGAGCTGTGTCTATGACATCCAGACGTTTAATTCCATCGAAAAAACTCAGTAAATCTCGGATCTACCGCAATTCTCTGTTTGAAAAATCACAACCGTTTATCAACGTTGAACAGGAAAATTGAAAACACCGTAAATGTTTTCCCTAAATAACTCTTTACCCAGCAACAATTTTTCCCGGTTGGCCTTCGACCAAACAGATCTTTAAAACGAGTATACTAATTTTTTTTAAAACCTAGAAAATGCATGTCTGCGGTCATTCTACTCTGGACGTTGATACATTTACTTTAAAAAAATTGGGTTTGACACAACTGATTGGACGTTCATGTCGTACAAGTTCACTCACTGAAGACAATTGTTAAGGCATTTGAATAATGATTAAATCAATTCAACAAATTTTGTTGAAATGGATTACAATTACAGGTAATTTTTGCAGATGTATGAAAATAATTCTCGTCTCCCAAGTAGCCTCGTAGGCCAAGTAGCCTCCCTATAGATAACTATCATCCTCAGGCTCACGTTTTTCTCGAGTTATTTGATTTGGTCCAAATTACAGTTTCAGTTTTTGCGGCTCTATGGGCGAAAATCAATTAAATAATTTGCCTGCCTTCAGCGGGAGCGTATTCGGGGAAACAGAATTAATCTACGAGCTTCCCACTTGGTGAACCTCCAAAATAATTCAAGCCAGGACCACCAGGGCGGGTAATAGATTGCCAGAGGCGAATCTGCGGTCGTCCGCTCGGACAATCACCCCTAGACAGAGGGGAGCACAGAATGAGGTCAGGACTTGTTGAATTACGCTCATAGATACAGCCCTGATTTCGAGCCTCGCCGTGCAGTCAAGTTAGGCCAAATTCAATTTAGACTGCAACGATGCCTTCTGACTATTTGGGGACCCACGAGAAAGCAATACGTACAACGCAACATTTAATTATAGGTAAATAGGTAGGATTATAGGTTTAATTATAGGTAGGTTTATTATAGGGATTATAGGTATTATTGGTATTTAAATACCAATTTAAATCCAACATAATATTATGGAAGATATTGATTTGAAAAAAACGAAAATAAAATAAATCGACAGCCACGTTGCAAAAGCCTGTAAGTCCAAAAACTATAATTGTTCAGGAGATGAAAAAACAGCGTATTTTAAGTTTATGGAGGGGGTTCCTAACTTACAGGTTATTACAAACAGTCATAGAGAAGGAATGAAGCGTCGTAAATTAATTTCGTTGACAACAGCATGTTCCCATGGCCACCATTAATCGGGAACAATTATATCCTTATTTTCACTAAAATGTGGACTTACAGGCTTTTACAACGTGGCTAATGGCATAATTAATAGTGAATCAAACTGAACGAAACAAAGTCCACTCATGCGAATTTTACATACAAAAAGGTAATAAAAATACCGCTAGTCATAATTCCGTATGCAAACTCAGCTAAGTATCTTAGCATGTCCTTTGCTAAACTAAGTAAAAAGAATAAAAGACGAAAACAAGTACCGAAAGCCATAATAAGGTACCTCCTGCTATACATCTAGACATAATACCTATGTATATATTTTGGCATCCAGCTGTGGGCCTGTAGTGTATAATCTAACAAGAAAATAATACGATGTGACATGTGGATCATCCATACATAAGAAATAAAGACGTCATCAAAGACCTCATGTTATTTATTTATATAATATAGGCCAAACTTTGTTATATGTATTGTGTACAGTTTTCTTGAATAAAAATTGAATTGAATTCAACAAGGAAAACTCACGTCAATATTGTTTCAAGTCTAGTTATATCCTTTATTATTTATTTACTCAGGCCCAAGAAAAATTTGGAGTTTGAGAAGTTGCGTATCAACTTATGCTAACCTCCTTTGAACAAAAGGAAGTTAGTTCAAACAGCGGTGGTTCGTTAAGCATTGTTTCCATTCTACGCGCAGCTTCAGCGGACCAACCTCTTATTCAACAACCGCAGTTTCTGCCTACAGGGCCATATTGAGCCGCTACCAGAGATTACGTGACTGTTAAGTACGTACCTTTAGCTTGATGTTTAGCTACTTCAATCACAGTTTGATTCCCTCCTCCCCTCTTACGTCAGAGCTTCGTGAATGTACGAAACCTTAGTTCAATTACCGCTTTAATGAAGAGGCGGTTCGTGAAGAGAACTTGATAGGCGCTGCCTTCTAAGAGGCTCTTCTAAGGTCCCCTCAATGGAATGTACTCAAGAACATGAAAGCTGCAGACCTATAACATTAGGTGAGGTCAATGAAGTTACAGAACGCCCGGAGGGCAGAGCAGAGGGTGTGGAAGCGTTTTCGAAAGGGAAGTGACACCCAGGGCTCGCAATTTTACCCCTCGCCGTTGTACCTGAAGCTCTCTCCCACTCGCCCCTGGAATCATATTACGCCATCCATCCTGGAAATGTTTCCATTTGTAGGGGAGGAAATTCTGTAAAACGTGAACGGAAATGGGAGTGGAATCGAGACCGTTGGCTTGCGGTCAGTGGAGGAGCAAGAAAAGGCTCCTCTGAAATTTTGGATACTAAGAACCTTGTTGTTTATTGTATAAACTTGGGTGTCAAAATCAAATCAAAATCAGTATTATTTGTTGTTATAGGTGACACTGACATTTACAACAATGAGTTCGGTTTATCAATCAATCGAACAAAAATAATGACTTTCTTCTATTATAGCAGTCCCACATCCTCTAACAATTCAAACAAAAACTTCCGCTTCCTTAGATATGTACGTATAAAATTATATAACCTGAACGTAAGATCTTTATCAGGAAAACAAAATAAACTTTTGATAACGTACTCATCACTCAATCGCGACGATCCGAAAAACTTTTCTCGCTCAGCCTCAAATTGTGAACATCTTGCCAATACGTGATTCACTGATTCCCCCTCCCCTAAGTTACACAACAGACAGATTTTGCTCCAGTCTGTTTTCCAGACATCACCCTTGATGAACATGCGAAGAAATCCGTCTTTTCGTAGCCGTAGTTGCGCTAGTACTCGCTTGATAGCGACGGGAATGTCCCAACATCGATGGTTGAGATGTACCCACTACTATAGGATGAGCAGATGATTCGCTCATAGTCTTTGTATGCTGTCATGGTGACGAATGAATTCAAAACTGCTTGTTTATATTGCTCATAGGGTTGTTCCGATATCGAGGATCTTCCGATATTTGATATCGATAACGATATTCAACGTCGATATCGATACAGCGATATTATCGCAACAAAATATCGATATCGGCAATATCGAATGGAATATTGCGAATTTTGTATGGTTAGGTACTCATAATTTTATGACAATGCGTTATGACAATGAAAATTTAGGACTGATTTCATCTTTATATTGCAGAATTATCTGATACCTAATTTATATACATTTTCATCACGACTAAAATTTGGTTGAAAAATACACTTTTGAGGTTAGCTCTTGAAAAAACTTGTGTGGCAGCTAATTTTTGAGCAAAAACAGTCACACAATGGATTTCCAGTACCCAAACAGAAATAATCATTTGTGCAGTATGGGTCTTGTTTTTTAATCTCATAAGTTTGGAAAATTCTCAATTTGATTTGGAACATTCTCAATTTGACTTGGAAAATCTATATATCGTACAGAATCCACGGACTGGGAATTGTACGAATCAATCATGAACGAAATTATCCTCATTAGGGTCAAATCAATTGTCGGAAGAATGGACGGGAGTGGGATGCATTTTTATTGGTAGGCATTTGTGAAAGCCCCATCAATCAATAAAACATCTTGCCAAGCCCTAACCGTCCATTTGTTCTTATATTGAAAATGGTTAAGTTCAACACTCTGTGAAGAACCTGCCGTTCGCCAGAGGAAGACAAATGCCTGCCCATGCGTTGACTACAAGCGAAAACGAAAGTAAGTCGACGTGATCTGAAACACATCGAAAAAAAAGCTCGACCTTCAATGCTGAAAGTCCTTGCAATAAGGGAGGCCCCCGCCGTCGATACTTCAATTATATTTCGTCATTATATGAGCAGGTAATCTATAGTCGCCGCGCTGCCGGCCCCTGAACTCGCGTCTTGAATCTTAATAAGAGCGGGCTTGGTAGCAGTAGCAGCGTAGCGTACCTCTGCTTCCAACACCTTAGTGTTGGGAAAAGGCTCTATATAAAAGCCAAGGCTGGACCTAATATTCGATCTTATAAAGTAATTCTTCTGGACACGGTGTGAGGTGAATTCCTTTCGTGCGAGGCGTCCATTGGTATTCCGCACGGCAGTGCGCCATATTCACTTATACCCATCAAAATGTGAACGGGTTGGTCCGTGATGCTAAAGTGACAAAGCGTTTGTATTTTCCCACTCGGCCACCCCAGTTGACAGCGCGTTCCCGGCAGAGTAAACAATGAATAGATTCAGAGTGATGATGGAGTTCATGGAAATAAGGGCCAGAATATCAATGTGAACCGCTTCTCATATTTTTGTTGGATCGGAGCGGCTGTAAGACGAGACTTGGTTGTTTTTCTTCTTCACTATAAGTGTATGAATCAGCTTTCATCAGGAAATAGGAGATTATAGCTCCAGCTGATTTCCAAGATAATATTGTTGTACAACAACATCGTACATCTATACACCCTTGATTTCAATTGAGAAGCTCAACCATCAGATTAAATCCTGAAAATGTCTAATAATTTCTAGCCAAAGATAGACGGTCAGCGACTCAGCCATTTACAGCGACTCCAAAAGTGGTGTGACTCTGTTTTGTTTACCACAAAAAAAAATCATACAGGTACATTATGATTTTTTTAACATACGCAACATAATAATATTATGTTGCGTAACATATTATGTTGCGTATGTTATTTGTTTGCTTTATGTACCTGTATGATTTTTTTTGTGGTAAACAAAACAATATATTATATATATTTCCGTTCCTGGACGATGCAGTTCTATTTGAATTTTCCCACTTGCGATGTCTTGAAAATTCACAAACCCCGTTTTTCTCCCCTTTCTATCCGTTTTCAAGTCCCAGGCACAACTTCGAAACTACAGAGTCGATTTTGCTGACAGTTATGTGGATTATGCGCACACATGGGACCCTGCTAACAGCTGTATCTCGAGTGATACTGATTTCGTTCGTGATCAAATTTGTATGGTGTTTGAACTAATTTCATACGTTCATCTTCCTTGCGTGACAAAAATACTGCCCACCCACTTGGCAGACTCGTTTCCCTCGGCGTCAAGTTGATACCCTTTCATCAAAATCAGAAACAAAATGGGGATCCTGATCTAGAAGCTGACCTTTTGAGGAATGTCCGTGAAAAGGCGGTGGAAAGTATTACCTATAGGGTTCGTTTTGAATTTATATTGGACTCAATATCGGGTTACCTATCCGAGTGATTCTAATATTATACGGTTTGGCAGGTGGTTCGAGTTTCCTTTTATAGAATCTTGTTTCTCATCTTCCTACGTCTATATACCTCATCAGTTTCATTTACACAGTCCTACTACAAGCTTATAGGTAACGCTTTTGGTGTGATAATTTAAATTCCGCAATTTGATTAACTCCCTTTCATTTAACAGCTCAAACATTTTCTTTTCCCTGGCTCTAGGATCAGGGTCTCAAGTTTTTCCATACAACAGTTAAGATCTAAAACCCAATAACGCATAATAACTTGAAAATCATAATATGATAGCACCATTATAACGAGATATGATGTGATAGCACCATTATAATATTATAATTATTATAATGGTGCTATCATATCATATCCCAAGCTGGCGATCTTTAACGTGGGTGCTAGGATTAGGTGCTTTCAAAGTTTGTCTGTTGGTCTTGTGGTACTGGAGTTGGTTTGATTAAGATTATGTACCCTTAATTATGATTATGTATCCTTAACCCTCATAATTATTCATAATTATAAGACCACTAGTTTAACCTTCATGCGATCGTAAGTTATAAATTATAATTTCGTTAATACGAGTATATAAGTTATATGTAAAATCAATTTCATTCAAAAATACGTAGGTATCTATATAGCAAATTATAATTTTTTCTGCAGTTTTGCGACTTCATTTGCCTACCTTCTCTCCCTCGCCCTCTTTTTTTCACCCAAAAATATCAATAATCCTTTTTCTTTTTTGTTCAGGGAAAAACCCTAACGTTTTTTGTGGGGATTGTATATTATACAAATTGAATATATTTTATTTGGACAACCGTTTAGGACCAATTAGAACATTGTAAGACCAGCCATTCACAAAATACGGCAGCAAAAGCCATTCAAAGAATGTGAAAATATGCGCAGCTTTTCGGTTTCCTGATAGTGATTATGGAAAGTTGTAGACTTCCTTTGTAGTGTTTCAATTTTTATTATAATCGAAGACCATGTCGAAGACCATGTCGACCATGGACAGAGAGAATATGATGAGAAGTCACTAATTCTCAATGTTGTTGCCTTTGCATTACCTGCTACCTATTACTTTTTCTCTAAAATCAAATCAGAAACATCAACTTCAAATTTAAATAACTTTCCAACTTATTCAAGTACAGAAAAGTTCATGAGGTTTAATTTTTTAACAAATTCGCTTGGTAGGTATTCCTGCAGAGCTAGGGATCATTAAAGTAATACCTACGTTAGGCTGATCAAAATCAAGGAATGTGTTGAATGAAAGTTACATTGGAGAACAGAGCAATAAGTTAGCTATTACTACAAGGCTGAATAAGGTTCTTTTAACGCGAGGAATGATTTATTATAGTATCAGTTCGGGGAATGAGGACGGAAGGATGGATTGGATGATTTGAGTTGGGTCCGGCAGTTCCTGATCTTCCGATGAAGTTTTTCTTCCAACTTTACGAGTTGATACGCACCGGATCAGATCACTTACACTGTTCCTCTTTTATCACAAAGCGTTGTTTTCTCGCAAGTCGGCGAAAGTTCCAACTCCATAAAAACAAGCAGAGGGAATCTCAACTCTCATGAAAAACAACCTCCCCGCCGGTTTGTCGATGGCAGTCGTGACAGTGTGCAGTTACGGTACTGGAAACATTGAAACCGACTCATTATCTCGATTGTTACGGCGGGGAATACGGTAGAGCGAATTGTGGTACATCTTTCTTCACTGGTATGTTCTGGCGACTTGTTGGAAACATTGTGGTACGCCAGTCTGAGAGGAAATTACTTAACAAACACATCAGTATATCCACTAGAAAAAACTTCGAGTAGGTGTGACCTCGTTGTCTGTAATAAAACCAGACGATGCTTGGGTAGGGATTTTCCGATATTATCGATATCAATGAATATCGATATTTTTGTTTCGATATTATATCGATATCGGAAATGCGATATTATATCGATATCGGAAATGCGATATTATATCGATATCGGAAATGAGATATTACATCGATATCGGAAATGCGATATTATCGTGATATCGAAAGATTATGGAGAATATCGGCTTTCGATATTGTATTTTTATAAGTTAAGTAGTTTTACAAAAATACGGTTTTTGATTCCGATAATCACGATATCTTTATGATCTCCTATCTTTTTAGGCCATAATAAGGTATCGATATTCATATGGTTACTGGTCCTGTTTTGCACACACTTGCCATTTCTGACGCTTTGTTTTTTGGAAAAACCACTTGAGCCAAACTTACTTTTGAGGGGGGGGGGGGGGGGGTGGGATGCTCAAGTGGTTTTGCTTCCAAGCCAGGTTTAAGGTTGGTTGCATCCAAGAAATTAGGTAGAATAGCCTGATATTCAAGTTTTTTTCACGAACTCAGCTTAAATCTTGATTTTATATAAATGATCTTCTATCTTGATTCATTCCTCCTCGATCTTCCTGTTTCTCTCGTTTCTTTCTTATCTTTCCCTTTTCTTTCATTAACTCTATTCAAAAACTACCTAACTCAAAACCTTAATAAAGAGTGAAACATTTATGACAAAAGTGGATTTTCATTCAACTTTCATACAAGTTGAATCGAAGAACACAATCTCGAATACGAACACAAAGAGGGCACGAAAATGGCTCCCATTGGATTAATGCTACCAGTAGCATAAATTAATAATTCATATGAGAATATCAAGAATTTCAGTGAAATGACATGAGGCACGAGACGAGGGAGAAATACGGCGATTAGCTGGATATCATTGAGTCAAAATCTGTCCCTAGTTTCGAGTTAAGTAACTTGCAGGAGAAACCACTTGGGTGGGAAGCGAAAAATCACTTGCTATGGAAAAATGCTCATAAATGTGTTTCGAGGCAAAACCACTTGTCACCAAATTTCAGTTGATAAAGGAGGTTTTGCCTGCAAATTGGATGACGTAAAATCTCGATAAGTGGCTGAAATTGATAAACACAAGTGGTTTTGCTAGCAAACTACCACAGATAAGTTGTTCTGGGTAATTCTGAGCAATTACTTGTTCAACCCCAAACTTTTTCATATTTTACTACGGTCGTAAGGATGTTCTCAGAAAGCAAGAAACATAATGTTGAATTATATTATAATTCAATAAGACTCTTTTAATCTCAGGGTCGTGGGTTCGAGCCCCACGTTGGGCGCGATTTATAGCAGTTAGTGTTGCTAGTTAAGATCATGTTGACGACTTGGGCATGAGATTCAGGGGATAGGCCCTTTACATCTTTTCTGGGAAGTTACCCAGTGATACCTTCAAGGGGAACAGTCGGTCGCCAGACGATTTAAGGAAAATCGCCAACCACAATAAATTACAACAAAAAACCACAAATTTTCGAACGCTGACCTTCAGGTTTATTTTGAACTCACCGTATTTTGGTGCTAGAGACGGAAAATTACATCTGTATAATCTGTTGAGGTATTCGCTCCTGTCCTCAATTAGGAAACATCATATAAGGCCTTTTCTTCAAATCACTGCAGTGGTACCACTGAAAATACAAAATAAAAAAGATCAATATCACAATAAAAAGGTAGATGGTAACAAAATTGTAGTTTCAAATATTTCTCCGAGCAGGGGAGATGTGATGACGGGTCTTGATGGGAAACGGGAAGAAAGGAGATCGTTCCTATACTAGTTCAGCCTGCGAACAATTTCAACACATTGCTGAAGTCATGTAAAATGTTATCATTACGTTTCTCGTAGGTATGCGGGAAAATTCTGCAACGTACCGGTACGTACTCTTTTCTGATCGATTTAACATAACTGTTGCAGTCTCTTTGGACGATGTTGAACAAACTAGCAGGACCTGAGACAGATAGAATAATATTATTATTCTATGGTTTGTGAGTAATACCATTTCCTAAATTGCATGGGACCACGTGAGTGCTACCCATGGGCAGTGTCAGAAACAGTAGAAGTGCAACAGGTGTAACTCACGTTGCCTCAAAATGGTAGTGGACGAACTATCGAGCGCAGCTCAGCAGCAGGATGATCGTCCAGAACGGAATTTTCACAGATGCTTAACAGATGAACGGTAGTCGGAAGAAAATCAGAAATACTCTCCAGTCGCCATCACCACTTAGATGATCTAACTCGTTTCTTATTAACCTCACCGGCCGCCATATAAGTCAGCTGTTTGAGGTCTCGACGATGCATGGATGCTGGTCGGGTGGATGGATGATGCCCCTTGGAGGGATGTATTCTCGATGTTCGCGGGCAATTCTTCATGGCATGGGGTTTCCACTTTGGCACAATGTCATGGACTTTACAAGCGCTGCGTTATAAAAATACCTTACAGTTGATATTCTGATGATTTTCGCTTACAACCAATCCGTAACTAAGTAATTGTAACTCCATCTGTCTGCATCCCATGTGTAGCATGGAAGAAGTGTGTATGGAAGGAAGTGATAAGAGCAACAGGTGGAGCATGGAGATAGGGTGGAAGAGGAAGATGATTAGAGTGTTGTAAGAGAAGGAGGATTATGATTATGTTTGTGATTTGAATAAAGAAGTGATTGATTAAATTCGTTTATTGGTGAAAGAATCCTACAAATTGGCGACGGGGTAAGAACTATGGAAGGTGCAACAGGTTTACCGGTTTTAAATGTGAATGAGGCGAGTTCGTGGCCACGATGGATACGGGCGTTTGAGTTGTATATTGTAGCCAAAAACATTACTGATTGGGACCGGAAGAAGGCTCTCTTGCTACATTGTGGAGGTACGGATTTACAAGATATTTATTACTCTTTACCTAGTGATAAGGTTAAACCATCAGCAACTCTTTCTGCTACGCCTAACAAGGGAGAGCAATCTGAGTATGATCAATTGGTTTATAAACTTTGTGTTGAAAGTTTGAATGATCATTTTACTCCAAAGAACTTTGTGTATGAGCGTTATATCTTTCGGAATTTGAAGCAAAAAAGCGGAGAAAATATCGAACAATTTCTAGTTTGTTTGCGTGCCCAGGTCATCAAATGTGAATATGTTGATACAGATGATCAGTTGAGGGACCAATTGATTTTTACTTGCACCTCTGCTGACTTGCAGAGGCAGGCTCTACAAAGGAGCACTATCACCCTTGGAGATGTCATTGACCTTGGGAAGTCAATAGAGGCCTTGGAGCTCCATACCCATGATTTGAAAGCAGAAAAGGCAGTGGATGAGACTAACTTTGTCCACAAAATTGGTCATGGTACTTTGAACAAAACTCGTGAAAAACCAAAGAAATACAGTACAAAATTTAAATGTTTTAGATGTAATAATGAAGGGCATTTTGCGGATGACCCTGCTTGTCCTGGTTGGGTCTAAATGTGGAGGGCATTCACACCTGGCAGCAGCTTGTCGTTTGCAGAAGCGAGTTTCTGGTAAACCAAAATTTCGACATGTAGAAGGATCTGAGCGAGGAACAAATCGAAAGACAAATCGGAACAAATTGGAAGACAAATCGGCAAAACATATTAAAACAGTCAAATGTAGACATTGCTCATCCTCTGATGAAAGCTCTTCTGAAAGTGGAAGTAGTAAAGGGAGTAGCCTGACAAGCTGGAGGATTTCCATAGGAGCTGTTGCAACTCCATACTCCTCCAAAGATGATAATACTTTGATTTGTTGCAATATTGGAGGCGTAGACCAAATAATGAGGATAGATTCAGGAGCTTCATGCTCAGTCATTGACAGAGCTACATGGGAGTCCCTCAAGGAGAAAGGTTGCGTTGCACAACTAGCAGACAAATTACGGAAGGATGAGGAACAACTGTTTGTTTATGGGGGTGGAACATCTCTGAAGGTTGTCAATAACTTGTCATTTGTGCCAAGTGGTGGGAGCTGCTCCAGTACCAGAGCCTATGTCACGACGCAGGCTACCTGAAGCTCCATGGGTGGACATTGCAATGGATTTTATGGGCCCTCTTCCATCTGGGGATTATTTATTGGTGATCACAGACTATTATTCGGAATAGTCTGTTATATGGAAGTTGCTATCATGAGGACCATCACATCTACCAAAACAATTGAACAATTGGAGAAGCTGTTCAGTAGGTTTGGCTTGCCTGAGTCCATAACTGCTGATAATGGAAAGCAGTTCACTAGTGGGGAGTTTTTGCAATTTTGCAATAATAATAATAATATCAAGTTACATTATTCACCCCCTTATTGGCCACAAGCCAACGGCGCTGTGGAGAGGCAAAATAGAACTCTTTTGAAAATGTTGAAGTTAGCAAAGCTAACTAAAGAAGATTGGAAGAAACAACTGCAGCACGTTTTGTTCCAATACCGTATCACACCACATTCCGTGACCGGGGTACCACCAGGTGAATTGGACGGTGTTGTGCACAAACCGACCAAGCGCCAAAATCGAAAAAATTGAGTTTTTGGTATCAATTGATTCGTCTGGACGAGTACTTACAGAATTTTTTACTCATAACGCCCTCTATTGCTACTGAGACTAACTAGAGTGAATAGACGGTTTGTGCAAAACGTTTTTCCGATGGTCTGCAATATGCACAAACCGACCAAGATTCCCCAGGCCATGCTCCTAGTATTCCGGGCTTCAGTATTTTGCACAAACCGGCCAAGTGCCGCCACTCCAGGCGTTTGGTCGGTTTGTGCATAACTCAGATGATGTTTACAGATGCTCTCCCAGCTGTTTTCCCCTTTTCTGGTCAACTGGTTATCCTCCATCTGCACCCACGCCCACATTCCGCGTCAATCTCAATGAACTTTGGCCGAATGGAAAACCTATTTCGACTCCTAAACTGGCCGATATCCAGAGCTTAATGGAACTCATCCCCCCGGAGTACCGGTCAATGTATGCGAACCTGACTGGGAGCAACTCGGTCGAAGACGACATAGATGGATATGACGGCGAACTCGATTTCGAAATGGAGGAGCAAGATGATTCCCTGCCGATGGAGTGATGAAAATAGTGAAGAGAGAAAACAGAGTAGAGAGAGAACAGATATATTTTTTACTTTTTGAGGACGAAAGCAGCGTTTTTCCTTAAAAAATGCTTTTCTTTATTTTTATTTTGGGTTGCCAATAGGTGCCTATATTTGTTTTGGTCCCAGTAGTCTACTGTCTCTAGTATGTATATTGTTTCAATACATTTGAGTGTTATTAAAGGTTTGATCAATTTTGATGATTTCTCAATTTTTTGTTTAATTCTTTTTTTCATTGTTTTTTGTTTCTAATTCGGAAAAATACAATTTGTTATGTTCCTTAGGAGCACTTTCGTTTGAAATCGTATTTTCTGGTGAACCTAGTGGAATTTCGAGACCCATGACCAGTGCTGCACTACAGTGGCTTGGCCAAAAATACTATGAACGTGTTGAGAATGCAGTAAAATATGTTAAGGAAAAGGTACCTACGCTGTTGAACCACAAACGACATTCATTTTTCTTACAATGTTGTTATAATAAAATTCCAGTCATGCAGCATGGCTTAGGAGCAAATTTTCAAAGAAATCATTTTAGAAAACCCCGAGAAACTGTTTCCGCATCCGGATTCCGCACCCATTTTGATAAAACCTACTTTCACTCCCATCATCCACCCATGGGCGTAACCCTAGCACCCATGGGTGTGGTCTTATCAATCTGGGACCCCTCTAGATCGCTTCAGCACCCCAAACTTCGTTCTATGATGCATGAAACGGATTTTAAGGTTTCCGGCGGAGTCCCACTAAAATTTCTGACCGAGCCAAAAATAGCCATTTTTTCGAAAATTTGTTAAAAAACATCATTTTTTCACCAAAGGAATGCTACAGCAGTTCCGCACAAGCCGACCAAGCGCCAAGATTTGAGGCGCTTGGCCGGTTTGTGCAAATCATTTCTTCTGGTCGGGATGTGCATAACGCGTTTGGTAAGATTTTAATTTTGCACAAACCAGCTAACCGCCATAACTATAAAACTATCGATTTTTTCGAACTTTTGATTAAACCAATCGATTCCATGCATCAAAAAACATGTGGAACCACATTTTTATGAATTAAAAGCCAACTGGAGAGGTAGGGTAACCAAAAAACCTGAAAAAACTTTGATGTCGATTTTCTCGAATTCTACTTTTTGGCGCTTGGCCCGTTTGTTGTTGGCCCAATTATTGTTCTTTGGAAGGAAAATTAGAGATATAATCCCTTGCCTTTCCAGAGAATTAGCCAACAAAGAAGCGGTGAAGGATAGAGATACCTACTCTCCATAAGTTGAAAGGGAAAGAATATGCTGACAAGAAGCGGGGAGCTAAGATGAAGAAATTGTCTGAGAATGATTTAGTCCTCAAAAAGAATGACGTGAAACCCAACAAGTTGACACCTACATTTCACCCAATTCCGTACAGGACAGTGCAGAAACGTGGAAAGGTCGTCACAGAGAGGAGGGCTATAGATTGACTCGAGACTCAAGCTGGTTTAAACCTTACATTTCCCCATCTGAAGAAATATTGCCAGCTGGCCAAGGGACGTCTTTGGGTACACCCGATACTGCGAGTCCACAGACACACACGGAATCAGAAGATTTTTCTACACCCAGCGGGACTTCAGATATTTCTGCATTGCCAACTACCCCAGCAGGTCGACCTTGCAGAGAGAGGAAGCCCCCAACATGGTTGCAAGATTATGAATTGGGATCACCTGTTTTTTGACTCATACTTATTGTTCTCATTTTCAATTATAACTTCTATTATAACTATTTAATTTAATTATTATAGAATAGTTTCATGTTAACCTGACGCACGTACCTTCAGTAGCAGATTTATAGAGGATGAAAAAATGAGGGTAAATAATGTAGTCAGCAACACAACTACGAGTTTCATTTCATAGTGATATTGCGCTAATTTAGGGTAGGAGAAAGGGTAGGGCTGGCTAGTGGTGGTGGGAACTAAAGACATAAAATGTCCCAATGTGTTGCAGACTCGTATGCAAGCGTTTTCGATTCGAATTTCGGAAATTCCGATGAGTCAATCTAAATCAATTTTCTTACCTTAGGTATCAGAATCGATGATTTCTGGTATAATTTTGTCACAAAACGAAATATGACGCACAATCACGGTGGATCATGGGTCCCTGTCACATGACTTGCCTGGAAAAAAATTGCGAGGATTGAAGTGGAGCACAACAGGAATGAAACGAGTTTTTTGTTGGCAATCAGTCAATGGACGCCACGCAGGAACCCGAGAGAAAAATATCGCCACGACAGTTGTATTAGGTCTCACGATCCAGTGGGGAGTGATTGGACGTGATAATAACATCACCTGCGACAACAATAGGACGAAATCTGTTCCGATGGGATTCACCGCAAAAATTGTTACGTGCCCCATTGAGTGTGTTTCATTTCTAATCTTTGAGTAATCTCTGAAGATTCCGGAGTTGATCAGATGAAAAGAATGTACAATATCGTCGTCAGGCCGTCGGTTAAACCGTAATCCCCGAACCCGCTATGTTAACATTCGAGTGAAGATGTGCGCTACACATTTTATTGGATTGGTGAACTCTCAATGATTGCGTCTGGATAATCTTCTCGCGTGCTATGAGCATTACATTTAAGTTCCTGTTCGGGCAAACAGGAGGCAGCTGGCACGAGGGTGGGCGGCATACTGATGGAACGGACGGTGTTGTCACAACCCTTCAACTCGCCCCGATAGCAATTGATATTCAACATTGAGACGTAGCCGTGTATGGGGCCAAGGGTGGCAAATCACCTATATATAACACTGAGTGACACCAAGTGCTCATCGCAGTTTACTAACAGATACGATGAAGGTAAGTGTTTGAAGGGTTTGAATCCAACCGAATCATCTACGAGTGTATTGAAATATTTGGTATCGGCAATAATTTAATAATTACACGACCAAATTCACGAAGATTTTCCTTGTGGAGTTTTGTAAAGGGGGTGCAATAACTATCAGCCACGTCTGGCCTAAAAAGCCTTTGGAATAAACTTAGCTCTTCAAGAGATAATTTACTGCACAATTGATTGAGTACCTACTTAATAGTAATTTTTATCAGGATTTGGGTCTTTGTTGCTAGCTAATAGGTAAAAACGTTGATTTTGAGAATAAAACATGTTGAAATCAAAATCTAAATCTAAACAACATATATGCACGTACCTGCTCTACCATGTTATGCCAATCAGCTAATTTTTTTTTTTTTTAATTTTGTTTCGACAGGTTTTGTGTTTGGTTCTGGTGGTGGCATGCGCATTGGCAGAGAAGCCGCCGTATCCTCCCTCGTCCGGACCGTACCCTCCCTCGTCCGGACCGTATCCGCCGTCCGGATGGAAACCGTCGGGGAACCTCCTACTTCTACCCCAGCAGCAGGAGTATGGACCGCCGCCATCACCTTCACCGCCACAGGATTATGGCCCACCCCAGGAGTATCCTCCACCGCAGCAGCCTTCGCCTCCTCAGGAATACGGACCTCCGCAAAACGAATCAACTCCCACGCCTGAGGTGAGTCCAAGGGTCATAATCTCTTAACTGAAAATGGGAAAATAGCTCGAATTCTTAGAAATAGCTCAACTACAAGTTTCGTCATTTAATGTGGAGTAAAACCTCTATTCTGTACATAATCTGGTATCGTTCAGAGGAGTGGGTTTTCCTTCAAAGATGAACAGACATGCCCAACCTGCTTTCCAAACGTCACTAACTCTCGTCCCAGTCTGGGAATATACTTTCTTTTTGGGATAAATCGCCAGTTAATCAAATTTTCGTGGAATTAATTACAAAACAAGATGATGCGTTTTGTAATTGGATTGAAGTGGAATATAATATTACATATAATCTTTGATACCTGTGGCATATCTATACCTATACAATACGATTCAAATAGACTACACGGTATACACACTGCCCCGAGTAATGGCCTATACACAGACAGCCATGTGAAATGGCTGATACACAATGGAGACTACTTTGGTTCGCTACACAGTGCCACGTTAGATGGCTTATACCTACATCGCCATGGTGGATGGAGTAGAATGGATGGCAATACAGCTACGGTAGGTGGATACACCATATACTCGTTCTACTATACATACGAGAGGCCAAGAGAGCAGGTGTAGGGGAGGAGGAGCCCGCGGGGGATACAAACTCCATGGGAGAGACTGGGATCATAAAACATCTAACAATACATAGTAACGTGTACTTAATATGCCTAAACCTTGAATGGTACATAGTACGACCAACTTAGTTGGTCCAACTATCATAATATTATAATATCGAGGGTCTCACGGCAACACCCCACGTCGTCACTTTTGCCCAAAATGAGTTATGCATACCATTCGAAGCGTCTTCCCTCGGCGGATCGATCTAACTAAGTATAAATTAGGTACCGAAGTTAGGTAACTCTAAAAATCACGATTTATTTTACCATCCATTGGCGGATGGTTTTTAGGCTCTGCTGAAAAGTCGCCCAAATGACGATGTGGGAAGTTGCCGTGAGACCCTCGATATAATATTATATTGTACAACATTCTTATCGTCTAATACATATAAGATATTATTTTATACGTATTAGACGATAAGAATGTTGTACACTTGTAGATAGAGCGTTTCTAGAAGTTATACGGAATTCTCATTGCTAGGACGGTAATGACGACATGGTGCATAGGCGGGGGAACCTCATGGATGAATATTATTTTCAATGCGTTCGGTTCTCTTCAACCTATTGACTGCTACATTACATTCTTTCAGGACAAAGAAATAAACGGATATCGAAATGTACATGTATGAGATTTATTCTACATACCTCCGGGTTCTTGATAGTATCAGAATACACTGAAGTTAATTGAAATATAATCGTAATGAACTTAAGTAGCAGAAGTGAACTTTAGGGAAACTGATCGCAGTCGATGGCAGAGCAGAAGTGAAGTTGAGCCGGAGGTGGCAGCGTACATAGCGCCAACGACGGTTGCGGTGGTTTTAGGAACTAGGTCCACGGCCATCGGTATCCACGGAGTATGTATCACGAGAGAGGACGGATTGATAATCTTGACACTCCCCTCCAAGTCGTCATCTCGATGTCCAGTATCCCGAGCAAGGCAACAAGCTTCCATTCATGACACTCCGTATTCAGCATAGCGTTCTCCGTATTGGTCGCAGCATTCTCCTGGTTCTACATATCAGTCTCCGGGTTGAGCATGGTGGTGATGGAATCGACCAAATCTTCCGACTTAGTCGATTCTAGCTGTTAATATCAAAATAGAATCTGATCAGTGTTTATACAGCATTAAATCTCTGAATTTGACAAACTTAGCATGATTTAATGGCTTAGTTAGAGTATCAGCCATTTGATCATCCGTTGAAATCCATTTAATTTGAATATTTCCATCTCTATGTTCTTGACGCACATATAAATACGACAGTCTAACCATATGTTTTAATGTAGAAGAGTCATCTACTTCTGCTAGTCTAATCGCCGGTTTAGAGTCTTCATAGATAATTGGAATTAAATTTAATCCAATCATTGTTGAACACATGGTCCTGATTGAAGCTAAGTCTCGACACGCAGTACTCATAGCTACAAACTCACTTTCAGCTGAAGAAAGAGCAACATGATTTTGACGTTTTGTGCGCCATACTACCGGATTACCAAATAAGTAGATAATATATCCCGTTGTGGAAAAGCCTCTTTCCGCAGATAATCCAAGAGAAGCATCTACATAACATTCAATGTTATTATTCCCTTTATCAGAAAACAAGAGTCCATAATTTCTAGTTCCTCTAAGATAACGCATGATCCGGATTACAGCTTTCCAATCCTTCAAAGTGAAATTTGACTGACGTCTACTTAACATATTCGTGGCATATGAGATATCCGGTCTAGCACCACCTTGCAAGTAAAGTAGAGAGCCTATTGCTTGTCTAAACGGAATGGAACTAAGATCACAAATTTGATTTTTCTCCTCCTTTTCAATCGATTTATCGAATATCATAGGAGTAGAGACAATTTTATCACTATCAGGATCAAATTTCATCAACATGTTGTCAATATGAGATTTCTGAAGTATCCCTATCGTTCCTTCACTCCGGTTTCTTATAATTTCTAAACCCAGGTATTTTCTAGGTTCCCCGAGATCAACTATAGAAAATTCCTTTTCTAAAACGCATTTAACCTGTTTAAGTTTTTGATTACTATTAGTAGCCAGAAGTATATCATCAACATAGAGTAAAAGAATAGCTATTTTGTCTCCTGATTTCCACATAAACAAACATGGTTGAAATGGGTATGGTTGGAAGTCCATCTCGTTCACAGCTTCTTGAAACCTGATATACCACCTTCTTGGTGATACCTTTAGACCATACAGCGCTCTGTGTACTTCACACACATGTTTAGTCTTAAATTTTTCATCCAGTTGTAAATAATTGTCATAACCATCCGGAATTTCCATATATACCAATTTATCAAGCGAACCATTTAAAAAGGCAGTTTTTACGTCATATTGAACCAAATCCAGGTCATATTTCGCTGCTAAAATTAATAGGAATTTTACATCTGGTAACCTTGCAACAGGAGCATAAATTTCTGATAACTCATAGTTATTATTATCAGCAAATCCTTTGACTACCAGTCTACTACGATACCTTACCGATCCGTCAGCTTCAGATTTCCTCTTATGTACCCACCGGGTTTTCATTACTTTCATTCCTTTGGGCACATCCTTTCTAGAAATGATTTTCCAGGTGTTGCACTTTTCCAGGGCCTGAAATTCTGTATTAATTGCATCTAACCAAAGATCAGCATCAGGTGCTCTTAATGCTTGAGCATAGGTTAAAGGTTCTTCACCAGAATCTTGAAGGAAAAATGTTTTATCTCCTATATCGCCTAAGTCTTCAAAGAATTCACATTCATCATTTTCATGAATAAGCACCGGATTTTGTTTGTTTTCGATGCCCTGTATGGAATCTTCTATCCTAGTTGGTATTTGAATTGAAATGGAATTATCCTCCTGATTAATATTGGTAGTTAGCTCAGAATCCTTGTTACTGGCACCAACATCACTATTAACCTCTACTGTAAATTCCGTTTGACTACCGGGTTCAAGAGCCTTATTTTCATTTTTAGTATAATCACCATAGGTTCGGTTTTCTATAAAATCTACATGTTTTGACCTAACCACCGTTTTATTTTTGTAGTGCAATAGATGGTATCCGGTTTCACCACATTCTAACAAGAATCCTAAGTTTGCTTTGGGTGCAAATTTAGAAGTGGATTGAGTATCCAAGATATAAGCTTCACATCCAAATCGTCTGATATATTTTACCGTAGGGGCATGATTTAATACAAGCTCATAGGGGGTTTTAAAGTTTATCGACCCATTTGGAGTTCTATTATGAATATAGATTACATGTCTCATGGCATAAGGCCAGTAGTGAGTCGGAATACCTGAAGAGATGAGATTGACCCGGATTTTCTCTTCCAATTCTAAATTTTGCCTTTCAGACACGCCGTTTAATTGAGGGGTGTAAGGCTCGCAAGCAGTTAATTTTATATTTTCTCGTTTAAGCAAAGCATTCATTTCACTAGTTTTATATTCTAAACCCCCATCCGTTCTAATTTCTGAAACCTTAGTTTGGGGGCCTTTTAATCTCCTGATTTCTTCTAGACAAGAAAGCAAAGCTAAGTTTACTCTAGTTTTGTTGCCTATTTCGTAAGCAAATACATACCTAGAGGCATCATCCGTAAATGTAACAATATATTTAGCTTGAGACCTATATGCCACCGGTTTTAATGGTCCCAAAAGATCGCTATGCAAACGATGAAATACAATATCTGATCTATGTCTTTTACTAGTGAATGGCTTGCGTTTGGCTTTAGCCATTTTGCAATCAGGACAATCTAAGATATTAGTATCAAATTTGACTCCTTCCAACTCCGGAATTTGTTTACCCGCTATCTTTAAATATTTTAGAGAAGCATGATTTAGTCTGTAATGCCATCCTAGACCTACATCGTTTCTAAATTGCAAAGTTTCATCCTTTTTAAACTTCTTTGGGTCAGAACTCCCCTCTAAACTGAGCCCCGGTTTCTGAATTTTTCTTTTAATTCCGGTTTTGTTTACATCTTTAGTGATTTTATCTACCGTATTTGTTTTCGCCGGATTTTCATCGCTTTCTGACTTGGTCATCAACGAATTTCCTTGCACCAGACTGAGTATCCTTAATTTTTCATCCTGATTTGCATTTATCATAGGAAGCGAAAAGGACAACCACCAAAAACGTCCATCAAAACTACCGGTTTTTAGAATGTCCCCTGAACTCGGATCTATAATTTCTAATTTATTTTTATCAAATTTCGCACCTAATCCTTTTTGCATTTGTTTCCTAATAGAAAATAGATTTTCTACTAGTTCAGGTGCATACAGCACACCTCTTAAAATCCCAAATTTCTTTAGTTCATCGTTATAATATATTATATCACCTGATTGTCTAATGATTAAGTCCGATTCCTTACTACTATTTGCACACGATATCCTGATTTCATTATGCAAATTTACTAAATTAGAAAATACCTTCTTATCCTTAACTATGTGTTCAGTAGCACCACTATCAGCTATAAACCTTAATTGAGGTAATTTACCATCCAACAATGACATCTCCGAGCCCCAAGAATGCATTGCTGAGGGCGTTTCCCCGGAATTAGGCCTGGGTACAGCAATGGCAGCCATCGTATTTTCGTCATCGTCATTATCATCATCGGATTCTTGTGCTGCATAATGAGCTCCGTCTGAGGTTGTTTTACTCCGGGTTTTTGAAACAACACTCCTCAATCTGGTCTGTGCTGGAGTCCTAGAGCGAGCTTTAGAGGTTAGGATTAACACCGGATTCCGTATTTGAGACCTCGTCAGTGACCATTATTTCATCGCCGTGAGTACGACGCACCGGGTTGGTTAGCGTGGACGCCAAAGCGTTAATCCTTAAAATGGACTCCTCAGAAACCTGCCGTATTTGATCCTTGATTTTATCAAATTTGCTTGCGTATTCCTTTTCAACCTCCCGCCTAACCACTTCACTCCTCTTTTGGATCTCCTCCTCCACGATTCTCCTTATTTCGTCAGAGTTCATTTTTCTCTCCGGAACAGATAATGTTACAGCACCAGATTAAATCTATATTTTGCTCCTTGTTAAATATAGTTCTACCTTAATCCGTAATAAACGAATCTTAAAAGACACCGAACTAAAATGACTCCGTGAGTTTAATACTCGTTGACATATCGTTAAATTACATTCTTACTTGAGCACCGCGCACGCCTTATTCTCTCCGAAATACTATTTTTGTCCCCAGGTCTGGAATTCGCTCACCTTGCGTCCCGAATCGTGATTTTTCGGGTTTTTAGTGTATAAAACACTGAGTGAGGTTGCAGTTACGGGGATGTTCGATCCGCCCCGCTATCCATGTCTGTATCCGTTCTCATAGAGATACCTTACCAGACATAGACGCGCTGTGCGTCGGTAACAGGGCCTGAACAACTAGCTTACACCTCAGCGACACGCACACACATAAATAAATTATGCTATGACTATCCCGCTGGTAAAACCCAATGTGAAAAATGCACGATTCATTACATGTTTCATCTCAGAGACTAATTCCAACCTATATCTTATTTCAAACTTTATTCGAAAACTCCGGGTTTGTTAAATTTAAATAAATCGGATTTTAGTTTCTTAAATCTCATTATTTATTAGCTTCTGCATTCAGCCGGGTTACTTCTGCTTGCCATCTGCGATACTTTAACTTTCCTGATTCTGCAACATCATACTGTTATTAATTTAAATACTTTACTTCTCTAAATTCACACACCACACTGGGGACGTGAGCAAATTCCGACCTCGTTAGGTCCCTAGGCTTTCATGCAGAATAGTGTCTCGTGTTTGCGACCGGTTTACCAGTAGAAAGAGGCACACCGCATTAATTCCGAACTAATGTCAGCACTCCGGGTTAATACCAAGCTAGATATTTATCGAGTGGGTTTTCTTTTTTTCAACTTATAAATACCGTAACTTAGCACCTTAGTTAATTTAAATGTATCAAGGTAACACTCCCGCCGTATTCAGCCAACAATGTAAACAAAACATTCACCGAACTCACTATTTTGAACAGGAATCAACCGTGATCATCTGTTTTGTCTTCATGACATCCTTGTTACTACCGGTATAATTTTCTTACATGCACGAAATACACCACATATTAAAAGGAAAAGTCAGTAGTTCCACCTTATTGCAAAGAAAAGGTTCAATAATAATTCTAGCTATCAGTGGAAAATCAATTTGTTGTGATAACGAACAACAATCGATAATGCTGATAGAATGTTACTTTGATACTATAATTTCGATCGATTAATCGATTCTTCGTTGAATATTCGAATCCGGGTTTTATCATGAGCCGTTTTATCCGTATTCCCCACTTCGATAACTGTAACCTACCTTAATATCGATTTACATACATCGATCTTCTCTTTCTACCGACGCTCTAACGCATTTCTTTTTATGCGCCTCCTTACTAATTTTTCTCGAGATGGAATAGTTATCACCCGCACTCTCCGAAATTTAAGAGCGATTTTCATCGATAAAACTGAGTTTTTCATCGTTATATCCTGCTAGACTTACGGACCATCGACTTGACTCGGGAAGCACACTCAGTTAAATATTGCATCATCCTTTTTTGAAGCAAAATGTCCGCCGCCATTTTCCTCCTGATTTATGAAGCTCTCACCTGCATTTTCTCCGTTGTGCTTCCCGTCCGGATTACAGAGAAGAAAACTA
The DNA here is from genome assembly GCA_963920205.1 of Stenodema calcarata. Taxonomy (NCBI): domain Eukaryota; kingdom Metazoa; phylum Arthropoda; class Insecta; order Hemiptera; family Miridae; genus Stenodema; species Stenodema calcarata. The sequence continues at coordinate 6,285,395 of OY986049.1, forward strand.
GTATACTTCTCTAACTATTCCATAAAAACTATAACAACGAGCTTCCAGTTGTTATTTCCTGATTCGCACCGGATTCTCGAGAAAAATCACGAGCACTATTTCTCTGCATGGGACGGCTCACCCGTTCGCCGGCCCACCTATGTTAACATTTCAGGACAAAGAAATAAACGGATATCGAAATGTACATGTATGAGATTTATTCTACATACCTCCGGGTTCTTGATAGTATCAGAATACACTGAAGTTAATTGAAATATAATCGTAATGAACTTAAGTAGCAGAAGTGAACTTTAGGGAAACTGATCGCAGTCGATGGCAGAGCAGAAGTGAAGTTGAGCCGGAGGTGGCAGCGTACATAGCGCCAACGACGGTTGCGGTGGTTTTAGGAACTAGGTCCACGGCCATCGGTATCCACGGAGTATGTATCACGAGAGAGGACGGATTGATAATCTTGACACATTCATCCTGGCCCCCCTTATCACTCGCGTGCGGGCGACCGTTTTGAGCCTTTCGATCATAATAAGAAAACGGTGGAAATCGTATACCTGCCTGTTTCCCATCAGATTCCCCCCCCCCCCCATACCACGGCCATGCTCAACAAGAAACGGACAGGACGCAAAAGGGCGAGCAGGACAGGCTCCCGAACAGGACTCCAAACCGAATCTCACCCGTAAAAACATGTTCCATGTTAAAATAGAATCAACGCATTAATAGAATGTTTCAAATGTACACTAGGAGGACTTGGAGAAGGTCAACGAAAGGATCATGGAAAGGTTGAGACAGGAGGAAGGTTCCGACACAGGAGTCTACTACGTGTACCTTCCTGATGGAAGACTCCAACGCGTCCAGTACACTACTGCTCCTCTGAAGTCAGCACCTCAGCAGAACCAGCAAGGGTCGATCAGCAACACTCAGCAAACGAATCAACAAGCATTTTTCAGCAATCGCCAAGTGAGCACTCAGTCCAACAGTCAGAGTTTCGACAGGTTCGGAAGTTTCGCCAAACAGCAGACGTCGTACGACGTACCTGTCTACCCACCGGCACCAGCTGCTCCGAGTCGCTTCACTCAAGCGTCATCAGCCCAATCCGCTCAATTCTCCCAGTACAGACAAGGTTCAGCAAGGTAACTGTTAACAAATATGCTTTGTGTTACATCTTTGGAGACCACGGAGTCAACTTGAATACTTTTTCTTCATTTTGACGCTATTTTTCTAGGGTGACGCTATGAACTTAACGTGAGTCTACCATGCACAATTCTACTGAATAGGTACTTCCATATCTGTATTATAAAATCTATTCAGGGTCATGTAATATTCACGACATTTTTTTGTGCTCTCTACAATACCAGGATTGGTTGAAGTAGCAGTCGTGTTGTGTACTCCTGCAGCAATATGTGGAATTAATTCAGTCCCATTTAATTTTCTGTCAAATTTCAGTTATTAACTAACATTTGACAATTAAATGGGACTGAATTAATGTCACATATTGCTGCAGGGGTCACGTAAAACTGATTCTTTCCCGTTAAGGGCCTACAGGACCTGGATTGGAAGGTTTTTGAAGAATATCTCAGGATGTGATTGACTTAAAGTTTTGAAATGCGGGGGAGTTTTTCGCCACTATAGAATCGCCAAGACTTTATCGAAAAATAGAGAAAAAAATCTGAGATCCTGGTCGCCCATTTTACATGTTTTAACTGCGATGTTTACATTTTCCGGTCTATTAGCCTTCTAAAAATGCCCCCTCGCCTCGTTTTTTCAATAAAAAAATTTAGCCACAATTGAAAAAAATTATTTTATGAATTTCAGAAATCGGACAACGTAGGGGCAATTCCTTACTAATACAGTGAATTTAGAAATTTATTTCAAAACTCTAAGTCAATCACAGTCCGAGTTATCCTTCAACAACTTCCCGACCTAGGTCCTGTATACCCTTAATGTAATATATTAACGGGAAAGAATCATTTTTACTTCCAATGCAAGGAAATTTCATAAACTTCTCCTTCTGCCCTCACTGCTACAACTATGTTTCCATACCGACAGGTACGATGGGGCATCCATACCGTCCAAAAACAACCAGGAAGTCGAATTGCCCGGAAGTCCGAGCCATCTCTTCGCACGTTACTCTAAAACTGAAGAGCTTCAACCTCAAGCTCCCGCCAAGATAAACGAGGAGGCGGCTCAAACTAATAAATACGTTGCTAGTGTGTCTTTCACGGATGTTGCGCCCATCAATGGACCAATTTACTCGTACACTAACCAACCTCTAGTTAGAGTTTTAAGATATGCTCCTCTCTACCAGTAAAACCCACCTGATTTAGTTTTAATATATTAATTTATTGCAAGTTTAGGTTTCATGGAACCTATTTATACGCCTCATGAATAAACACATTCAGAGAGATTAAAAAAAAAAAAGATTTTCTAAATCCTGCCTCTGTTGGTGGATTCCACCAAGTCGTTTTTTTTCTTTTTTTTTTGCATGTTTGAGTTGAATTTGTTCGGGCATTCCGACGTTTGAATGGGACGAATACAGTGATTATTATTCAATTATTATTCAGTAATTTAAATTCAATTATAGCTCAATTTTCCCAGGGCCATTCATATTATAAGCAGCGGTACTCATCATAATTTGGTACAAGAGAAAAATAAAACAGACACTCGAAAACTGGAAGCACTTTCCATGATAAGGGCGACAGTGACGGAGGTATCAGTAGAGACGGTTTGTCCATTAAAACATTAGCCGCGATAACAAGCTGCGAAACAACGTCAGTTTGGAATCGTGCTCGAAAAACGGAACGTGCTATCATTTTGTCGCGGAGCGTCACATTTTCCGTGTTTATTAATTTGTTGAATATCGACGTGCGCAATGAATTAATTATCCGAGTTTCCGAGTATTCTAAAGGTACTCTTTTACTTGAGTAATGGCGGGCAACCTTCAAGTTGTTCAAAACTTTGTACAGCGGTCGTAACCAATGCGTGGATAATGTTTGACGACCGCGCGTGGCACGAACTTTACGTGATTACTGCGGGAATCCTGAGCGTTCCAGTTTGTCTCACTAACATTTCCGTATTTGTCGGAGCTTACATTTTACTCAATTCGACCCGAGATGATCTTCGGGTTGCAACTATTCTTTTGGGGAACATCGCATTCGCCGACATGTGCCTCCCCGTCACGATACTCTTTGGGGTGTTCGTCCGAAAAAAGTCACCACTTTTCTGCGCGACGGAACTTGGTAAGCTCAGCCGGACACAGTTTTTACAGCGTTTTTAGTGCCAGACAAACGTGAGGGAGAATGTAAATGAACTGAATTATGATTATACAGAATGTCTACAAAAATTATACGACAATCTTAAGGAATCAATTCTACAGCTAATTTGCAACAAAAAGTGCCTCGTGGAATTTTTTCATTACTCATTTAAAAAACCGACTTTTTTGACTTTTAATATTTGTTGTGTGTTGTCGACCTTTTCTCAGTAAAACGGCTCCAACTCCCTTAAATCAATGGGTAAAATAAATGTTGAGGATACTGTTGGAAGGAGCGTTAAATTTACTATCTCCCCGATACAAAATCCGAATTTTTGAGACCGTCCTGATTGATAAAACATAAAAATTATTAATTACCAACAATAAATATTAATAATTTACACTACTTGATAATAATTGTTAATGACAATTCATAATAATAATTAATCTATCATTCAGTAATCTAGACAGATGTGTGATCTGTACAAAGAAGATAATAAACCTGTGTGTCAATAATTTGCAGAGTTCTTGAAATGTAAACTGACCAATTTTGAGGGGGTAAAAGCATTTTTTTCGTTGGTCGATTTCTTTGGTCATGGCCTCTTCTTTGGCCGCAAGGGGCTCGCCTAACCTACCTTAACCTAGCCTAGCCTACCTTAACCTACCCTACCCTACCTTAACCTAGGCTAGCCTAGCCTACCCTAGCCTAGCCTAGCCTACCTTAACCTAACCTAACCTGACTTAACTTAACTTAACCTAACCTAACCTAGCCTAGCTTAACTTAACCTACCCTACCACCCTAGCCTACCTTAACCTAACTTAACCTATCCTACCCTAACTTAACTTAACTTAAAGTTAAACTTGAACTTCAACATCAACTTCAACTCCAACTCCAACATCAACTTCAACTTTAACTTCAACTTCAACTACCTCCCGGCCGAATAGGATCACTTTGCGCCTGTTCCGAAGAGAACTGACGAATGATACTGGCCAATCGAAGCGGACGGCGTACGGCTTCGTATAGAGAGCTCATTTTCATGAAGCAAATTGGCTTTTGGTGATTAACTTTGATTTTCACCTAAAAACCCACGTTTTTCAGGACTCAAACGTCATTTTCTCCACCAAATTTCACTGTGAACAACTTTTTTTTATACCACTGAAAAGCTGAGATTCTGGGCAAGTTTTTCCCGAGGAGTGCACGCATAAAGAACGCTGTACTGATAGCGCAAAACACGAAAGAAAAAATTGTGATTATTAAGAAATCTTCAAATTTTGGACATTGGCCGTTTTTTCATCAATCAGGACTGTCTCAAAAAATCTGATTTTATATTAGGGAGATAGCAAATGTACCTAACGCTCCTTCCAACAGTATCCTCAACTTTTATTTTACACATTGACGTATGGGAGTTGAAGCTGTTTTATGGAGAAAAGGCCGAAAACACACAAAAAAATGTTAAAAGTGAAAAAAGTCGGTTTATTACTTGAGTAATGAAAAAATGCCACGAGGTACTTTTTGTTGCAATTTAGCTGTAGAATTGATTCCTTGAGTTTGTCCCATTATTTCTGTAGACATTCTGTATAAAGGAAAGATGTATCTGAAACGCACCCTACGGTATGCGCATAGCATTTACATATCATGGTTAATAGAGGTAGTCGTATTGAAGGGTCAGATCTATTTAAAATCAACTGAAACTATGAAATTAGGCTTTTTCATGTCGATAGGAAAGGGTGCACAAAGTTCAAATTTCCAAATGCACAAGTTGAAATTTCCAAAACGCCAGAAATTTTAAATGGAACGGTAAAGTGTTTGATAGATATTTGAATAGATTTTGATTCGGATTGGTGTCCGTACAAAATCGTCAACATGAGCGTGAGACAAACGGTGGAACTTCTGGCCGATTTTCATCCTGGGGAACAGCTGATTCAACACAATATTATTCTGTTATTGTTAGTGGGGCGTGGCTTGTCCGTGACTTATTGGCGTAGGGAGGAGGGTGGTGGGTTGCGGGTGGTGGGTGGTGGGTGAAGAGTGGTGGGTGGTGGGAGGCGGTGGTATGACCCCAGACAGACAATAAATAATATGGTACCATTATGAAGGTGGTGAACCGCCTCGAGTTAAAGTTCGAGTTACCACTACCTACCTCTGGGCCGCCGCTCCGAGTTAGTCGCAATCCTAGGATTACCGAGGACGCTAACTCTCAGACTCTGATCCGTACTCAACCTCCTGTTAAGCGTTAAAACCGAGGTTACCGTGGGAGGGCGGAAGGCGTCGGGAGGAGGAGGTACGGCCCCCCAACAGACAATCAATAATAAGCTCCATTATCCCTTGACCTAGGGTTATGAAAAGTTTCATGGATCATTGTGGGGTTGGTCCGAACCCACAGATCAAATTTCGTAATTTTACGGCGGACGGACGGATTTTTTAAATTCTATTTTCTGAATCTACGTATCTTGAAACGTAAACCAACAAATTTTCTATGGTCGATTCTTATGGTTCATCATTGAAGATAATAAACCTAAATTGATGACAAAAATTCATTTCATATTCTGATGTTACATTAAATTTACTTTATGAAAAAGTCTTTTTTTTTGGTTTATTATCTTCGATAATGAACCATTGGAATCGCCCAAAGAAAAAATTTTTTTAACCCCCCCTCAAAATTTGTTGGTTTACGTTTCAAGATACGTAGATTCAGAAAATCGAATAAAAAAAAATCCGTCCGTCCGCCGTACGCCGTACGCCGTACGCCGTCCGCCGTCCGCCGTACGCCGTACGCCGTACGCCGTCCGCGCCACTTTGCCCAGTTAGCGTTGAGTTAAAATTACGAAATTTTTTTTATGGGTTTCGACCAACCCCACAATGGTCCTCGAAACTTTTCATAACCCTAGGTCAAGGGGAAGGGGTTCAAAACGAATTTTGAAAATTTGAAAATCTCATATCTCGAAAAATTCATATAGAACGGTATGTTTTTTATTTCATATTTAGATAGAGTTTGTTCCGTAGAATTTTTTAAGACCATCCGCAGCTTTGTACGACCAGCCGTTCGTTCACAATGAGGGCTCAAAGATTGTGCCTCACAACACGATCGTGTATCAAACTGTTGAAATACAGGTCCATTTTCATACTAACAAGCTCTTTGGAACATCATATGGCTTAATTGATGTCGAGTTTGTTGTTCTGAGGTGCGTTTCGTGCTACGGAAATGAAGGTAATTTCGAATGTTTGTTGGTAGGTACTTCTTTTATAGAAAAATTATTACCGACGTAGTATTAAAAACCCCAGAATTATATCGTATTAATTAATCATAATTAATAATAATTATTATTAATAATAAATACGAATTATTAATACCTAAAAATAAATTATAATAATTTTCACTAGGTACTTGATAAAATTGTTAATAATTAGTGATAATTGATAATTATAATTAATCTAACATTTAGGATCTAGACATTTAGACCTAGTGATCTAGACAGAAGGGTGATCTGTACAAAGAAGATAATGAACCGTTGTGTCAAGAATTTGCAGAGTTTTTCGGATTTTGGACGATAAAATACTTCAAACCTGTTATAAATCAATGTTACTAACAAAAACTTTTAATTTGTTAACCCTTTGAAGCGATTTCCCCCAGGATCGGAATGTGTTAATAAAAGATTTAGTACCAAGACAAAATAACAAGAAAAAGCAAGATCTTCAAGAATCACGCTAAACATAAAGCCCCGACAAAGGCCTTAACAATCCCTTTTTTGTAATCTATATAATTAAATTTAAAGACGATTTTCGTGTTTCGCGTGAAATGGACCATGCCGATTTTGAATTTGGCGTTTGTCTGTCTGTTTGTCTGTCCTTCGATCACGAAAAAAAGGCTCAATGGATCGAACCCATTTCCCGTATTGAGATGTTTCCGTTATCGGGGAAATACATAGGGGGGTTCACGCCCGGAACCGATGAATAGGGGTGGGGGTTTATGGGGAAGCCGAAATATAAAAATCTCGAATTCTTCCTTCCCGTGAAACTGATGAATAGGTATCATTTTTGGTATTTAAGATTATAAAGAGAAAAACAAAAGAAGTCGACTTCATATCGAATCGAGTGTTACATACATACATATATATGTATGTATGTAACACAGTTAACACAATTATTGGTGTCTTTTGGCAGTGGAATCAGGATGGTCTAAAACGGATTTTGGTATGAAACGTTTTCGAAAATTCGAGTTTCAAAAATTTTGGACCGAGAACAATAGCTACATTTTCTTCGAAATTGTTTTACATTTTTTTCATTTCCAATTTTTTACATTTTCTTCGAAAAATTATGGATGAATTTCACTAACATTTCTCCTTTTCACTATCAATCTGACTAAAATTCCAATTTTTTACATGAGTTTGACTTAAATTTATAGTAAAAAGGAGGTAATAAGGTTAATGTAAGTTATCCATAAACGGCAAAACTTTTTATAAAATTTACAACAAAAAAATTGAATCGAGAGAAAAGTCATGAAATAAATGTGAATAACGGAAAAATGCACACAAAAAAATGTGAAGTTTTGCAGATTTTTTGTGGAAAAATTCTTTGTACAATAGGAAAATTCGAGTAACATTCACAAAAAAATACAGTCAATTTTAGAAAAATTCACACATAAAAATGTGAATTTCTGGAAAAATTACAAAAAGATGTGATGTGATGTGGTGTGTTGATTTGTATTCATATTCATATCTCTATTCGTATTCATAATAAATATTTTATGAATATGAATTCGAGTATAGCGAATTCGAGTATTCGAATATATAGCCCTAACATTTTGTACAGATTGTGAATAAACAAGTCAATCAATCAATCAATCATCTCTGTCCACAGTAGGCACCTACCGTTTTCCTCTGTTTGTTAATGACCCCCACCTTTAATCCGTCCATTCATCCGTCAGCAGCTTCCCGAACGTCAACAACGTCACTCAAAACTGATAGAACGTGAATCACTCGTTTCAAAAGTCGAAGTCACGTCCCATCAGGTTTTGTGGATTGTCCCAGGGCCAACTCCGCAGCGATCCCACCTGAAAGTGGTTTCTATGAGTTCACGAATGGCTCCAACTTTGCATCTCTTCCCCGTGTACGTGATCTCGTAAAAAACTCGGGAGTCTCTTGAACTTGGAACAAACCTATTATACGACTGACTATACGCCGCCGTAACCCAGATGGCGACTAGGGGAAATTTCCTTCGTGGCTTGTAATTGTCCCCTTATCTTGGACGTTACCGAGTCCTGCATGATAATTACAGTAGGGCACTTAACCGAGAAGGTAAGAAGAGTGTAATCAAGACAAGAAGGAGTAAAAACAATAGTTGGCGCTCAGTGTTCTTTGTAGAAAGTATTTTAGAGCGCTTGTACTCAAGATCATACTGAGAACACACATTCCACGAACTTGCTATTACTGATACTTTTTCCAACTGCTAAATCATTAAATACGTGTTTAGTGCGTAAAATTGTAGTCATTTAACGAATTGTGTTCACATTTAGTGTCGATGATGTGTCCATGAACAAACGCCAAAAATTCATGGCTGTTACATGAACCTGCATCGAGCGCAGCGCTAGTCATTTTACCGATCGAATGATATTTGTATCAGCACAATCCCTATTACATTTTGCATATTCCAATGGTAATTATTTTGTACTTTTATTTTTAAAATTTTTTTCCTTCATCTCCATGTAATATAATATTGTTGTAATATAATTAGGTCAGACGAATATTGTTAATGAGATCTATATCTTGGAGCAATAATAAAATATATATATTAGAAAAAAAAAAAAAAAATCTCCATGTGGTTGTACGACTGTAGCAGACTGGTGGACTTACGACGCCAACCTTTAAAAGGTGTGATTCTCCTTCCTTTTGATGCAGGTCAGGATACATCCAACATCTGGAACCATAAGGGCCACTTTTAGGGGGGACAATTACCCATAAATTCCCAAAATTAAACATTCTGACAATTGACCCCTCATTTTCAAGGTTTGTTATGCTAAACACGATGGTGAATATACTATATTCTTGTAGGGCTCGTCAAGATCTGTCTGCTTATGGGTACTCGCAACGGTCCATCCCTAGTAAGTTGTGTTCACGTAAATAGGAAAATAATATTATGTAAATTTTACTGATATTTAACCTCAGTTATCGGGTTGAAAACTCTAAGAAATGGTTCAGAAGAAAGACGCAAAACTAATTAATTTTCATCACTATAGAAGGGGTAAAGGAAACCCACCACAACTCAGATCTGGTAGAGCAACCCAAAAGTTCAGTTGTTCCCTGATTCACTTTTACGTATAACTCCAAACAATAGTGACTTGACTCCACGTCAAAACGTTGTTCATTACTAAGTGATTGAGCTGTCTATTTAATCAATTCTCTGATGTTGAGAACATGATCAAATTTAGCTCATACCTCGGACTCCCGAATTAGATGATCTAAAACAGAACTAAGTGCATACAGGATTGCGTCTAAAATGGCGATAAAACCTTCGTTTGGGAGGAATTTCGAGTAATTCAAATAAACCTACTAACGGCCGTTGACACCTCGAAATGAGCACATTGGCCACTGAAAGCTTTACGATATTGTCACGCTTGTGAAACCGGTTTCACGCAAACCCGCCACTTTGCAGATCAAACACTTCATTTAGCACACTCTCCAGAAAAAGAAACTCTCTACTCAGTGTGCGCGAATAATCGTTCGTAATCGGATGAGTGAGCGGCCCTGTGTATTGTTTTGTTGGATGCTCACTTTTCATAGTCTATTACCTAAAAATAGAAGAGGAATGACTTGGAATCGTATTGGAAACGGTAGCTGGTTGTGATAACGAACATTCGCGATTCCCTCGACTTCTTTTAACCTTCACCAGACCGTTGGAATTTGTTTCATGTTGAATTCAAACTCAACAGTCAGAAAAAGAACACTTTAACGTCGTATAACACCGCCGTTACTTCGTCAAATGAAACAAACCCTGGAAAAGCCGACAATGAATTCGACATTCGTTGATGGACAATCCGATTATTATCTGTACGATCATGTCGTCATACTCGCATTGAGCCCGCTGATTATCATCACAAATTCGGCCGTGCTCATTTCTTCCAAACTGCTTCTATGTTGTGTCAGAAAAAAACCAGCTGTCTCCATTGTGGAAGCGGGCCGTCACATCTCTTTGGTTCTTCTTGGGAATTTAGCCTTGGCGGATACCGCCTTGGCCATCGTATTTGCTTTCCGTCACGTATTCCCGCAAGTTCATCGTCAAAATGTCGGGTGCATCATGGAAAAAGGTAAACTGAGAATGTAGAGCGATTCATTTTAAAAATTCGGACATCACATTGACATTGAAATGTGTGAGCTGTACTGCCTCAACTCGCCTCAAAACGCCTCAACTCGAAATTCAAAACATTGCAGAAATTCGTCTCAAAGTTTGGTGAAATATCGATATGACTTCAACCAATTCAAAGGTGAAAAAAAAAAATCGTAAATCAATCGATTTATAATTTCCAGCTTCCGTTTTGGGCTTGTTTGTTTAGGTAAACTGCCTCAACCTGCTCGTGAGGCAGTCACCTTAACGTAAACAACTCAATCAAACGGAGGTTTTGTTAAGAAAATGTTGTATATTTTTGTAGGTGAAACGCCTCATCTCAATATTTTGGTGAGTTGAGGCGTTTTACCTTAACACTAGCGCGAAAATAAATAAGTTTTGAGGCATTTTCATCCTAGAGTTAAGGCGTTTTACCGTAACGTTGACCAATTTCCGTATGTTTATGGTCAGAATTCCCCCACTTCCGGTTCGAATGTTGAAATTTGGACTTCACCATCGATAAGGCCAGGTCCAAAGTAGGAGGATTCCGTAAAAATCCCATTTTCGTAAACATTCGTAACAGGGCAGTGTAGTATCCTGGTGTCATCCTTCTAATCATAAACAGGAAGTCCCATTCAACACGACCCACTAGCGATTGTGGCGTACAATTTTGATCAGTAGGTACTCATGAACATTGTTTCCTGAATCCCTATCGCACAAGCCTCCAGTATTTTTCCACTCTCAATCAAGTGGTCAAGTTCGTCCATATTTAATTCTTTATTCATACATACGGGCATTGATGCCCATTTAAATTTACATTAAATGTAATTACATGAAGAAAAGTGATTTATCACCCAAATTATCGAAATAAATGCTCACTAATAGGTAGTTCAAAATTGATCGTCCAGTTGTAAGAGCCAAACATGCGGTTGTACTTGTGGCTCTGAATCACAGGAATCGAGTGGTACGAGATTATAAAATAATTCCCACTTATATAAACAATATTGACAACTCTACGATGTTTTCGGATTCTTTGTGGGATGTCATTGAAAATTCCTTATTTTCTGCCTAGATCGATGTGTAGTATACAATGTTCTTGTGTGTTCTATAACCACACGGAATAATTTGACTAATGAGGTAAAATTGGTATTTAGTAACTAACTGTTAGAGCGGGATCTGTTAGTGGAAAGGAGGGAGTCGGTAACTAGCACAGTGATGGTCTCTTCAGTTTTCAAACTGAATTCCATGCTGACCTGGTAATAATTTTATTATACAAATTACCAATCAAATACATAATCCTTTGCATTTTTATAATTCAGGGGTTTTAACTTGTAGGTACCTACCAATATGCGGTACTTATTGGCGTTTCATGAGCATACAGTGTCAGAAAAACACGCTCGTAATCACAAAACCACGTATTGTTTAACCAGCTGTCCATCAGCATGAAAATTAGGCGAAAACAGTTCTTAGTTCTACCTTCGAGCCCTCAAGATGAACGAAAGGCGTTGTACGACGCTCTGGTGGCCTTGAAAAATATGTAGAATCAAAGTTTATTCAAATATGTACCAAAGGTTTTACGCAAAGTAAAATTTGGTGTAGCGGGGGGGGGGGGGGTGTAAACAATCAGTAAACTGATGTTCAGTATCTACGCTACATGCAGATACATCGGTGAATATGTCAAATTTCCTCCCTGTTAAATATTTGTTTTGTTTCTCAAATAGGTACCTAATATTGGTTTTGTTCCTCGAGTAAAACAAAAGTACTCGTACGATAACAGCTGAACTCGGCCCTATTCTGCTAAGGATGCTAGGTACATACCAAATTACAGCTTCATAGGGTGAATAGCATAGAAATTAGCTGTAGGAGGAACTCAGCTGATTCAAGGCCTGGGCATCGTGAATTTAGGGCGGAATTCATAGTCCTCACTAAGTTGAAAGGAAATGCTTAAGTGACGATGTGAGGAGAAACGGCGACTTGAGCTAATTCATAGTCAGTCACTAAGGAAATGCTTTAGCAAATGCTTAAGCATTTCCTTTGGCCGTATTCATAGACCGAAAGTCAAGTCGTTACTTTACTTTCAGCCCCATTTTCGCACCGAAATCAGAGGTAGCTCGGAACCTACCTTAAGCATTTCCTTAACTGAAGTCATCGTGATTAGTATAGATACGGAGATCTCCGTTGTTACATTCGTTTGTTACTTTCATTTCATTTCGCATTTTCATTTCATTATGGAGTATCAACACATTTTCGAGTATGATGAGTGGGATGAGTTCGGCGACCAGGATGATCGTATGACGATAGTTCGAAGGCCCCGAAGGTATGTAAACACCTGGCGAAGTGGTTGTTTTTCAATTGTTTTCCAACCTTTATTGGAAAACAATCAATTGTTTTCCATGCTTTTGTGTGTGTTTCTTTTTTATACTTATAGAAAGTTCAAATATATGTAGGTATTTTTAATGAGGCAGATACAACGAAGTGAAATATTTTGATCTATTATAGGTACATACGGGATGCACAGAACCCTATGGAAATGTTGGACGACGAGCAATTCAGGGGAAGATTCCGTTTTCGGAAGGATACCGTGATTGATCATTACCTATCATTATCCATGGTCGCCAAATAACAGAGGCTTTCCCTTACACAAGTTCTGGTAGGGTTGTGGTTTTATGCCATATCTTCGTATGCCGAGAAAAAAATATTCATGTTGGGTTATGATTGTTTCCCTCATGCTAGCCCTACATTTTGAGAATAATGTAAGATACATTATTTAGTTTTTAAAGAGAAAAATTTTGAAAAATTCTTGTAAATAAACTTTTGTGAATAACTTGTATGATTCATTAAGTAGGTACCCAATTTTCAAATACAGAACAAATTGAGTTGATGCAATTCAAAACAAGAACACAATGTAACGCTTGGTTTATTATAATTCAACTGGTATAACTAGGAACCTACAAGTATATAATATACTTACTTGTGTGGAGAAGGTTATCGACCATATTCCGATATATATATGTGGGATGTAGAGGATCTCGAGGTACGGTCACAATTAAAGACGTGTTTCCCAACGATTCGACTATTTATTTAGTCATTTACAAGGGCTACGACAGAAAAGATAGCACAATCCGGACTTAATAAAACTATTGGCTTAATTTGTATGGATGGGTACATGTAGCTGATATGCTAGGCGATTTTGTGTTCGTACTTACAGAGCACATGTGCCTCTGGATTCCACTATACAACTAAAGACTACACTGATATTTGGAGGATAACGGTATATATGGCCTAACGGTAGGTACATGAAACTGGCGGGGGTTGGGCAGAAAGGTACTGTTTGTAGATATGTAGGTAGGTATACTAATGACTGGGTGAAGGGTTTACACTGGTTCTCATAGGATTTTTCTTAAAACTAGTATGAATGGCATTACTGTATACTTTGCTCAAATTCTTTACATCTGATCTCTTATTAACTCCTGATTCTTTGGTTCGTTCTATCAATATCATCTCCCTGATCTCCCTCTTAAATTTATTGCTTTCATATCCAACTATTTTTGTGTCATCAATGAAATCAGATTTGCTATACCAAATGCCTTGTCAATGTGGGAAAACATTCATAGGCCACTCCCACCTCAAGTTGAGACTGAATCCTCACAAAAATAGTGTTGATACTCTCACGAAACATCCAAATTCCACAGCTTTAGTTGGCCTAACTAGTAATTCTCCTAAACCTAAGTGAGCTATGTAAATGGTGCATTTTGCCGACTTGGAAGAAGCCTGCACTCTGTAAGTAAGAACACAAAATCGCCTAGCATATTAGCTACATGTACCCATCCATACAAATTAAGCCAATAGTTTTATTAAGTCCGGATTGTGCTATCTTTTCTGTCGTAGCCCTTGTAAATGACTGAATAAATAGTCGAAACGTAGGAAAACACGTCTTTAATTGTGACCGAACCTCGAGGTCCTCTATATCCCACATAATATGCTTACTTGCATACTTGCTTACTTATATACTTACTTATATATACTTACTTGCATAATAATAATAATATATTATATGCTTCACATATTATGAAGTTTGTAATGAAGTATAATGCTGGTAATATAGTAATAAAGTATAGTTATATGGTATAATAACAAGGTATAATTACAGTTTTCAGTTAAGTAATTACATTTCTGATTCCTTCTCTAACCTATTTATTTTTTATGAGTATTTTTTTTTTCCTGATTGACAAAGTTCCTCTTCATGGCGGATTTGATTTTGGAAGAGCTCATTTTTCAGTTCTTCCGCCTTCACTCATGCTCCATGAATTGTTGGTTTTGTTTGATGCGAACCTCGAAGTCATCCATGCTGGATTTCTTTCCTGCAACAGTTTATTAAATTACCACTGAGAACTATGTTATTTTTTGTTTAAAAGTACACTATTTTTTTTTTTTTAAATCTATAATGTGAATGAATGAGTGAGTGAATTGAATCGAATTTGCAATGGGTCCAAAATTTTAGGAATGACGCTAAACAGGCGAATTTTAGAAGAAATATCTGGGTTTATGTAACATCACATGTTACATAAACCCAGATATTTCTTCCAAAATTCGCCATTATGATCTTCGCCATATCATTATGATCTTTATGATAATGATTATTATCTTCACCTCAATGATAATTATCATTATGATCTGAGTGTAGAACCGTAGGTCTACCGTTTGTTGTTAATGTTGTACCTAGTGGTCTAGTAGGTTAGCCTTCCAAAGAACTCAAAACATTCCCAAAAAATGTGTCTTCTATAGAAAATTGAACAACGAATCCGAATATACCCCCATATTGGGGTCTAGAATGCTTCCTTCCAGGTTATTTAATGAAAAATGTCCAGGAAATCACGATTTTTTAATGATTTTTTTCTTATCTTCGGACGCTTTACGCATGATATAGAAGAAAAGTGACAGTTCTTATTTTTATCCATAACGTTAGACTTGTCGGCATAGAACCAACCACAACTTTACAGGCTCAAAACCCTACCCTTTCGTTTTATTGAAACATTACTAGAATAAATGGAAGATAAATGTATCATATTCGACGAAAGACCACTAGGTACAACATTAACAACAAAAGGTAGACCTACGGTTCTACAGTCAGATCATAATGATAATTATCATTGAGGTGAAGATAATAATCATTATCATAAAGATCATAATGATAATGATTAATTTTACGCTATTTCATTATATCGTGACGGGACGGTTGTGAAAATCGATCGAGGAACTTTCTTTCTAATATGAGGAAAACATCTTAACCAAGCAATTTCGCCTCGACGTGACCGGTCGAAAAACAAATGGAAACGTCCTGTTAATCATTATTATCACCTAAATTATAATAAAAAGATGATGAATGCTGAACTTACTTGGCAGCGTTGTCCTGTCGAGCAGTTGAACTCTTCGGCTATCTTTTCCCATGCCTTCTTTTTTTCATCACAGACACGGCATCGCCCTTTTTGTTTTCCACTTCTCCCCTATATTTTAAAACCAGGGTCGAGAAAGCCAAATATGTTTAAAATCAGGAATAACAAACGGTTTGAAATCGAGGTTACGACGAGTTGAAGACTGGTAATGCTCGGGGCTGAAGGAGTGGCGACGGATATGGGAAAACCCATGATTTCATCTCTTGAGTACAGTTCGACGACCCCACAATCACTATTAGACAGTTCCTAAGGGGATAATAAGTTTGAACTGTCCAAATTGAACTCTTTTCAATGTCACAAACCTATAAAATCACGTACAAAATATAAACACAATTGCAACCTTCTGGCTGGTTACCCACCGTCGGAGCTGCCAACTTCAGGTTCAACAAGAGTATTTAGAAAAATTATGACTTTAGCAAAGATTTTTCTTAACTTACGAAAGTTAAGTTTTTTTTTTGCTAAAGTAAAGATTTTTCTTGACTTCCGGAAGTCAACGACTATGAATTAGAAATCAGACTAAGCATTTCCTTTAGATATTTCTTTACTTTCGGAAGTTTAGATATTTCTTTACTTTAGGCAGGACTATGAATTCCGCCCTTAAAGTCCTAAGGAGGCCACATACCAACCTACAGCTTTATAGAGTGAATAGCATATAATTGGCAGTATAATTCTAGTTGCTGTTCATTGGTCTATCTCGTTACATTTTTTCTCCTTAGCAAAATTTTTGTATGACCCCCAGCGGAAGGATAATATATTAATATCCGTGTCCAAAAACAAAACCGTTTCATTTAAAAAAAAAAAAAACACAAGGCGTTTTGAACTTCAAAAGGTCTCGGTTTCAACATCATTTTGCTTAAATAAACTGAAGTTGAGCATTTATTTCGACGATTTTAGAAATGGGTGATTCAGGTTTGGAAATTGATCCAAAAATGTATTGAGAAAGGAATTTACGGAAACATTTTGTACATCCACAAATCAAAATTATCGCATCAAAAACCTCGTCGGACGAGTGATGACATGTCTTCATGAGTGTGGTGTTGCGAATAGCATCCATGTCGTAGTATCCACCATCTTTATCAACCCTCTTATCATTCTCACGGTGAAAACATGTTCTCCCAGTAAAATCAGTTTATTACGTTCTATAAAACGTTGTTTAGGTATATTTCTCCCCACTACGTTGCTCGCTCAACATGTTATGGGCCCCGAAGACGTTTTATAAACAGCGATTTAAGTCAGTGCGTCAATACACAGTCGCGGTCCCGTCTGTTCGTAGGCTACGGATCTGTGGTAGGTAAGTGTTCGCCGTTTATCCTATAATAAACTAAATCGAACGAATATAACTCTACGCCTTCAATGCACATTGAAAGCTGATCGGACGGGAAAATTTCACGTCATGGAAAATGGCTGTTAAGGCAGTTTTTGTTTTGAAGGTTCTTTGGGAATGCTTTGACCCCCCCAAAAGATGCCGTTGTCGACCCGAAAAGGGATCGTAAAGCTCTTTCGGAACTGATTCTTTCAATAGATAAGGTCAATTACCCACACATACAGGCTGCAAATACAGCTAAGGAAGCTTGGAGTTCATTGACTCGGGCATTCGAAGATTCAGGTCTAACGAGGAAAGTCGGTCTATTGAGGCAATTGGTTACAGCCAAACTCGAAAACTTCAACAATATTGAAGAATACTGTAACCATATTTTAACCACGGCCCACAAACTCAACGAGATCGAGTTCAAAGTGGACGACGAGTGGGTTGGTACTTTGTTACTTGCAGGCCTCCCAGAAGAGTACAAAACTCTAGTCATGGGTCTTGAGACCTCAGGTACAAAAATCATCGGCGATGCAATAAAAGTAAAATTATTACAAGATTTTAGCAAATAGCATCCTCAAGTTCCCATGAAGAAAGAGCTTTCCTCACGAAACAAATTCAAACCTAAAATTTTAATGTCAAATTGGTTCTAAAGTCGGTCATACTGCCAATAAATGTTTTAGAAACAAAATTTAATACAAACCTGACCAAAAAACCAAAACCAGTTTATTACGTTCTATAAAATGTCGTTTATATTTCTCCCACTAAGTTGCTCGCTCAACAGGTTATGGGCCTGGGAATTTCTGCATTTTTTGGAA
Organism: Stenodema calcarata; assembly: GCA_963920205.1. Lineage (NCBI taxonomy): Eukaryota > Metazoa > Arthropoda > Insecta > Hemiptera > Miridae > Stenodema > Stenodema calcarata. The sequence goes on from OY986049.1 coordinate 6,303,531, forward strand.
TATCAGGCAAAACCAGAAATGGGCCCGAGAAATAATAAACGACGTTTTATAGAACGTAATAAACTGATTTTATTGGGAGAACACGTTTTCACCTTGAGGTTAACATGTAAGAGGGTGGATGAAGACGGTGGATACTACTACATGGATGCTATTTGCAACACAACACGCCCCCTCGAATTTAGCATTCATCGAAATTCGAATTCGTTTCAGACGTTTGCCAGAAATTTCGCCAGACTCGGGCCCATTTCTACGTTGCTCGCTCAACAATGAGTTCTTATGAGGTATCTACAATAAAACGTTAGCTATACTCACGTGCATGAGATAGGTAAGTTTTTCGGGTTTTACGTTACAAATTAAGGGAGGTTCACAGCAAGACAGTTTTCACGTTCGTCTTTGCTAGGGATCGCCTCAAGCTAGTCTCGAGTGGACTTGTCAGGCTTGGGAAACCTGAACTATGCTCTGAAATATTCGAGCGTTGAACAGTTCTTGTGGACGAATACAACATTGCTCAATTAAATCGTTGGCAACAAAATAAACACAAAAAGAGCGAATTCAGCAGTAGGCGGATTCGTCCCTCATTGAAATGATCGGGCATTTACAGGAACTTGAAACTCTTCAAAGTTCACCAGTAAATTCATAATGTATAGCGTAATATTAACCGTAATGGTCCCCCCCCCCCCCATGCTCGATATACCTACATATGTGTTCAAAAATATTTATTGTTCCTCGGATAGTATTTTAAAACGTTATAAATGTGGACAAGTGGCAGTTTTGAAGGTTCGATTGTTCTCGGATTAGTATATTGATTTTATACCGTGAGATAACAATTAGAACATCCCGCATGATTCAAAAAGCTTGAATTACCTAACACTACAGTAGGCATTCCAAAACCGTGGGTCCAAATAGCCGTCGACTGTAATGTAGAGATTAAAGAGGCGACAACAGCTGCGATGATGAATTACGGGTAGATAATATCTGTTTTGACCCTTTGTTCTCATACGAGGGATCAGTATTTGATTCAACAGGTTGATTTGGTAATCCATTGGCGTCCCTTTCAGCCGTATACAGTCGTGGGCCCCTTTCCGCTCATGTCGTGGGTTTGAGATAAGTGTGGGTGCTCTATTTGGCTTTGGTTGAATACCCTGTAGATCTACATAAAAGTTCGAGTGACAGTTGATTTATAGTAAAACGCCAAAGCTTGTGGCTCATGAGAGGCCATGAATTACATTTCTTGCCTGAATCCAGGACATGATGTCAAGTAGTGTTTCTATCAGACTCATTAATAAGTGATTTTTCAAAGTTGTAATAGTTAAACCCAAACTCGAGGATCGATTTTCTGGATGGCAAAATCGTCAATTTCAGTGCAGTGCACACTTTATGTTCAATACATGGATCGAGTTAATTTTATCGCATCATTGTAAATTAAATTAAAATATTAGCACAATTTGTATATGTGCCATTCTCCAAGAAAGTGACATTTTCAAATCTCAATGTTGAAAAAATAAAAATGCACCAAACTGTTTGAAAAAATAGGTACACTCAAGAAACCATAAGTAATGATTATTCGTGCCTGCCCACTCACAAATACGATTTATTTTGAAGAAAAAAATGAAAATGAAAACGCCCAGGACGGAGGATGACAATTCTGTCAGTTAAGAGTCAAATCGTCATTCTCCGTCGTCTGCTCTTATCGTAGCTGATTAATGAGTCTTCCAGATTATTTGGCTAGCGTGATACCCATACATCTGCTGGTTGCAGAAACGAAACGGATTTTTTCAGAGAAAAGGGAAAATGAATAATGACAAGATGGCAGGAGATGTAGACGGGTGACCGAGAGGGATATGAACTGCCCAGTGAGTCGCTGACATTCAGGTATGGCTGCGTAGAAAGCATAGAGACGTGAACTATTTCTTAACTCAGTTCTACTCAGAACTTTTCTAAGCCTACCGGTACTTTACCGAAAGGACAAGTAAAAAAGAACACCCCACAAGCTTCAGATGCAATAAATGGTTAGTGGAAACGAGTTGACTACAAGAAGCAGTGAGCATACCGTCATCCAATTAAACACCAGAAGTAGTAATTGCCAAGTTGTTGCAAAGTGGGCAGAACTGGACTCACACATCAAAATATGTGGAGAGGGTCTTGAGAGGAGGGTCCTTGAACGGGAGCGACATCGAACGGAGGCGGACCGACAAAGGGAAGAAGAGCAAAGAGGATCCCCGAGGACTCAGCCAAAGTAGTGCCAAAACAGTCCCTGGCTGAGTTCCAAGGAGGGAAATGGTAGTAAGGTTTTGGTCAGCTTCAAGTCCCACATAATCTGGAAGTGCGAACCTCTCCAGGTATCTTAATAAGATATCCAAATTATATCATAATGTGATATCCAAAAGTCTTAAAGGATCTTGAAGATTCCTTCGTCTACCTACGGAAAAAAGTATTTCTAACCACACTAACCACAAAATCATGACTTCCCCATAGCCAACTGGCTTGCATTTCATCTTTGGATCGGATTGTCTCCTTCTCACTCTGGCAGACCTCACCTTCTTTGTTTTCTAGTTTCTCGTACATACAGTGTACGTCTCTGAACCAGTTATATCCACACCTGCAAGTAGAAGTGGCGGTCCTTCGCTCATGAATAATCTTGTATCGATTTCGTCAGAATAGACAAACTCGTTGCTCCCGAAAATTGAGAACAGCCACCGCACAAGAAGTCATTTTTTGAAAAGCAACATGTAGAGAAATAAGGAAATATCATTCAGGACAAAACTTCAGGTCGTTTCCATAAAGTTGATTGCAAACGGCGAACTGCTGGGTGGGTTAGTTGTGTACTAACAAATTGTAGTTCTCAAATGGTTATCAACAATATTAATGACTAAGTTGGCATGACGAAACTTACAACGCCCTGAGTACACGCATGAAAGTTAGTTTGGCTTTACGATGTTTAATGTGCATTTAATTTTGTGTTCCAGGCGCAACTGTTGCCTGCACTCTGACGTCCATGTGCTGCGTCGTACTTATCGCGGTCGACAGGTACTTCTTCATAGTTCACAGCATACGATACGATCACTACATGACTGAAACGAGGGCTCGAACGCTCATCAACTTATCGTGGTTCCTGGGAATTCTTTTCGGCTTTGTTCCTGTGATGGTCAAAGCCATTTATAAGACTGAACAAGGCACTCACTGCAGGTAAACAATTGATTTATCATACCACGGTGACTCATGCAACGAACTACACCGTAATTCACTATTCGGTGAATCATTGGACGAGTGTGGAGAGCAGCCTACAAACAATATCACATAAAAAATATAATCAATTCAATTTTTTCTCTAAGACCAAAAACGTAGTGGTAGCGGATAAATAAGTTACACGCAATTCTTCATCCACCAATTCCGGTCATTCACAAATCGCGTGATGCATCGAACAAACTGTCGTACGCATCATAGGTCATATTAATCATCTTTTACGGGTACTTGCGCTAATTTGGTCATCTCTTGTGATTTTCAGGGGAGCGGATGGGGGTCCATGTGATGAGCAATGGGTTGCCAAGCACTCTTGATGCTTGCTGGCGCTCGCATCTAAAAAATAATATTATAATATTATATTATTTCGACGGTCTCACAGCAACACCCCACATCATCATTTTTGACGAAAATGAGTTATGCATATTGAACTAACTTTTTTTCGTAAGTTCATAAAGATGGGTTTTTATGTTGTAAAAGTACCACAATTGAAAAAAATGTATTAATTATAGGAGGAGAAAATCATTGGAAGGCGGTTTTCCAGCCCTCCTGAAAAGTTGCGAAAATGATGATATGGGGTGTTGCTGTGAAACCGTCGATTTAACACAAAGAGTATGTTATACTATCTGTCCAACTAATCTATATGTATGTGATCTGTGGTTTGGGGGATGTGAGCGCTAGCAATCCTCTCAAGATTTTCAGTCAAATTGATAGGTTTCCGGTAGTAACGAGAGGTTTACAATTTTTGTGCGATAGCAAAGGAGCTGAGTATGGAATTTAATGTGACCCATTTCCAACAAAAATGGTTTTTTTCAAAAGGGAATTCTTTACATTTTATTTTTCAAAGAATGCTAATAGGGAGGGGCTAAAAAAATGAGATTGATACTTATGTACCTGTACTGACATATATTTATGTGGGACACAACATCGAATTCTCGATATTAAAAATTGAAAGGGAGTGAGAAGGTTATCGCTGAGAAGGTTATATTGTTCCATCCAGATTCGTGACTGCAGAAAACGTCGACATCATGCTCATAGCCGGCGCATTTGCGGTCCCTCTCCTCGTCGCCACGTTCGCCCTGTACATGGCAATATACCTCAAGGCTCGAGCAGTCTCCAAAGCGATGTGGCCTGCAATACAGAAAACTCGAGTACAGCGACTCAAAACCCGGTCAGTCATCATCGTTTTTCTGTCTTCTTCGTGCTTCCTCCTCACGTGGGGCCCTTATCTGGTCTCGCTAATGATATATGGCTCGTTCTGCGGATGGAATGAAACAAGGTCAGTTTCATTCATATACTCAAATCAATACTTTAGGGCTAATTAGAGATAATTACGGACTTTAGGGCCGAATTAGAGATAATTACGATATCACACATAGTGCAAATTAAAAAACCTGATAATTCTGAAGTTGATGTACTTTGGTAAGTTAGTTCAAACAAGACTCTTTGTTTAACATGACACATTGTGATAACTCATCGATAAACGCTAGTTTCCCTCCACCCCGTAGTCATGAAAACATCGACAGTGGCGACATGTTGTGGATTTTATTGGTATTACGCCAGTATGACATATCCCCCACTTCCCTAAATAGTCATCTGGGATCGTTGACGCCTGTTCCGTGGACAGAAGATCGTCCCAATCATAAAACTCATGCTCACGAAAATGCCCTCTTTGTTTGTCGCTTTACTTGAATTTGCAGAGCAGGCCATAGTTTGTGGCAAAAGGCTAGGTATACCTACCAGTGGTGTAAAAAGAAAGACTGGAAGCATCTTCCCGCCCCCCTCCCCTGCTAATCTGACTTGGAAAAGTTGGGAAATTTCGGGCCCTGAAGTGTGATGAATGATTTGCTGAGTTGCCCCTGTTCCAGAGGAGGTTAGGCAATTGCTCAATTGCTTGGTTAGCTCTTCAATAGTTTTTTTTTTTTTTATTAACAATTGACAGAACTTTTCAATAATACATTTTACTCTATAGTTGAGTTAATAAATATAACATTTATCCGTACTAAGTAAATAGTGAGGGCCTCCAATGGCCTCAGTTGGTTCATTGGGCGGTGAGCAAGAGGCTGTTGGTTATTGTCACCATGTTGGTGAAATACAGTGAGATTGCAGTACACAGAACGTGCAACTAGTTTGGTGGAGTGGTTGGTGTTGTGTACTGCTTGAGCTGGATGACTTGCTGTATCTTGCCGTCTATCCGGTCAGTCAGGCTCTACACTTGTTATGTGATTTTATGTGTAGTGGACTGTATATTGTTGACTTTGGAACTGAGGACGTATTCCTTTACCAGTACCGTATCAGATGGCGTTAAAGAATTCCGCTTCCCTCAAGAATCCAAATCAATAGGGCACCCCTCATCTGGAGGACCATCTTCTAACAAATTGCAGATAACTTTGAGTTGCTAGGGGTCTACCATAGTTACTATACTGTATCAGTGTTGCCAGAGAAATATCTCAAAATCCCTACAATAGTATCAAAAAAATCCCTACATCCCTACGAGCTTCAAGAAAAATCCCTACAAAAATCCCTACGCTTTCAGAAAGTCGAAAATCTCTATTTACTGACTCAAGAAAAGGAAAAATACTGACACTATTTTCAAACGACTTAGATATTTATTTATGAAAACTTTAAGATCAATAGAAACAGAACAACGAAATCACTTAGGTTGACAATTCAAGTAGGTAGGTAACACATTTTATCGTAATATCAACCATAAAGGTAACAATTAAAGGTAAAGGAAGAATCAAAGCATGGACAAACGAAGTGGTCTCACTAGAATAAATGTAGGAACTAGATGCAAAGTTTGAGGACGGTAAATTTGAACTCACAAAGAAGCTCCCTGAATAGTTCAACCAAAAACAAGAAAAAAAAATATATCAAGGTAGGTAGTTATTGAATACCTATTTATGAAAAGAAAGGGATAATTATATGGTGGGGGGAGGTCTCTGAGTACTCAAGAAAAGAAATGGAAAATTAAATTGGGGGGAGGGGTCTCAGAATATTTAGGAAAACAAATAGACAATTAAACCGGGGAAGGGGGGTCTCACTCGTATAGCACCGAACTTATGAACAACTTAAAATGTACTATGATCACCTTATCACAAGTTTGACATCCCTAATCTCTACCTAATGGTGGTGCGGTGGGATTCCCAATTTTTCAGTCCTCCTTGCGATGGTTGTTTATAAAAAGTGTTTGTTGTAGTTTCACTTTTCCACTCCAAAAGAGTAGCTGTTGTTCATTTGAGATCTAAGGTTGGTACTGTTGTTAACGCATTGTCTTGACCTACAGTTCCTTTTACACTGGGAAAAAGGGCCAATATTTTCCCTTATTAAAAAAAAAAATTCAAAAATCCCTACAAAACGCCTTTAAAAAAACAATCCCCCCCTACGCCGTATTTTGATTTGAAAATCCCTACAATAGGGATAAATCCCTACATCTGGCAATACTGTACTGTATAGGGTAGGGTACCTAAATGTATTTCGTAACTAAACAATATTTTTTAAAACCATTTTTGTGATTCCAAATGGTGAGATGCATTTAAATCTTGAATAATTTATGATGTTGCAGTGACTTGCAAGAGGTTTGTACGACTTTGGAAGAACTGATGGGCTCGCCGCTACCAATGCTCGGTTTTTTAAATTCCTTCTTCAACCCCATCATCTTCGCGTGGTGGCATCGACCATTCACCAAAGCCCTTTACGAAATATTTTGTCATGCTCGATTGAGAAGTACGAACCGCACCAAATCAGTGGACGTTTCAACAATCATGACGAACTCCTAGTCATTGATTTTTCGCTTCTCAGTGTTGCAATAGGTACTTCAGAAGAAGCGAAATCGTATGAGTTTAGTGCCAATTTCATTGTAACATTAACACTTACTCAATAGATGTTTCATGTTTTATGTGATTGAATTGGGTACTAGGTACCTATGTTAAGTACCTTACTAGGTACCTATATTAAGTTTTATACCTGTTATTGATCTAAATTATTAAGTACGTTGATTTCACGTCACTGCTGTTATGTTTACCACAAGTTGTTTATTCAAATATAAATCATTAAGTACATTACATTATAAAAATTAGGCAATTATCAGTTACAAGTAGGGTGACCCTTCTCTTGGATGGGCGGTATTGCACCGGTGTCACTCTTCAGCCCAACCAACTCTTGAATGGAAACCGAAAGGCTGGAAATTCTTTATTCGTTTGTACTTTTGTTTTCGTGGTTTTGTCTGTTGTTTGTCTCTACTTGTCTAGTCATTCTCCTTTTTCTGTTTTCCATCAATGAATAATGAAGTAGAGTTTATCAAACTCAACTGTTCACGTTGGCCAGTGAAAGGTAAGGCTAAGATTCGTGATAGGTAATGGAATAATTGCCATATTGGTCGTATGAACACCAGGTAAGTACACCAGCTTTTTTAGTTCCAGAGGCAGTTGAGATTGTTCATTGAGAAGTGGTTTCAGCATGTTTATACGGTTTCCAGGGGCGGCTCGTGGGCTCAGAAACTGGTGGGGCACCAGGGCAATATTTAGGTGCATACCTACCTATTAGGTACTCACTATAGGAACTAAACTCAAACTACCCTTACAGCTAAACTGCTTCATAATTAGTGGTATGCAGCTCTTAGCAAGCCAGGAAACATCGTTCTCCAAAGAGTTCTCTTGAGGAGAGGGAAGGTTACTGACCAGTATCCAGGATTACCGACGAGGAGGTGGCTGCAAGGCAATCCCACCTACCCACCCAAATAATTATCTTCAAAATGATAGGAAGAATAAAAGAGAAATTGTGACTGTACGAGTACTATTCAAAGAGTACATTATAAAGGTAGTCAAAAAATTATATTATAGGAGTTTCTATTACTGGGGTTTTTAAAAATTAGCAATCGCGACCATCTGCTTCCTAGCCAAGTGGTACCTTGAAAACCCCCTCTAAAAATGTCCTCTTATGCCCAGATTGCACATACGTTTTCTTATCCAATCGTATCAAAACATTTTGAACGATCACAGAACAGCAAGATTGATTTCAACTAGCTTTTAGAGTTCGTTGGTTAGCTCAAACAAAGCTCGAGTCAACGAAGTCACCATCAGTTTCAGGGATAACAAATAAAACAGTATTCTCAACGGTTGGCTGAGCTACATAATAATATTACTGTTATTAACTTACAGAATGTAGAAATCAACAAATGAGATTCCCTTGGGCGAATAGTGATCCACTTCAGTCTTGACGACTAGCAAAGCGTTCATGCGTTGCACGTGAGATATTAAATTTCAATGTTTAGTTGATTAATATTATGGAGACAATAATTCACTTTTACTATGATAAGTAATTTAATATGAAGCTAAAAACCACCAGTCAATGCATTCAAAATATAACGTCAGGCAACGTTTTGATATCATTCTTATCGAACATGGAAGAATGAAACTCCCTTCTTCCTTGACAAGGAACGATTCAATGATAAATTGTTTTCGGCGTTCAAGTTGATTCGATATTTTGGCCACCGCCCTGAACGGCTCCTATCTCGGAACACAGGGTGCCTTCCCCCACCCCAGGAAGCGCCTATACCTTCAACATTGAGACTGGGGCACTTCTGGTCGATCCGATAATCGACTTTTTTAATCGATAAATCGAAACAAAATGCGTTGAGGACGCGACACAGTGTACTGCTATCAAAGTCAGACGAAATAGCCGCCCGCCTGCAAGAGCTCAGTGGAAGTGGGTAGGAAGGGAGATCTCCCTTCTTCCATGGTGGGTAGTAGTAGGTAAGATTTTTTCTCCTTGTTCTATGTTTTTTCTGTTTTCCTTTGCAAATTTTTGGGTGGAGCGAGGGCCAAGCCTTCGCCAAGGTGGCCTTCTGGACGAGCCGCCACTGACGGTTTCTGGTCCGCTTAATCAAGTTGTCAACGTGAGCGTGGAATGTGAGTTTAGCGTCGAGCTGGATTCCCAGGTACCTCACGGATTCAGTTCTTGGGATGTCACTGTAATGTGAAGGTAATAGGTGTTTTCCAACCCACCAAGTTCGGGACCGGTCCAGGACTCGTCGAGAGCCCGAAGTCCCGCGCATGCGCGGCGAGAACGAGTTCGGAACAGCCGACAAGTTGGAATGAATTCGGGGGTAGGTAGGACAACCTTCGAGATAACCGTCCGTAATCTTATAACCTCTCAATAGTTGTAATTTCTTCCCTCGCATTTCTTCACTAGCAGGTTCTTTCTTTTCCTTTTCCTTTTGCCTAATTGATATTACTATTTACAATAAAACTATTAAACAACTGATTCTTTAACAGTCAAGTCAAATTGTTGTGACTTCGTGTTCGTGAGTTGTGAATGTGAACTTCGCCAGCTTCAACATGGCAGAATCAGAGCTCGTCGTTACTGATGGTAAGTTTCAACAAATGAAATGAAAATTTTGGTCTTGGAATCTTGGTAAATGAGTACTGCGCCTTGATGCATAGAACGTTTATTTGGAAGTGACCCTCTCCCGTTGATCGCCAGATTGATGTTTGAATCGTCTGTTGCCGACGATCCGTCCTACGTGTTTTGTTGGGATTTGTCGTCAATGCTTTTGGTTTATTATTCGTTGAATAATTCACCTTTGTACACGAAAATTTTTTATAACCCCTGGCCATAAATATACTATAGAGTGCTCCGAAAATTTTGATTTTTCGCACTAACAATCGCCCTGGACTCGAGTTGGTCCTTTCATCTCGGCAATCCGATCCAAGCAACCCCTCAAAAGTCATAGGCAAAAAATGGACAACTACGGGGCCAAATAACAACTCTTTGTTAATATGGGCATGTGGGGTGTCGTTTTCTATGTGATTTTGGACGCTGAATCGATTGACGCGTTCTGCCCTCACCCATAAGTGATATACAAGCAACCCCTGGAAATTTGCTATACTACAGTTACTATACTTCACGAAAACGTTATTTTTCACCCATAGCATCCGTGGGTGAGGGCTGACCGCTTCGGGAGCTATCTCAATCGATTCAGCATCCAAAATTACATGGAAAACGACACCCCACATGCCCGCATTATGAAAAACTTGTTATTTAGCCCCATTTTGGCCCATAACTTTCCAGCGGTTTGCTTTGATCACATTGCCCAGATGTTAGGACCAACTAAACTCCAGGGCTAGTGTTAGTGCAAAATATCAAAAATTTCTGCTTCGACCGATTCGTTGGTCGAAAGTAAATGCGCCGTATTGGGGCTTGGGTCACACAGACGGTTACCATTTCCGCTCTTTTTTTTCCGTTATAGAATACATTCACTTCCATTCAATTCCTGTTGACATTGATTGTAAATTCATAACTATTGACAAGTTTTATCGTCGCCAATTTCCTTTCATATACAATAATATGTTGAATAAATGTATTCAGATATTAAATATCTAATATAAAATTTATATCTTTTGCAGAATTGGGCGAATTCCTCAACTTCGAGGTTGTTGTGGATTCTAACCAGGCCAATTTCATGGATGCCGAAGTGGGGGTGAACGAGGGTTCCCGTGACAGGCAATGGACCCGGCCAATGACCCTGTATTTAATACAGGAGTACAAGAGTAGAATTGCAACGGTAGGGAGATCCGTTAAAACATTAAAACAATTATTCAAGATTTTGGCCAACGTTATTAATACAACTTTCAAAACAAATTTCAACGGTGACCACATTTCAAACAAGTGGAAGACACTGGAGCGAGCTTACAAAAAGAAGAAAGATAACGATTCGCGGACCGGCAGAGGTGCTAAGCACTTCGAATATGAAGAGTTCCTCGATGAAATTTATTTGAAATCTCCCAAAATCCACCCGTTACTTACGCTTTCTGAAACAGAAAAAGTGCTCCCCCCGCCTCCAACACCCCAAATAATAACTACCTCAAAGTCATGCCCTCGTGTTGGTGCTTCCACTGGTTCCACCCCGGAGATAGAAGAGTTGACGCAAGGCCCTTCTCCACCACAGAAATGCCGCCAGAAGAACACCAGAAACGATGTCCTGGACTTGATGAGAAAAGACCGGCTAAACTACTACGAGAAAAGGCTCAAGCAACAAGATTTGAAGATTGAACAAAGGGACAACCGTATCCAGGTTCTTAAGGAAATGAAGGATTTATTAAAAGTTTACCTCGAAAAGAAGGACAGGGTTTGATGTGTTTTGTATATAGTATTGACACATTGACAGTTTAACTTAATGTGTCAATACTATATATATAGCGCAGAGCTTACAAAAAAAATTTAAATTTTATTATATTTTATGTTATCTACACTTCCAAGTCAATTTAAAATCAAAGTCATGTAAGTTCAGTTTAAAGTTTATTTTAGATCTCCCTTTTACAAACTGTCAGGTGGTTAATATAATATTGTAAATTCTTTTCGTTGTTTTCTTGAGTTGGAGAGTTTTTCCTGTAAAATTAACGTCCTATTTCAAGAGGTTTTGTCAGACATTTAATGTTATAATAACGTCCCGTTGCAGTTTTTTGAAAATTGCTAGACGCTCTGTCAGAAATTTAATGTTGTAAGATTTTCAAATTTTATTATACCTAATGTAATGAACACCTCTAAGTCAATTAGGTGATGTGATGTAAGTTTAGTTAACAGTTTAGTGGTGTGTGACTTGTGATTCGTGCAATAGCACTTATATTTTCATTAGTAGCCTTGAAATTTCCCTTTGCTCAAATACGTCAGATCGTTTTGTACCTGAATGTAACAAACATCATTCCTTCTATAGGTACATTTTCTTCAGAGTTTATGTTCCCTAGTTCTTATAGCAATTTTGTTTTAAATTTAATGTTACCTACTTGTCATTAGCACGCTTGTAATATCCCGTTCATGTGGGAAAATGATTTTTGTGATGTACCTGAAACTCTCTGTAAGTACAAATTGTTGAGCTACATTCTCGTTTTCTTTGCTAAAGCAAACCTCAGTACCCACAGGGAATTGTTTTGAGTCTATCACTACGCTTGATCACTTACCTTGGCCAAAGTAGGGTGAAGTCACCAGTAATGGTCCCCCCTAAAAATCGCACTAGTTATGGACCACCCTCCACAAAACATTAAATATTAAGCTTTCAGGAGAGTTATTCGCATTCAAACTTGGAGGGAACCTTCATTGGAGTCTGTTTGAAGTCATGTGAATTTGGTAGCGGCACTGCTGCTTAAGGCAGACAAGTTCAAAGTAGAGTATTTTTGAGCAATTCAGAAGAATCTGGGGAGGGGTCAACATTGATCTCCATTATTTCTACAATGCAAAGGCTGAAACGGGCACTACTTATTTTTTCTGTAAATTAAAAATCCCAAGGCTTTTATAATAAACTATTTTTAAGTTTAATATTTTCATAAATACATATAATAGTTCTCACTTTGCGGGAAAAATGCCTATTATTGATCTATATATTAGATACCTCAAATAAATATCATTGTCGTGGCTGGTCCCTCAAATTGTCGATATTATTTTAAAATAAATTCAAAAAGTTTGTCCCTCACTTCTTGTTGTATTGCCAAATTTATTAAGTATTTATCAAATTGCCAATCGTAATCAAGGCGGCTACTTTTTGGTAATTTCGAAGGGTTATGTGTAGTGGCAGCAATCTTCATTTTCAACGTTTAACATGTTCAAGTTTCAAACAAGGAGACTGGGTGGCAATTTTTCAAAAATCGAGGATCCCTGTCATTTGATGGAACTCTTGTGACTGTCAACAGCTCAAACAACAGCAAATGTTTTGATCCAATAGAAAACAGTTGTTCAAAACTTAAAAGTCAAAAGAGAGACGATTAGTTACTAATCGCCTCTCTTTTGACTTTCAAGTGTCAGCCAAGTTTAAAGGTTCTAAATTGTCAGTCAAGACTGCCTTTAGCCAATTCATGAATCGAGTTACTGACTGTCAGAATCGAGTCTGTGGTCAACCTAGTTGTATTCAATACCAAACATTTTGTTATATATTTTCATCAATCCTTAAGAATATTTTAGATAGATTTTATCTCTATAAGGTGGCCCAAACAATTTTAAAAATACAATTTGAGGATACAATTGAGAAGTGTGCGTGCTGTTGCCTCGTGACACCTTCAGAATTACTTCTGTAACATTATTTTAAAAATTAGAAATTTAGGAGAGTACGCTTTTTTTTTTTTTTTTTTTTTTTTTTTTTTAATTCTTGACCTTCGGTTGTCCCGTATTCTGAGATTACCCAGAACAAAAAACCTTCAAATCATCAGTAAAGAGGTGTATTAGATCGCTTGCCAAAAAATTTCGTTTTCAAGGTATTGTTTTATTCTTCACGGAACAACAAATTCAATAGGTAACGCCTGTACGCCACGCCATCCGGTAAGTCTCTCGACTCATCATCCACAGGGTCTTCTTCCGGAGCATCAGCAACTGCTTCCACCATTACCATCTCCTCCGCAGGGAATTCATCTAGAAGGGCTAGATTGTGTAAAACACAACACGCCCTTATGAAGTGGACGGTAGTCGGAATGCTGCGCAGTTTCACGTGGTACAATTGCCGAAACTTTTGCTTCAGCAGCCCTATACAGTGCTCGGATACAACGCGGCACGATGACAGCAGCCGGTTAAATTGGCGTTGGTTTCTTGTCTCTCGTCCGGTGGAACGAAACGGGCTCACCAAATTTCTGGAACACGGATATGCGGAGTCACCAAGGATGATGTAGTGCCCGCATTTTTCTGACAAGTGCTGCCCGAGTGGAGACCTCCGGAAAACGCGGGCGTCGTGGACAGACCCAGGGAATCCAACAAAAAGGCTTGTGATCTTCTTTTGGTGATCACAGACGATCTGCAGCTGAAAAAACAGACAACGATGTTAGAAGTCAGGTAACTGCATTTGAACTGGGGGAACATTGTGTTAATGAGGATATGCCATGGGGTAGGTGTCAAGTGGCTCTGCATTAGCCCCTAATCCAAATGGAGGAAAATTCAGGTTTTTGCCTATGAAAGTCCTTTTTTTCTTTGAATGTTTTATTTTTTGAGAGCTTTTGACAAGAAAAGTAAGCGCAGTTTTTTCTTTTCTTTCTTTTTGTCTTTTCTATCGCATGCCATTCTAAATTTTTTAAATTCAAACTCCACAGTCACTGAATACTACCATTCTTAACTATTTTAAGTTTTTGTTTCTGTTTCAATTTCAGTTTCTTTTTCTCTAAGTCTTGCCCATTCTGTTGTTCTTATGATTGATAATGACAATCAGAGGGTTGTCAAAAGCTCTCCAAAAATACAACATTGAAAGAAAAAAAGGACTTTCATAGTCAAAAACCTGAATTTATTTAAACCAAAAAGTCCCAAAAAGAACTACAATATATTATCAAACGGTGGAAATAAGTTGAGGCCATCGGATTCAGCAGAGGCTAGTTCCACAGGCATACGAGTCGAGAGGAATGTTAACCATTAACATTGAAATGTCAATTAAAACTACAGACACCACCTGACACTGAGGAATTTAACGAAAAATGCATTACCTGAATGGAGTGGTACTTCTTTCTATTGTAATAGGAGTTGGGATCGTTTTGAGGACGGTCAATCATGATGTGGGTTCCGTCGATCGCTCCTATAACTCCAGGGAACCCCTTGTTCCGAAACCAGGTTTCAGCGGCCGCCTTTTCTTCCTCGTTGGGCCATCTGATGACCTCGTTGGAAAGGCTGCTCACAAAGTTGGTAAGACGCCTGACGACTCGGAAAAGGCTGCTTATAGTAATGTCAAAGCGGTCTGCAACGTCTACGAAGCTCGCAGTTTGGTGGCCAGCAAACCACAGGAAAATGTGCACCTAAAGAGATAACGGAGAGAAACGTCAGTAAGGTACACATAGGAGTGGTAAAAAACCGTGATATTCCTAGGATTTTTCAACAGTAGGTATAATCCCATCTGAATCGAAAAATGTTGGTTTTTCCCCGGAAGAAAAAAACAAAAACGATACATTAAAAAAAAAAATGACCTCAGGTTATAAATATTACATTCAGTAACAAAGATTTGTGAAGAAATGTAAACAAATTTTGCGGTAGGTACCTGTTTTTCCGGACTTATTCGTCCATATTTTCCCACGCTGGCATTAAAGAATCGGCTCCTCGCATAATTGACACTCAGTTGAAGTGCGATGGCCCTGCTGACGCGGAAATGTGCGATAAAGTCCGCGTCATCGTACGACGGGACGGTCTCCTCGAAGTAAGATGAGTTTCTGACTCTGAAATGAATGTGATTAATTAATTGGACTAATGCCGTATTGTTGCTGAGTTTCGCTGCAGACGCATAGGGTGGTGGGGCCAGTGTTTGACACATTAAGAAAATGTTCGACTTTACCAAGCCCTATGTCTGGTTGTTTTCTTCATTCACACTTTTTCCTTTCGTTATACACTGCATTAGGATGTCTTCTAAAAACTGAGAACTCAAAAAACCAAAATTTCAGCAATAAACCCGTCTAAATGACTTTTTTCAAAAACCATTTTTTGAGCCAGTCTTTGACAGCGAAATTTTGTTGTTGCACCACTGATTGAGCACCAGCAATTGACACAACAACTTACTTTCGAAACCTGAGGAGGCAAATCAAACACTAATCCCAGTTGCTGTCAAAGACTGAAACGTGAGCTACCCAATGTTTGACGCCTAGTAGGACCAGTGTTTGACACTGTTTCAGACCCTGTCAAACACTGGTCCCGCTTCATATTTTTCAACCTAAACTTATGTGGACTCTCTTCTATTCATATCATCTTTCAGTTGAAAGCATAAATTCATAGGAGGGAAGAAATTACAAGGGGACCAGTGATTGACAGCACTGTCAATTACTGGGTGTGGCACAAATTCAGGGACCAGTGATTGACAAATCGTTATCTACACTATCTTATCTTCAATCATACTTAGATACTAATACCAGATATGAAATGTAAGAGAAAAACTGATCTAGAAAACATCCAGGACAATTAAAAATCAAAATATGATGTGCACGATAAAACCAAGAAAACACTTAGCTCCTTAGCGAAACTACAAGCAACAGATGGTCTCCGAATGGCTCCGCGAGGTGTCAATGGAAAACCTTCTCTAGTTTACAGAAACAATAATTTTTGTAGGGTTTCCCCTGATTTATTCAGTGTATAAGCCTGAAGATGGTTTGAATAAAACCGGAAAGCTTTGCAATTTGTGTTTTAATTATAGTGAAGACCTAAAAGTGTTTAAAAAAAACCTAAAAGTGTCAAAACAATACAGAAACAATGTTTTTCCTCCTTAAAACGTCACTGAGAAGGTTCCGTTATATAGAATTCAGAAGAATCTAGGCCATAAACCGACTGTGTCCCTTGAAATTCAGAATTTTCGGTAAAGTGTCAATTACTGGGGGCATGTCAAACACTGGCCCCTACAAACAAACGGTCTTCAACACAATGAAAATGTAATACTTACCGGTCACGGTCCAAAAACGCTGCCAACTCGGTATCCGAATCTGAGGAACTGTCGGAAGAAGAGGAGTCGGACGAGAAGTCAAGATTGTCAAGAATGGAGAAGAAAACTTGCTCAAACATCGCGAGATAATGTAATGTACTTGATGAGAAATATAAATGAAAATGTAATCGTAAAATGTAAATGTAATAAAAAAATGTAAAATGTAAATTGTAAAATGTAAAATGAATCGTAAATCGTGTAAAACTTGCGAGGACGCGAAAATGTTAGGAAATGAGGCAGGTTAGGTAGGGAGGTAACTATGGATGCTAGAAATTAGGGAACATCCATAGACGATCTGCGCATGTCAGGGACTTTTTACTCCACCTCGGAGACGGGGCAGAGAAAACTGGTTCAGGATTAGTCCGTGAGGAAGGTTGGAACGCAGGTCAACTTGTCCCGGACCAGTCCCCGCGCTTGGTTGGAATGATTTTTCAGACGCTCTGCGCTAGTGCGCATGCGCGGTAGCCCAGAACCAGTTCAGGACAGGCGGTTGGAAAACACCTACTGTATTGAAGCGCAATCGTAATGTGAAGGTGAACCAACAACTTTGGCGAATTGAATGAAACATTTTTGATCTCCAGCAGCCCTATTGCGCTTAAAGTTTATTTTTTGTCGACAATTTCAAAGCCCGGTAGATTTGAAGCTCAAAGTTTGAGCCTCAAACCGGTAGACCGGAATTGTTGAAGTAGAAAACCGGTAGATCTACCGGAATTCCGGTAGAATGGCAACACTGCTACCTACCTACCACTGGCGGCTCCTGCCCTGAAACTCAGAGGGTCAAGAGGAGCTATCGCTAAGAATAAATTATATTTATTTTATACGTGAATTCAAAACAAGCAGTTCTTTGAGAGTTGCAAGAAGTGTGGTCCTCTTGTTTTCAAGTTGGGAACTTTCAAATTAAGTAATGAGAAGTTGTCCACAAAGGAATTTGACTTCCTCCACGACAGGAGTATCCATGATGATATTGTTTCCATGTAACCTCAGTGAGGTTACCTCACAGAGACTTCTTTAGTGAATCTTCGCATGTAGGTATGTCACACTATTTAGGATTTCGCGCCATCAGCACTCTGCTTAATACAAGAATATCTCATCAATAATTAATTAATTCGTATTTATTATGAATTATACAACTCTTGTGGTGAATCATCTGTGTTAGATTAATCGAAGTATTCGAAAAAGTATTGCACGTGGTCATTTTTCTTCGGAGACTCAGATGACATTGATCAGGTATCTAATGGCTTTCATCATGCTCACCTTGATTAGTCCTAGTTGATTTTTCACTAACGATTTAATACTTGTTAGATTAACATCCTGGCATGGAAAGTTGCAACACTATGTTGTGAAATTGAAATGAATCTTCTGTATTAGGCATGGTTTAAGTACTTAGATATTGGTTCTAACCACCTCTCATAACGTGGTACATACTTCGAAAAAATCTTTGTTGAACTGATTTTTCAGGCAATAGAATGTATTTAATTGTGAGTAGGTTTATTATATTGTCGATGCGGATGGATTGTTCACGGAGTTTTACTACCAGTGAAATTGTAGGGAACTTCAATACTTACTACATAATAACGGGGACAATTAGTCGGGAATCGACAGGAATGGGGAAAAAAATTACTGATTCCACTTGCGTGTTGCAAAAACATTTCAACTATACTGCACAATTTTGTTACGGGTTAAGCTTACGTGAAGATTACAGAATGATGTCGTGGAGAAATGGCATATTTGGCGAGAAAGAATAGGTTCTAAAATGTGATAATATCACATATTATGCTGCCTGACAGCGGGTGTCTACCATATTTACTCTTACTATGCATTTACCTTGCTATAATATGCATTTACCTTATGCACCACGATACTGTCCTTGGAATAGGTGGTATAGATCCCCCTTAATACATGGTTGCAAAATAGTATTTTCTCACTTGAAACTACCGTTGATGGAACTCCAATGTCCTACTATCGTATGAGGGGCATGTAAAGGAATTTTCAGATCAAAAAATTGTAACATGAGATCTATTTACAAATTCAGTAAGACTGCAAGAATGAAATCAGAAATCGTCGGAAATATGTCTTTTCTATTTGACATGGATATAGTTAGGTATGTAGGCTCGTTAGGACTTTGACTTGAATCCCTCCTAAAGCATAAGGAGCTGTAATTTGGTATAAATCTAGCCTCCTTAGGACTTCAAGCAGGATCATCTGAATGGCTCCTAAAGCATAATTCTAAGCTATTCACTCTATGAAGCTCTAGTTTGGTATGTGGCCTCCTTAGGACGTACACTTTGAGCAGAATGGGCCCAGGGTCAGCTGATTGGCTCCTAAAGCCAATTTTTATGGTGTTCACTCTATGAAGCTGTAATTTGGTATAAATGTAGCCTCGTTAGGACTTATACTTCAAGTAGGATCATCTGAATGGCTCCTATACCATAATTCTAAGCTATTCACTCTATGAAGCTCTAGTTTGGTATGTAGCCTCTTTAGGACTTATGCTTCAAGCAGGATCAGCTGAATGGCTCCTAAAGCATAATTCGAAGCTATTCACTCATGTGAATGGCTCCTAAAGCATAATTCTAAGCTATTCACTCTATGAAGCTCTAGTTTGGTATGTAGCCTCGTTAGGACTTTTGCTTCAAGCAGGATCAGCTGAAAGGCTCCTAAAGCATAATTCTAAGCTATTCACTCTATGAAGCTCTAGTTTGGTATGTGGCCTCCTTAGGACGTACACTTTGAGCAGAATAGGCCCAGGATCAGCTGACTGGCTCCTAAAGCCAATTTTTATGGTGTTCACTCTATGAAGCTGTAATTTGGTATAAATGTAGCCTCGTTAGGACTTATACTTCAAGTAGGATCATATGAATGGCTCCTATACCATAATTCTAAGCTATTCACTCTATGAAGCTCTAGTTTGGTATGTAGCCTCGTTAGGACTTATGCTTCAAGCAGGATCATCAGAATGGCTCCTAAAGCATTATTCTAAGCTGTTCACTCTAGTTTGGTATGTGGCCTCCTTAGGACGTACACTTTGAGCAGAATAGGCCCAGGATCAGCTAACTGGCTCCTAAAGCCAATTTTTATGCTGTTCACTCTATGAAGCTGTACTTTGGTATAAATGTAGCCTCGTTAGGACTTATACTTCAAGTAGGATCATGTGAATGGCTCCTAAAGCATAATTCTAAGCTATTCACTCTATGAAGCTCTAGTTTGGTATGTAGCCTCGTTAGGATGTACACTTTGAGCAGAATAGGCCCAGGATCAGCTGACTGGCTCCTAAAGCCAATTTTTATGGTGTTCACTCTATGAAGCTGTACTTTGGTATAAATGTAGCCTCGTTAGGACTTATACTTCAAGTAGGATCATATGAATGGCTCCTATACCATAATTCTAAGCTATTCACTCTATGAAGCTCTAGTTTGGTATGTAGCCTCGTTAGGACTTTTGCTTCAAGCAGGATCATCAGAATGGCTCCTAAAGCATTATTCTAAGCTGTTCACTCTAGTTTGGTATGTTGCCTCCTTAGGACGTACACTTTGAGCAGAATAGGCCCAGGATCAGCTAACTGGCTCCTAAAGCCAATTTTTATGGTGTTCACTCTATGAAGCTGTACTTTGGTATAAATGTAGCCTCGTTAGGACTTATACTTCAAGTAGGATCATATGAATGGCTCCTATACCATAATTCTAAGCTATTCACTCTGAAGCTCTAGTTTGGTATGTAGCCTCGTTAGGACTTTTGCTTCAAGCAGGATCAGCTGAATGGCTCCTAAAGCATAATTCTAAGCTATTCACTCTATGAAGCTCTAGTTTGGTATGTGGCCTCCTTAGGATGTACACTTTGAGCAGAATAGGCCCAGGATCAGCTGACTGGTTCCTAAAGCCAATTTTTATGGTGTTCACTATGAAGCTGTAATATGGTATAAATCTAGCCTCCTTAGGACTTTTGCTTCAAGTAGGATCGTCTGAATGGCTCCTATACCATAATTCTAAGCAATTCACTCTATGAAGCTGTAGTTTAGTTTGTAGCCTCCTTAGGACTTTAACATGACGCTGCCCAGGCCCCAGATCAGTTGAGCTAATTTCCATGCTATTCACATAATGAACTGAACTAAATCAATTTCGTTGCTAATATAGTGAGCGGTCTGATAGGAGGTGTCTGCTGTATAGTTTTTAGTCCAGCGGATGCCCGCTTTTTGTAGGGTGGAATAACTTGATAGTTACGTATTATTAAAACTGAATCTTACCTTGAATGTAGGTCGATTTGATGTCATGGAAGGCTAAAAACAGGTGTGTTTCATTTTCCTGGAGCTGTTTTCAACATTAATGGTCTAAATAGTCGAGTACTCCCTCTCATCTTCTTAAAAATTTGAATTTTGTCGCCAAGCCCGTATCTATCTACTTTGTGCACCGGCTACGAGATCAACATAGTTTATCTGATGGCGCACGGTCTGATGCACATAACCCATATTGACGAAGCCTCGATAGGCTTCTACTCAACTGGCCCAACTGGTTTCAGCAATCCTGCTGTTTCTTGAAACAAGAACCTGTAAATCGGTATCTACCGGTCCCTTTGGCCAATAATAATGTGAGGACAACAATCATATGGCGGTAAAATGTGAACAAGTCAGTGTGATTGATTATTCAGGGTTTCAATATTGAATTTCATGGTGCCCACACAAAGGTCTGCTCAGGGCCGTACGACGTGTATAAGGTTGGGTGAAAATACAAAACAACACGAAAATGTTTCCTTAGGTTAATTCGTTGAATCATTGAAAAGTATCTACCTCAAATCATCTCCAGTACTTATTAAGGGACGTTATGTCCAGAAAAGAAATCATGTAGTCTCTTACTGGGACTGATGCCCAGAAAAGGTAGTCCATAGGGTCCATAAAACTATCAGGTATATAAAACTGTAGGGGTTAGGAAAAGAATTGTACTTCCAAGAAAGGGCCAGACACCCTATAAAGCGAAGCTAGAAAAATCCAATTTTCTAACGTATTGATAGGGAAATATGATCAGTGTCTCAGTCGCTTCGGTTTTCTTAGCGGGCGGAACTCTCCCGCGACCCTAGATTAATAGAAATTGATTTCAATAGGTATATATTATATGCATAAAATTTGGTAAATGGGTCATTCTCACGAAAACGTGAAAAGTTGTGTGCTGGAACGAGCGCGTGACTTTATTGGTCGTCAGTCCGTGGTGTTCTACGTACAGGTTAACTAACTACAGGTTACTAGTAATCAGTATAATTTCCATGTTTTCTATGAATGTTGATGGTAAGGTTCAAGAAGGGAAAATATTTTCCCAAGTATAACAGCTGTACTGTTGAATTAACCGAAAACGATCATTTCGTCAGTCCTTCACCCATAGTGCTTTTGTGTTTTGGCGAAGGACTGACTGACGAAATGACGGGTGGAGGACTGATGAAATGATCGTTTAAGGTTAATTCGACAGTACAGACGTTATACTTGGGAAAATATTTTCCCTTCTTCTTGAACATTACCATCAACATTCATAGAAAACATGAGCAACGAGAAATTAGACCGATTACTAACCTGTAAATAGAGCGTCAAGGACTGACGACCAATAAAGTCACCACCCCTTTACAGACTGCTAGATAAAGTCACCACCCCTTTACAGACTGCTAGATGCTCCAAAAACGATGAAAACCGAATGGGTGAAGGACTGACACTAACCTCTGTGACACTCACATTTCATTATGTTCCACATCCTAAATTTCTTTACGAAATTATGAAGTTTCGGATTTTCTGTATGCAATCACCAGGAGTTGTCTTAAATTTTAAGACAACTCCTGATGATTGCATACAGAAACATTATGAGAAATATATCAATCAGTAACGTTCCTGGGTGATTGAATTTGGCAATCAACAGTTTGTGACATGGGTGAAGGACTGACTTTTCAAAATTTAATAAAGTTTTTAATAATTAAACAATTACTTCAACACTCCAGGAGCATGTGTGGCGGCAAGTGCTCAACGTTTTCGATAGAAAAAATACCTTTTAGTACCGAAAACTAATAACATTTGTTCAAATCTTACCCATAACCATAATTTCACGTTTTCGTGAGAATGACCCAAATAAGTAATTTACCACAATGAGAGCTTGATGAATTAAATTCCAGCCAGCGAGTTTATCGTAATTAATTTGATTTTTTCAGACCTACCCTTCTCAATTAACTGAGATCAGAGACCAAGACTTCGTTTGCTGACAGAAAGATGGCGTCGCGGAAAAGGCCAAGAAGCAGAAACAACAAATTTCCTCCCAGTAAAAAGGTCCTCACCGATGCTCGATTTAAGCCTCAAGAACTGTCCTACCTCGGCGTCGATTTGCTGTCTGACGAAGAAGGCAGTGACCAAACACCGGTTTATAACGAATACGATCAAAAAGTGGCGGATAAATTCGAAGAAAGACAAATTTTGAAACCTGTTCCTGTTCGTGATTTTGTGTACAAGAGGAAAAGCGAGGAAGAGTGTAATGTTAGAAGTGACCCGTTCTTTGCTCTGCCTGATGAAGTCGTCGTGAAGATCCTGCGGTACTTGAGCCACAAGTCTCTCAATTCCCTGTCACGAACCTGCCGGAGGTTTTCAGTGCTGTGCAAAGATGAAGTTCTGTGGCCTCGTTTGAATTTTACTGGTAGAAAATTCGACACTGATGAAATTGGACACATCCTCGTTCTAGGTGTTAAAGTCTTGAGACTGAATTCGGTAATTTTTCCTTCTCCCATTATGTCACCGGCTTTGACACTCAAACTAGAGTCGTTCGTTTCAAAGTTGAATTACCTCGATCTTAGTTACGCTTGGATAAAGGCTGCAGATTTGTCACTTCTTTTAAGTAAAATGCGCAATCTGATCAAGCTGTCTCTGGAAAATCTAGACGTCGATGTGCAAGTAGTGAATCAAGTGGTTGAAAATCAAGGTTTGGACACGCTTAACCTTGCTATGGCCACTGGTTTAGATACAGAATGTGTGGATGTATTGACTTCCCGCCTTCCAAAACTGGTATCACTCAACTTGGCTTGGACGGCATTGGACGGGCCTGCGCTCTCTCAGCTCTGCCATAATTTGGGGCCGTCCGTGAAGCATCTGGATGTCTCCGGAACACAACTCCTGTTCAAGAATAAAGATATAGTTACCCTAGTGAAACGATGTCCCTCTATCGAAACACTCGATATTTCCGACTGCTTGTCCCTTTCAGTCAACTCGTTTCGAGAAATCATAAAACATTTGGTCAATTTGAAGTCCCTTGCGATTTCAAGGAATTATCAGATAGAATCCCGGACTTTGGTGGAAGTGAAAAACCTCGAGAAGTTGGAGTTGCTTTCGGCTTATCGTTTGATTCCCCAGATTCTCTATGGTGACATTTGCGCTCAACTTCCCAATGTCAGGGTGAACAAGAACCCTTTCAGCGTCGTAGCTCGTCCAACGGTTGGAATAAGACGAACTTCCATTTGGGAACAAGCTACGAGTGTGTGATCATCTCTATGATGTACTTTTGGTGGCTCATGAATTTTTGATTGCTCTCAGCGAATATATTTCTTTGCCTAATTGAAATGTGTATTTTTGTTGTCAGTGAACGAGTTTATTTTTTATTTTAACCAATTGAGAGAATACAATTTTTCAAAGTTTGATTTTATCAATACTCAATTATTGATAAAAAAACATCCAAAGTATTCAGAAAATTAATGTCCAATTTCAATGAATCATTTGCTCCAACAAGCATGTGCCTTAGTAGAACTAGGGGATTGGAATGGAAAGCCAAATGTGTATTTTTGTTGTCAGTGAACGAGTTAATTTTATATTTTAAACAATTGAGAGAATACAAGCGATTTTTCAAAGTTTGATTTTATGAATTGATGAAAACTACCCTAAGTCATCAGAAAATGATATTTTCTATATTATATGTCCAATTTCATTTAATCATTTGCTCCAACAAGCATGTGCCTTAGTAGAACGAGGGGATTGGGATGGAAAGCCAAATGTGTATTTTTGTTGTCAGTGAACGAGTTTATTTTATATTTTAAACAATTGAGAGAATACAAGCGATTTTTCAAAGTTTAATTTTATGAATTGATAAAAACCACCCTATGTCATCAGAAAATCAATGTCCAATTTCAATTAAGCATTTGCCTTTGGAATGAGGGGTTTGGGTTGGAAAGCCAAAAATGGGCAAACACTCTAGAAGTCTAAGGTTCAAAGGTGAAACCAGTTTTGCCAAGGGGAGCACCAGGAAAACTGGGACAACCTTAGTGGGCTCAGTACAAAATTTGTTGGTGCCCAGATTTGCGACATTCTTCGACCAATGGAGGAGCTGTTCCAGTGATGTATGTTTTCACAAGCCAGTCGAGCATTGAAGGCAAGCGTTTTCAATGTAAGGAAATCATGAGGTATGATAATGATGATCAGGTATATATAAGTGTACAATCGATCCTTTTTATAGGCACAGCCAACAGTTTGGAAATACAAACATCAAAACATCCTGAAGCATCGAACCTGTTTCCTCGCCTTGTGGAGTTTATGAGTGCTTGCAGTTACATACTTACATATTGATAAATATATCACATTTAATAAAATTTATTATATTTAATATAAAATAATATGAAATTTATTATCAATTTAATAACAAGAAGATTTTTGTAGGTAGATACATAAAATTAAGAAGAGATTCTCAAGTATCCATCTCTGTATAATGTTCGTTTCTGCAGTGGCAGTGAGCAATCGGAAGTAGTTGCCCACGAGGACGTTTCAGAAGGCCGATAAGTTTGCTATTAGCCAAATTTGGGCCGTTCCAGCATTACCGGCTCCTTCTGGGGATTGTGGCCAATGAAGCCAAATGGTTACATACTCATTGAATAGGTTATTCTGCTCATTTAATCCCTAGCATCAACACAACTAACCGGTTCTGAAGTTTGAAATACTTCGTTAACAGGCACTTCTTGGGGCTGTTTCCTACTACACAGCACGTACAAAAATATAAGAGAGTCGATGAATCCCCCTGAGGGCCTGTAATCCACTTATGGGGAATCTACTATACACATTGCTGCATTTGAGAAATCTTGGGACAGGTAACTATAAACTTTGTGCGGATTGCGGCATTAAGTACAGTGAAGGGGTGGACCGGTTGACCAAAAACGGAGGAATGATTGGCGATTATTTGGAGGTTAGAATAGGTACCTAAGGAATACTTTTATCCCGACATCAATAAACAGTGTAGAATGAAGTGGGCAAATGTATATATATGTTCTAAGAAGGGAGGGTTTTATAAAGAGGTGCATTCGATACCACGTTCTGGTACTTGGTAGAAAGCCGTAAACGAATAGGGGAATGGTCGTCACTATCAATAGACTCCGATCATTTCTGCTGCCTATATATTCAAGATTGCAGCCCTGACAGATATATATAATATTATATATAGGTACGATGGATTGGTGAAACTAAAGACACTCGCGTGAAATATGAACTTGAATGAACGAACAGGAGGATGAAAATTATAGAAAACACTTACTACATTTGGAAAAAGTGGAAATTTTCCAAGTCTCGGGCTGACGACGCTGTACAGCGAAAATTTCCACTTTTTCCAAATGTAGTAAGTGTTTTCTATAACTTTCATCCTCCTGTTCGTTCATTCAAGTTCATAATATTATATATATATATATGTTAATTTATTTCTAGGGTTTACACGTTATGATTCAAGAGCAGTGTTACCTTTCTACTTGAAACCTGACAAAATGTATTTCTGAACAATGTTTAAAAAAAATCCAGTCATGCAGCATGGCTATAAGAGCAAATTTTCGAGGAAATTACTAGTTTTATGTAAAATGTCTCAATTTTACTGGTTTTATATGACATTTTGCCCCGTTTTTTGTGCCGAGTAACATGTCAGTTTATAGATTTTTCAACGCTGAACACGATAGTGAAGTCAGAATGGCGATATCTCATTCCGTTATTAGATACTAGCAGATCTATGAACCATGAAGAATATCTCAAGTAACAACCACGTTTCTTCATCTTCAAAGTGCTCCAGCTTGAGAAGGGAATAAGATATCGCAATTCTGACTTCACCAGCGTGTTCATGTACTGGATTCAGAATGGTTGACTCTGTTCAATATCGCAAAAATGTGTCCGGTCACAAAACCAGACATTTTGCCCATGAGCTTTTCTTAAATGGCGGTTCATGGATTATCCGTATTTTGTCTTCAGGATACCCTTCAAATTAGCTTTTATCTGACAATAACCTATCCCTAGGAGTGAACGATTATCGCATCTCATTCTTCTGAAAGCAGGCTTCCATCATCAAGAGCCGTAAATGTGGTCCCAAAGCTTATTTCCCCACCATGAATAAATATAACTATATCTAACAGGGTGGTTAGCCCCTGGAAGGTGAGAAGTTCACATTTCATAACTTGAAGGTAAATTGGGCACTTCCCATGATAGTTTGCAAAATTTCACCATAGAGAACAAAGTCACCCTGATGGAAGCAAACAGACGTCATAGCAAGAAAAGGGGCCTCCACAACATTTGTGGAGCCGGAGCCAGTCTTAGGCACTGCCAATTGCTCGGTAGAATCCTCGCTGGGAGAATGGGTTAGGGAAGTCATCCCGGCACTAAAGGTAGATTCCCACCAACAATCAGATCACGGCCGAATCACCGTCAAGTCAGGGGCAACCCAATTCACACTGCACAGTCATATCACAGTCAGTCTACTCTGGGCAGCAAGGGAATTCAATCATGATGTCGTCCAACAAGATTAATTTACTGCGCAAAATTGCTTTAATTTTGGAGGAAGAAGTGAGGTCTCATTCTCAAAGACAAGAGTGAGTCCATAAAAATACTCGTATTTTTGTCGTTGAGAGATGAAGGGGATTTCGCCATCTGTACCCACAGCTCGTGGATGACGAGACGAAATTCTTTCAATATTTTCGTATGTCGCATTGCTAAGCTGTCGCCGCTATGCATTTGTTGATTTCTCGAAGTGACTTCTAAGTGGAAACTAATGGCGTTTGTGTTGACATGAACCGGTAACAGCCTCTAAACTGGGATGCCACCCCTACCATACAACTTTGTTTGTACCTAAATGTAATAAACACTTTTCAACTCGTGTTTATACGAAGTGTTACCTATAAGAGAGACGTTGTACTGTAGCGCACTGAAGACATAAAAATGTCCCCATGTGTTGCAGACTCGTATGCAAGCGTTTTATCGATAGGCAATAACCCATTTGAAAAGAAAAAACTTCAAAATTAGTGAGTTTTCATAGTAATTTACATGAGTACATGGTTCACGTACAAAAAAATCTATATTACTCGTAGTCGGAAATTGTGACCAATTGTGTAACTTTCATTATTGACTTACAAACTCTAATCTACCTCTTTTGGTTTATTATCTTCGATAATGAACCATTGGAATCGCCCAAAGAAAAAATTTTTTTAACCCCCCCTCAAAATTTGTTGGTTTACGTTTCAAGATACGTAGATTCAGAAAATCGAATAAAAAAAAATCCGTCCGTCCGCCGTACGCCGTCCGCGCCACTTTGCCCAGTTAGCGTTGAGTTAAAATTACGAAATTTTTTTTATGGGTTTGGACCAGCCCCACAATGGTCCTCGAAACTTTTCATAACCCTAGGTCAAGGGGAAGGGGTTCAAAACGAATTTTGAAAATTTGAAAATCTCATATCTCGAAAAATTCATATAGAACGGTATGTTTTTTATTTCATATTTAGATAGAGTTTGTTCCGTAGAATTTTTTAAGACCATCCGCAGCTTTGTACGACCAGCCGTTCGTTCACAATGACGGCTCAAAGATTGTGCCTCACAACACGATCATGAATCAAACTGTTGAAATACAGGTCCATTTTCATACTAACAAGCTCTTTGGAACATCATATGGCTTAAGTGATGTCGAGTTTGTTGTTCTGAGGTGCGTTTCGTGCTACGGAAATGAAGGTGATTTCGAATGTTTGTTGGTAGGTACTTCTTATAGAAAAATTATTACCGACGTAGTATTGAAAACCTCACAATTATATCGTATTAATTAATCATAATTAATAATAATAATTATTAATAATAAATACGAATTATTAATACCTAACAATAAATTATAATAATTTTCACTAGGTACTTGATAAAATTATTAATAATTAGTGATAATTCATAATAATAATTAATCTAACATTTAGGATCCAGACATTTAGACCTAATGATCTAAACAGAAGGGTGATCTGTACAAAGAAGATAATGAACCGTTGTGTCAAGAATTTGCAGAGTTTTGGTTTATTATCTTCGATAATGAACCATTGGAATCGCCCAAAGAAAAAATTTTTTTAACCCCCCCTCAAAATTTGTTGGTTTACGTTTCAAGATACGTAGATTCAGAAAATCGAATAAAAAAAAATCCGTCCGTCCGCCGTACGCCGTCCGCGCCACTTTGCCCAGTTAGCGTTGAGTTAAAATTACGAAATTTTTTTTATGGGTTTCGACCAACCCCACAATGGTCCTCGAAACTTTTCAGAACCCTAGGTCAAGGGGAAGGGGTTCAAAACAAATTTTGAAAATTTGAAAATCTCATATCTCGAAAAATTCATATAGAACGGTATGTTTTTTATTTCATATTTAGATAGAGTTTGTTCCGTAGAATTTTTTAAGACCATCCGCAGCTGTGTACGACCAGCCGTTCGTTCACAATGACGGCTCAA